>CM056995.1:285750739-286950739 GCA_029891345.1 Dryococelus australis | reverse complement strand
GAAGCCTACATTTGTTTCCCATTATTTTTAATCAATATTTACTCACACTTAAATTTTGGCAGTAGCGGAACTATGCCGCAACAATGCGGCCGTCCCCTCCTGCGAGTGCAGTAGTTCCAGCCACATCTACTGTGAGGCGCCACCAGACAGAGAAAGCAAGTACATTAGAAAATACGTTTCTAAAATAAGGAACTGTGGTGCTAAAATTGCATCAGATGCGTTAACTTCTATTTTAAAAATACCAAAAAAATGTTATATTGAGCTCTGTAATACTGAATGATAGATATTCTATCGATAAATGAATGTTTTCTTTTAAAAGTGAATCATAGATGGTTTAAAGAAGTTAAAATTAGTTTGAAATTGAGATATACTTCGTGTTAAGATTTTATTATTATGGAGATTTGTCTTATATGATTTTACGAATTGTACAGCTAACTTTTTTTGCATATTTGTTAGTTTCATTGTTTCAAGCACTTATTTGATGAAAAACAGTTTGCAATTTTTTATTTGAAAACTATATACCATATTGACCATTTCTGTATATATAGGTCTCCATAGTGAAAATATCTAGCCGACAAAACAAACCCCATCGAATTCTGTCAACTCGTTCACATCTTATTAGTGATTTTATATCCCCTTAATGCATGGTTAGATGTAATTTTGTAAGGAGGAATTGTGCAACATACATTTACGAGTACCGAGAATAAGTACATGTACTGAGAGTAAGACCATATACCGAGACTAAGTACATGTACCTAAAGAGTAATTACACACTAAGTACACATGTTCACACATCGGCTGCCGAAACACATCTGACGAGGTTGGTGAGGCACTCCTTCGTTCGAGTTTCACAAAAGGTAATTAGAGGTAAGTAATACGTAATTATTAATTGAATAATGAGTAATTGTATAATGAATAATTGCTTTATGAATAAGAACACATTCCTAGAATAATTCTGTGCCAAGGGTAATAAATGTAACATGACTAACTGCACATACCGAAATAGTAAAAACACAATATGTACACATGTTCACCCATCGGCTGCCTAAACACAACTGACGGGGTTGGTGTAGCGCTCCTCAGTTCGATTTCTATCAAAGGTAAGCAATTGCGTAGTTAGATGTAATTGCAGAATAAGTAATTTCATAATAAACAAATGTGAGTACCGAGAGTAAGTACACATACTGAGAGTAATTAGATGTACCATGAATAATTATGTTTCGAGAGTAATTACATGATAATTTCACAATAAGTACATTTCCTACCTCGACCACTGCTCAAACGCAACTGAGCTGTGAATCGCTAATATGTTTATGTTATACATCCGCCATCTCTGTTGGTTTCGATTCCCGACATGGGTAAGTGAAGGATAATTACATTTATACTGCTCTACTACCCGATTCGATTCCCGTCGAGGATAATTAATTAATATATTTATACTGGACTAGTCCTCGATTCGAATCCCGTCGAAGGTAAGGGAAACCATTATTGTTATACTAACCGTAATCTTGCTTCCATTCCTGTCGTGGAAAATTAATGGCAATGGCTCTCTTAGAGGTTGGACGCGTATTTACGAGTATGTGATGAAATATAATTACTCTTGTTATGAAGTGATCAGGACTTACGGGGACAGTCTGCCTGATCACACCTTCAAACATTGAACCAGAGCACGAGCATGATTGCAGTAACTCCTTACAAGAGGCAGTTGCAGAAACCCCCTCTACTGGCCAGTAAATGGGGCCAAACATGTAAAAAAAAAATGGTCCCGATATAGAACAATGCAACCCCGGATGCGGTATTTCGTCTTTTGTCGTCGGACCATTGGAACGAGAAGATCACTGAAGATGGGCATGCCTGGCCGTCGATAACCGCCTGGTAGAATCAGCCTCTGGCAAGATGAACAAGGCGGGGTCTTTGCAATTAGATTGTAATAATAATGGCGTGTGGTAAATAATATTAATATAATGAATTAGCAATCTTTGTATTCCTTTTAAGCTCCTCCAATCAATAGTCACATAAACAGTTATTGTATAGTTCTTATGTTCAATAAATTTCATCTTATATTGTTCTGGTCTATCTAATGATGGCTCAACTTGCTGCCTTGCATCAGATTCTCTATCATCCACACTAATTTCAAGGAATTCTCCACCCACCCACACTAATTTCCGTAGTAATAACACAATTTCAGCCACGGCCTTTTTTAACATTCAAACTTTTAGCTTTTAAGTAGCAGTAAAAGTAAAATAATGCCATAATATATACTTTCAAATGTATTATGTTTATATAATAATTTACCCTTTACAGCCCAATATCAAAACTTACAAAGAAATTATTTGAAACCTAAATAACAAACGGTATTAAAATTTAAAGCACTTCAGTAGGAACTTTAAGTCCTTACAGCGTGTATACACACACACACACACACACACACACACATATATATATAACCAATTTTCTTCTGCCATATCATTCTAGTTATTTAAATAAAGATGTGTGAACTAGATGTAGTTATTTGAAATGAAAATATTATTTTGATAGTAATTCATAATCACGTGCCAATTTCCATTAAATTAACTTTTAACTGATACTAATTTAACGAACTCCATACAAAACATAATAATGTTGTAAGATATTACTGTGCACATATAAAGCTACAGGATTTATTACTATTTTCCAGCAGTCAACGTATCTTTAAGAAAAATGTATATAATTAAAGTAAAGACGGTACTAAGTTAATAGTGGCCATATGGAACGTAAAAAGCTGCGTGACCTACTTCGTGCTTCGTGTGACTTTCCTCCCCTCTTCACCCGACGCAGAATGCGTTTTCTTTTCTCTCCCTGTCAGCACTTCGTTCGACAGGGGGCGGGCCGAGAAACCCCCCCCCCCCCCTTGATATTCATGTCGTGACATTCCCCGCATCTTCACTTCCTTGCGGCTCGAGTGCCGCCATGCTTGCGGAACTGGGTGCCAGCGCATGCCACGCAATTGCAATTCTTCACACCCGCTTTAACTTCAGTTTGCTGTTCTAGATTTAAGTTCACACTAATCCCAATATTCTCGTACACTTCCTACAGTCCATTGCCATACGGACACGGGGCAGAATGACTCCGACGCAAGTAGGAATAATTGTGTGCAATGCCAAGGGTATTTAACGAAATGGGAATAGTGCCGGAAAAAACACCCACGTCGACTGTGACTGTCCGCTCATGGTTTACCCACATTCACACAATTGTTATAAGTTCTTACCCAAGAGGTCAACCTTTTTCGTTACTCATTAGAGAAGCGGGACCATTTTCCTAGGCCTCTGTCGGAGTGGTGACCCGTTCAGAGAGCGTTTTTTTTCTGTCCTCTACTGGCCTTGAAAGAGTTCAGATATTAAGGGCGCAATCTGGATGCTTTGGACTTTTGCTGTGGGTCCTTTATATATACTACACAGTACATATGTCGTTTGGGCGCTTTATCCACCTAAAGGTACCCCCACAAGCAACAGTCAATCACAGCACACCTCCGAAGGGGTGGGAGAACCCGTCAGCCAACCACAACACACTTTCCAGATGGAGGGGATACGCTCTATTTCCCAGGTTAAATGGTACTGGCAATTAGTATCCCTCTCTCGGACACCCGTTTACAGGTTATTCAAATTGCACTTATGCCACTTATGACTCCCTAGCATCCCGAACTCCTGCAGAACTCAGAACCAATTGTAAACACACATCACTATGGTAACTTCATTCCGTTTGACCAGGTCTGACTGTGGCAGCAACCAATAAACAAGTAACTTTTGGAAGAGAGAATTGAGGACTGTGGAGTCTAGTTTGGTGCCATTTTAAAATGCGAAACGGTGTTGTCTCTATGAACAACTTATACTCACGCACACACATAACTTTGGAGTGTAGCCTACAGATCATTGAACCTGCGAATTACTCCTGATACATGTTACGCGCGAGAATATAAATGTGTGCAAACTACGGCTGGTATTGCAGCGAAGCAACATATCCCACTACTCTTCCCGTGTGTTCACGCCTCTATTGTGACAATATAGCTAAGTAAATGGAAACAGAACTGCCACGTGTTTTCCAAGCTTTCGGATTATGTCTTCACAAGTCAGTAACATAGCAGAACGGCGATCCCACTAACAAAAATATCTCGACAGCAAGGAAGCAGCCAACAAATATAATACATATATATTATTTCGCGTTACAATTATATAACAGCTAAGGCGTCATAAAACTCCATCTTTGTTCCACTTACGGCATTAGACCTTCCCTCATCCGACACATTCCGTTGCACTTTGAGCCAATGGTAAACGTTTAGCACTCGGGTGGGTTCATTCTGTGTGGCTGAGTCGGATGGGAGATCGAAAGTTAAGCTATTTTGTTCGGAGCTGTATATTGAAGTCTCGAGCGCCGTTGAAGGCGAAATGAGGTAATGATGAAGCACTTGCTGAAAATAACAGAGGGGAAATTTGGAGTGCCCTAGTGTGTGACTGCTACACCACTCGAGTTCTGTCGAATGAATGCCACCCGAGTCTGACGTCTGCCGAAAATGCCCACCGTACAAACATGAGGTCTTCTTGTTGAGCATCAGGCAGCGAATCTGCGAACGAGTACTCTCACATCAAACGGACCAAATCTCCACTTCGCTTCTGTGTAGAGTCTATTCGCTGTTTCTTCACACTTTTTTGAATCAAACATTTGAAAAATCACCCCATGTATTAAGTTTTTGGGTCTTTCCTAATTATCTTATGTGTCACAAGCGTTTGAGACTTGTGTTAACATTTAAAAAAAAATAATTGGAAATTAAATTTATATTTTATCTATAAACTATGATATTTAAATCATAATTAACATTAATAAAAACAGTGAGAAAATATGTGTGTTGGTAATGCCTAGTAAGAAATATTCCTTATGCGAAATATTATTACTCTGAGTGCGCACGAATGTAGTGCATTGTCCTGGTGTAATTTTCTAGACTTGGTTAAGCTGTGTTTGCAAGAGGCGGAGGAATATCCTAGAGTAGCTGAAAGTAAGCAGGGCATCAGAAAAGTTGGATGCAACCGTGAATGGACTACACATACCTATTCTCTGCCAGCGTCTTCGCGGCGATGACAACATTAGGCTCTGCCGGCTGCCGTCATCACGAGCTGCGCCGCTCGTCGTCGTAACAGGGGAGACGCGAAATCTCTGGCCGACGGGGGACCCACCGCCCCATGCGGCTGCCATCCATCTCCGGGCGTCACCGTCGTAAAACTGCGAAGAAAGCCTTCTCCTCAACCTCCTCCATGTTTATAGGATCCGAAGGTTGTAAAAATAAAACCCCCAACACCCCAACCACCCGAACCGCGAGTTCTTCCCGAGACGAGGCTAAGCAATCCCGCGAGTGCCTGATCGCTGACACCGGGTCGCCTTAGATCCCTTCTCACATCTCAGCGTAGAACACCTAACTATCGAGAAGTGAAAGCACTGGGAGTGTTCCGAATTCAATCCAAATACAAATGCATGTCCCAATACTACAGCCACGCAAATTTCGACATGTTATCTCAAAAATACTAAACAACTTCTGTATAGGAATGTTGAAAATATATCGATAAATCGAACTTATGGTATTATAGCAACGATATATCGATATAGAATGTCTATATATATTGCAACGATATTTATACAAATTCGTTTTCTTTTTACAGGTATCGGAAATAAATTATTTAATGTGCCCTTTTAATAAGCTCTGTTTTGTATATAAAAATTCAATAAAAAATGTTCTATGTTTACTTTGGCAACATGCACCAACAACAGGCGCCACAACTTTTTGCAATGCTTGACGTCCTCAATATGTACTATTCCAAACAATTTTAAATTGGTCAAGTCCTTTAATACATAAAATATCCGATATAGATTTACTAAAAAACATTACTTTTATAAATAACCGATGTAAATAAATACGATATTTTTACCCCAAAATTATCATCCCCACTTTTTTAAGCATTCCCGGATACAGGAAAATTCCACAAATTAATTTAAAGACAACTTATACTTCAAACACTTGAACACTTACTTTAATTTGGCAATTGGAGGATAGTTTTTATACAAGCCCTGGAAAGAGAATAGCTAAATATACAGAAGTGAAGTGCTGTGGTGCTCCTTATAATGCAGGCGTGACCATTCGTTGATTCGCTATTCGAGGATCTGGATGTGGAAGTTTTGTCTCATTGGCTACTGTGTGTTGTGATAGTTTCTCGACTAGCTGGGCTGCCGCGTGACGAGTCAGTTTGCAGGCCCAAATTTCAAATGGCGTTGAGCCATGTTGTTGGCGAGTGATGCCATCTTGGTGGAGCGTGTGGCTGAGTTCTTAGAAGAAGGGGCTATGTCACTTTGGTATCCTGTGGTCAGTGTCGGATGACCGGAGGTCCAAAGACGCAAAGGGGACTGATGTACACTCTAAATTCGAATAAGTGGAAAACCACTGATTCACAGTGAAAACGGCTCCACTTAGAATCAGTGAATATAAAACACTGTTTGTTTCAGTGGAAAAATTACGCTGATTGAAATAATGATGTGAAAAATTTCACTGATTCTAGGTGGAGCAATGTTCACTGCGAATTAGTGGTTTTCCAATGATTCGAATTAAGATTGTATATTGTTGTTGCACCCAGCCCATAACTAAATTATAACTCGTAATCATAGAACCCTAATGACCAGGTTCAGTTTTCGAAATAACCTTAAGGCCCGCATTAAAAAATAATACACAGAAACAGATTACAATTATTACTAGTCAAGCTCAGGGATGAACTTCGAACTTACGTAAACCATCCCTTTGATATACTGGTTCTAAATACAAGAAGAAATCCTATATAATGAGACGATATCTGTCTGTCTGTCTGTCCGTCTTTAATACTACTAAGTCCCTTGAATCTCAAAAGAAGTTCTTCAAATTTCGCAGAGCGAATCCTCAGGGTCAAATGCAGGCAAAGTTATAATTTCAGCAAGATCAGATTATGCGATCGTAAACTTTTGCCCTAAAAACTCATTTCTAATTACTTTTTCCCTATATGAAAGTTTTGTATTAATGCATAGAGAATATTTCATAGAGATATGAAGGTAATGGAATATCATTTTTGTTTACTTTAAATGTCTCGCTTCAATGTTGAGTTAATAAAGGGGGTCCAAAGTGGCTCAGTGGCTAGAGCGGTTCCAAGTGGGGCTGCAGTGGCTTAGTGGATAGAACTATGTCCAATGTTGAGTTAATTTCACATCATTTTTTATAGTCTTTGTATGATAACAAAAGCTTGCAACGTCGTAACTGTTCTAGGCAGGTGGCAATACTAAAAAGAACGTCACGGGCTGGGCCCTTAGTAGTTATATATTTATACTTTGCGTGAGCTTTTGCAGAACTTGCTCTATCAGGTATAAAACATAGGAATTTATTAATAAAATCTCACTGTTGAAAGGACGCCATTTTCAGAATGCCGTCGTCAGACCTGCATTTGTTTGTGACCGAACTACCTTGTCTCGGTAATAATCACATAATCGATATTGAATTTCCGCTGGACGAGGAATTTCATATAGCGACGTCGTACCTAGCAACATAACAGAACTGCACTTTCATTATTCATTCCTATCGAACGAAAAGTTCCGTGAAGACAAGGACTCCCTAAGCTGGACACTCTTACTGGGCAATCTTGCAACAACCCACCTTGACTAGTAGGTCAGTGGTGTCTGGCATAAATGCTCAATCATTTTCTGTGAAATCTTTATTTGCGCGTATTTAGGTAAATAAATGTTCTAGAAATACTACTTTTGCCAGAAAAGTTAAACAAAGTAAATACATTTTCTATGTCTCTATTTCTTACATTTATCATCGCAAGTGTATTCATGGAGAAAATAAACTGTGAAAATATTGAAATATCGCATTTGTAAAGCTTGCCTATGCAGTTTCCTTAAGAGATAAGAGAAAAGTATGACTATGAGGCCGTAGTTTAGTTTGTGAGCTATCGTAGTGTGTAATAAGTTCCACTGTTGCAGATCTAATTTGCCCAGTACAGCATAAAGGCGGAAACACTGCAAGCCTTACGCGTAGCAGCGACGAGGCGCTAGGGGTGTGTGACAGTGTCGTTCATATCGCTCCCTCGCTTCTTGACCTTGAACGCGCAGCTAGGTATTCTTCTTATATGGATGATGAGTATGGAGTTAGTTTGAAAATGTACGATTTTTCTATACTTGTCCGTCCTACACATGGAAGAGAAGAGGTCAAATGTTCATGGGTCGCCGCAACAGTCAGAACACATTTTCTTGTTCGACTCGACGACATGGAATGAGGCCACCCGAGTTCTGGACTTATACGATTGACTCACGTCACTGCACGACTGAGTGGAGCTTCAATTGCAAAACATTAAGATACAGGTCAATTGATAGATTCAAGCGCTGCAACACTTGAATTTTGCGTCTACATTTGCACCAGGGAAACAATGGCGAACTTACATTGAGCTTAATACTACTAGAAGTTTGTTGGAATTACTACCGGCGGTAGTGGTCCTACAAAATAAGTAGTAATACAAAAAGAAATGTGAACTTTCGCATCCTATATTGTGACTTCCTTAATTGTATACTGGTTTTATTTTGGTTACACTTACAGCACCATATGTACTCTACAGTACTATACAAAGTTCTTCATATCGGACTCTGTCAGGAAGGCATAATAGGAAATTATGGTGTACCTTTGTGGCTGAATAGAGCATAGAGCGAATACGAGAGAGTACAAGTGCAAATTACTCTTATGAGTCAATTCAAAGAGAAGTTAAAGGAAATTAGGTGCGTTTTTATTAAATTTTTTGAACAATTTGGTTTTATGATAATATTAATTTTTTTATAGCAATTCTATAATTTATTTGAGCTTCTTTTGTTTACAGTTAAGGATTACTGCTGTATACCAAATTAATACTAAAACATTTCCTTCCTATAATATAAATTTTAGTAGGTAATGAAGCTTGCTAAATGCTACGTTACTAAATAAGAAATTCGCTAAAACATCAACATAGTAGTTTAACAATCAGAATACAACAGTGGTGGCTGGTGACGTTTGAAACTGGGATGGCTGTGGTGATCCTTACTCAGATAATTACAAATAGCGTTTTTTTAAATAGGCACACAATGATAAATAGATTGAGTACGAAAGGCTTCTATAAGTGTAGCTTATGTAGCTAACTACAAAAATTAAGTGTGGTTGTTTGAAGAAAAATATATCATCGTTTGATTTGTAATGGTCGACACACTGTGGCCACTGGTTCAGAACTAATCACTAGCACAAGTATTTGTTTGTTTTAAGTTTGTGTAAGTTATATCCCTTCCAACTAGTACCTACGTGATGTGGTACATTACACGAGACGACGAGAGATAAGATAATAATACTATTTATAGTATACTAATGATGATAACTTAAATATACTAAAACCAATATCGTTAAAACCCAGTACCAACTTACATAGAGCTACACTACATACAAAATGCATGTCAAATTTGAATTAGAGGATAAAATTGGCCTATATTAATTAATGTATTTGTAAACAAAATCCATTCTTCAACCTGTAGGCGTTATCTAAATGACAATGAATATTCACCTTCCCAATACTTGAAAATTTTATGGCATTTTTTATATGCCGTGAACGTGATTTATGTCTTTTAACTTTATCTTCCAAATGTTACAAATTTTTTATCCCATTGACAGTCTACGCATGATCATTATGTTTCACTAGCAAACAAATGAAACGAAATAACGCATTTCTAACTTCACAACTACATAGCCACTCCAGGAAATGGTATGTACTTCGTTAAATTTTCGTGTATACGAACTGAGTTTGCAACCTTGGCTATGTTGTTGAGTTATGCTTAACTGTGGCCTTGCTGGTCCCAAATTCTTAAGCTCTAGCGTATTCTCGTAATTCAAAATCTTTGTTGCAATAAGTTTAAAAATGTTACTCATCGAATTATCCATTATTAACTAGTTTATACAACACGACATTAACAACAATTCAACCCTGCTTCTGGCCGATGCTCATGGCTCATCATTAACAACAAAATTATTCAGAATATTACACACTACATTTGAAGCCCACGGAGTTTAAGTGGTAACCAAAAATAAAAACTACTCGAAATAAACGCAAGAATTCTTAAGACATGTGTTTAAAAACTGCAAAATAGCATAGAGGGAGAGTGTGTGTGTGTGTGTGTGTGCGTGAGTGTTTGTGTGCGCTTACAAACTGTAGAACACACTCTGTTAAACAGTGGAATTAGAAGTTCCAGTTTTGGTAGCCTTGTCAAGTTCCAGGAAACCGTTTTTGTGTGAGCGCAGCGGCACACCCTGCTCTCTGTGAATTACAGCATGTGATTGGCTGAAAGGTGACGAGCTCCTGAAGTCTTCCCTAGTCAATTGTTACGGCCATATATATACACTATCTACCAAAAAGTAATTGGGCACCCGTGAAGATAGGTAATTCAGTACGTCAGTTGATTGGTGTTTCACGGCCTTCGGTTTAGGACCGCTGGTGTTTGTCCGTGGTAGCATGAACACAGAGGCCTATTGTAACATTCTGGATAATGAAATGCCCCCAAAATTGTGGCGTTTTTACGGAATGGACCCGTGTTACTTCCAGGATGACAATGCCAGGTGCCATGTTTCAAGCGCTACTATGCAGTGGTACGCCGACAACAATGTTCACCGATTGGACTGGCCCGCCCAGAGCCCCGACCTCAACCCTATTGAACATATTTAGGACGAATTGCATCGTCGTGTGAGGGCTCGTCAGGCGCGGCCATAATCCATTGCTCAACTCATGGAATGGTTGCAAGAGGAATGGTGACGAATCCCGTGGATGTCCTGCAAACACTCTTAGAGAGCATGCCAGACAGGGCGGCTGCTGTTATAGCCGCAAGAGGTGGCCCTACGAGATTCTAATGGGGTGACAACCACCGAGCAAACATTGTGGACAGGTGCCCAATTTCTTTTTGGCTGCAGGTGTGTGTGTGTATATATATAAATATATATAAATATAAATATAAATATAAATATATATATACATATATACATACACACACATACACTCTCTCTCGCTCCACCCACTTGGGGGCGAAGAACCTGCAGCCTCACCTTTCAACATTTCCAAAAACTTTTCTCTCGTAACAAGAGTCCCGTCCATCTCAGAAACCTTGGCTGTGAAGTAACCTCCGTAATCATACGCAGTGTTATTAGCTGAGTAGCAGATAAGTAGAAGTCTATATTCTGAGATTTTATTAAGGGGGCTGCGCTGCGCAGCCCTCCCTCGGCAGCCACCACTGGAATACAGTAGTAATAGAAAAATGATGAGTTGGGGACAACGGGATACAGGATCGGAGCTAGGCGCTGTTCATGCTCTGTCATTCCGGTCCCCCGGAACGGCGTTCCGGGTTGAATCCCCTTTGCATTCCGGCTCTGCTCCATTTTACCCTCATTTCACGCTCATCGGCTCTCAAGACCACGTTATCAAGAGCCACGCAAATCTCTCCATACACTCGTTTCGTTCCTAACCCCAGTAGAATTGACCTTACCGAAAGGGTAAAGAACCTGTGAACGCAGTTACTGCGCCTCTGTATCGGCGGCTACTCTGCGGCATGATTGACCAGCTGAGAGCGGGCCGGCTGTGTGCCAGTGTGTCGGCTGTCGTGACCCACGCCGGACGCCCTCAGCTGGGGCCGACCTGACTGGCTGCGTGCCAAACGGCCGACGTGCCGCCGGGCCACGCGATTCCTCCCCCTCCCCTCCGGTGATCGATACCAAACCTCCGACTGCCCGCCGGCACGCGACAACTTGGTAGGTCCGCTGCCCGTACAACGAAGGCACAGAGTAGATGCATATAGTCCATTCACGACAGGAACAGACTTATTAAAATCGACCTTCGAAAAAAACGCCCTAGCCATTAGCTGCATGCATAGCTAGTAAAAAAAGAAGTGGCGGGTGCGGGTACTGTGCTTTTTCAAAAGTTTATTTTCATAAGTCTGTCCCAGTTTTGAATGGACTACACACAGAAGAGCAATGGTGTGGCGGTTTCTTTGATGTGGGCTTACCTGTACTCTTCCTTGAAAGCAAAGGCTGTTCATAATGAAGCAAACACTTTTGATATCAACCTTAGAAATAAGTCACTGCTCCTACCTGCATATAATAAACGGCCACACTAAGAGACTTGCGCCCAGTAAAGTTGGTAACGATGGAGGTAACGTAGTTCCCTGTCTTAATGTAGAATAAAAAATGTTAGGAACCCATTTGTGATAACATACATTTTTCTTTCGCTTTCTGTTCTTTTTGTTAATGCATCGAAGTGTAAAAATGAGCAGATTTGTATAATATTTACTTTTCTAATGATTTCAAAGTCCCACTTGACCGACGCATAAATAAAGTGAAGAGGACCATGTTGATTTTTTATAAGGCGGAACAAATTGCATGCAAGTTGATCTTAATCAGAGCTTTCAAAAGTGCTCACTTTACCGTGAACAGCCAATACATTGTTAAACAATTTCTAAGAGAAGATCACGGAATCGTAAATTTAGTATACCTAAGAATAGTTCTACAAAAAATACCTGTTAATCGCATTCCAGATAGTGTTGTACTGTATTTAGAATAAGGCGGTCTGAATTACATAGTGGAAATTGACTTTAAAAGAGTTTCTAACAGATTTGATTGACATTGCGACAAGCGTAAATGGCCAAGCCACACTTGCATAAATGTTATTTTATTAAGTAATGGCATTTTGGGTAATGTTTATTAGTCGTTAAGAGTAATTCCTCAGACAAGAATATATTATATTATTCTATAAATGCATTTGTGCCCGCGGGGAATATCACAGACGGTGTAGGCAGGGCTTAGAGGGCCAGCCTCTGGTTGGCTCCGAGAGTATACCCGTTGGGTATCCTCGGGTCAACCCAAGCGGCGAGGAGGCAGATGTGGTCGCCAGGACGTGGTAGAGAGGAGATAGACGGCAGTTGTTTCGTTAGCCTCGGAACGTGAGTGGCGAATACTCGCGGAGACCTGAGAAACTTTTTACATACTGAAGGCCCCGTGTGGGGAGTTTGCGGGAAGCAATAAAACGCTCGGAAAAATAATTAGGGTACCTTCGCGATAATTCCTTGCGGGCAATTAAAAATAACTGTGTTGACTTTTAATTATGGTACTATCTTCATCGCGTCCGTCCGTCATCGGCCCGTTCGTCATATATTCGCCCGTCTCCAAGCCGAGCGATTTACAACCAAACTTCGTACGTCCGTCGTAAGTTCATTTCTGCAAACTAATAAAAACAAAACCGTTTACAAATAGGAAAAAATTCTTCATAAAAAGAGCATTTTTGGGGGTATTGTGTTTTTAAGTACCCAAAACGCAAATGCACGTACGAAGCGGAAATTAATTGATGTAAAAAATTATAAATAGCATAGCGTGATTTTATTACTTTTGCTATTGCACAAAAGGAGCTCGTGTTTTTAAATATAATTATCAATTCATCTTCAAGAAAAATGTAACATAATTTCATTTTACAGTTACATAAACAAACATATGAAAACAAAAGTCAGCCAAAACAAAACACTGCCTTGTAAAGAACTCGGGATGAACGAGTAGCTAAATGAGCAAGTTTAGAAGGCTGTAATTTCATCCGTTCATCCTTCAAAAGCTAAAGCATGCCAAGATTTTGACGGACGGACGGATATCATTAATTGTTATCTGTGATTGGCTGTTGGTCACGTGATTGACGGACGGATGAGGGACGGACGGACGCGACGAGTCGTTGTAAATACAGCCTTAAATTCCTCATCACTCTTCCTGAGCTAGCTGGCGCTGTGTAATTTATGGCGATTGCAATGCAGCAGGAAGTTGTGATGTACGGCAAGTTACACAATCTAAAAGCAGTAAAGTACACTTTTGCTGCACGAGGTTCTGGAATCTGGCCTCGTGCCTGACTGGCTACTGCTTGTTGCGAAGGATACGCCATTGGCTGGGCTGCTGGCAAACAAAACGGTTACCAGGCACAGATTTGCGAATGGCGTCCCGACACGTCGCGGACTAGTATCGCCATCATGAGTGAGTGAGTGAAGAGATTTGGGTGGCTCTTAACACAGCGGTGTTGAGAGCCGATGAGGGCGAAGCGAGGTGAGTACGGAGCAGTGTCGGAACGCAATGGCGGGGAAAATGATAAATCACCGAGTAAACCAGCCGACCAGCGGCATCGTCCAGCACGATTTCCGGGAATAGAACCCAGTTAGTCTTGATGGGAATAATTTTCGTTTTTGGCGCACGGTCTAAACGTTGGCTCACGATCTGCCTGCACAACTGTCAAATTTCATGTGTTGAAAGATTATCGTAAATATTTGTTTACTTTTTTTTTAAATAATCTCTGAAGGAGTGTTCTCGTCTCATTTACGCTATCTATTTTGAATTTATAATCGACTTTGTTGTGAAGTAATACTTTGCCTGCATCTGGAAAGTGTTTCTTTTTACATCCTGTACCCGCAGCCAGCGTATGGACGGAATCACCGAAGGATGCAATTTCGCCTTGAAGTGCTACTACAGGCCAAACATTACTGCGTCTTTGGTTGCTGCCTCCAAAATCTTAGGGGATTGTGTTGCGCAACAAGTTGTGTTCTTGCTAGTCGTATGCGATTGGCAGAGATTGATGCAAGGTTTATATTGTTATGGATTCACCTTTGCTATCCTTGGACCTTTCCAAGCGGATCCAGGCACAGGGTTTGCGGGTAGGGGGAGTCAGGCGTGTATATATACCCTGGAACGTGACGCGAAGATATTCTCCCGCCCTAATTCACTGAAGGGTACTATGTAGCTGCGCGTCCAAGGTCAAAAAGCGAGGGAGCGATACGGGCGACACTAAAACGCCCTCCTAACGCCTCATCGCTCCTACGTGCAAGGCGTGCAGTGCTATCGTCGTAACGCTGTACCGTGCAAATTAGAGCTGTAACAGTGGAGTCTTATTACACGCGATGAAAGATCACAGATTGAACTACGCCTGTGTCGTATTTTTCTCTTGTTGCTTAAGGAAACAGCATAGTCAAGCTTTAAAATGGCTACATTTGAACACTTTCCCGAATTTTTTCGCCATTAATACTGTTAATATGATATCAGTGAAACGATAGGGACATAAGCAATGTTTTTTTTTAATCACGCCTTGATGTTTTTATTTAACGTTCCCGGGACCGCACCACTCGATCATATGGGGTTTTTATGGGCGTTACTGGATTGCTTTTGAGATGCTATTTCTAACCGTATAAGATTTGTGTATTTATACTTGGCTTTTTGACAAGTATATGCCGACATTGTATTAAGTTTTCTTAATTTTTTGCATTAAACTTACACACGCAATCGATTGATCTTGGAAAGAGCTGTCGATTGAAACCTAAACGAGCGTCGTAGCTTCTCCTAGTCAAAAGTTATACTACGCGGAAATTATGAGACGCGGCGAAACGAACTCAAAATTATAAGGCCTCCCCCCCCCCTACCCGGCCACGTGCGATGTTTCGCAGTCCTCACTCAACGTAACATATTTGATTCTTTGCCACTCTAGTGGTGTAATCGAATTTTGAATGTCGACGATAGATTCGGAGCTGCAATTTCAAATTGTATCACCCGATTTTGTTATCGTCGGATTTTCTGGATTGCCTTCCACAATGGTTGCAAATTTAAATACGTATTCACAGCAAATGGAGGACACTTCTCGCGAGAACGAGAGAGACTTCTGGGCGAGGAAAGGTCAACGTCAGCGAGAAGTAACGCTTCGTGTTGCCATAATTGACGCCACCCTTTGCTGCAGGGAGAGATGCTACTAGAGTTAAGGTATAAACGTGGTACTTTAAATTTTTCTGAGAGCAACTGTGACTTAGTCATGAAGCGGAGTTACAACAGTTTGTAGGAATGACTGTGCATTTAGTGGGGGAAGAAACTCCTCGGCATATTCTAAGATGAGGGACTTCTTGGGGGGCAGTAGTAGAGTCATTGTGGTTCTGGCACACGAAGGCAGTTGTTTAATGTGAAGTTGCTGATACGACAAGTTTTTGGTGTTGGAGAAGAGGTATTTGAGAGATGTGAATCAGTTGAGTACTACCGGCATCGCAAGGTGCTTAGTGGGGAGAGTTTCCCCGGATCTGTGCTGATTAGTGTCTGTGTGGTCCATTAGCGAAGTACTACCGACATCCGAAGGTATCAGGTGTGAGGGCTGCCCTCGGCTTCATGAATGTCGTGTGGAGGCTCAAGTCAACATCAATAAATACTACCTACACCCCAAGCATAAGATGAAAGGAGTACCGTAAGCTCCAGGACTCATAGGATGCTGTAATAAAGGGACTGTGCAATGGATGCGAAATAGTTAAGGACTGAGCTTTTAATGTATTTATTTTGTTTGGAGAGCCTCTCATATAGAGTCTGCACAATTCCATGAAATAATAATTGTAAAATATAAAGTTGAAAATATTTTAAATATGTTTTGTTCAAGGAGCAAGTTGAGTGAGTGAGTGAAGATATTTGGGCGGCTCTCAATATCGGGGTCTTGAGTGCTGAAGAAGCAAATTGCGTATTTAACACCATTGTACATGCTTTTAGCGTTAGTTAAATTGTTTTTATGTATGTTGTAAAACAGTTATAACGTTTTATAGTCGTACTGATCCGGGAAGGCTAAATTGTGAGTTAAATCTCTCTTTCCCTTTTTAGTGTTACGTTTTGGAATTAATGATTTTCATCCCTTCATTTACTCAGATTTCTGCAGGATGGGATGTGGCGGATATTGAAATGGAATGTTGTGGAAAATGTTGAGCTTAAGAGAATTCGCCACAAAACACACATTTTTATGAAAAAAGAAAATACCTGTGGTAACTTGAATAAATTCAATTTACACTTAAACTTTGCCAGGACAATTGAAAAAACATTTTAGAACACGTATGTATATGAACAACACATAAAATAGAAACCGATTCCATAATTGTAAATGCAAAAAAAAAAAAAGAGCACTTCGATTTTTTGGGCTTAGAAGTTGGTTATCGTGCATTTTCACCCTATATATTCTAGAGAGTTGCGCTCTGTCATTATCTCCGAACCAATGCAACGGAGCAAACATCTTCTGTACATTTTTTGATATTATCTCGTAACTCGGGATACCAACAAGAACATTCGTAAGGGCAATGGTGCACTAACGTTTTATATTCAACAATTTGTCGTCACAACTAGGTTTCCTGGGCGTGTCGAAATTTTTGGCACGGTAAGATCTAAATAATTGCTTCGACGTAATTTTATAATTCTAGACACTGACTCTCTTTATTATTCTCTGACTACTGACGGAAGATAATAAAGAATACCTCATTTACTATCTTCCGTCAGTACTCAGAGAATAATAAATGCAGTGAATGTCTAACAAGGTAAAAAGGCGCAGGATACTATTACTTAGATCTTAATGTGCTGAAAATCTCTATATGCACTCTGAAAAAAAAAAAAAAAAAAAAAAAAAAAAACTATAATCCATTCACGGCTACTTACAACTTTTCTGAAGCCAGACTTAAGTCCTACTTCCAGGATATTCCTCCGCCTCCTGTAAACAAAGTTTAACTAAGTCTAGAAAATTACACGAAAGAGACGACACACTGCATTCGTGCGTACTCATTGTAAAAATATTTTCTATAAGAACTACTTCTTAGGAGACATTACTTAAACCGAGTGAGACGACGCAGTGGTGACTCGCTGAACTCGCATTCAGGAGGACCCGGGTTCGATTGCCCGTCCGGTCGTCCTGTTTTCAATTTTTCATGGTTTCCCGAAATCACTCCAGACCCATGACCGATTCCTACTCATTCGTTTCCCACTCCCTCCTCCCTGAGAAACTTGCTCCATCTCTAATGACCTCGATATTGACGAGAAGTTAAGCCCAACTATCAACTAGGCATTACCAACAAACCTTTTTCTCCCTGATTTAATTCAGCAAATTAAATATTATAATTTATATATAAAATAGAAGTAAAATTTAAACGTTACCAAAAATAAGGTACTTTTATTTTTAGAGAGTTGTAAAACGCTTGTGATATACCAAACACGTACATGGGGAATTTTTTTTCAAAGGTTTGATTTAAAAAGTGCTGAGGAACAGCGAATAGACTTTAGTTACAGCGACAAGTTGATATTTATAAGACGTTAGTGTACCATTCCACTTAAGGATTTCTACATCGGCTCAAGGCAACACTAACTAAACTTCGCTACTAGTAACACAACGGTGCAATAAAATAAAAAATGCGTTGTTGTCGGGGGAATATAAATTCCCATATAATTATTATATTGAATGTTTCTCTAGATTTAGACATAACGAAGAAATTCATAGTAGGAAATAAATTTATAGCTGTAAATATAAACTCACAAATTTTTATCACCACATAATAGATAAATACACGCAGATGAAGAGGCGTGGTGTTTTTGTGAAGTGTATATACCCATTACTTGGTTGGCTCTGCGAAGCACTGGGAATAGGACTTGGATCTGATTCGCTACCGCGTTTTACAAAACTTTCCCTACTACTCTGAGCTGCCAGCTGGCAAGTAGAGTAAGTTACCAGATGCTTATTGGCAAAATGTTAAACTATATTTGAATTGTGTTATTTTATTATTTCAGTGTCGGCAATTGCCACTTTAAGGACTGAGCATGAGTGTGACTCGAATCACACTAATATTAACAGGTTCGGTAATTGTTTCGGTAAGTGTTTCGGTAATTATTATTAATGATTATTAGTATCATCCCATGCCCTACCGTATCGCCGCCTGTCTCCATGCTATGGGTAGTCCAAATCATATCAAGGACATCCGGCAAGTGTTGGTCTCCTGTAATACATGCTCGGTGTGTTTTTATGTATACCTACTACCATGTTAACTACCTATACCCACTTACGTGCCCCAGCGATGGCACTTTCAGATAATTTTTTTTTGAAAATGAGTGTATTATTCTGCTTATTTATAAAACGACTTTTTCCTTGTATATAACCTCAGAAACATTGTAAATAATGTGTATTAAACTAAATAATTTATCTATTGTTTACATTATTATATTGAAATTTTTTAAACTTTAAGGCAGCAAAGCAACGAATATAACTAGGTATGATTAGAACTGTAAAAGGTCGTGGATATTGTGTATGTGGTGTCCAGTGACTAGACTAGACTCGGTCACATGTATGCAAAGTGGCGATTGGTGTGAGGTGAATGGGTTTCCAGGCAGGAGGATTGAAGAGGTGTATAGCCCGTGACGTTAACAAGGGATACATTACTAATAATCATAATCAACAACCTCATCACGTGTAGTGACCACAATTGCAGTTATTGGTTTCCTCAAACCACTCAAAATAATAGACACGGTCGATCAGTCTGAAGACAGCTAGAGAACAAAACATAAAACCACATTCTCCTTTCCAAAGAATAAAATAACCAAGTGTTATGACTAGAAATAATACTCTCCAAATGACTTGCATGCAATGGCAATTTATTGCAAATAATTAAATAATATGGAATCATATTACTCAAATGTCATATTAACTCTGATATTATCTGCAATAACTATAAAAATTCCAGATGACTTATACTTAACATACATGGAGCGGCCGCAACAGGAGTAGCAACGCATTGTGATATACTCCTCATAAAAATAATTTATATAGCCCTTTGAAATAATTACTATCTCAAAAATGTTAATTTAGTCTCACACAAATCTAATTGGGAGCAGGGCTCTTAGGACTCAGGGATTGTAGGTTAAAACAAATATGTAAATTCACTTGGCGTCACTGCACTAAAATGGCGTATGTAGGGGTATAGTATGCAAAATGAATCGGTACCCCCATTTCAATTAAAACATTACTTGCTGATGCAGGAATCTTAGTAACTCACAAGCCAATATGTTAGTCTGTAAGACGAGGAATTGCAGTCTCGAGTGACACGCGGGGCATCTTCTTCGCTAACTTCCCTGGCTTGTGGCACACGGGCCTTGGTACTCGGTAATACAGTCTCTTACGTACCACACGTTCATCCGCGGAAGGCGAACTAAATTTAATATATTCCGCAGGTTACATATCGAACAGACCCTCTTCTTTGCTTCTAAACCGTCGCGGGTGTTGTTCTTACTGGCCTGTTATACGATTGCGGCACTCGCGTCACTTTCCCTAAAACTGCAAATTAAAACCCTACCGGGATCGTGACTCACCTCACGACCCGCCTAGAGCTAACGTAAGACAAGATGGCCACGCAAAGCTCAGCTAAGGCTTGAGGCGACGCTTAAGTCTCAGCCAATCTGCGGGTGGCTACTTCATTAAAATTTCAACAAATTCTGTTGCCCTTGGCAACCGGCCTATAGCCTTCAGTAACAAGACTATTCAAAACAATAAACACATGTACGGTATACTGGAATCAGTTATAATCATAATCACAAAAGTAATTATTTCTAACACTTTGTTCAATAAATACTCTGAAACATCAGCAGACTAGTAAAAACACATTCAATCAGTTTATATAGTAAATCAAATAATATCATATAACTTGGGTTTTAATTTGCATAGCAAATCATCCAGTCTTTCTGCGTATAAATTAAGTGGCAAACTTCCAGCCGTTACAGAATGAATGTTCGTATTTTGTTAGCGGAAAGTCTGTAGGTAGGTCCAGTGAAAGGCTCTAGAGTAGTTTTGTATATATCTGATGCATATATTTTGAGATACAACCCTTTGGAAAAGCCGTTTTTACCCATTTTGGAGTAGTCTGAAATGTTGTTTTTAACGCACGTGACATTTTGAAAAAACTCAACAGCCCTAGTCTGAAGCGTGTGTTCCTTTTGTAGATCAGCACGTTAGATGCACGTTTAAATAGTTTCGTGGAGAAACGTATATTTCAAACCTCTGCAACGCAGTTCGGGCGCCAGGCGGGCGCGAGCCGCCCAAATGAATCGTTCGGCCCGACCAAGCAGAATGCGCAGCAAAGGTCAGGGAGCTGCAGAAGAAATGTCCGCTAAGCGGTCCGTGGGGCAGGGCCCCAGGAGGTATTGTTGGTGCCTTCTCGCGTGCGCCGATAACCATCTGGCTGTGCCGTGCGGCAGCTCTGTGGCACGGCAACACTACCTGGGTGCCCCACACACCAGCCGCCGAAATAGCTGCTGGTCGCCTGCGCGCCGCCCATCACCACGCCGTATGCGAGGAGTGCGCTCCAGCAAGCTATAGTCTATTCGCGGTTTCTTCACGTTTTTTTTAAAATATACATGACTTCAAGGACTTGCGTCACAAGATCCGTGCCGACTACTTCGATGTGTGCGTACTATCCTTCTGATTGGCTTTGTGTGGCTCTGAGAACGACCGTCGCGCCTGTCTGGTCTCTGTTTGCTGGATTGAGCTGCCCGTTGGTAAGCAGGTTATTACCAGCCGTTGATTTGCGAACGTCGTTCCAACAGCATAGTGGTTACAATATAATTTTTTTTGTTACTTTTACAAGGAAAATCCTTGGAAACCCAGTTGCCAAGAAAATCCTTTGTAAAACTACAAAAAGTTTTCTTGTTAAATCTGCAAACGTAGGCCTATATTTGTAATATTACAAATTATAGCCTTGTATTACAATTTATGTGATTGAGAAGTGTACATAAAATTATTTTATAACTAAAAAAAAAAATTCATATATTCCGAAATATAATTTACGAAAAAAAAAAAACAAAAAAAAAAAGAAAATTGCGACTGGGCAGTATGGGGACTTGAGCCACACCCCTTGTATTACTGACCCGCTCCTTAGACCACAAGACTAACTTGACTTATGAACATCAGCACGTATTTTTATAATAAATATAACTGCAAGTATGTACAAAATAATAATGAAGTTATTTGGTTAAGAAGAGTAGGTAAATTTATTTGATTTTAAGAGTTCTGTTTTTGAGTTAAGAGATTTGGACGGCTCTTAACAACAATGTCTTGAGAACAGATTTAAGAATAGTTCTGTGTAGCTAGGAAATATTAACTGTTAATGAACAATACGGTCAAGTTTTATTGAAATTGTCGTTTATTATTATTATTTGAGTTGTTTTACGTTATTAAGACTTTCATGGCATTTATTTTTGCACGCAACTACAATTTATATCAAACAAAGTTCTTGCACAAACAGTTATATAAGGTTTTACGTTGTTAAGTGTCCGCCATTTTGCTCAAGCTGTTGGATAGGGGTCAGTACAGTAGAAAAATTTCTCGAGGTCTATTAAAAACTCGGTCTTTGTAGTTTTACAAGATATATCATTGTACCGTTAGAAGAACTCGTAAAATTACAAAGAATCTCTCAGTGAAATTTACAAAATTTTTTAGTGTAGTGACGCTATATCTGGCGTTTGCGGTAAGATTTCACGATATAAGCGACTGTTTCATTTCTGTGTTTGTAAGGCCATATTTCTCGATGATATTTTATTTCATTATCTGAAAGGTATTTATATAAGGGCCACATAAATGTAAATATTTGTAGTCAAATGGTTATTATTTTTTTAAATATATTACCGAAATGTAGAATATTTCGGAATATGGGAGGTCAATATTCTACGCTCCTTACTAACTTTGTTAGTTGAATTACATGTTTAGTGATCTATATCATATACACAACATGTTAATTAAGAATAAAGGATTTTTAGCGATTGGTAATCGGGTACTCACATCCTGAATCTATTTTAAAACAGGTACTGATGTTTTGGTTGCCCATTTTTATTCTTCCGAGAGAAAATAATGTTAATACTTTCTAGTTTCTCTTTGACGAATAAAAATATGTTGGAAAAAAAAATCACCTATTTTGAAAGAGATTCAGGGTACCAGTACCCGAGGACCCATTGTTAAATATCCTCGATGCTTAATTAACATGTTGTGAATATGATACAAAACACATGCCGTGTGATTTACTCGGTGAATTAATTAGGAGTATAGAAACTTGAGCTCCCATTATCTGATCATTTTTTAAAAACTTTTCGGTGTTATATTTTGATGCAAAATATTATCAAACTGAGTGCTCACGAATGCGGTGCGCTGGTCCTCTGGTGTAATTATCTAAGATTAGTTGATATGAGGCAAAGTAATATCTTGGAAGTAGAACTCTAACAGGGCTACAGAAAAGTTGGCAGTAACCGTGAACAGTCTGTATGTATGGGGTTGTGTCGTGCGAGAGAGGGGGGGGGGGGGTAACTGTGGCGTCCCTGAAAGGTTGTATGCGCGACTCGTAGGCGTCCCGACGACATCCCCTCCTCCCCCCCGAACAGTCACCAGGCGCCGTCATGTGATATTCAGGAGCTTGCGCGAGATCGCGCGCGTCGTCTGCCCGTTTGATCGCACACGTGATATACCGCAGGTGCGACCACGGGCGGATTGAGCTGATGCTAGATGCGTAGTGTAACACCTTTCAAACCAAATTTCAACACTGGTTTCTGCCACGCTTCAACTCGTCGAGATCTGCGCTCGAGTGCAGCTACTGCGAAAATTTTGTAGTCCTCAAAGAAAAAAAATTCGCCCAGTCGCAGATGTGAAATAGCCATATGTACACGCCAGCAAAATGGCGTCACTATCCAGCCGTTCGCTAATCAGCTCTTTACTCTAAGTGGGGAAATTCAACTACGTACTCGAATCAATGAAAATGGCTCCCCTTATAATTGGCGGAAATTCACCGGTTATTTTAGTGAAACAATTTTACTGATTGAATCAGTTAGAGTCAACTGCATGAGGCGAATTAAATATAGTTGTCATCGAATCTAGCCAAATAATTACGAGAAAGTAATACATTTCCGATAGTCATTGTGTATAGCGCAGTTCAACATAATAAAAAAAAAAAAAATTCTGTGGTGCCCATGACTTAAATCCAGAGAATCTCCCTCGCAGACCTGCCACCTTATTAACCTAGGTGCCAAACCAATGTTAGCTGTAACCAGAAAAATATATGTATTAAAGTTATCAGCGAGTATACGTGTCTTTAAATTGCATGTCCTTTCTTTTATTTTTATTTTTATTGGTAACATTGCGACTGTTAAAATAAATACCTAGTACACACTAACGCACTCACTTCACCACAATTCATGCAGTTTATACCTTCGAACCTAGGACTATGATAACGATGACGTGAAAACGAAATGAAAAACGTAAACGTGAAAAGAAAAACTGAAAATTCATGTTGCCTCATAAAATAGTTTATAAAAGACTAAACTCGCAATGTGGCCACGGTGGCTGAGCAGTTAGCCTGCTCGCCTCCGACCAAGGTGATACGGGTCTAATCCCCGGCCGAGTCACTCCCGATTTTCGCATGTGGGAATCGTGCCGGACGATGCCGTTTGTCTATGGGTTTTCTCGGGGATCTCTCGTTCCCCCGCCCTCTCATTCCGGCGCTGCTCCATACTCACCTTATTCACACTCATCGGATCTCAAGACCTCGAAGTTAAGAGCCGTCCAAATATCTTCACTCACTCACTGAACTCGCACGCACATACACACGCTGAGTTATCTCTTTTGATACACCTTGTGAAGATAAACTGGAATTTCTTCACTAATTCATCGGTTAAAACGACAGAAGTTGAATAAGGGAGGTGCTATTAACTGGTTTAAACAGTGAAATTCTCACTGATTCATATTTAGAGTTTTAGCAATCGACTTGCCAACTAGCCAATAGGGAACCTTTTGCAGTGTGTAGTAGTTTGTTAGACCCAAGGTCTATTCCCAGAGCCTCACGCAGGCAATCAGAGAATTAATACTCCTACGTAATAGAACCGACGCCCAAATTAGCTTCTCTGTACTTGCTCTGTGGCGCGGTTATATATTAGTTTCCCTGCTAGTGTTTTAACACTACAATCCAGTGGGACACATGGCATATTTGTGTTACTATTTGGCGAATGATTATACTTTAGAGGCATGGGATTTTGTATTCCTTTTTAAACTGGAGCACTGCTTACATAATGTGCCCTAGGGAACTCTGAACTAGTATGAAACAACCAGCGATATGATCGCCGAATCATGTGCACCCACGTAAGATAAAAACTGAGTAATTCATGCGTCAAAAGACAATAAACAACGACACCGACTCGAGTTTACAGAGGACTATTAAGTGCTAGGGGCCCAGCCCGTGATCGTGTTTTTAGTATTGTCACGTGCCTAGAACAGTTACCATGTTAAAAATTTTGTTTATCATACAAAGACTGAAAAAAAATTGCATAAAAACAATTACCCCCCAACCCAACACCCCAACATCCCCAACCCATCACCCCCCATAGCCATACATTTAGAGTACACAAAAATGATATTGCATTACCTTCATATTTATATGCATTAATACAAAACTTTCATAGGAAAAAGTAATTAAAAAATAGTTTTTAGGGTCAAAAGTCATGATTGCGTCAACTGATCTAGCTGAAATTCGAACTTAACCTGTATTTAACCCTGAGGTTTTTCTCTGCAAAATTTGAAGTACTTCTGTTGAGTTTCAAGGGACTTAGAAGTATTAAAGACGGACAGGCAGACAGAGATCGTCCCATTATATAATATGATATTGTGCCACTAGAAATAACGTGAAGTTTTGCACGTACCTAGTTAGACACAATTGATTGTAACACCTTTTGCACAATTAAGGATATTTGATTTTAGACAAAAGCATTTTGACACCCCACTATTTGAATACCAGCCAATAACAAACGTTGTATAGTACAAGTAAACGTGTTCGGTGTCATGTAAACCAGTAGGAAGTTGGTGAACCCGATGTTCTGCCGTAGTGAAAATAGGTCACTTACTCCTCACTTGTATTGAACGCATGCAAATGTTTGCATATCTCAAAGTGTTAAATGTTAAACCCAGATATTGTAGTCACTCAATATATTTGGGGTGCTGTGTACTTCGGTTGGGCGTGTTTCTTGCAACCAGTGAGCATTTTGTGTGCTCGACGACATTAACGACAGGCGCAGAAAGAGTGATCGTCTACTATGCTGCCCATAGCAGCGGCTGTAAGCATGTTTACATTGCAAAATGTCCATCAATGTGGGCACAGCGATCGAATTAATTAATTTGTGTTTCGGGTATTAGAAATAAAATCAATATTTTAATCTGTGCTGTACTTAAACTTCGCCAATAATTGTTTTGTTATCACAGACGATAATTTGCAGACGTTGCATTAGATAAAAAAAATTAATCAAACATAACCTAAAGCAGTAGTACAGTTTAAAAATCAGTTACGCACAGACGAGACCATTCGACACCGAGCCTCGCTATGTGTTGTATCGCCGAAATATTACCACGTCGTGCAACATTTACACCTAGTGATGGGATAATCGCTTGTAAAATTATCGATTGTTCGAATATATAATTATAATCTATTCAAGAATTATGTTAATACTATTCGATTGAAGCCCTGCTTCAAGTCTGACACGCGTGTCACTTAGCAAACTCAAGCAATTTTATGTTTGTACTCCTGTACTGCCAAAGATTGTCCTGCCTGAACGATTTATTTTTCGTCCCGCCAGCTGGTAAAATGAGCGATGCTTACAATTTTATGGAGTACGATTAAATGCTGCTATTAGGGGTTGGTGTGCTTACAGAACTACATGACGTTAATGAACTTGGTTAGCAAGTCTGCTTGGTTATTTGCCACGTCTGCATTTGGTAGTCCAGATTAATAAACTGTTATTTTTGTTTGAAGAGGGCTTACTATTTGAAGAGGTAATATTGTTGCTGCAGATAAAGGTACTGTGTTATTCCTGCCCCCCCCCCCTTCCCGGGGCGGAGCACCACTGAACGCTTCCAAGCGCTGAGCTATACTGAAGAGATGCGAGCGGCGCTCCTGGCACGGCCGAGCGCTGTCTAGTGGTTACTACTGGCAACGAGTTCAGCCTCGCACACACTGGCACCTTTCATACGACTCTCCGCTATTCCCGCCACTTCCTTAACCTTCCCGAGCCGCGTCTTCGCGTATAAATGTTCGTCCCCAGCCCGAGCAAGTGTGCAGTGTTCCTCATCGAGTTGCACGGGCTGGCGATAGATCATGTCTACACCACTTCGTACATCGGGGCTTCGGCATGCTAGACGCGTTTTCGCGTAATATAAGTACTCTCAAGTTAAGTATTGCAATGAAGGTAGTTGTTGTTATGCTAGGGGTAGAGTTTCCCTTTTAGTAGTGTTTTTTATAGCGATTTCTGTGAATATGGAGTTTTGTAGGGGAGTGTTTCTGTATTGTTTTGACTGTGTTAATTTTCAATATGGTATTTTATGGGAATTTTTGTAAGAGGTGGATTCTTCCTTTTTTTGCGTGCTGTAGGAATGGTCTCCTGGACTACGATTTGCCAAAAGAATTTTAATGCCAAGGAATTTAGTGGATATTTTATGGCATGCCTTTATGCTCATGGTTAAGTGTAATGAGGGTTTTTGCTCCTTCCCAATGGTATTCTTGAAATTAGTATTCCATGTTGTACTTTTTAGTTAATCATCAGGAGTACTTTAATTTTAAAGTTGTAATGGCGTTTGCTTTACTCAGGGAGTCACTTTACCTTTTTTAATGGGATTTCACAAGTGTTTATTCAGGTTGGGTGATTTATCAGGATATATTAATATTGTCGTTTTTCCTGTTTGTTCCAGTGCATGTGTGTTCTCTCCTTCCCCTAGTTTACCGATTGGTAGAAAGTAACAGACATTTACAGATGTAATTGATATTTTTCAAATCAAGCTGCAAAGTTGTTGTTCTTGGTGATAATGTATAGATGGGCTTCAATATATTTGTATTGATTTTGGAATTTTAGTGTCCCTGCTTTCTTGATTTTTTTTTAATGGTGTGTGTCCTTCTCCTTGCCTTTCTTTAGCCCTGCTACGCACTAAAGGGGAGTAACACTATTATTCACGATTTTCAGCTGTTTATACTTAAACAAAAAATTGCAGATATCTACATGTTTCATATTTATTAAAAATATAAAATATAATTTTGAAAGAGAAATTTTCAACATAGCAGAAATTATTAAAAATAAACCGAAACATTTTTGGTGAGAATAGTTTTAAACAAATTTATAGAAATGTACAGTATTTGCGGTCAATTTCTATGTATGGATTAGAACAAGTTAATCGATTATTTTTACAGATTATTTATTCGATTAAAGAAATAATCATAATCGATCGATTTGAATTACAAACATATGCGACTATCCCCCATGACTACTTACACCACTATAGACACAGGGACTGAGTGCGTTATATATTACAGTCTTTAGGGGATGTGAAATTTCACGAAAGGATTTCAAAACAAGTTTTATATCAAAACACTATATTGTAGTTTACTTATCTTGACGGGCTGAATTACTTTTTGACACGTGTTAGCTTTCTGCGCACAAATCACATGAGAGCCGAGCCGATGTCGCTGAATTCTGAGTGGCCTGGTCAAATATGAAAAGCCTTCTCAAGCAGACAGCCACCAATGTCAATAGACCAATTGATGTTGGGTGCTTACAGTACTGAAGTCTACAGTGCATTCAAATTTATTCGCGAAAAATCACTAGCTCTAGTTACAGTCGATAATGACATGCTGCAAAAATATACAGGCAGTTCAGAAACTCAACCGAAATATTTCTGCAGGTTATTCATTGGGGTAATGAGGTAGACACATGCAATACAACTTAGAGCCTAGAAGAATTTCTAAGGGATAAAATAGAGTTAAGAAATGGAAGTTTTGCAAAATATAAGAAACAACATGGATTTAAACTACGATTTTCTGGACAGTGTTTAATATTATCGAAGTTTGCAACCTTTGAAAAAAAATGTAGAAAAGATCTTTCTCTTTAATAAAAAAAAATTGCGGTGCTCACTCCCTTATTTTGTAAATTTTTTCTTGAAGTTTTATGGTCTTTTGATGCTGTTTTATTGAGCAGTACTCCTAATTGAACAAAAAAGGCCTCGTGTTGTAAATGCCTAGGACTCATAGTTTCCTTTTGAACTGCACACACAGTTTTCAGTAGAGACGATAGAACGCCTGGCATGTAGGCAATACTACAGACAAGAGGAGATAAAAACGTCGTAAGCAACCGATATTGGGCTGAATATTCCCAGCACCATAAGTGAAACGAGACAGAACGTGTGTGCTGGGTTTACACTTGTGTAGGATTACAGTGTAGACAGCATGTCGATATTTACGTGGGATGAATTGGCCGATATGCGTTTTATGTACGGGGCGGCAGGCTGCAATGGTGTGAGAGCATGCAATTTGTACCAGCAGATATACGCAAAGCACGGGACCTGCCAATCATTGGAAGTTTGTCGCAGTTGACCAACCCTGTAAGGGAAACATGTATATTTACCATCATAATAATTACTGTAAGTTACTCTGCAGTTGTTTGGTACTTCCTGACTCATTTGAATACTCGTGCGTGTCTAATCGAGATCACAGAGACAAGGCAAGTTAGTACCTATACACAACATATGATTGTGTTCCTTTGTATATTTCCCAATTACGTACACTTGAGAATATGCGGCCCAATATCAGTTGCTTACGATGTGTTTACCTACGAAAGTACGAAGTATTGTCTGCGTGCAGGCGTTGTAATGTTACCACAGAATATTTTGTGTGCGTTTTAAGAGGAAACGGTTGGTCCTAGGCACTTGCAACAAGAGGATCTCTTTTGGTAATAGGACGTAGTGCTCAATAAGTTAGTGTCTAAATTGCATAAAACGTGAAGGCAAAGAAAGTATGCAATTAGAGGGTGGTCACCCTATTATACCTATTTATATGAAAAACGAAGGTCTCAAAATCGTTTTTTCTTCATAGTCTGAAGATCTCAATAACACTATAAAGATTATTCGGAGAAACGTAATTTAATTCCACGCCTTTTCCGATTATCTGAGAATAACAATTTCTGAACTTGATATTCAAATGCGGGTATCTCTCTTACGAGTTGCGTTATGCTGCAAGTTTGATTACGTATGTCAACCTCATTTTTCACAAGCACCTTGCGAAATATTTCGGGTGGGTTTCCGGGCAGACTGTACATTTGCAACATTAAAATTGTCGATGTAGCTAGATGATTTCACTCGAAAATAAACCCGCCTTACCATTAGTTATAATCATGCTAGTTGCACTTCTCTATCTTCGATTCTGCGCTACGAAATTGTTTGCAAATTCACGACCTGAGTGCATGCGAGGGGCCGCGGCGGTGCAGTGGTCACACTACTCATCGCCCACCTATGCGAACAGGGTTCGATTCCCGGGGCGGTAGCTCTCGGATTTTCTCGTGTGGGAATATCGTGCGATACGATGCTGTTGATCGGTGGATTTCCTCGAGAATCTCCCGTTTCTCCTGCTCTTGCACACCGGCGCCGCTCCATACTCACATGACCTCACCCTCATCGGCTCTCAAGACCTCGACGTTAAGAGCCACCCAAATCATTCCACTCCACTCCACTTCTGTGTAGCTGCATATTCAGAAAGCAGGAATGTAAGTTTTCCACCTCACATACATGGTGACGTTCTTTTTTTTTTTTTATAGGGAATAGTTCTATGTGTAGAGAAGTTTCCATCATTGTATTGTTTCGACTTTCAACATTACTATTCATGTAGCCTTGTATATGATGCATTTCCCATTGTATGTAAGGGTAACAAACTGTTACTACAGTTCTGAGATTTACGGATAAAGGCTGTTCATGGTAAACTGAAAGAAGAAATCAGCCATTGAAATAAATCACTGCCCATACCTACACGTGTAAGCTACAGTAGACAGTGGGACGCAGCATACTAGCTGAGTTAGCAGCAAATTAGTTGAAATAGTTCTTATATTTAACGTTGTGCTCAGAGTGTAATATGTAAATTTAATGCATCTTTAGTCTAAGGATTTTTTTTTTTTTACACAAAAGTGTACGAATTTGCCTATAATTAACCCATACAATTTCCTTAAAAAAAGTCTCTCTTTCCAAGTGGTTGACGCATGAATAAAGTGAAACGGTCCATGGCAATGTTAATTTTATATATATCGGCAGGAACAAAATGAGAGTGAAAGTTCATCATCAGGGCCTTTAAAAGTTCTCAAATAACCATGAACAGCCTATACAATCTTTTGCACTGTTTTATAGGCTGTTTGAAGGGCACTGAATGCATTTGTAACCCTTGCCTAGTGCTTACTTTTACCCCTGTACTGTAACTTTGCGCCATACGTGAAACTTACATTAGTATGGGCCTGATGACTTTATTCATGCGTCGATGTAATTAAACATTCATGAACGTATATGTGTTGCTAATGTATTAATTCTTACTCTCATTCTTACATGGCAACCAAAAACAAATTTTATGTAAAATATCAGTGATTACAAATTTGAAATTGTTTTCGTAAATTATAGGTTAAGGGGCAGTATTAATTTTCCAGCAACGCAGTGATCACGTCAGTTAGTATTTTATTTAAAATACACTATCGACCAAAAAGTAATTGGGCACCTATCCACAGTGTTTACTCGGTGATTTGTCACCCCGTTAGAATCTCGTAGGACCACCTATTGCGGCTATAACAGCATCCAACCTGTCTGGCATGCTCTGTACAAGTGTTTGCAGGACATCCACGGGGATTCGTCGCCATTCCTCTTGCAACCATTCCACGAGTTGAGCAATGGATTTTGGCCGTGCCTGATGAGCCCTCACCCGGCGATCCAATTCGTCCCAAAGATGTTCTATAGGGTTGGGGTCTGGGCTCTGGGCGGGCCAGTCCAATCGGCGAACATTGTTGTCGGCGTACCACTGCACAGTAGCCGTTGAAACATGGGACCTGGCATTGTCATCATGGAAGTAACACGGGTCCATTTCGTAAAAACGTCACAAAGTTGGGAACATTTCATTAACCAGAACGTTACATTTGGCCTGTGTGTTCACGTGTTCATGCTACCACAGACAAACACCAGCGGCCCTACGCCGAAGGCCGTGAAACACAAGTCAACAGACGTACTGAATTACCTATCTTCACGGGCGCCCAATTACTTTTTGGTAGATAGTGCATGTGCAGTTACCGGTAGAAAATTTTTTTCACTCCTGGCGCTCCAAGTGGCATCTCCAGGAACCACATCTCAGCAGCACACGTTGACCATTTAGCCATGACTGAACTTACGTGTCGGCCAGCCGCGCTCTCAGGCGTCGTTGTCACCTGAACTGCACGCCTCGTTTATGTACGCCTCAGGCACACGTCGGTTTTAACAAAAGGTAGGAAATCAACGCCTAGTTCTAAGTATTCATAAGTCGATTAATGTGCAATTATTAACACCGTGAAAAGTTTTTGCTCCACCACACGTAGTGCGCTGGGCACACAGCGGCTGGTAGGCGGTGACAATAGAAGGCGCAGACGGTAGAATTGGGCAGTGCGCTGGCGAGAAAAATTTGCAGGCTATGAGGCTGTTGCCCGGTTGCACCAATATATTCCCACGATCCAAGATCAGATGATCCTAGTTCCGAACCAGGATCCAGTTTGATCTTGGTTCCAACGTAAAAGTGTTGCACCAACGATAATGCATGATTCTGGATCTCCGATTCGTCGATCTTGGTTCCAGAATGAGAGATCGAGGTTAAGCATGAGACAAATTTTGCTATTTGTTCGTAATATATGACGTCATGGAAGTAGGCGTATTTTTCACTATGTACAGATAGAACTAGGTGTTTTATCTGTTTTAAGTGAATTATTGTTGTACAAATTTTACTGAATAATATTCAAGTGCGTATAATGTTGTTTTAATTTCCCAGGAAAACAATCGAAGGTAGTTCAATCTGTTGGCGTATTTTCAAACTACATTCGTTGAAGATTGCTGCTGATCTCGGATCGAGATTTCGAACCACCAATTTCGGCGGTTCGAAATGATCTTCATCTCGATATCCAGTCCAGCTCTGAACTTGAATGACCCAACAATTTTCTGTGTCGTTCTTAGATCCGATCCCAGATCGAGTTTCGAACCACGGTGATGCAACCGGGCATGTATTTCATTTTGTTCAAGCGTGTTCAATGAAACGCAAATAAGCTATATATATAGTCGGTTCACGATTGGAACAGTGACAGGCGCAAGTACAGTTAGTTTGGCAGCACGGAGAAAGAAAGTCGGTTCCAGTCGTGAACGGACTGTATGTTGTTGTTCGAACAAGAAGCACGACGGTGGCTGTACGAAGAAGGTGCCCGTGCTTTCTCCCATAAGGATTATTGGGTAGCCTGCGTGTACCATTTGCGCAGTCACTTAGTCTGTGTTTGTGTTGGGTTGCTTTTCCACCAATAGCACTAACAAAACAAACGTTGATAGGGTACGAGTTTTTGACATTGTTTTTCAAGCAAGTGCATTGAAACGTGTGTGATCTTCTACTAACAAGCATTAAATGCCACTTCGCTCTAAATGTGAATCAGTGGAAATCTCACTCCTTAATTAAGTTAACGTCGCCTGACTTATTCAACAGCCACTTCAGCCAATTAAACTGAAGAATTAGTAGAAAAAAGTGCAATTTTCCCTTCAGTGACATCTCACACTGATTTATCGACAATTAAATTCGATGTTTGTCAGTGAATTGCTTTTTCATTGGTGGCTCAGTTCAACATGGCATATCGTATGAAATAACACATGGACTAATAAAACCCATAAAATATAAATTTTAAAATGCGTGCTTCGTCTTATATAATACTATTTTACAACATCACATGAACATCAGTCTTTCATTTAGTTCTCACATATTTAATTTCGTTTTTACGCGACCATCATAGAGCTCGGTTAAGATGTTTAAACTGCAACAAATGTGATGTAAATAAGTGCATTAATATGTAATATTTGTATCAACAATCGCAATGTTACCAACTAAACTAGCATAAAAAGAAATTGCGAAAAATATTTTATAGAAATTTTTTTAATACATAGTAGATAAATATTTCCTCCCTTCGGGGAGTGTCAGCGTGGTAACTCTGTTAGTGAGGTGACACGCTGAAAGACTGATGGTTCTAATTCCTGGCACCACAAGTTTTTTTACTTTTATTTAGTATACGTCGAATTACAAATAATTAATAGTGACTATCAGAAACACGTTTATTTCTATTAATTATTTGGTGAAATAAAATAAAACAATATCTAATTTACATAATGCTACTTATTCAATCAGAGAAATAGTTTCACTGAAACAGGTGGTCTTCCACGAATTCTAAGTGAAGCCATTTTCAATTATTTAAGTAATTGAATTTCACTGCGAATCAGTGGTTTTCCACTGATTCGAATTTAGAGCATAGAATATAGTCGAGTTATTAAAAGTGTGTGTCTGTTGGAAAACTATACGTAAACAATCATGTACATCAATGTTTAACATATGATTTTAACTGTATTGGCGATATGACAGTCAATTCAGTTTAAGGGACACGCAAAAAAAAAAAAATAGTTCTACCTAGTATAACGGTGAGTGTACGTGATCTCCAGGGCGTCACGCTTGTTTGTGCACATTCAAGCCCATTCCCCAGCATCGCTTTCAATTTCTGAACTCCAAGAAGCGCTAGTGAATGGCGAGTTGTTGTAATGAATATGCCAGTGCCTGACCTCTACTGCATCTACATGTGTCTTCTAGTTTATAGTTTATTCACGGTTAATTCCAACTTTCCTGAATCCCTGCTAAAGTACTACTTTCAGGTTATTCCTCCGTCTGATGAAAACATAGTTTAATTATGTATAGAGAATTACATCAAAGGGACAACTCTCCGTGTACGTGCGCCCTCAGTTTAATAATATTTCGCATGAAAACAATTTCTTACTAGGCACTGACAACACACCTATCTTATCTCTGTTTTTGTTCACATTAATTGTAAATGAACTACTGTAATTTACGAATTACAGTGTAAGTAAAATTCCAGTTTAACCAACAATAAAATCCTTTTGTTTTAATGAAGGGCCTAAAGTACAAAATTGTGTGATACGTGACATATTAAGGAAACAGCTAAACACGTCATGCGTTGAGTGATTGTTTAAAAGTTTGATTAAGAAAGTGTGAGGAAAACGCGTAATAGACTACGTACGTCAGCAAATGAGACGTAGCTCTGAAGTTAATGATTACCTTGAAATGTCACAACCATCCTCAATCCAATCCCATGTCCCCGAACGAAGACAATCATACTACTGAGGTCTGCGCGTTTGCCGCAAGGGTCGTACTTTCAGAAGACTCCATTATAATGAGATTGTACGCTAAAACTTGCGACACCTCCACTACAAAAAAAATTTTTATAACATTTTAGCATGCCATACAACAAGAGAGAGTTGGTTACCGTGGAAAAAGCCGACTGCTGTTTAGATTTCCATGAACTTTTACTGCTTGATATTATTCTATCATCAATAGCTACCGCAGGAGTGAGTCCGGGGCCTAACAAAATTTTCCTGCTCTAATGCTGGGTGTCAGTGATTCGTCGGCAATCTGCTAGGCCGTACCTGGCTTGTCTGCAATATTGCCACCTAACATAAAGGTAGAAACAATCCAAAGTATTTTGTAAAGTATCTATCAAAATAAAGATTTACAAACTTTACCATAATCTCAACACAATAAGCGAATACTACTGCTGCCTACTTATCCATTTGCTTTTGCCTTCCACCATCAGACCACAATTTGTGAGATAAAGTCCGAGGAACTCAGTGCCGAGAACAAACCGTTATGAAGGCTGTTCACGATAAAGTGAGCACTTTAAAAATCAACCTTAGAAAATAGTCACTGCTGCTACCTGAATATATTCTAAAGGGCGCGATGAGAGGCATCCTGTTAGGAATTTGCTTTTAAGTCAACTCATGCCTGAAAGTGACTATGGGCGTAGCTAAATAATGAGTCGCGATTATGCAGAGCACAACAGTATAAAATGGGGGGGGTTTATTGAACACACGTATAACACAATATCTATTTACGTGACTGTTGATCGGGGGAGCTTAAATGGAATACCAAGGTGCTAATTAATTATATTAATTTTATTACCACATGCCAGTTCTATTACAATCTAATTGGAAAGTCTCCACCTTCTTCATGTTGCCGGAGGCTGATTCCAGGAGGTGGTTAATGACGGCCGGACAGAACCATCTGCAAGTCTTCTTGGTCCTCTGCCCCGATGACGAAAGACGCCGCTCCCAGTGTTACGCTGGCCTATATCGAGCTCGTTGTTTATTTTTTTCTGCCCCGTTTACTGGTCCGTGGAGAGGTTTTCTGCAACTGCCTTACGTAAGGTGTTACTGCAATCACGCTCGTGCCCTGGTTCAATGTTTGAAGGTGTGATCAGGCAGGCCGTTCAGTTAAGGTTTGATAACTTCATAACAATGCGTCCAGTAAAATTTGTAACGATGGAGGGAAAGTAATTCTATGTCTGAACGTCAAATTAAAGAGTGTTAGGCAAAAATTTGTAAGAACTTAAATTATTTCTGTTCTTTTTATTACATTTAAATGTACGAATTAGTAGATTTGTAAAATATCTACTTTTATAATAATTTCATAGTTCCACTTGACTGACGCATAAATAAATAAGTGATGAGGCCCATAACAGTGTTAATTTTACACAAAGCAGAAGAATACACAACATGCATACAAGTAGATACTAAGCAGGGATTTCAAAAGTGCTCGGTTTACCGTGACCAGCCTATACAAAGAAGTTGCATTACGCGCAACCTAGGAAATATAGATTGTCTCTGCAGCAAGAGCCATTGAACAAAGGTCAGTGAATGCGAAATCTAGAATAATTAACACTCTAAATATGAATCAGTGTTTTCAATCAGTGGAACTATTTGACTGAATCTTCACTTAATGAGCTGTTATTTATTAGCGATTCAGTGAAATGCACTGATATTTCACAGCCAGGCCAGTGCAATGCACTAGAAATCAGTAGATATGATAATTTAGTCAGTGAATACCCACAACAAAAATTATCGTTAAAATTTTACTCATTCAAGTCGAGTATTTCTAACCTATCTGCTGTCAAATTCGCTTATTTTGAAAAGTTATGACTGTTTCAGCGTAAACATTTCCCTTAATTAGCAGTAGATTTTGTAGTAAAAAAGTATATGAAAATACTTTTCACGTTGGGAGTTTCTTAACGCTGTGCCTCGCTTCAAATAAATTTTTTTTATTACGAAGGAAATACATCTGCTGATTTCAGAAACACTTTCAGTAATAAAATCCTCGGCAATATAAGACCTTACGGGCGCATCACGGGAACATCCAGAACCCATCTAAATTGCAAATCACCCCACCATCCGTTGCTGAAGGATTCTCTCGTTTTCAATGTTTTTTATTTAACCCCCTTCCCTTTCCCCATCTGAAGCGAGCTTCTGCCCAAAGCGACATTTCGATGCCGCGGCAATGCAAATAAATATTCTCCCCGCTGCCAACGTGCATTGGCACGGAATAATTTAATTGGCCTCCGGTAATGAACCGAAAGCAATTACTAGTGGCGGAAACGGAGAATCAGCAGGTTTACTATGCAGGATTTTGTAATGCGAGAAAACTAACGCGCGCCGAATAAATTAAGAAAAATAGAATCTGGGGAATATGCGCGTTAATGGCTCACAGAACGATATTAATCCATATATCACATTTTATATCGTAGTATGCAAAAACATCACTTCGATATTATATTTTATTTGAAACCTTGCTCAAACAATGAACTTAATTAAACCGCTGCCTGGATATACGCCATGCATGATGAGTAGATAAGAATTAAATCCTCGAATAAGGGCTACAGAAAAAGTCGCACCTTCAGAATGCGGCCATGTTGGTTAAGCGGTCTCTCATCAAGAGGATCATGGGTTGGATTTCCGGCTTGGCCGCACCCGCTTTTCGCAGATGAAAACGTGGCGTACCTTGCCGTTGGTTGGTGGGTTTTCCTGGATGCTGCGATCTACCCACCCTTGCGTTCAGTATCTACTCCATCCCCATCTCATTCATACCCCTTTGGCGCTAACCCAGTTGATGTAAATGCTTCGAAATCTCTCAGCCCAACTGAAGCTCGGAAGAATGTTTCTCTCACCTCCAGATAGGCTCCTGAGGTGCGGCCAGAAGCCGACCTTCGTTCCTGAAGTGTATAAAGGCGAAAAAAGAACTCCGGGGTGGAGCAGCGAGGTAATGCATCAGCAGCAAACACGGGAGTATCCCGGGAAACTCGCCGACCTTTGGAAATGTCCGCTACGATTCCAACACGCGAGGGTGTGAAATTAGACGGCCCTGGTATTGAGTCCAGACCTCCGCGGTGGAATACTGTAGCATTGAGTTGCCATCATAGCAATCTATTTTACGTATTATGTAAAATCGGGGATCGCTTATAAAATGTTCGCTTGCGTTTGGGTCATCGGGGCCGCGGTGGCTGAGCGGTTAGACTGGTTGCCTCCCACCAAGGCGAATCGGGGTTCAATCCCCGGCCGGGTCACTCCCGGATTTTCGCAAGTGGGAATCGTGTCTGACTATGCCACTGGTCGGCGACATTGCTCGGGGATCTCGCATTTTCCCCGCCCTTGCTCCATTCTCACCTCATTTCACCCTCATCGGAACTGAAGACCTCGTTGCCAAGAGTCGCGAAAATCTCTCAACTCAACTCCAGGATAGAGCAGCGACTGAGTGCAGCATTGGACGTCGTCACAGTTCTGTTTTGCTAATAGTTGACTCCAATAATCCGTAAGAACTATGCGTGCAGACCTAAGGTTTACAAAAATACTGTATACACAAAAATAACTTTTACTCATAAAACTAAAAAACGAAAACCAATTTAAAAAAATGGTAGGGTTAAACAAGCATTTGTACATCCTGAATGCATTACGTGGAACACTTTATTTGATAATACTGGCTCACCGTTGTTTTGTAACTGGCTACTGCAAAGCAATCCAATAAGACATTAATAAGAATTGATTCTTCTGTGTAAATTAAGGTTATGTTAAACACTCTGGGAAAGCCACCGGATATCGGCAATGTCCGCCACGTTCCTAACACGCGAGGGTGTGGAATGAGACGGCTCTTGGGTTGAACCGAGACCTCCACGGAGGGAGTCTAATGCAATGAGTCGCCACCACAGCACTGGCTGTTACATAGCATATATGATCAGCTCAAAAATGAATTATCCGCTTGCCTATGGGTTATCATTTGCTCGCAGCTGGTAGACGCTGTCTGATATAGATCATATTCGCGAGGAATCTTCACATTTGTAATAGTAATTATGTCTTTTACACAGTACGCACAACTACAATTCTAACTTTGATTCCATATTTAATACATTATAGGCTGTTCACTGTTATTTCAGTACTTTTGAAATCAACCTTTGAAAAATGTCACCGCCACTACCTGCGTATATTTTAACGGTCACGCTGACAGCCTTGCGCCCAGTAAAGTTAGTAATGACCAAGGCAACGTAGCTTCACATCTTAACGCCGAATTAAAATTTTTAGGGAATTATATGTGTATACTGAAATTTTTTTCTTTTGCTTTTTGTTTTTAATTTGTCTTCAGGTGCACAGATATTTGCAAGCCAGCTATGCCCAAACTATACACTAGGGCGTATTCATCAACGTGTATAACATTAAACTTACAATAGAACTCCAGTGTTTGGAAATAATTTACTTAATTCGCTGCCAAATTAACTAATAACTTGCATGCCAAATTCTATGGCAGCATATACGCAGTTAAATTGGATGGATATGTTCTAATTGATGATTTTGAAATTGCTTACTTTACTGGAAACAGTCTATATCATTATATTCGCGGTTAAGTGAGCACTTTTGGAAAAAAATTCGTGACGGGGTTGCGTGTATTTTTTATATTAACACTAAAGTTGGCAGTGAAATAGAAAAAGTAGTACCTTTCGTTAACATCGTATCTAAACCGTAATGTTTAAGTTTTTGGACAGCGGATTTATTTAATTTATTTCCTTGTGTAAAAATAAAGTAATAAGAGAATTGGTAATACATTAACATCGAAATATTTTATATTTTACTAGCAATGTATTTAATTTGGTAATATATTTAATTTAAATTCGTATCGATTTCATAGTTTCACTTCATGGACGTGTGTATAATGTGAGAAAGTGAATTACAATGCTGATTTTACACGTGATGGAAAGATACAAAATGTGCAGGTAAGTAGATACAAGAAAAACTTTCAAAAGTACTCAATTACGCGTGAACTGCCTACAGTCAAAGAGGGATAAATACACAGATGCGAAATGTCATGGTGGTTCCTATGATGCGATTCACTGAATGGCTGTGCGAGGCTCTAGGAGCGGGCCTTCGCCTGATTGGCAACCACGTACGGCGAATGGTCCCCTATTGGTTAGTTTGCTGGCTGGCATTTAAGTTAATAGGTGCTGATTGGCGGAAGCGATTCTGACATGTTACTGGTCAATGCCACCATTTTGCTGGGCGTGGGGCGTTGGAATTTGGGGGGGGGGGTGATTTTCTCAGAATAAGCGGCTATTTCACCTCTGTAAAGGCTGTTGACGATAAAGAGAGCACTTTTTTTTTTTAAATCAACCTTAGGAAAAAGCCACTTCCCGTGCCTGCATGTATTTAAACGGGTCCACTGAGTGACATACGCCCAGTAAAGTTAGTAACGATGGGTGAAAAATAATTCCATATCTTAACGTTGAATAAAAAGTGTTAGGTAACCATTCGCGAATACTTAAATTATTTTTTCCGTTTCCTTTTTTTTTGTATAGACGTATAAAAATGAGTAGAATTGCAAAATATTACCTTTTATATTAATTTAACAGTTTGGTTGACCAAAGCATGAATAAAATGATATATTGTAGTGATAGGAAAATTTCGCGAGTTCAATGACCTGTAGGCTAGACTCCACAGTCCTGTGTGTACTCGAGACACAGGTGAAAGTTCATTGGTTGCTTCCCCTAAGAGTAGACAGTGTTACCTCACATCTGGTAGTACCTAAGGATTCGCTACTCGTTTCACTGCAAGTCTGCTATTGGCTCAGAGTCTTTCAGGGTGTGTCTAACAAACTGCGATCCAATTGCAAACTCAACTGCAGTGTGCACATGTTCGACGTCTATCTTGTCCTGAAGCGAGTTCGCGAAATGTTAGTAAACATAATATTCACAGGGAAGGCTGGCTGGAACATGTGAATGTGTCCTGACTGTGGCACACTGAGGAAATAATATTGCAGTAGAAACAATCTAGAATGTTATAATACGGACAGCGATCCGATGAGTTGTATGTACCATCTAAATATTGTTAACATAGATGGTACACTCTAAGAAAATATTTAGAAATTTATCACATCAGCGTATACGTCTAGTGGGAAAGCGTATGTGGTAAAGTTATTTCCCATACATCAATGGTAGCATTCCTACATTTTCTTAGGAAAACAGTCAAATGCGTATAGAAGTTCCCAACTTTGTATAGTAATGATACTAAACGTTCCTACACTTGCAGTTTGATGTGTGTCAATATCCCCATACAATGTATAGCTTAAAAACTTCCAATACAATCCAGGAAGTTTACCAGAATTTTTTTACAGTGTAATACCAACAGAACTTATAGCCGTATTTCGGTCTGTGATTCTATTTGCTACTGTACACATGCTTGCCACAGCAGAGCACTGAGTTCGTACTGCAAAAAAGATCGTACCTTCAACAGAACAACTTCAATAATATTTGGGTTGCCCCCACAACAATCAGAATTATAATAACCTAAACAAATTGTTTTGTTGCTAGTGCTAAACAGTTCTGTTGGGGGGTACTGCAGTAGTAACCATATCTACAGTAGCGAATACCATCACAGAGAGCAATACAACAAACAGTTCTGTTGGCGTTACTATCTCTATTAAAGGCTGTTCCCGATGAAGTGAGCACTTTTGAAATCAACCTAAGAAAAAATTACTGCCCATGTCTGCATATAATTCAACGGGCGCACTGAGTGACATGCGCCCGGTAAAGTTGGTAACGACAGATGGAAAGTAGTTCCGTATCTAAACGTCGAACAAAAAGTGTTAGGTAACCATTTGTGATAATTTAAATTATTTATTTAGGTTTCTGTTCTTTTAATGCATCAGACGTGTAAAAATTAGCAGATCAATAAAATGTTTTCTTCTTTAAAAAATAAATTCCACAGTTTCACTTGACCAACGTATTAATAAAGTGATGAGGCACATGGCAATTTAAATTTTACTTAAGGCGGAAGAATGCACAACGTTCGTACAAGTAGATCTTATGAAGGACTTTCAAAAGTGTTCATCTGACCGTGAACAGCCTGTAACAATACTTTGATGATACCTACAACCCGCCAGATTGCTGTCCTTATTTTAAGAATCTAGATGGTTCCTACAACTTCATCTTATTTTCAGTGCAGCATGACGAGCTACGAAGTATAAATGGCAGGGCGGCTTCTCATGAGAGAGAGAGAGAGAGATAGAGAGAGAGAGAGACGACGCTGACAGTTTCCTCCTCGTCCCTCCAGCGTCGTGCGAGGACCGAGGCTACCGTTGCTGCAGAGTAGGTGTACACGTATCCCGTAACGTCAGACTGGCAGCGGCGGCGCCATTGTCACTCCCGCGCGCTTGTTTATTCAGCGGCCCAGGAGGATCGTCCGTGTCGGTAAAAGGGGGGGTTGGGAGTACCCAGCCCCCCTAACTCTACTCCCCGGTACCCCTTCCAGCAGCGCGACAAGACGCCGCGGGGGAAATCATGTCGTGGCGCGCCCTCTCGCACAGCAGAGTCGCTAATTCCCGCGTCGAGAGGGAGTGAGCCCGGCTCATTTCTCAAGTCATCGCCCGAGCACACCACAGCTGTGTCGTGCCGCAGAGTAATTAACAGTACAGAGGTGGAACACGTGCTTATGCCGCGAGCTGTAACCGCACACGCCAACAAAATGACGCCACCAGCCAGCAACGTGTTGCAGTGCCGTTCGCCAGTCAACGCCTGATAACCTGCTTGCCAGTCGCACTGAGATTCATGCTTGTTAGCCAAATATATATTTTGTTGAGTAAACAAAACTTGCATAGCAACAAAATAAATTTTGTTCATCTAACCAAATACACGCTTGACTGAAGGAAACCTCTGTGTTGGGCCAAAATAAAATAGACTGTTAAAAGAGTGGGATGGAGCCCGCATTTTTTGTGAAAAAGTTGTTTGCACTAATACGGGTATCTCGGTATATAAGTGTTCTGCAAATATGACTTTTGACCAGAAAAGATAAAAAACAATTATTTCTGCCCCAATTTTTTTTTTTTTACTTTTGCCGTATTAAGTACATTCTCAGAGAAAAAAATTCGTGAAAATGGTCAGATATCACATTTTTAAACCTTGACTTTGCAGTTTCTTTAAGAGGCAAGAGAAAAGTACAAACATACGGGCGTAGTTTAATCTGTGATCATAGCGTGTCATAAAACCCCACTATACAGATACAATTTTCACAGTACAGCGTTACGATTGAAACACTGCACGTCTTGCGCGTAGGAGCGATGCGGCACTAGACGTGCGTGTTAGTGTCGCCCGTATCGCTCCCTCGCTTCTTGTCCTTGGACGCGCGGGGAACTCCTGTAGGACCCCGCGACCAACGTTAAGAAGCGACGGAGCGATACGGGCGACACTAACACCCACACCTAGTTCTTCATAGCTTCTACGCGCAAGGCGTGCAGTGATTCCGTCGTAACGCTGTACTGTGCAAATTAGGTCTGTAACAGTGGGGTTTTATCATACGCGATAGAAGATCACAGATTAAGCTACGCCCGTATCTTTATACTTTTCTATTGCCGCTTGAGGAAACTGCAAAGGCAAGCTTTAAATATGTATTTGACTTTATCACAATTTATTTTTCTTCAAAAATACACTTAATATGACGACAGTAAAAAAAAAAAAAAAACAAAATAGTGATATAGATAATAGTTTTTTCAAATCTTTGGTGACAAAAAGTCATATTCGCAGAATATTTATTTACCGAAATACTCGTATTCGCTCAAACATCTATAAAAAAAAAACGCGCAGGTCCAGCCCACTCTTAACAAAATAGTTAGTTGAATCAAATGTATATATTTGTTGGGCGACTTATTCGATTACCTTCATTGGGAAATGCAGCCAGATAGTTTATGTATTTGTTTGTGACAATTATGATATTTTTAAGGGTTTTTAGAGTGTTTATTTAAGCTTTACGGTGCTGTAAACATTCTAATAAAATAAGTTCAAGAGGAAACTAAAAAGTAAAGCGACAAAACTTGAAATATTTATTCATGCACTTCATACGGTATTTGAAATGTTTGTATTTAAAAACATTCAAATTTCATCAGCAGTCACATAAACTGAGGTTGTTAGACCGTTGTGGTCGGGAGCAAACGTCTTATGTTAGAAACAAACAAGGTCGGGCTTGCACTGCTTTATAACAAACGAACATGTTTAATGTACGTATGGCTTAAGAAATCTTTACTTGTAGCGTTCAAATATCAGTTTGGTGCACTTAAATAATAACAACAAAATATTTTGGTTTCAACAACAAAATAATTTACTGCCCCTATACACACAATTAATTTGGTTGCGGCAGACAAACTGTTTTTTTTTTTTTTTTTTCAATCAACAAAACTTTTTCTCAATGCGGCAGCCAAGATGATAGTAAAACTGTCGCAGCACTCGATAGCCAATCAGACGCATGACGCGTTTCTAGAGCCTCGCGTAGTCAGCTAATCGCCACGTAATTTCGGCTCTGTATTCTTAGCTACTCCGTGGTGATACACTGCCGTACCGACTGACGTTGACTGCAAAACCATGTTGCTGTTTGCTCATGATTGTACACAGGCCCATATCGTTATTCTAATTAGCATACATATAATATGGTTAGTTTTACTTGGTAAGGGGATAGGGGAAATGCCTTTTATTTGATTTAAAAACTGATGAACTATATTTTTTTCGTTACTTGATTATTTTCTCATCCATTATAATTAGTTAAGAACTTTTCGTACAACTTTAGTTTGGTGTTACGAGGTTATTTTGGGGAGGTCAGCATGGGGCGTGGTCAGTGTGGAAACAAAAGACGGCCGAGGCGAACGACTTTTGTTTCCACCTGCAATTGAGAAGAACAATAGAACTACGGGAATCCTTATAAAACATTTGCCACATATAAGTATTATACTATACGTATTAGGGTCGACAAATATCGTTAGGTGTTTTCTATGCGAATGAGAATCAACTAAAAAAAAAAAACCAGTAAATATGAATGTTAATAAAGTTCCTCCATAATGTTTTCCCCTGTCTGATTGAAATTATTGCTTTCCTGGTGGATGTTATCTTTCATTCATACGAAATAATCTTCTGCATACCACCTCCGCGAGCACTGATTACTTTTAGTTTACACATTAAAACGTTACGAAATGTCAAGCTGTTGAAAAATATAAAAAATACAGCTACATTCCGAAATTCTTACATTATAATTATAACAATTGACTCGACAGAAATAAAGATGTGCCTCGGAATGTGCTATCAAGGTGCTCACATCACCTGTTAATTCATGAGCAGTGCAAGAGTTGGTTTTTTTTTCCTCAGCATTTTATACCTTTCACCTTTTATTACTGAGATAATTTTCCTTACAGTCTAGCCAAGAGAAGTTTCACCCTTGTGAGAGTTCAGACCAACTAACCAACTCAACCCTTTCTTAACACTTTGAGGTGAGCAGGCATTTACAAGACAACCAAGACAAGTTAGAAGTGAGTTACTTATATCCAGCACTGCAGGAACACCAGTTCTGTTGGTCTCTGTGTTCCCACTCACTACAGTTCTAGTGGACAACATGACAGTGGGCACGCTTACTGTGATATACAACGTTCATTACTGGCTGGTTATTAGTCACTAAGGCACTGACTTGATTTTGTCCCAATCCAATGTCTTTATTTGTGTCAGATTTTTATAATCACACTTGTCCTGAGGAAATTATTGTCACTGAGCTGCAAAGTTCTTGCATGATCCTGTTAAACACAGGCAGTACAACGACTGCGTGAAAACGCTAGTTTTATTTTCATGACAGAGAAATAAAAAATAAAAAAAAATGCCAGAGCTACACCGGAGCGTAGTCCTCAAAGTGTTACATAAATGCCTGATTCTACAGATTCTTTTCAGGGTTGGGATGCCAACCAGTGTATCGCACTTCTTCATACTAGTGTCACATATTAATTAGGAACGCTGAGGTGAAACAGCCGCTTATGACGCGAACTCCGACTTTAGACATTAGTAAAATGTCGCCACTGCCCAGCAACATACCGGAACGCTATTCGCTGATCAGCGCCGCCGGTTATAGGCTATTCACGTTAAAGTTAGGATTTTTGAAAACCATCACATTTGGAATAACAGTCAAAAATATATATTTTATTGTAGCTATAGACGTTAACTTCAGAGCGCGGTGGAATATACAAACCGTGTATATTACTTACATGACAATAATTATTTCAAAAGGTGGTTAAAAGGATAAAAAAATGGCTGAAAGAAAATAGTAACTACGGAATCAAAAGTGCTCACTTTATAGTGAACAGCTCATACCTACTTGCCAACCGGCTGCAACATGAATGAACCAAAAGGTTGTTCACGTTTAAATGATCACTTCTGAAATCAACCTTCAGAAAATGTCACTGCCCCTACGTGCATACATTTTCATGGGCACACTGAGTAGCATGCGCCCAGTGAAGTTGGTTACGACGGGAAGAAAATAGTTTCGTGTCGTTACGTCGAACTGCAAGTCTTAGGTAAACATTACTGCATTTATTTATTTTGCTTTCTGTTTTCTTGTTAAACGTATATACTTGTTAAGAATTGGCAGTTAAGTAAAATTTTTACTTTTATAATAATTCCGCAGTTTCAATTGACCAAAGCATGAATAAAGTGATCAGGTACATGGTAATGCTAATTTTATATATGGCTGAAGAATACACAATGTGCACAGAAGTAGGTCTTAAGCAGGGCTTTCGAAAATGCTCATTTTATTGTGAACAGCTTGTATCGGACTTGAGATACATTACTAGAGCTTTGCGCAGCCAATTAGAAAATGGGCACGCCCACATCATAGAAACAGCCACGCCTTTTCACCCCTGCGTACTTGTATACCCGGTGGTATAGGCTGTTCACGGTAAAGTGAGCACTTTTGAGGCCCTAGCTACTTTTCCCTTTCAACCATTTTTTAAATCACGAACCACCTTTTAAAATAAATATCGCCATTTAAGTAATAAACACACGGTGTATATTCAACTGCATTCGGAAGTTAATGCCTAAGGCAAAAATGAAATATATTTACTGACTATTATTCAAAATGAGAGGGCTTTCAAAAGTGCCCACTTTATCGTGAATAGCCTATAGAGTTATAGTAGCATAAAGTTCGAATCCCATCGGCAAACGACTGCCTTGCCATTGTTACTGTCAAAACCAGCATGCTTGGACAAAAGTAAGCACACTGTTTGCATAAATACATGTTCTGAAATGCCATAACTTGGCACGGGGAAAACTTTTAGGTGTGGCCGCTACTGCTGATGGCCTTTTTTTTTTTTTCAAACTGTGCTGACACAGCGACTACACTCATCATAATTCGCCTCTGCACTGGAGAGGGCATATTGATATCTTACGGCCCTCTATCCTCCTCCTCCACGAAATGGGCGATTCCTTATTTATGTTTATGTAAAATGCAAACTAAAAAAAATGTGTTTTGCCGATATAGGTGGCGATTTCATACAACGATAATGCACAGTACAATAATGGTGTTGTTTGTTTCTTACATACAGATATTAAGTGGCTTTAAATGTATTTTTGTTACCGTACTGTTTATAAGCTTTTTCCCCGTTTGACTAGGTTTATAATAATTCTGTTATTTTCTGGACGTCCTTGCTTTCCGAAGAAATGGGCCATGACTCAAAATATGTCATTCTAGACACAAAACTAAACAAAAAAATAGGGGTTGTCTGTGTTTGGGACATAACCGTTTGTTTCGCGTGAATACGTCTACGTTGACCTGCTCGAACGCCTTGAAGTTTTTTTTATGTCTCCGGCACCGCTTCACTCGATCATATGGGGTCTTAAGGGTATCACTGGATTGCTTTTCAGATGCTCTTTCCAACCGTATACCATTTATGTATTTCGACTTGGCTTTTTGACGAACATAGGCCAACATTATGTTAAGTTTCCCTAATTTTTGACATTAAAATCATACAATTTCACCATAACGACCTCCACACAAATGTTTTTATACACGCAATCGATTGATATTGACACGAGAGCTTTTGATTGAAACACAAACGAGCGTCGTAGACTCTCCTAGTCAAAAGTTATACTTAGGGATAGGAAAAATTCGCCAATTCAATGACCTGTGGGCTAGACTTCACAATCCTGTGAACACTTGAGCCTCAGATGTTTTTTCATTGGCTGCTGACCCATAGAGTAGCCAGTGTTACTTCACACCTGCCAGTATGGCATTCGCTACTTGTTTCCTTGCAAGTATGCGATTGGCTCAGAGTCGTCCAGGGCGTGTCTTGCTAAACGGCGATCTAACTGCAACGTCAACTTCAGTGTACACGTAGTTGACGTCTATCTTGTCCTGAAATGAACTCGCGAAATTTCCCTATCCCTAGTTATACTAGGCGGAAATTGCGCCCCCGCCCCCACACCCCGCGTGATGCTTCGCATTCCTCACTTGACGTAACATATTCTTTGATACTTTGGTAAACGAGTGGTGTAATTGACTTTTTAAATGTAGACGATAGATTCGGAGCTGCAATGCCAAACTTTATCTCCCAATTTTGTTATCACCGGATTTTCTGGATTGCCTGCCGCTGTGGTAGCAAAATTAAAGACGTATTCACGTCAAAAAAATAAAGTTGCAGTGTTTTTTTGAAGTGGCAACTGGTGCACTGATTCAAGGCATGCTGATGCTTTGTACACGCCTATACACACATGGTAAATTCTGTACGTCTTATGAATAGGGATAGGAAAATTTCGCGAGTTCAATGACATGTTGGCTATATTCCGCAGTCTTGTGTACACTCGAGCCTCAGATGTATGTTCATTGACTGCGGTTTCAGAGAGTAGCCAGTGTTACTCCACACCTGCCAGAATGGGATTACCACGTGTTTCCTTTGCAAGTCTGCTATTGGCTCAGAGGCATTCCGGGAACGTCTAATAAAGTGTGATACAACTGCTAATGTCACTTCACTGTAAATGTGTTTGGCTTCTAACTTGTCCCAAAATGTATTCGCGAAATTTTCCTATCCCTACTTATGAACTAATGAATAGGGATAGGAAAATTTCGCGAGTTCAATGACCTGTTTGCTAGACTCCACTATTCCTTGTATAGTCCAACCTAAGATGTTTGTTCATTGGCTGTTGTCCCAGTGTTACCCCACATTCGACATTACGGGATTCGCTTCTTGTTGCCTTGCAAGTCGGCTATTGGCGTGGAGTCGTCCAGGGTGTGTCTAATAAACTCTGATCCTTTTACTAATTTGACTTCAATGTACCCATGTTTGAAATCTACCTTGTCCTGAAATGAATTCGCGAATTTGTCCTATCCCTACTAAGAATGACTGTGAAGCTACGGTACTGTGATCACTCACATTGTCACGGGCGTAGAGAAACAAAGCGTCGCGGTAATCAGGATCTGAGCCGCGGGAGTTTTGACAACACGACCGTGTTTAGGAAACACGGTACACACGGCGAGTATTTTAGCGCCGGCGGAGCATCGAGTGCGGTCTAACCACAGCGAGCCGCAGACGGGACAAGACAGAGGAACTACGATCGGGGTTTCGGCCGGTTCGCCATAGCGAAATGGAGGCTCTGCCTTCCGCGAAATTAAGGCGAAGACGTTCCAATAGTTCCAAAAAGCTTATTACTAGGGACCTGAAAAATTCGCGGGCTCAATGACTTGCAGGTCAAACTCTGCAGTCTTATGTACAAATATGCCGACATCAACTGCACATAGGTTGTCTGCTGTCACAGTGGAAGGCGACAACTGGACACCGTTTTCCAGCAGGTGTCAAACAAAGTGTGGGCCAATGGCTAAAGTTATATAAACGCACGTGTTTTGAATTCTAGCTTGTCCCAAAATGAATTCACGAATTCTTCAGGTCTCTAATTATTACTAGAGATCCGGAAATTTCGCGGATTCATTCGGCAACAAGCTAGACTACACAATACGTTGTGCATTCGAGCATCAGTTTGTAGTTCATTGGCTTAGGATATAGTTAAACCCCAGACCATGCAGCACGGGATTCGGTTCTTATTTGACTTGTATTTTCGTTATTGGCTGAAAGTCGTCCGGGGCGTGCCAAACAAACGATGGTCCAATGTAAGCACTGTGATAAATTGTCCTATACTTCATAATTTAGCATATGGTTTGTTTATATGGAAACAAGCAGAATATTGATTTATTACAAGGCTTTGTGGCCTTACAAAGAGAGAAATTATTACTGAGTAGAAGTCTTAACATAAGTTTATTCATGAGAAAATAAACAGGGCACTCGGTGTCGTTATGGTAATTGTTATAGTTTTGCACGAAGAGCTTAAATTTTAAGAGCTGCTGTACTGTTACGAAATATAAAGGTGGCTGATCAACACTGAGGAAGAAAAGCAGAGAATCAACGCCTGAGAGGGCGTATCAGTGGCCGCAACCCTTGATGTGCCGCCGTCCAGACGGAGTTCTCATACCGAGGATGGAGCGTGATATTCATCTCCCCGCCGGACCATGTCTATTGTGAGGATTTGCTGAGATGGATACTTCGCTCTGTGTCATCGCTTCGCATCATTATGTAAGCCGTCTTTATGACTTTTAAAATGTATCGTCAACAAACTATCAGCATCGACCTTATAAAAATTGTTAACTGCCAAGACTTAAATGATGCAGAGAAAATGTTAGTACAATTTTGTTTGAAACTATGAACAATATTATAATCTCACATCGTTATCAATTTGAATATCGCACTACGTTGAAAGTTTTCTACCCAGATGCCTGTAGCTACGTTTGTAGAAGAAAGGAAGTCTAAGCTCTAGTTAAAAGGCGAGTCTTGAATATATTTCTCTACACTTACGTTTCTTGTCAATTGGGCATACATGATTCAATCTAGTTGTTTTTTTCAATCTTGAAAGGAATTTAAATTAGTATTAGTATCGTGACAACAGGAACCTGTATAATTTACTTTCTTTCATTATTTTATTTAAGTTGATAAAGGATATCATTAAATCGGTATTTAAGTTTATTATTTTTTTAGGCGTTGTCCATGTAGATTTTTGAAAATTTCTAATGAATATGACACGAGTATACTTTCAGTTTAATGAAATTAATTTCCCATTCCTTTGATTGCTCTAAAAAATGAGTAAAGATTCTTAGGAAGTCACGCGGTACATTTCTTATGTGCAATTGTGAGTTTATTCACCTAGTTTTCTCGTTGAAATTTTCCAGAATGCACTACGTTTATTGCTTTGGAGCCGTCACGTGTAAAATAGGTTCTATGTTTCTACAACTCATCATTGTTCAGAAGGGTGTAGTAAATTAACATTGCCAATTCACACACACATACAACGAAAACTGTTTTGCTAGATACACAAAATTTCCCTACTAAATTATCATCATTCCAAGTTTTTATTTATTTTTAAATATTTTTCTGCTAAAGAAATTTTCCTGTTCGATTACAGCACAAAAACATATGTACAGGTGAATGTAGTTTAGCTTGTCCTCAGATGAATCCGCGAAATTTCCGGTCTCTACTTATTACAGACATTATAGATCATTGATCACACGTGGATAACTATCCAGACACTAATTACAGTACACCTAGATATTAACTTATAACATCGTGCTCCCCCGAAGTAATAAACTTTCTGTAATGTAATCGTAATGTAAAACATAATGAAAATCGTTGTGTTATTTATATTCTAAGTATAGGACGTTAAACTAGTATTACGTGTTATATTAATCTGAATACGTTTCCCCACTTAACTTGTATGGTCCCCATATGGGGCTATTACAACATGCAAGAAGAGAGGAAGGGAGGTGTCTATAGCATACGTGTTTTGACGTCAGCTGCTGAATAGTGATTCGCTGAACTGATATTTTTGTGGGCGAACTAAATTATGCAAATTTTACAGTATTAATTAAAACGTTAATAAATTTTAGAATAGCAAAATTGATAACTTTGGATACTATGCCTGAAAGTAGCATTAGCTATGTTCATTGTTTCAATCGCGCGAAAGCCTGTATATATCTATATGAGTGCAGTGTCAAACAAGAAATAAGTAGGTTTGAGGAGTACAGTTCTATACAAGTGCGCGTAAGAAATTTAACGCTGGTTATGAATGACATTATTTTATAGGAATAAGCCTTACGTGATTTCTTCAGGTCTAGGAAGGAACAGCAGTGTTTGAATATCCGGTCAACTAACATAGTTATCAGGCTGACAAAAATTGCGATATTTTGGTACTATTAATTTTGTTAGCAAGTCCCCATATATAAATTACGGTTGTTTTGTTATTCCTTTATACTCTGCCTTCATAATGTCGAGGGTGGCATTAGTTTCTATAAAACCGAAGAGGGCGAGTATTTATACCTGTTGCGGTTAAAAAAAAAAAAAAAAACCCTTTCTGAAATTTCTGTTGCCATAGACGTTGGCACTAGCTATTTGAATAAGAATTACAAGACAATTCGATACTCTTATGTAATTGTGGAATAAATAATATTTAATGTAAAACAAGTTAATATATTGTTTAACCTAATCTTTATTTTATTTCTCTCCATGCTTCACAATTTGGTTTATGCAGTTTTTGATTTTGCCTTGACCGTGTCGATTTACTCGTGTGCGTGCATTGGATGGCCGCTATATTCGTTGGATAAAAGCCCTATCATTTCGCGTCGTAATTCAATACCAAAGAAGACGGTAAAAGTTAGCCTCACGTATGTCATTGGGCCTATGCTCTTTCGACAGGCTATGCAGGATCACAACCGACAGCAAACATTCGGCACTTTGGCAGCTTCATTCCGCGTGGCCGGATGAAGCAGGAGTGTGAGTTCTGCCTGTGGAGGCAGCCAATGAACAAGCGACTTCTGCTCAAGTGTGTACAGGACTGTGGAGTCTAGCCTGGTACTCGTCTTACAGCGAGACATACACAGTAGATTACTTTTCCCCTGATTTTTTTAGTTTTGCCTGTTGATTTAAAGTATTTTGAAACGCGTATTTGTTCCGTTAGTTTTAAGTATCAACGTTGAGTGTAACAGATCTAGGTTGTCTCGCAGTGACTCAATTATTATTTCGTATATTTGAATAATTCTGTATAATTTGTAGGGATCTGAAAAATTTGCGAGTTCAACGACCACCCGGTTAGACGCCACGATCTTATGTGCCATCGTGCATATATCAATTGCCTGCTGCTGCAGTGTAGGACGATGATTGGGCGTGCATTTTGTTGTATGTTTCTCATTGGTTCAGGGTTCTCCAGGAGGTGTCAAATAATGTGTGGACCAATGGCAAAGGTGGCACAAAAATAAGTGAAGTGTTTTCCAATTCTAGCCTGTCCCGAAATCAATCCGCGTGTTTTCAGGTGCAATAATTAGGTATAGGATAATTTCGCGAATTCATTTTGGGACAAGATAGAAGTATAACACATGTACAGTGAAGTCACATTTGCAATTGGATAATAGTTTATTAGACACGCCCGGGACGCTTCTGAATCAATAGCAGACTTGCAAGGAAACACGTGGCGAATCCCATACTGCCAGGTGAGGAGTAACACCGGCTACTCTCTGGATCCGCAGCCAATGAACACACATCTGAGGCTCGAGTATACACAGGACTGTAGAGTCTACCTTACAGGTCACTGAACTAGCGAAATTTTCCTATAACTACTAATGGTTTAATGTATTTTATACCTTCCGTTAGCTGCGCTTCGTGTATACGCTTTGACCGGCCGTTTAAAGTACCCCGTCACCCTGCGCGTGTTGCTTCGTCTACCATCTTTGTGTAGAGTATTTTCTTTAAATGTATAAAATGTTTATGAAATTATTTTTATTCATTATCCAGTTCACGATGTGTTGCGCTTGAATTGTGCAGTCATTACGTTTCCCAACCATTGTTTTGACGTTATAAGTTTTTGAACGCGTCACTATTTTGATTTTCGCAGTTGTTTAGTGCGACTGATAGCCTTTAAATATTTTTTTGGCACTTGATCATGTGTTTGTAAATAGTCCCAGTTAATCTGGTCAGTTATCTAAATATCTAGTTAGAGAGGAAAAAAACTAGGAAGGGGGGGGGGGGGCTGGGATTTAGCTTACCCAATCAAGGATTTCATTATGCACTTTGTGCGTTGCGTATTTCATATTTTCCGCCAGTGGCATTCGCGAGATTAGCGCATGCAACATAAATGTTCATCAAAAATACAATGGCTCAAGGTAAACAATTTTGCTTATAAAGAAGACATTGCAGGGGCCGCTGTAACGCAGTAGCTAGAGCGTTCGCTTCCAACGGACCGGGTTTCATTCCCGGCGCGGTCGCTCCCGAATTTTCGCACACGAGAATCGTGCCGGACGATGAAGCTGGTCAGCGAGTACTCTCGGGATATCCCATTTACCCCCGCCCTTGCATTCCGGCACTGCTTGCCACTCACCTCGCTTCGCCCTCATAAGTAGGAACACCCAAATTTCGCGAAATGATTCCCGCACATGCTATATTTCAACACCCTTCGGGCGTACCAGTAGTTCTATTTTACTTGTTGGCGGCGTGTCTTTGTGAGAAGACATTTACCTACTTAACTGGCAAATCCAAACTATAGGCCGTTCACGATCAAATGAATACTTTGAAAGCTCTGCTTAGTATCTACTAGTATGTACGTTGTGTATTCTTCCGCCTCGTGTAAGATTGACATCATCATACGCGTCATCACTTTATTTATGCGTCGGTTAAGTTGAAACAGAAATGATAAGAAAAGTAAATATTTTACAAACCTGCTCATTCTTCCACTTCAGTGCATTAAAAAAAAAAGAAAGCGAAAGAAATAATTTAAGTTAACAGAAATGGATACCTAACACATTTTATTCGGCGATAAGATACGGTACTACTTACCCATCCTTCGTTACCAACTTAACTGGGCGCATCTCACTCAGGGTGCCCGTTAAATTATACGCAAGTAGGAGCAGCGACTTTCTTCTAAGGTTGATTTCGAAAGTGCTCACTTTACCGTGAACAGCCTTTAAGTAAATTCAATGCTGCACGGCTGTGAATCGCGGGCAGACGTCTAAGACTTGTAGCACGTAAACTATCTAATGACGAAAGTCGATCTGAGCTATAGTGTTATGAAATACAAATGGTCGTGTAATCTTTTCGTGAAATTCGGATGTACCTACTGATAGGCTCTCAAGATCCGATGTTAAGAGGAGTCCCTACACTCTCCATCAGAATTTCAGGGCATGTTCCTAATTGATACATCGTATGATGCGTATTTTATTTCAATTCTTACAACCATCTCGTCAACCAGTAACAAAACAAACAGCTTAAGTAGACCAGCATGTATCACAATTTGGTACCAATACTACAATAGTCCTTCTAGAGTACTTGTTTGTTCGTTGGGTTTTTTTTTGTCACGAACTGTTTGCATCTTAAAGTGGATATGTACGTGTACATCAGCAATTAGGATCGCTGTTCACAGAAAAATGATTTTTTTTTACGGGGTGTTGTTCAACTCGTAGACATTACTAACAAGTACTATTTCCTTGCGCGAAAAAAAAAAATAGATGGCATATGATTTACACAACGGCCTAACAAAATCGCAATTATAGTGTTTCTGGGACTTAAAAATAATAAAAATCTAACTCTATTACTGAAATGAAACAACTCACATTGAAATAAATTAACACGATTTACTCCAAGGAATCTTTAAAATCACGCTATTAAATATTTTCTCAGTAAAAAAAAATGCTTAAAATAATGAAATTTTTGCAAGATTTTCTGTTTATAGCAGTCTAAGATTTCATTTTGTAAAATAATTTTTGTTAAGCATACCTTAAACTGAATTAAGATGTGACCTCTCAGTCCAGCTTTTTGAATTTTCTGTAAAGTATTTCGTTTATTTTAATGATACGTTCAAAAACACTAAATTAGTGATTCTGGAATACCATAGTCTAAAACTATGATATATAAAATATTTTAACGTTAGGTATAGGTTGTTCACGGTAAAATGAGCACTTTTGAAAGCCATGCTAAAGATCTACTTGTATATACGTTGTGTATTGCTTCGCCTTATGTAAAATTAACATTTCTATAGCCCTCATCACTTTATTCATGCATCGGTCAAATGAAATTGTAAAATTATTAAGAAAGTAAATACTTTACAAATCTGCTCATTTTTACACGTCGATATAATAAAAGGATGGAAAGTAAAAGAATTAATTTTAAATTATCACAGATGGTTATCTAACCATTTTTATTGAACGTTGAGATATGGAACTATTTTCCATCCATCGTTACCAACTTTGCTGGGCGCATGTCACTCAGTGCGACCCTCAAAATATATGCATGCTGGGGCAGTGACGTCTAAGGTTCATTTCTAAAGTGCTCACTTTATCGTGAACAGCCTTTACTTGAACAGAATGTTTACGTATTGGACGGTGTTTCGTGCAAGTATAAAATAATGAATTTTTGGGTGACCATCACCGTTAAAGGGTTCATTCAACCTGGGGTCGTTAGATAAGCTTCAAATTTGAAGAAGGGCGAGTCCACTGAAAAAAATATAAACGGTGTAGAAGGAGGTGGCTAAGGAAAGGAAATGAGTAGTAATATGAAGGATGAAGGCTCGCAAGGCGTGGCTGACTGGCAGGTGCTGATCGATGGCCTAGATTGTGGCGATGCCGAGGAGAGCGGAGTAGAGGCGGGCAAGGTATCCCGCGGCACCCAAGGGGGCAGAGGCTGCGCGTTCCGAGGATGCCAATCAACTCGAGGGCCTGCTGTTCTGGCATGATTAATCATTCCCAGTTCCTCCTCTTCCCTCCGCAAACCCTTCCCCTTTCGGCACGCATAACGAGCCCGTTTATAGAGTCTGGAGCGGGATGGCGTTTGCGGGAATGTGAGTCACGTATACTTTAAATCTCTCACAAAAAATTTTAGGTCGCAGAGACAATGTATTTCGTGAGCATTCGCCATATCAAAACGTTTCTTGGTAAACACAAAATTATATTATTAAGTTCAAAACTCTGTACATGGAACTAAAATGTTTCTGCAGGTTGCAAACTCATTAAACAATTAAATCTACGGTGGTTACCCTCTTGCAAGAACAGTACTTTGGCGAGCAGTGATATAAAGTTTAAATCACGAAACAACCAATCACCGTTCATGAAGTTTCCACCGATTTCATGGAATTCTGAAAAATCATTGATATGATCAACTCGAAAAGAAGTATTTTTGCCGTACACTGTCATTGCAAATTTCGCGTTTCATTCGGTAAGTTAGACATTGCACTCTTCTGTAAAATTGAGTTTTTGTTATTTTTCCATTGTCTACTGGAAAATAAACACATAAGTGCATGTGTGTTGAGCTGTAGCTTCTAATAATTCCTGGTATTCAAATACATATACTATATAATCAGGTTATATAGATAAAATAAAACAAATGCGTTGGGTTGGAATCGAAGTTTACTATGCAGTACGGAAAAGGCATTTCACCATAATTATTTAAATTTCTTCTTAACATTGAAATATAAATACAAGCGCAAAAAGCTTTGCAGGATTATCTTGGCAATTTTTGGCAATTAGTTCATAAGGTTCCATTTCAAAGTAATGAAAACTTTTACTATTTAGTGGTAAATTGAACGTTTGTTAGTGATTACAGGAGAGGAGTGTTTATTGTACAATCAGTAACAAACATTTTTGTGTTCAAGTTAATTTCCCTCACAGGTTAATAAATTATTCCAAACTGTGGTAAACAAGTGATATTTTGCTTCCATTTGGATTACATTTGCTATAACAATAATTTAATATTAAACATTAACTATGTGCTTGAAATAATACTGGCAATTATTGATAAACCTATGGCAATTCTTTCAACAAATGATGTCTTATTTATGCAAGAGAGTCATTTTAATGGAAGCTATTTTGTGCTGTTTGTAGCACTGTATTTCATATCCATTTTGTTGGAAACTGTGACTAAAGTGGTTATTTAATAACAGAAGGTTATAAAAAACTGAGGAAAATATAAACGACACGGATTAATATCCGAGTAATATAGGTTGTGACTCTAATTAAAATTACCTGATCCGCTATTAAAGTTTAATATTTTGGATTTATGTCGTTAGGTCTACTGCCGTTGTCTACCGTTTGCATAATGAGTTCCCCCCATTTGACAGGGTCGTGTTTTCCAGAACATGTCTGGAATTCCGTATCACCCCCCCCCCCCCCCCCAAATTCCCGTAACTGATATCTAAGGTTTGAACAGGAGTCATTTTTGCAAAACCATTACTTCAGCCAATTCACCAATTCCAAGATTCAAACATGGAAAACATGTCCCTCCATCTGATTCCGACCATTTGGCTCAAGCATCTCAGGGTAACATCATACTGACTGCAAGGCACCACATCCTGCATTAAATATGGTCCTTACTCACGAGGATGTCCTCTATGGCCAACTACAGATGAACCGCGGTGCAATATTCTGCGACTTCGGACCTGAAAAACAAAGTCTCTCAACAGTAGCTACAAGCTGAAAGAGATCAAATGTAAAACACTCCGGCAAGCCTAGGGTGCAATATAGTGTATCTTTAGGGCACAACCGAGGCGCACGGCCTTACACTGGTTTTCTAGTCAGGTGGCGTGGTCATTTCAAAACGTACAATTCCATCACGGCCAGGCCGCAGCCCTCACCCCATCAACTTTATCGACACTACGGTACAGCCGCTGTCACCATTTTGGGGAATACTCGCCAAGCTTCTGTACCCGAACTCCAAATGGAGCATAACAGCAACACGCCGACGAGTGGCCCCATGAACGAGTATTGAAATACGCTCAATCACGCTCAATACACGAATGTGTATTGAGCTAACATCCCAGTTGACCAGCTCCAAGCCTCGAACTGATTCTGTGATGTGCCATCCGCTCCATCCCAAATCCACCTGGGACCCTCATGCCTAGAGGAATCCATGGTACGGCCGAGGCACTGCCCAACCTTTAAGACAGTACCGGAGCTCTGCGTCGACCCTTCAGGCCTCCAGGCCGCCTTCAGCTTGCGAAGTTTCAACCTCATACTATCAGACAAAGTCACAAGAGCATCCGCTTTTAGCACATGCTCATAGGCAATTCAATTTCAACAACAGCCAATGTCATACCTCTAGCCGAACTAGCCAACTTGCAAGGTACCACTGGGAAACTTTGGTCCTGGAACGTGCTAAGCAGCGTTGTCGGCCGCTTTGATGACATCCAGGGAGCAGCAGAGTTATAACAAAGAGAGCTTCCACTTCAGCATCTCTTTGAGGTCTTTGAATCGCACACAATGATTAATACGTTCTCTGTAGTGTGCAACACTTGAAAATCATCGCAGAGCGGATCATACACTAATCCCAATTCAGACAGCTCTGCTTTAAATTTTGCATGTCACGAGATGATCTGTGCCAGATAATGGCAAGGGAATATTGAGAGTTAGAAGTCTTTCCGGAAGCAAAGGAAGGCCGCATTGGTTATTCGTCCCTTTACGCCTGTCTTGCCAATTATCCGCAGTATCCTTACGCGCAAGCCTGAGATTCTGAGAGACTAGATTTAAAGTGACCCTCAGGTACGAGAGCTGACCCTTAAGGGCCACTAGGAGGTCCATATGCACGGAACCAGGTGTCACTGTCAGTGCAACTATCGACACAGTGCGGTAATCCTGTATTACTGCAAGCATCGCCTCACACTGCGCAGATAAAAGTTGTCGTATGTATGAGTGGGTTCTCACTTGACAGGATCATATAATATTGAACTTCTCCACCCCTCTTAGCCAGAGATCTTTTTCCGGGGTTTTGGGAGTATCCATTAGTTTGACCATTTTGAGGGTTCGGGGTTGCAGGACGCTTGGGCATACGAAGATAACTTGTCCTCGGGGCCTACCTCCCCTCCCTTCACACAGGTACATTCTCCATTTATGCCAGGTGTCACCTGGCCTTCTCTTTTCTCCTATGTTAGGGAGAAAACCCACTACCTAGTGGATACCTGGGCGGGCATATCGCCCAGGCACTCACCACTGTCAGCACGAGTCCTTCCTTATCCTGACCTTTGGGATTTCACAAGGAAATCCAGTGGAGGGCGGAGGTCAGCCCGTCCTCCTCCTTCCTTTCCATCTAGGGTTTTTCCACGATCAGGCGAACACGAAAGTGGTCCCTCTAGTCTAAATTTATTCACATTGAAACTCAACTTTAATGCCCCACTGACCGTAAAGGACCACCACCTTCATTATTGCCCATGATTCAAGTTTAGCCTGGGAGGCAGATACCACTTTTTGAAAATCCTGGCATAGGGCACGCCCGGGGTTTGCCACATCCGCGGAATAAGCGGTACCTTGCACTTAAGGCAGAACTTGGGTAGTGGCCCTATTGTGCTATGAGAGGATATAAGAGACCCATCACTAGCCGTTTCCGGTTTAATGCATGAACTTGCTCTCCGTTACTAGAGCTGGCAATAGCTCCGTGAGAATTCTGCTTCTCAAGACGCACTGTAAACATAAATACGGAGATGAATCGGCCGCTTATCCCGCGAACTCAAGTCGTAGCCAGCAGATGGCGTCACTTGCGTCAAATTCATAATCTGTCATAATTAGGGATAAAGTAATTGATATGAGTAAAACTGGAACCACAAAAACATGTTTGTAACTGTTACCACAAGGAAGATGATATATATATATATATATATATATATATATATATATATATATATATATATATATATATATATATAGGGCAGTCCTGTCCATAAATGTCGCGTGTGATCCGTCTCCCAAAACAGTGAAAGTTTTATAAAATAAAACGCCTTAAAATATGCATGTATATTATGTTACACTCACTCCAACACCAGTAAAAATTAAGATGTTCACGTTTGTTAAAATCACCGTCTTTTAAAACATTTCGTTATATATGCCGTTATCTATGCAAGTACTTGGATTCCATTTGTTTTGCATTTCAATTGCTACCACTACAACCGTCAATATGACAACTATCTCCTGCACTGTCACTATCGCTGTCAACAGCCACACTTATCAAAACTTTCTTTATTTCCTTTTCCATGCAACGAACGTTTTTTTCCAATATCCTGGTTCTTATCTTTTGGTTTTAAAATGCACCGTTTCCGACATCAATTTTTTTTTTATCGTTTTTCCGGGAAAAATCCTGAGAAAATAGTGAGAAATTTTGGGTGGATTTTGGTAGATTTTGGATATCATTTATAAAAAATTATGTTTTAATTAATTTTTGTCTGTGCACTTTGGTCGTTAAACGCACCATTTTAGACTTATCAATTGTTTAATAGTCTATCGGAGAAAAATCCAGGGAAAATAGTAACAAACTTTTGGTAGGTTGTGGATATCATACTGAAAATTCTGTGTTCTTTAATTTTTGTCTGCGCATTTCTGGTATTAATACCCATCGTTTACGATTTATCAATTTTTTAATGGTTTTTTCGAGAAAAATTCTGGGAAAATAGTAAGAAACGTTCAGTGAATTTCGGATATCATACGGAAAATTTTGTGTTCAACTATTTTTGTTTGCGCACTTTTGGTCGTAAAACGTAAAATTTTCGAATTGTTATTTTTTTAATAGTTTTTGTTTGATAAGTCCCGGGAAAATTATAAAAAATATTATGTGGATATTGGTGGATTTAGGATATATTGGCAGTTTTGTGTTCTCAAATTTTTGTCTGCGCACTTTAGGTATTGAAACACACCTTTTTCAAGTTATCAATTTTAAAAAATAATTTTTCCGTGAAAAATCGTGGGGAAATAGTGAGAAAAGTTCTGTGGATTTTGAATATAGGAGGGGATTTTTATTGTCTGCGAACTTTTCGTCGTAAAACGCACCGTTTTCGACTTAATAAATTTACTGTCGTTTCTCCAGAAAAATTCTTGGGAAAATAGTGGAAAATAATTCGAGGATTTGGGTGGATTTTGCATGTATTATTCTATGAATTTTTCTGCGAATTTCGATGTAATCAAACCTTTTCTTCCAAGTTGTCCATGTTATATTTGTAACTTTCCCGGACTATTATAGTTTCGTCTGTAGACGCTTTTATCTGGTCGGCTCATTGCGATACACTTTTATCAGCTACACGAGGCATTACAGTGTTCTAGATATATTCTATGGCATTTAAATCACAGTGATATGGCGACAGCCTGACTACTTCGTGGCCGCTTCAAGAAGTTCGTGTACAGAATACTTGGGAGCTGGGCGTTGGCTTTTTTTTTTTACAACGCAAAGTAATTCTGCTTCAGAAATGTCTTCTTTATAAGCAATAATGTTTACCATGAGCCATTGTATTTTGGTAGTACAGACAGTAGCTATTTTTATAGTAGGAATTGTTTTTTCTGCGCCCATAAAAGTTTGGAATTGTGCGTTGAACAACGCACACCGCACAGATCAAAATCACCCCAAACTATTTTTCTGCTACTCGTCTTTCGTTTTATCCTCGGCGTTCATACTTCTTTATCTGTTAGTTTTGATGAACTCGTTTCACTAAGGTATTTTACATATTTTCGCCACCGATTTCCCTGTCACAGCTACTGCTAGTTTTGCGGCATTTTCATTTGGATAGGTACCTTTTCCAGAGATTTAATTGTTACCTCAAAACGCATTTACGTTACACATAAATTCTTGGACTTCACCATGACTATATGGACTTTTTTTTTTACTCGAACATGCACTGAGTTACTCTTTAGTACATACTTCCCAGAAGACTGAGTTGTTCGCTTTACATGCACGCAGATTATAGAGTAGGTATCGCAACACTATTGTTTTCCTGTGTTCGACTCGCTAGACAATCCCCGCCACCGTACTATCTCCTTGAGCAAGGCCAAGACCCACGACCGCATTCTGACGTAACCTAACAAGAATTCAGTTTTTTTTTTTCAAACAGTATCATCTCCATTGATTATATGTAAACACACAAGTTACTTTTATACAATTTTGTACGGTGCGCTCCGGAATACTCCGAGTAGCTTCCCCACAATTAGATAACGACCGAATCACGTACAACCCCGTCAAGAGTAAAAAAACCAAATTTCACCGCGACAATAGCCAACGAACTAATGAGAGCTGCTTCTACAACATGTGCATATTTTTCGAGATTATACAAAACTCTTAACCACTTGCAATGGACATACGGTATAAAATTTTTCTTCCAAAATACGCGGAGCAAAACCACACGTATTTGTGTGGCACGTGCATTCAATTAGTGGATGCCAAAAAAAACGGTTAAAAGTCATCCATACTTGAGGATGGGAAAAGTTTCTCAAAACCATCTGAAAAAACCGTAGACATTAAACATCCCTGCGGGCCTCAAAAAGAAGAATACATCCCGAAGTTAGCATTTCCTCACTATGTACCTCTATAACGTGTAAAAAATATTATATTATTACTAGAGATCTGAAGAATACGCGGATTTATTTTGAGGCAAGCTAGAATTCAAGACACGTGTTTAAAATATCTTTAGCCATTGGTCCACACGGTGTTTGTCACCTCCTGGAGAACGCTGGTCCAATCTTCGCCGTCCACTGTGATAGAAGAGAACCAATGTGATGTTAACATCGGAATATTTGTACATAAGACTGCCGAGTCTAGCCTGCAGGTCATTGAACTCGCGAATTTTTCAGGGCTCTAGTAATTACATATAATATGCACTGGTAACAACAGCATCACTATCCAGCAGCACTGCGAAACTTCGTTAGTCAATTAGTAGGGGCATGTTAAACTTGCGAATTATTTTGGCATCAGCATAGAATTCTCAGAATTGTATACACACACACTGGCCACTACTGTTTCCTTTCCATTCGGGTTGGCTGCATGTAATATGGCTGAAGAACCGTCCATGGTGTGCCCAAATAGCTGTGGTCTAGTTATGAAATAAATGCGCGAGTATAGGTTTTTGAAGTCTACCCCGATGCCGTAAGAATTTGCGATATACACAAACCTATACCAATTAGTAGGGACACCCGAATTTCGCGAAAAGATTTCCGCACGTGGGTGTACCAGTAGTTTTATTTTGCTCACTGGCGGCGTGTCATTGTGAGAAGATATTTACCTACTTGACTGGCCAATAAAAATTGGGTAAATACAATGCTCTACGTCTGTGATTCGCTGGCAGATGCCCAAGACTTGTAACACTGAAACCATCCAATGACGAACGTGGATCGGAGTTAAAGACCTGGAAAAATTTTCGCAAAAATAGGGTGTCCTTACCAATTGGTGTCTGAAGAATAACATGCCAGACGGATGACCAGCCATTAGCGATACTTTCGCAGACCAAATGCTTGTTTCCATTGATCTCGTGCATGGACAAAATCACAACGACGTTATGTTTTTTTAAATATTTTATACTAGGGATTTAGCCCGTGACCGTGTTTTCAGTATGGTCACGTGCCTAGAATGTTTACAATGTTCAAAAAATTTGTTTTCATACAAACACTGAAAAAATAATTGATATTTCTCTATCCACTGGGCCACTGTGGCCCCGCTTAATTAACTCAACATTGAAGCGAGACATTTAGAGTAAACAAAAATGATATTCCATTACCTTCACATCTCTATGCAATAATCTCTATGCATTAATACACAACTTTCATAGGAAAAAGTAATCCGAAACGAGTTTTTACGGTCAAATGTCATGATTACGTAATCTGATCTTGCTGAAATTCAAATGTGACCTGTATTTGACCCTGAGGATTCGATCTGCAAAATTCGAAGAACTATTGTTGAGTTTCAAGGGACTTAGAAGTATTAAAGATGGACAGACATACATACAGAGATCGTCCTATTATATAATAGGATTCCGTGATCCAGTATCGGTGATTTCTGTGAACCTGAGAAAGGAGGAGATCTCTCAAATCCTTGCAGCATTCGAGGGGTATGGTGGGGTTTGGGAGGGGGTGATGTTGGAAAGGGGGAAGGGTCAGGCTGTTTCTGTCGCTTGGCGCGCTCGACCGTGTATCCTTGAGCACGATCGATATCCTTGGAAAGGCGCCAGGACACTGGATATCACAACCCCGCTGTTCGTGGCTCCTGCCGGTGTAACGGACTCTCTCACAGGATGTGTTCCCAGGACACCCCACACGCGTCCCGAGGCGAACTCTTTCACTTCATTCTGCAAATTGGTTTACTCGTTCGACGTTGTAGATCACATCACTGAGTTCTGCGGGATCTAAATTCCAGTCCCTCGGCGAAGTTAAATACGAAAAAAATTAAATAGACGTTAGCTCATGACTGTAGGAGACTCTGAACCAAATAGTAACATACTTGACACAGACGTTTTAGTTTTGTCAGGGAATGAACTCCAGCAATCACCAGGTCGGCCACAAAAACACCAAAAAGTTTGTCAGTTTGCCTCGCTTATTTTGCCATGGCATACTAGAAAGACTACATTCAATGTCGCTGTGTTGAAAATGTAAATTTTCCAATCAACGTTATACATTTGAGACGTAGATCTCACCTAAAATTATGAACACTGAATCAAACGTGTTCATTATTAACGTTTATTGAATGCATCACTAAGTTAATGGCAATGAACATTTTTTTTCGCACTTCAAAAATCGTTTAACATAATAGAGCATTATTTGTTTGATTTCTCTGGCCATTGTGTTTGAGAGACGTGATTAGTATAAAAGATAAGATATAGAATTTAAAATAGTGGTCTGTATTATTCAAACCTATCATTTTTTAAAAGTAGATCAATCAAACATACTTGTTATCTACATGTAATAAATAACACTAACTGTAGTGATATTTCATGACTTCGTTTGCGTGTTATGAATTACATATATGAAAACTATCATACATGGTGAAAAAGTACAATCTGAAACATGTTCAAAATTTAATATAAGGGCAATTACATTATCCGAAAAAAAAATTGACGCCATCAGTAATTTGAAAATAAAAACAACATTACTCTGGATTCAAAAGTTTTTTTTTTGTATAATGAAATAACGCCTATAATTGCTAGGTATTTTATCAAAATAAGTTCTGATATATTCGTAATTTTTGTTTTTCAGGGAGCAATAAATTTTCGTTGATAAATTACATTTTTAAAATTCTATATTCCATAAGTAGAGATGATGGAAAATCGCGAAAATTTTTAGAGCCAACATGATCAAGGTTTTGACTCGACAAAATTGTTTGTAAACCAATCACGAATGTTCGGCCTTATAGTATCAGATCCTCATTGGCCCAGTGAAATGGGTAAGTATCTTTATACATGTATGACAGGCAATAAGGAAAGAAAACTGTCGGACAAGTGTACAGTACGTTGAATCCTAGCAAACAGTTAACTTTTCCCGCGATAAACATTTATCTCTAATCATACGGAACGATTTGCACTTTCGGTTTAAAGCTACGAGTCGTGTTATAGCATGTAGCTCATGATAACGTAATAATGGAGAAACAATATTAAACACGGCTGTGAATTATACAAACCTGGTAAATATAATATTCTCTAGCTTGAGAATAAAGGGATGTAAGACTTTTTGTTAAATTATTTAATAGTATAATATCTATGATATAATTTTATTTATAACGGCATGATTAAAATCAACGCCTGATGTAAGTAGAGCAGACTTCCACAGTGAAATGTGTGTAAGAATGCCAGTAAATGGCTTCGCTTTGTAGTGTAGTTGAGAACACTGGATTTGCGGCTCTGAGACTCTGGGTTCGAGACAGTCTATAGAAGCAGCCTGTATGGCAGTTATTTAAAGCAATTGGCAAAACATGTAAAAATAAAATGACCTGTTTAAGTATCTTAAAACATTGGAAAAGACACTTCATTATACAATTCAATTTATGTTTTACTAAGTACAGCAAAATTTCCGGGTTCCATGAACAGCAACAGCCATGTTCAATGGCTGTTTCTCTAGTGAGCACCCAGTTTTACCTCTGACTAGGGGTGATCCGCTTTTGTGATCGGGTGATCTAGATGTCACGCGTCTTAAGTGTCTGTCCGCGAATCAGAGACGTGCAATATCGGAGTAACTTGATCCTAATTGGCCAGTAAACTAAGAAAATGTCTTCTCGTAGGGTATCGAAATATAGCATTTGCAGAAATTTTTTCGCGAAATTCTGGTGTGCCGAACGATAAGTAAACAGTTACAAAATGGCTTGGCGGCTCATTTGATGTGAGCGTGTTCAGTCCCTGATTGGCTGCGTGAGCCTCTTGCTACTGCGAGCGAGGGAGAGTTCTCTACTGGCTGCTGGTTGGCGAATGTAGTTCCAACATTTTGCTTGCGCGTGCGTCTGGAGTTCGTGGCATATGTGTGTGTTTCATATCTGCATTCCTAAGTTCTATGTGATCAGGGCGCGGTGTCTAATAACCTGCATTTTAAAGGAGTGAGTAACCCATATTCACAATGTTTCACCATTTTCTCATCTTGCAGGTCACTACTAAACCCTGTTAATTCGCATTATATTATGGCACCGAGCTTGACTTAACTAACCTATACACTGTCACTGGCTGCTAGTACAGTCAGAATAAATTTTCTTGTTCCACTCACCAACACGAATCAAAACCATTTGAAAGGAAGTTGAACGACACCCTTGAAATAAACTTGCAATTTTTTATCGCAAGTACCTTGAAGTTGATTTCTTTTTGTTACACGAAATTATCAATTCGCGGATGCCTCTTCATAGAGGATCGCTCAGCGCACGGGAGATGTTTCAGAAATTGGCTCGCCTGCTCTCCGCAGGGCTTCTGGCCTCTATTGCCCTCGAGGGGAATGTGAAGGTCACTCTCCTCTATCTCCTCCCCTCCCGCAGGGGATAATGAAGCGAGGGGGTGCTACGTGACCGCATTCCTAACACAAGCCCAGCAAGGTCAGGGGAGACACATTGGAGCAACGGACAACCAGGAAGAAAGAAGATCATAAAATAATAATTTCCTGGAAAACCGTCGTACACGTTTTCACTTTCGACAAAATAAAATGCTGCGTCGATGTAATTAATTTTTTTTTGTAGTTACATTAGCTTTCAGCATTATATAGTTAACAATTTTCGAATAAATATGATGTAACTGAATTACTAATGTGCAAACTGGAATTATACTTCTGTTGAAAACATCCTATTCTAATTACAGTATGTCCGCCTAAAATGTTAGATTATTTTGCTGGAAAACGCAACTTTGTATAAGCCATGATTTTTTGCTGAAGATGATTTTTTAATCCAGTGGTTACATTTCCGGGCTACTTGGAATACCAATAATCAGTTATATCACACAATATATTTCCGGGCTACTTGGAATACCAATAATAAGTTATATCACACAACATATTTCACTACTAAATGGCAAATCATAAAGAGGCAATTTTATGCCAACCAACAACCAACAATACTATTTTCACACAGTTCATTTACGTTTCACTGTTTTCAGTATTAAAGCAAAAGTTCTTTGTAAAAAACACTATATATTTCATATTGGTATATTTTATTAACACAGCCTGTTATCGTATAACATAGCGGAAGTATACATTTTGGATTCGAATAAACATTGCTTTGTAGCAAACCTTTTTTAATTTTATATCTACACATAGGGATTTCTGCAAATTCACCCCAGGATAAGCTATATTTTAAACATACAAACATTTATGTGTTCTATTTTTAGTATTAGGAAAGTTCAGTCCTTCTAGGACTTTGAATCAGTAACGAACCTGCAAGAAAACTGGGACCGAATCCCATTATATCTGGTGTTCTGTTAAACCAGACTAAAAGTCAATGAAAAAATAGCTGAGGCTCGATCTTGAAGAGCACTGTGCAGCCAAATTTGTTGACAAATGAATCCGCGAAATATTCGGGTATGCAATTATAGCCAAACACGTTTGCTAATTACGATAATTTATTGAGAGGAAAAATTATTGCAGAACTTACTGCAGTTTAAAGGAGTTGAACTTTAAACTTCGGACAATATACCTATGTTAGGGATATGCAAATTTCGCAACTTTAGTAACACGAAGACCTGACTCCACAGAAATGTGTTTTTCCGTTGGTGAAGTACCAGTGAGTAAAATGTTTTTGTCAAGATCATATAGCAGTGCATTCCTATTTACTATTCCATCATGTGGTTTTACTCTTTGCTCATTGTCGTTTAAAGAATGCATAGTAAAATGTGTTGAAAGGACCAGCTTTTCTCAAAATGAATGCACAGATTATTGGGTTCCTATGTGTGCAGTTTCAGTGATTAAACCGTTTGTGAATGTATAAATGAATAACATTTTTGACATGTTTTACACGGAACTAAGAAACTGTCTGGCAATAAACGACTTTGTCGTGGTTGAATTCTTCACCTTTCGTACAAAAACCTCTGTGAAAAACGTAAGCGCTTTTCAATTGCCTCGTGAACAATCCACTCTGATCCTTCGGGGTATTGTGCGTGCATGTGAATCCACCTTCACTCGGAGGTTTCATGCAGACTGAGTATCATTCTCATATGCACAACATTGGGGCCCCACAACCCCGCTATGGTTCTCAACAGACATTTGCAGTCTCAGTCACTGCCCCTGGTCGTTTGGCTGATAGGCAGCGTGCCGTGCAGCTGGGTGTTGCGTGGTTGAAAGTGTTTATAGGCTCTTCACGGTAAAGTGAGCACATTTGAGTCTCTAGGTAATTTTTCCTATCAGCCATTTCTTATCCTTCCGCCACTTTTTAAAATAAATTTGGCCATGTAAGTACTTAACACAGCGTATGCCTATATTTCACCGCACTCGGAAGTTAGCGCCTAAGGTTGCAATAAAATATATTTATTGGCTATTATTCCAAATGAGAAGACTTAAAAAGTGTTGACTTGACCTTGAATAGCCTATAGCAATGTAAGAAACGGCCATTATTTTAGTCTTTTAAGTCCTAACTTACTAACCATTCCCGTCCACACTTCGTAGGACTGCTTAGCTATATTATAAAACATTCGTTATTGACAAATTGTAAAGCCACCAGTTTTCCGCGAAAAGATTTAACGCGAAGGCTAGATTACAATGTTCTATGGCATACCCGTAGTTTTTCCTTGGTTATTGGCCACGTGTCTTCGTCGGGAGACAGTTCGTAGCCTGACCGGGCCCAATCAGAATTAGGTAACTCCGACACGGAGTGTCCGTGATTTGCGGGGCAGACACTTGCTATGCGTGACAGTTAAAAACCATCCAATCACGAAAGTGGACCTGAGCTTAGTGTTTTCGAGTACAAACGGTCTTGAAATCTTTTCACGAAAAACAGGTGGCTCTACTGATTGGCATACAACGGATTTGTATGTTGACTGTGATTCAGCCAGAGTGCCCAGCGTTACAATTGTTTTTCGATGTACAGTCCATTGTGGTTATTTAATTAACTATAAAAACAATGTACAGGGATAGGGAATTTTCGCAAATTCATTTCAGGACAATATAGACGCCCAAAATATGAAAACTGAAGTCATCGTCACGATTGGATCACAGTTCATTAGACACGCCCTGGACGACCCTCAGCCAATATCAGACAAGTAGTGAGATCCAAACTGCTATGTGTGGAGTAACACTGGCTACTCTCTGGGGCAGTAGCCAATGAACAAACATCTAAGGTTCGAGTGTACACAGGACTGTGGAGTCTAGCAAACAAGCCATTAAACTCGGGGGGGGGGGGGGGGGGGTTTCATATCCCTAAGAATATATTTTCAATTGCGAAAATTATATTCTTGTTTGATATTGGCTAGTAGGCTACTAGCGAAGTAATGAAACTGTATCGCTGCATTCTCTTCAGCGAGAAAATACATTTTCTTTGGAGGCGTAGTCAGTTCTACAAGTGGGCGTAATCCTCAAGGTGTTAAGTTCTTGCTGTGGGCCAATACGAAGGGGCGTAAGACAGGGGAGCATGATGAGGTGTGGGTGTGTGTGGGAGTGGTTTGGGGAGGGGGTGATGAGGGGGTCCGCTGGTAGCTCGCAGTTGCTCTCCGGGCCCGGAATACGTGTCCTAGCAACCGTGGCGGGGGGTCGAAGGTCGTCGGAGGTTGCCTCGCTGTGCTTGTGAAAGAGGGTGTAAAAGGGGCGAAAGGGGGGGGTTGGAGCCTGGTGCAGCCCTCCCCTGGCCCGGCGGGGGTGGACCCCACGATCAATAGGCGGGAGTTTGTGCCCCCGCCGCCGCCTCTTCGTGTTGTGCGAGGCCGCCTCGCGGGCTTGCATACATCCAGGGGCATATGCCCTACAGCCACACCACTATTAAAGGATATAGAGGTGAAAGAGGCACTTCTACTACGAACTCCAGCCGAACTTAACTGCAAAATGGCGTCATTCTCAAGAAAATTGTTGGAGCTCTGTTTGCCAATCAGCGCCTATAATAACCTACTTGCCAGCTTGCAGTCTAACAACAGGGAACTTTCTGCAACATGTGGGTTAGTAGTCAGTCAGGTGTAAGACCTTTCCCGGAGCCTCGCACAGCCAATCAGAGAAAGCACGCACCAGCAAGAGGACTTAACTGTCTTGTAAAATGGTAGAACATTGTTTACCAATAAGCTTCTGGAGACTAACATACTAGAAGCAGACCGATCGACCATAACGCGCAACAGCTGTGCGCCTGGTTACATTTGTTTCCGTGGAAAAAAAAAAAAAACATATTTTTTGTTGTCCTACAAAGTAGGTTAACAGTCAGAAGATTGGAGACACCTCTGTAGCGATGGAAACACCTGTAAACAGGACTGCCTTCAGAACTGTGGAAGAAAGTGCACTCATTCATGGAACAGACTATAGTCAGAATCAAGGACCTTTTCCACAGCTTTGATTGGCCAATGAGCGACAAGAATACGCTTAAATGAAAGGAATTGCCACGCCATTTAGCTTCTGCATACGTGTATATTCTATGACTGAGGGCTATTCCACAATGACTAAAGGAACTGTTACTTCGCGTTGTAATTTAGTACCGCGCTAGGCGTCATTAAGTATTTTATGAGTTTCACTTGTGATGTTCGACCTTTGGTCAACCGACACTCCTTGCAGGACTCTGAACCAATTTTGAACATTCAAAACTCTGGTGAATTCGTCCTTGTGGCCGAACGGAACAAGAGAATGGGTTTCGAATGTGACAGGAGCCAATGGACAGTTCACATCTGCTTGAGTATGTATACATAACTGTGATATAATAGCATGGCATCTACTTTAAGAAAAATATCAGTGTTTCGACAGTCATGAAGTTAACAGCTGCATGTTAGCGGTGCTGGGATGCGCCAGTTACGGCATGCACAGTACAAGTAACTTCATTTTATTTTAAATGCAGACAGCAACAGATCATAATTATATCAAAAATTTTTATGTTCTACATTTTTAGATAAATATAGAAGTTTATTGCGAGAATTTAGAGTAGTCTTGAGTGATCTGTGATAAATATTTTTAACGCATTTGCTGCCTTTCTGTGACTCGACTCCAATGTCAAGGTGACATAATTCTGATAGTCCAAATAGGAAGGGAAATAGTTTCCCACTCAGAAGCCCGGAAGCTAACTAATAATGTCAAATTTTTTGCTATATATATATATATATATATATATATATATATATATATATATATATATATATATCAGCAAACAAAAGTACATTATGAAATGAAATGTACTATTTTCCATAGAAATATTTCAATAAACCGATCTGCGTTTATAATTAAAAAATTACCACAGAATTAATTCCACTTGCTCGAGCCTTTATTCCGTATACAATCTGAGAAATAACGTTTGATGGATAACGTGAACTGCAATTTTCAGTCACTTTGCATTCCAGCAGTCGATAGTACAATATCAAATTCAATCATCGTTGACTGCTCAGCCGCCCATTATGTAAACTATTACGTACAGGTATTCGCTCATTAAGCTGTCATACCTACCTGTTGCTTGGACCACGTAACAGTATGTGTGTGTTGATAAGTGTGGAATACGAGTTTTATTTTAACATAAACTGTTCTACTACATGTTCGCAATTCTATTGTCACGCGAAAAGTGAGTCGCAGCAGTAGCTAGCTAGTCCAGAATGCAACTTTTAACACCTCTGACCTTTTGTAAACGTCTATTTAGAGCTTTAAATACAGCGAATGGAAACCAAAGTTTTATATTGGCATGTCTTAAATGTGCTACGTAGGTATCTTTGACATTTGTAACTCGGTACACCACTGCTTGGGAGTCTGCCAGTAATAAACTTTCATTTAGAGTATGGTCTATTTACGGCTTCTTTACACTTTCGAATCAACCCTTTTAAAAATCACAGTATGCACGACATATATGGATGTTTCCTAAATATGTAATATATGACAAGTGTTCTATACTTCTGTTATCACAAAAGTATGTTATTTTCAATTGAATTGAACTTATACATAAATTGTATTTATAGATTGTAATATTTTATTTGTAATTGGTATAAATATAAAAGGGAGAAAACAGGCGTGTTGGTAATGCCTAATAAAATAGGTATTTCCAATTCGCAGTATTTTAAAACCAACTCCGCACGAAAGCAGCGCGCTGTCCGTTCGATGCAGTCTCCTAGCTGTGTTACCACGAGGCGGAGGAATATCCTGAAAGTAGAACTTTAGCAGCGCTTCAGAAATGTTGGGAAGTAACCTTGAATGGACTATAGTAAGCGTGCCAAATGTGGAGCGAACCAATAGGATGGTGTGTTATGTGGGGAAGCTGAGACTGAGGACATTTCGTTCCTATAATGGCGGATATAAGGGATACAATTCTAACTTGTTTCGATTGCCCTTATATGCGCACAGCGTGCTAGATGTTAAGTGTACTACTGACTTGCGAAGGGGTATTAAAGGCTGTTCACAGCAAACTGAGCATTTATAAAAGCCCTGATTAAGAGATATGTACTTGTATGCCTATTGCGCATGCTTCCACCTTATTTAAATTAACAATGCCATGGAAATATGCACATGATTCATGCGTCGGTTAAGTGAAATTATATAATTATTATAAATATATATATTTCTTTTCAAATTTCGTGATGCTTACACATATGCCATTAGAATAACAGAAAGCAACATAAAGAATTGCAGTGTTAAGAAATATTTGTCGAATACTTTTAATTCAACGTTAAGAAAAGCAACTATCTTTCCTCGTTGTTGCCAACTTTACTGGAGGCACGCCAGTCATTGTGCCTGATAAAATATATGCAGGCTGGTGGAGTGACATTTTTCAAAGGTTGATTTCGAAAGTGCTCATTTATTCGTAAACGGCTTATAGGAAATGAGCTTTATTTTTTTTTATGTGCGCGTTTTACAATTAATTAAAATCAATAAAACAGAAATCTAAGACATTTCTTCGGAATGCAGCGTGAACAACAACCAAAAATTGTCTAACCCAGAAAAACCATAACCACTGAGAAAAAGTTCCCTAGGTGTGAAAACGCTGGGTTCATGTCTTGCAGATTTACTGGCGTTTTCTGTAAGATGCTGTTTACCATTTGGACTTGGCCAGTGAGAACTCCACTCTCGTGAGCTGCTGCTATTCACCTGAAAAAAAACAAACACCGTACCAAATATGCTTATCCCAACTTACGAATTAATAATAAAAAAAAAAATAACCAAAGTATTTCGAAATAAAATGCACGGAAAGAAAAGTTTCAGAAATATCACAGATTTTTTTTGCGCTTCTTGTTACTATGCGTCTTTGACTTAAGCTCTACTACCTGAACAAAACGTGAAATTATTTGTGCCGTTGTTAAAGAACAGAGCGAACAATACATTAATTAATGTACGTTTCCTGTAAAACAAATTGTTTATTACGGCAGATTAAAGACGAAATTAGCAAAGGGAAAACTTCGCGGGTAAATTTTGGCGATGGCTCTCTTTGTAAAACATTTAAAATTCGATATTTTTTTTAATGGGTGGCAAATTAATTTGAAGCGCACGAATGAAAAAGAAGAACCGAATAATCTTGAATACAGTGAAGTGTCTTTCTCTGGGGCGGTAGAAACAGAATACTTTCATTCTTATTGCGTGAGGGCAATACCGCGCAACAGTCTTTAATAAGAGCGTGGATACTAGTAATTAGGCGCACGGTAACGTCGATCATTACACGTGGCGAAGAAATGGACGTTAGACCGCGCGGCCAAACACTGTTGGTTCGATCGCCCCGAGCGGGTCAGTGGGGCACAGTAAGCCGTCTTCGTCTCCTCTTACAGCTCTCCAAACTGCCACTTGAGCCTTGGGACCGCACACCACGCGTCGGCTTCCATCTTCTGCGACAGTGTGTCAAGGGCGCGCACATCCAGTGACCTCTAGCGGAGCAGTACCAAGGGTACCGATCTATAACCATCTCTGATAAACAAATACACTCGATTTTTGACCAAATATTTTACACCAAGTTGAAAAAAAAAAAAAAAAACACTTCACCTCTTATCCACTTCCGAAATTTTGATGTGAATACTTGTGAATAGTAGATTGTTTCTACACGGGAGTAACCTGTTTGTGACCAACTCAGTCAGGTAAGAAAATGTCCTCGCATAGACACGTGACCAATTAGCAAAGGGGTTGGAAGTCCAGACTGCACAGAAATATTTTCCCGAAAAACAGATATTCGTCATGATGAGAATACAAACTTTTTTTTCGTTTGCACGAAAAATTATGACAAAGTTAGTGTTATAATTGACCAATTACCGAAGTTAAAAGTAGGCACCAGGGACAAGTTGCGTCTTGTTTAAAATAAGACTTGTTAGAATGCGATGCGGAACTTTTATAAGAGGGTCACGTGAGGCCCTCTGTGTTGCCCTACATGAGTTTCCATAGATTGTGTACCTTGCTGTTTAATAGCTACTTCCAGTCGTTAAAGGCTTCTGTCGGAATGTATTTGGGGATCCGTTACTGAATCTTATTCACTTTTTATTCGGCTCTTATCAAAGTCGTGCTGTTTTACTCTTTATCCTTACTGTTCATCCTTTTGCTTCTTCAAGATTAATCATTGAAATACGGATAGTGACTGGCACCTAGAATCATGCAAAAATCACTATTATCATTCTACGCTAATTAACTCTAATGAAATTTTCTTGATGTGAATAGATGTAGTTCCATTTGACAAAATGCAATTTTGTTCACCAAATACGCATTCTAATTATGTTAAAATCGGTGTCTGGGATGCAATTATTAACTCTTGTCTAAATTCAATTCTCTGAAATCAGTACTCAGTAGCAGCTTTCATTTGTGAAATATTTGAGGGTTCAAATTTGAGGAAATTCATCCTATATAAATAAATAAATATATATATATATATATATATATATATATATATATATATATATATATATATATATATATATATATTCGTGCGTGTGTTGGGACCTGTAAAATCCACATGCAGGCCATACAGGATACTACGCTGAAGTGGATAGAAAGAAATCCTCCCTTGTCAGACACAACATAATTTTGTTCTTCTTTAGTGTTTATTTGTCTATGATATTAAACATTCTTTTTTGTTAGAAAAACTCTGAATTTCACGTTTTGTGTCGGTAGCGTTGGCAACGTCTAATTTCTATAATTAATTTTATGTATGTATATTTCATACTTGTTTACTTTCTTTATGTAAATTCCAAACTTTTTATGATGTGCTTAATTGCTTGATTCCTTCTGCATAGTCCTCTGAGTTATTTACGTACAAGTTGAAACATCTAACATTGGTTCGTATAGATTTTATTTCTTTTTGAGTCCGTATATTTTTTATGTCTCACGCAGTTGTTTCTTCGAAATGCAAAATTACATCGAAATAACAGTCCAGTCTACACTTTGTGGTCTTGTAAGTACTCGAGTAGTATACATTTCCACATTAGCTACTACCACATTCAGACACGTTCTCGGCCACAAGGAATGAAGCTACAAGAGTTTTAGATTTTTACCAGTGGCTTAGATTCCTACACGGAGTGTCAGGTGTGCTGAGGTTTAATTACACACGATTAAGTAGCATATTGATCTTACGCAAAATTGTAGAGTCCCTATGTAATGATAGACTACCAACGTATTTTAGTTTCCTTTTTTGGAGATTCTCCATAAAAGACGGATGAGGTGGTATAAACAGAATGGCTAACCTATACACTACCTGAATATAACCCGTCCTGGTTACGGGGCCGGAACTCTCTGCCCTTATAGGGAATCAATATTACCAAGCTGGGCTAGCATCTGGGTGAACGAACTCACTCACCCTCTGTACATGACATTCTCAGTTCGAGCGCATTGCCTACCGCTACAATTCATACAGAACAGCCTGGACACGTTGTAGGGATACAGACTGCATGTGTGGTGTTCTTTGAATTATTAAAATTAACGCAGCAAAGAAAATGTAATAAAAACTTTTTGCAGCAATAACTACATATCGCAGACCTCCGTTGTACATTGTATGCCACAGAAAACACCTAGAGAGAATATACAAATCAGACGTACAAGTAAAAAAAAATGGCAAAGAAAAACAGTCTTCAGTTCGAATATAAATATCGTTTTAATAATTGCGCGCAAGGAAATAAGTAACAAACATGAATGAAACAAGACAATAAAACAAAAGACCGAGAAATGAAAAGTTCTAACTAGGGCAGTGTTTCTTCGTAGAGACTCTCCTGCAATCGCTTATGTTTTCTCCGTTCTGTATTGCAGAATTGCATGCATAAATCTGTACATATTTTCTTTTCGATTTTTCCCTTAGTTTCATATTTTGTCTTAAGTCCTTACCTGGTGTTTTTATTTATTTAAGCTACTCTACGTATTAGAGGGGTTACGGCGAGTTGGCGCAGTTGGTACACATTGGACTTGCACTCGGTAGCAGCTGCGTTCGATTCCCAGTCCGGTCTTTCAGATTTCGTCTTTCCAGAGTTTCCAGAAATCACTCCAGTCAAACGCGGTGGTTCGTCAGTACAGACTTTGCCATTTTCTTCCACGAGACATATTATCCATGCTTCTGGTACCTTCTTGAGTTACCTGGCCGTCGGCGGGATGTTAGTGCGGGGAATAATCAAGAATACATGTCAAACAGTCGCTTATACCGCGAACTCCAGTCGTGCACTGGTCAGGAACATGTGGGAACACCACTAGCCAACAAATGCCTGATAACTTACTTGCTGTAGGGCAGCCCGGCTAATAGAGAATCTTCCGCTGCAAGCAGCAGCCAGACACATGACCTGTTCCCAGCCAATCAGTGGAAGGGCGAGTGAGGGAGTGAATATATTTGGGCGGCTCTTAACAGCGAGGTCTTGAGAGCCAACTAGGGTCAGAGTCTGGAGCAGCGCCGAGATCGGGAGATGCCCGAGAAAAACCGCCGACCAGCGGCATCGTCCGGCATGATTCCCAAATGCGAAAATTCGGGAGTCGCCCGGCCGGCGATTGAACCCGGTTTGCCTTGGTGGGAGATGGGCAGGCTAACCGTTCAGCCACTGCGACCCCGTAATCGGCGAAAGGGTACGTCTGCACAAATGGAACTGCCGCGGCATTTGACTTCTGTATACCTATCTGTTCCGTGCCTTCGGACACGCGAATAGCTAAGAAGAAAGTAAAACAAAAACAAATGTAATACTGCGGATCAAGTACACCTGTAAAAAATAACTAAGTCTGAAAACAGAATGTGATAGGCCAAAATAAAAGCATACCTAAAATAAATATTAGTAAAGAATAACTTATACCCCTACATTTACCAGAAATGGTACAGTTGAAGGCTGAAAATTCACACAGGCGTAGTCAAATCTATGGTTGACTATGTATAAAAAATAGGTTTGACCTAGTGGAACTTCGGTGAAGTGTTATTTAAAACTCCACCGTGAAGTAAACTCTTTGCGCAGCAAGGTCGCGTGTGCGAGTAGAATGTCCACTTGGTCCGCAGTAATACATTTGCGTTTGTTTTGCTTTCCTCTTTGCTAATGGCGTGTCTGAAGGCGCTTAATGGCGTCGCACCACGCAATGCGACGTAAACACTTTTAGACATTCGTGGCAAAGGCGATTTTATGATAACCTCCGCACGGAGCGGAAAAAATCCTACGCGTAAATTATGTTTTCCGTGTGTAAGCAATAGAGACAACTGTGTGCGGAAACCGCGTTAATAGTTGCTTACTTTGTACGTTAGAACAAAGTCACTGCCCCTACTTACATATATTTTAACAGGTGAACTGAGTGACATGTGTCCTGTTAAGTTGATCATGGTGGGAAGGAAAGTAGTTCCATATATTAAAGTCGAACATAGAGTGTCAGGTAACCATTTGTGATAACTTAAATTATTTATCTCGCTTTCTGTATTTTTTAATGCATCTAAGTGTAAAAATGAGCAGATATTTACTATATTTACTTTTCTAATAATCTCACAGTTTCACTTGACCAACGCATAAATAAAGTGATGAGGTCCATGGCAATGTTAATTTTGCATAAGGTGGAAGAACACACAATATGTGTACAAGTAGCATTCAAGCAGGGCTTTCAAAAGTACTTGACCGTGAACATCCTATAGAAATACATTTGTTCTTGAAGCGGTAGTATACAAAATATTCTAGTGTTCATACTGTGTATGGCTGAACCTTTATGGATATAAATGAATAAATAAATAAATTATTTTTGAGAACTTGACGTCTGGCATAAAATTCGAAAAAGTTTGTTGGACGGCGATACGGAGGGTAGGACATAATTTCTGTTCCGATGGGATGTATCACAATTCCTCCGTTTCAGAGGGTCATGCCTCTACGCCATGTCTAGTGGCATGGGTGATGGGTAATTGAACTTCATGTTGCAAGTAAAATCTGTATCGCAACACACGTTTCGTATGATCAGTTTCTGGCAATAACACTCTCGTAATGGACATTTCTCTCGATGTAGACATCCAGTGGCGTGAAGTGAGTTTTTTTTACGGGGTAAGCAATTTCTACTAACGAACGCAGCATCCAACTTTGCTTACCCTCCACACGTAATTACCGAAAACACCTAACATTAGTTACAAAAACCGAAACAAAATGAATATAATAGTTCTTAACCTGAATGTTATTTAGAGAACATATTACAAATTATACGAAAACTCCAGTTTTCCCGATCACTTTCATCCAATTCCCAAGGGAAAATGTAGGACTGGATGACGCAAAAAGAACGACTGCTTACCCTGCCGAAGGAACGCCGTGTCGTGTTGTTGCTTGCGTATTCGATTCATCGATTTATCACTTGTCGCTCCCGTTTGTGGAAATAATTACTAGATAGCAACACCATACGTGTACAGTACGGGAGCTACGAAAACTCTGTTTCTCGAATCGAAAACGGGAAACTCAGAATCAAATGTGTTTAAAGTTGCGGCAAAATCTACAAAGGATCAAACATTTCCAATATGTACAGGATAAGCATTGCTTACCTTTGCGTCTATGGAATAAACGCCACTGCAAACATCTAATATAGGATTAAAAATCGCAGAAATTGCAAACTGCGGTGGATAATATGCAAACGTTTGAATGAAACTACTGAAAAATAATTAGAAACTGGAGGATAACTGAAAGCTGATGCATGGCCATTAACAGCGAATTATGAGCCCAGAATTGACCTAGACTGCCTAGTGTTGGAGATTTCCCAGTAAATTTTCAGTGCATATAAATAGTGTTCATGACGCTGAAAATGCGAAGTGACAGTTTATGATACCCGAGTAGTTTAAAAAAATATTATTTGTGACCCATGTGTTTGTATGCATATTCGGCACTAATAAATAGTGGTATATATATATATATATATATATATATATATATATATATATATATATATATATATATGTGTGTGTGTGTGTGTGTATATATATATATATGTGTGTGTGAAACGTCGTACATGTTGTCAGTTTTCCAGTAGCAGTTCCCGTTTTTTAAATCAAGAAATAATCATTTTTGTTAAAAATCATCGTGTAGTGGAGAACATTTATGCCTCTGACTAGGGGGCATGAGTTCAATTCTCGCACTAACCCTTAGAGTTTTCAAGTGACTGGTGGATATGGCACGTCTATATACAGGAAACCACTGAACAATAATACTGCAAAGTTGCTTTCGGCGCGTCACTGTTTTGTGAGCGTCACTTTGTTTGTAGCTTCTGCCATATTTTGGACTTCTTTACTTGTGTACGTAAGGATCGTATTATTACAATAACGTGTCGTATAAAACTGATAAAAACTACTTCTTTTGCTAAATGACGTAATGAATATTATGGATCGCAAATTAGACCGAAAGTACACAATGAATCAAAAAGTAATTGGGCACCTGTCCACAATGTTTGCTCGATGGTTGTCACCTCCGCAGGGATTCGTCGCCATTCTTCTTGCAACCATTCCATGAGTTGAGCAATGGATTTTGGCCGCGCCTGACGAGCCTTCACCGGCGATCCAATTCGTCCCAAAGATGTTCTATAGGGTTGAGATCGGGGCTCTGGGCGGGCCAGTCCAATCAACGAACATTGTTGTCGGCGTACCACTGCATAGTAGCTCTTGAAACATGGCATCTGGCATTGTCATCCTGGAAGTAACACGGGTCCATTCCGTAAAAACGCCACAATGTTGGGAGCATTACATTATCCAGAATGTTATAATAGGCCTTTGTGTTTATGCTATCGTGGACAAACACCAGCGGTCCTACGCCAAAGGCCGTGGAACATAAGTCAACAGACGTACTGAATTACATATCTTCACGAGTTCCCAATTACTTTTTGGTAGATAGTGTATATATAAAGGATTGGGGGGGGGGGGAGACAAGAGATTTGGCCGGTTCTTAACATCAGAGTCTTGATAGTAGCTATATAAAGGACAACTTAAATGTATATGGTGTAGCATGGTGGTAAGTAGGAATACTGGCAGGTGCCACAAAAACACTTAAATTTAAATTAGGAAACTCTGGAACGCTAGTTAACCAATAACAATCCAGGTCATGTACATTCTCAGTTTACCTTAAATTCTCATTTCGGCCGATGAAAGTGGAAATTCTCGATGGCGAATTTTGAACCACTACTGGCACGAGTCCAACCCCACCTGATATTGGGTGGACAGGCGAATAACAGGAGTAGACGGCGCATTAACTAGTTGTTTCCGCAACTGTGAATCCATTTGAACTCAGATACTAGGGCTGGCAGTAGTCCCGACAATTCGTCTTCCATTGGTTCTCACGTATTGGATGAGCGTCGGACACACAACATAATCACTCAGGGAAGGTTTTTATAACTATTTAATATACATTTTGAATAATGGTGAATAAATTAATTTTATTTTAGCTTTAGGCGTTCATTTCCGAGTGCGGTGTAATATACACACTGAGTTTATTACTTACATGACAACATCTATTTCAAAAGGTGGGTAAAGGATACAAAATGTCTGGAAGGAAAAAGTAACCAGGGCTTCAAAAGTGTTCACTTTACCGTGAAAAGCCTATAGTCAATATTGTCCTTATTAGTAGAGATCTGAAGAGTTCGTGGATTAATTTTGGGGCAAGCTAGAATTCAAAACACGTGCAGCTTATATAACTCTGGCCATTGGCCTGAACAGTGTTTGACACCTCCTGGAGAACGGTGTCCGATTGTCACCTTCCACTGTGACAGCAGACAACCAATGAAATGTGCAGTTGATATCGGCATATCTGTACCTAAGACTGTAGAATCTAGCCTGCAGGTAATTGAACTAGCGAATTTTTCAGGTCTCTAATTATTAGTTGGATCGTCGACTGGCGAAGAGGTTACCGGACAAACGGCGTCACAACATTTTGCTGGCCAGCGACGCCATTTTGCAGGCGTGTACGGCTGCATGGAGTTCGCGGCATAAACAGCTATTTCATCTGTGTGTTCTTAAGTACTGCGTGGTTTAGTGTGTGGACGGGAGCTTCGTGATGATGAAAGGCCGAAAATCACGCTTGTTTATAGTCTGCTCGCAGATTCTTCACAATTTTATAGGCTATAAATAAAGTGAGCACTTTTCAAAGCCCCCTCATTTGGAATAATAGTTAAAACATATAGGCATTATTTTAGCATTAGACGCTAACTTCCGGATGTGGCGGATTATATACTCTGTGTTTATTACTTAAATAGCAATATTTATTTAACAAGGTGGTTAAATGATAAGAAATGGCTGAAAGGAAAAAGTAACTAGGGCCTCAAAAGTGCCCACTTTACCGTGTACCGCCTATATCAATCAAAACTTTGGAAAATCACCTCCATGAATGGCGTGCTCTGTTGTTTCCTAAATATAGCATGTATTAAAAGTGTTTTATACATGTGTTACCACAAAAGTGCTTTATTTCTCATTAATTTAACTTTAACTTTAATTTTATCTATAAATTATAATATTTAATTTATAATTAATATTAATAAAAACAGGGAGATAATAGGTGTGATGGTCATGCCTATTAATAAGTAGTTATTATGCAAAATGTTATTACAGTGAGTGCGCACGAATGGGGTGCGTTGTCCCTTAGACTTATCTAAGCTCTGTTTGCAGGAGACGGAGAAATATATTGGTATTAGAAATTTAGCAGGGTTTCAGAAAAGTGCGAAGTAAGTGTGGAGGGACTGCATTTCACTGTGCTGCAGGCGGTGGTGTGTTCGGGCCAGTACGGCCTCGCGGGTGCCGGCCACAGAGGACGGCCGGGCTCTGCGGGGGCGGACGACCTTGAGCAACCTGGTGCACGTGTTCCAGACGACCGGCCCCTCCAGGCGGATCGATAGCACCCCAGTTCTCGAGGCCGGCCGGCCGGCCGGCGTGTCTACACACCACATCTGCGACACAACACGTGTGTACACGCGTGCGAGGACGACTGGCCCGTTTAACATCTGACGGTCTCCGGCGTATAGTCCATTCGCGATATCCTTACCCTTAATTGAAGCAAACCTTTGAAAAATCACCCAGTTTATGACGTGTTTGGTTGTTTCGTTGAATAGGTCTGTTATCTCAAGCGTTATATGACACAAATTATATCATTTTTGGTTAAACTGAACATTTAATTGTATTTTTTTTTCAGGAAATGAAAATAATTAGTTTATAATAAATAAAATCTGCTCACAATAAAGTGAGCAGTTTTGTGATCAACATTTGAAAAGCGTTACTGCCAATACCTGCATATATTTTGACGACAACACTGACTGGCATGCGCCCAGTAAAGTTGGCAACGTTGGAGGGAAAGTAGTTCCATGAATTAACGTTGAATTAAAAGTAATACGTAAAAATCTATGAACACCAAAATAAATGATTTTAATTTGTTTATTAATGCATATAAGAGTAAGAATGAGCAGGTTATAAATATTTACATATATATAATGGTGTTATAATTTTACTTGACCGACGTATGAACATGGTGATGAGGCCCACGGCAATGTTAATTTTATATGAGATGGAAGAATACACAAGAGGCAGACAAACTGATCTTAAGCAGTGTATTCGAAAGTGCTCATTTTACCGCGAACAGCATACATGAATAAAAACAGAGCGATAATATTATTGTTGGTAATGCCTAGTAAGAAAAATGTTCTTATGTATAATGTTATTAAACTGAGTGCGCACGAATGCGGTGCGTTGTCCCTTTGGTGCATTTTTCTAGACTCCGTTCAGCTTTGTTTGCGTGAGTTGGAAGAACATTCCGAAACAATAAACTTTATCAGGGCCTCAGAAATGCTGGAAGTAACCACGAACGGGCGGAGTAAGGGAGATGAGAAACAGCTAATGTGGGCAGTAAGCAAAGAAGTGCAAATTTCGGGAATTAATCTCTTGATGGCTGGACATCAAACGTAAGCTCGTACTGGGCAATTTCGTGGACGAAACACACGCTACTTGGACACGCCAGCTACGGTTGAGTTGAGAGGTGAAGGTGACTGCGAAATGAGGCGAGGATGGAGCAGCGGCGCAGTGCAATGACGGGGAAAACGGGAGCACTTCGAGAAAACTCGCTGGCTAAAGGCAACGTCTGCCGCGTTTCCCACATGCGAGAATCTGGAAGACCCCGCCCACCTAGAACTCTCGCCCAGTCACAACGAGCGAGTGAACGTTGTCGTGGACAGCGGCCAATGAACACACGTGCGAAGTTGGAGCAATGTGAGCATTGACCAGTCGTGGAATGCAATGAAGGAAATAGGGATTACCCCAAAAAAACAAACAGCCAACGAGTAAGCCATTTAAGGGTCCTATGTACTGAAGCATTTTCTGTGAAATCGTTGTTTGCGTCTAAACGCGTGTCTTGGTTAATAAATGTTCTGGAAATAAGAAATTCTGCCAGGAAAGAAAAAACTATTCTCTGTGTCGCTATCTTTTTACTTGTATCATATTAAGTGTATTACTGGAGAAAACAAATCGTTAAAGTGGTCAACTATCGCATTTTTAATGCTTGCTTATGAAGTTTCTTTAAGCTGTAAGAGTAAAGTACGACTATACGCAGGTAGTTTGATCTGTGTACTTTCATCGCGTGAAATATAACCCCACTGTTACCGATCTAGTTTACACAGTAAAGCGTTAGGACGGAAACACTGCACGCCTTGCACGTAGGAGTGATGAGGCGCTAGGCGTACGTGTAACTGTCGCCCGTATCGCTCCCTCGCTTCTTGACGTAGGACGCGCAGCTACATAGTCCTCTTAAATTTACCGAAAAATTTAAGTTATATTTAGTTATCGTCGGCACGGAAAGACTACGTTTTAAAATTTCCATACGAAATGTGAATCCGAAATACAGAAGACTCGGTTCAATTTATGTGAATGGTGCGTAACCTCTCCGTTCTAAGACATTTCTAGCCACAGTCGCCACCATTGGGTGCCGCCATGAACTAACAGCGCGCGCAGGCCTGCCAACGTTTTCGGTGCTGGGCTCCCGACGGCCATAGTGTTTCTATCAGTAGAAGGCATGCTGAGAAATTATGATTTCACTGACTTGCGACTAACATAACTAATTAGTTACTGTATACCTCCATATAACAATGATGCAAAACACGACTTTCATTTCATCTTTATGGGCATTATTTTTTATTATCTGCCTCTTACGTACGTACTTAAAAAAAAGAAAGAATTATTAGAACGGATTTCATCCCTATTGAAGCTACCTGTATACTTTGCATCGCAGCAGACTTGTGATGGGCAGCCGTAGATTTTAGAAGTATATTAAACATTATATTTTCAAATTTTTGTAATAGTTAGTTTCTTTTTTTAAGTAAACAAAAACAGAAAGTAAAAAAAAATATATTAATTTCATGTCCATAAACACAACCAAAAAGTTGAAATGATAGAATATTAATTTCATGTCCATAAACACAACCAAAAAGTTGAAATGATAGTCGTTTTACATTCTAGTTATAAGGATGTATCAAGTAATGAATTAGTGTTGTTTGTCGCAAGCCAGTGAACCCGTAATCTATCAGCATATCTCCTCCTGATAGAAACATCATGGTTGTTATGTAAGACTTCTGATTTATTCTTGTTTGTACAAAGAAGAGTGCAGTTTGACAAATTAAGCAATTATGTGTCAGAATTACGTAGGTAACTTCAAAGTTTTTACTACTCTCCATTGAATACCAGATTAATGAAGGTAATATATTTTCCCTCTTATATAAAGTATAGATTTAAATGGGAGTTCAAATGCGTTTTACTGTCTTTGCTGTTACAAATTAATTTTTTCTCTGTTGGCAACATTTCATTGACGATCTTTAGGAACGAAATATTAGAAATGAAATCATGCCTTTTATATTAGCAAGTTGAAACAAAATTTTATTTGTCATTTAAATTAAACAATCACGAGAGATATTACTAGTTTATTACTCATAAATTTTCATCTAAACCTAAAAACCTACCAATAAAATTTGAATTCCAAAAAATGTATTTTAATAACGATTTAATCAACTTTTGCTGCAGTTTCTTAAATAATAACACGAGACTTATCTATAGAGACATGCAAAATTCGCGTTATTATTCGGCATTAGGCTAAACTTCACAGTACTGTCTGTACTATTGCATGTGTCGTTTCTCCATTTGCTGCTCATTAGATGTGAAGTCACTTCCTTTTTGAATACACTTCACGTGGTTGGGGCACACAACTGTGAAGTGTTCATTTATTGGCGCAGAGTTACCCAGGGTGTGTCACCTGAAGTATGGTCCAATGACAAACATGTTGCAAAGGTACACGTATTTCGAGTTTAGCGTGTCCCAAAATAATAACGCGAATTTTTCAGGTCTGTGAACAAGCAATTTTGAAATATTTAAGATATTGAATATATTTTATTCGGCGAAAAATAGTTTTGCGTTATACTAGGCCAAATTTAAATTTGAAACACACCAAAAATGAGTTTCTTTATGAAAATTAATTTCACTCTCATCTACCCGAAAATAACCGATCGTTTGTATGTGGAATAACAATATAATACCAATTAAGAAATATTTGATATGACACAGACCGTCCGTGTCATATTAGCTAGCTTGCATATTGAATAAATGTTGTTTTCAATGAAATACAGGTACTAACTTAAATTTGCGAACAATAATTATGTAAATTGATATTTGCAATGGGGACTTGTAAAGTACGTGATTCTCATGGTTGTAGGGGGAAAAATGTAGGCATTAAGAACTCCCGCATTTACAGTTGAAATGAAAAATCTTCAGTGAATACTAGAAGTACCATTTTAACAAGCCAGAAAGCAGCGGTGTCAGAACTCTTCAAGTAAGAGCCACAAGTGCACCCGAGATCGTGAAAGGAAAGTGCAAGGAGGCGACAAGCACTCTTAAAGATGCAGGCTGGGAACGTGAGTGAGTGTGTGTGTGTGTGTGTGTGTGTGTGTGAGAGAGAGAGAGAGAGAGTGAGAAAAAAAGGGGGGTGTATTGCTACAGGTACATGAGAGGGAGAGGAGGAAACGAGCAGGAAGTTGTTTTCGGATGGGAGGGGCAGGAAGTTGTTTTCGGATGGGAGGGGCAGGAAAGGCGTCACTGTAAACACGTGGCTGGTCGGACGCAGCACCCCCCCCCCCCCCAACACACAAGTGCGCACGCACACAAGCAGCACAGAGACGAGCAAAGCAATATGTGGAGTGCAGACGTACAGCCCCATTTCCGTAGAGTTGGCCGTGTTGCTGTGGTGTCGCCGCAGCCGCCAGATCGCGTGCCTCGCTGCGACGAGCCTCGCCAAGCCGTACCGCGCCGTGTCGAGTCGCGCCGGGCAGGGGGAGCACAAAGTGGACCGGCTCTGGGCCGGCGAGCTCTACAACTGGCGCGGCAGAGAAGGCGAGAGCTGCCGCCAGGCCGCGCGGGCCCCTCCCCACTCTCTCTCACTCCCCTCCAGCGCGTGGCGCCCCGCTCACTCGCCACTCCCACCCACCCTGGCGGTGCGCGACCGAGGCTGCCGCGCGGTGCGCACACCCTTAAGGGCACTGCCTACCGGCTGGCAGCTGAAAAATTCTAATAGGAGATCCCAAGTTAGGTAAATTTCGCCCCAGTGTATTAATTTAAAAGATAGGCATGTATAACAAAAGGTATTCTTCACAATTTTTTTTAGGAGAAGATCCCTATGAGTGTATATTTTCAATGTAGATATGCAGTATGTTTTTGTCTGTAAAACATATAAATAAAAAAAAACCTTGAAAATATTCTATACCCCTACGGCGGAGATGTTTCCATTGCATGTAGGGAACTTCTCCTAAAAAAATCTTCGTAAGTAGGAATCGTGCCGGACGATGGTCTTGGTAGGCGGGTTTTCTCGGGGATCTCCCATTTCCCCCACCCCTTCATTCCGGGGCCGCTCCATATGCACTTCACGCACCCTCATCGGCTCTCAAGACCTCGCTGTTAATAGCAGTCCAAATCTCTTCACTCACTCCTAAAAACGTCGTAAAGAATATATTTTGTTTGAAACGCCTATCCTTAAAGTTTATACACTGAGGTGAAATTTCCTTTACATGAGATTTCGTATTAAATTTTCTCAGCTCTCTGCAAGTTGATCGTGTCCTTAAGGCTCCTATGTACCTCGAGTTGTTTTGCGGAGGATCGAGGAAGCGATACATGCGACATTAACACGCATGCCTAGCGCCTCATAGCGCCCTCTGTATAGAGTACATGATTATGTGATCGTATTGTGTTCATGGTCGCACGTGTTGTTCGTAGTTCGTGTAATGCAGCTACATATTCGGAAAATTCGATTTTAATTTTTGCCACATACACTTATGATTTTTTTCCCCTATTAGTGACGTTCTCGTCATATTTAAATGAGTATTATTTCTCTCTTAACCTTACGAATTCAGTAATGATCTTTCCGTCGCACTAGGCCTTGAACTTGCCCACCATCTTGTTGTTGGCAAACGAGAAGCCCTTGTGGGCCATGGGGTAGCTGTTTGTGCCGAATTCGGTGAAGAAGTTTCGTTCTTCGACCATATCGTCGTAGAAGAACTCGGTTCGAACCTGTTATGTGAACAGTTAAGTATCCATACATAGGAACTCCATGTTTTCTCCAAACCGGGCCATCTTCATTTCGTAACAGAGATGCCATATTAAAGTTTTGGAAAAGTCGAGCACTGCTATACCTGAATATATGGACTCGTCGAACAATATTGATTCATGCTTCAGTCAAATCAGGGATAGATTTTCTTCGTAAATTGTTCTTCCCAGGAACGTGGTCTTGGCTATCAGATTCTTCAGCCACTTTTCACTGCATACCAATTGTATTTTTCGAAATTACCTTTAATTTTTCTTTGATTTGCCAAAGTTTGTGTTGTTAGCCAATCAAAAAATTCCTTTTCAAAATTATTGGTAGCTGCATTTTTCGGTGTTGAGGACGATGTAAGGCTTTGACCATGCAGTCTGCTCGAATTGGAGCAAACAGTGAATTTTGGTGAGCTTCAGGCTATTTTATTGGGCTTACTTGAGGTTATGATAGTGAACAATGTGGCAAATTTTGTATCTTAGGCTCGTCATCAGATTAAAGTGTTTCGAGCCTGGCGGACACTGATTGACGGGTAGGAATGGCAATCATGGTGTTTCTTGTGCAGCAATGCAGGACACTTGACATCTATTTCTAAGATGTAACCGGTCGCCCCATAGCCTGGCTTGGACATGTTGTCGATGCGCCCACTTGAAGATGTGCATTGGCAACTGAAACGAAATGGTCCAATCGTACAAGTTACTGACGTTCAGATACTGTACAAACGTCGTAGACCTGCTGGGATTGTATGCTTCGGGTACATAGATGTTCGCCACTGCATGCCGCTTGATGCACTGTGCCATGCCTCCCCACAATCTATCTCGAATCAGTGATAAAATCAGTGAAATAACATTCACTGAGTATCTGTTGATAGTCTACTGCGAACTGGCAAATCAAGCAAATTTACTCTGAACATGTGACTTATGGCAGTGGAATTCTCGATATTCAGTGTGAACCACAAGTAAATCAGGGGAATTCAGTCATAATTATAATTAGTTGCTATGCACTGATTTATCAGTTGTTCTATTCTCACTGATTTGGCTCAGTCCTCACAGTTTCAGATTTAGAATGCAGGTCCCTTTCTCCAGGAGCATGTGCATGTCATAGTCTGCGAGAAGCTCTAGCCTGACCTCAGTAATTTTCATCAATGCATCGGATGCAATTCCCAGAGCTTTGACAAAGTGAGAGTACTCCTAACCAAATGTCAAAATATACATATCGCTGAAATTTTTTAAAACATCTGAAAGGATAAGTACGTCCTTCTTCAGGTACTGCCCGGAATACTCTACTGGGGCCGTGCAGCCAAACATTTGCCAGACAACCTGACAACCTGGGGGTGGGCGTATTATTTGGTCGCTGATACCCATGCCGATTACGCGGTTGTAAAAATCCTTTTTCGGGGGACTTCTGCTGCTCGTCCAACCTGACCGATAACTCGACGTAATCGTATGGGAATTTTCCTTTCAATGTGATGAAGGGCAGTTGGCCAGCACTGCAGAACTGAACTATGTGTTTCATTTATTTTGAGGCAGGTACTCGGCCAGGGATGCGAGACTGTAAGTCATGAACCAGAATGTATGGACGAACTGGATGGAAAGACGATCGTCCAGCTGCTTAGAAAACATGGTCGTTTTCTGACGCGCATGTGGAGTGATGAGGATTTTTATCGTATCATAGCCCAATTGTCTGATCGTGGAATTATTCTCGTCGTAGTTCAAATTACGAAAGAACACTACTAGTTTCTTCGATCTTCAGCGTAGAACTTTGCAGCTGGTGCATGCAGGTTTGTAGCACCATCCAGTGAAGTAGTCGTGGTCCAACTTGGGATTTTCGTGTGTGTATGGAGCAGCACAATAGTAGCATCCCGTCACACTTGTATGAATCGTATTTTATGTGAGTGTGAGTAGTGTGATATACTTTTGAGGGGCATAAATATATCTGACTTAAATTATAATACTTACAATCGTTTCCATGGAGTGCTTCTCCGCATTTGGCCTTCTAACAGTACTGATTATTTTGACAGTGAGTGATGAGGTGAGCGATTCAGGAATGACATATATACAATAGTTGTAGGCCTTGTGATTCTGGTAGACATATGCACATGAGCGAATGTGGGCCAGTTCGCAGGTCAGAATGGGCTTGAGTATTGCCTCAAAATTGATTATTTATTCATTGGTGGTGATTCTTGATTTTTGAAAGGGATGGCCATCCACCTCCGGCTGCGGCATCCCGATTCTCGCTAGGACATTTCTTTGCACTATGTCTTCTGTTATTCTATGCACTGCAGGCCCGAAAGTCCCGTAATTTTTATGTTGCATATATAGAGCTTGTTGGCATGGGCGATCAGCTGCGATCTCACCAAATGCTCAAAGTTTTTAATGTAGATATAATGCACATTTCCTTCTTCAGTTGTCAGCAGCAAAATGTCAAAGTTATCTGACTTTTCTTCTTCCACCGCACGCACGGGCAGGAACTTCTCTTCGATGTTGAGCGAGTTCACATTGACTGATACAGCAGGGTAATTTTTCCCACAAAGTTTAATTCTGCGCGACGGTGTCGGAAATTCCAGTCCGGAAAACCAGATCTTTGATTTCGGTGCTTTGTAGTGGGGGTGAACTCTCTCAACATGATCGCCTTTCACGAAACCTGCCAGGATGGCCCACTTAAAGCGCATCTTGTCGCTGAAGTTTTTTTGGTCAATTATCACACACATGTTATTGATCACTGCAGGCAGCTCGATGCAAGGTGAGGCGCATAGTTGTTCCAGCTTGTTATTTCGGAGTACAGGTGATAAACTTTTAACAATGTCCACTCCGAAACACGCTCTTTGTTCTCTTCTACGTTTTCACATAATATATTTCCAATGCAGGATTTTACGAACTTTTCTATTTTATCAGTCTCATTCAATGGTACATTCACAGTATTGAATGCTTTTTCGAACATATCTTCATCACAAGGTTTCAGTTTAGTATAGTCGGACTCCAGTTAATTGTTGAATTTAATTTAACTTTGATTTCGTACATTTTTCGAGTTGGTTGACGATATTCTACTCCATTGAAGCCAAAAAATATGCATATATCTTTTGCTGAATTGCTTTCGTTTTGTGCAACATATAACTTTAACTTGCGCCGGAAAACTGTTTCGGCCACCATCAAACTATTATCATTAACCAATCCAGGCACTGCAACGGTTCTTCGGCATGATGGTCGCTGGTACGATGGTGGATGATCGTCTTGAACCCTTGGTGCAATGGGAAGTACACCCATATGCTGCGGCGAATAAGACCGAATACATCGGTTTGGCAGGCGAAGAGCGTACAGCCGCCCAGGTTTCCGCATGTCTTCGCAAGCGATCGCGTCGGTTCTTTACAATCTGCACACTTGTCTACCACTCTATCTGTATCCTTCGCGCAGCCATACTTATTGTTTCTTCGAGCATCGTGGTTGAACACGAAGGTTTTATTGCAGACGCGACGTAGGTGACAATGTAACGGTCCAGTAGATGCTGCCGATGGTACCTCGAATGTTATCGACGAAGCGTAGTCAGCTCAACCGAAGACGAAGTTGAGATACTGGTGGCAGGTGTACCACTAATTGCACACTGCATCGTAATTACTGCAGGACAAAAATATGAAAAAATTAATAGCTATCTTAATTTAAATCTATAAGGACACTGCACCATATGTTATTAAATATATGCGTAATTACGAGCACGCCCGATAATACTCAACAAAATCTAATGGAAGAGCCGGACATAAAAAAAATGGGACTTAATGCTAAGAAGGTCAGGTGCGAGAAGACAATATATCACCAGTTACATCAGACGAAGAACTGAGTAGATGCAGCCGCCGATCTCTCATATGACCCCGATAGGTTGTGCTGTCACGGCGCCAGGAACTCAAGTTCCCACAACACGTTAAGTAGATTTGCAAATCTACTTGCAGCCTGCCTTATATACCAGCAGAGCATGAGATGTCATGTGACCAACAATGTGACATCATTAAATATTTTCCCCATCAGCGTACTCTAGCAGACAATGCTGGAAACATGGGTTACCGACGCATTATAGCACGAAATTATGGAAACTATAATTAGTGTACCATAAATTGAGGAATGCAAATGAGGAAATAACATTGAGGAATCAAATTGGCGAATGAAAATGAGGCATGATGAAAACTTAATGTTCAGCACCATTTAATACACGAGATTTACTATGAATGTAAAAATAACACGGACAGAAACAAAATATTTACGATTTTGCGTATCCTATGCCTACAAAACCCATATGGTTGGCAGCTTGTATAAAGGGATGGGTATGCTCATAGGGTCAGTGGTTATAACTGCTGACAACCTTCGGGTATGTTAGGATATCCTGAGTCGAAGGTTCCGTGCTCGCTTGAGTCTAGTCGAAAACTGCCGGGCACCCTCCCGAATAGAGCCGAAAACTGCCGAGCATCATCCTGAGTTGAGCCGAAGACTTCCGAGCAGTTCCGAGTCGAGTTGCAGTCCACCAGCCACAGCACACAGGACCCATTTAGAATACACTATCGTCAACTCATCACAATAGGCCGGTACCCCAATATGAAGCCGCCTTAACCGTGTTGATTCCTCCACCCCCCTGCCTCACACATAGATAGTCATTAACTCGTGCTGCAGGTAGATCCTGAGCCTGCCCACTACACTCACTGCTCATCGAGTTGCCCACCTAAATGCTTCTGCTACAAAGAATATTGAGTGTATATCTCGTGTACAATCTTCCTACCGACCTGGAACACAAAGTCGTCCAACCAACACTACGCATCATTCATGTCACAAGAATTGTATGGCCAGTAAGTTTGGCGTACTGATAGTGCTACAGGGGGCTCTCAATATTCCCGATTTTTTTTCTTATATCTGAAATATCTTCTATTAAGCACCCTGTTTCAAAAATATTTTGCTTACTAGTGTATAGCACACGAACACGTTTTTCGTTGCGTCTTTGAGAAAAAAGTGCCATGGGAAGAAAATATGTAGGCGAATAAACCTACTTTTTACATCAGGAAATGTTTGTTCAACAGCCACTAAATTTCGCTACGAAAATTTATGGATTTAGTACTGACACCAGTCTCACTTTATTTGTACACATATTACATTATTCGAAGCTATTAAAAAAATTAAATTAAAAAAAAAATTTCATTTCAATATCATTTTTTTTTTTTTTTTTTTTTTTTTTTTTTTTTTTGGGAAAAATATAACTAGCAATAGTTAAAATTTCATCGCAAAATATTAGAGTTTTCAAGCAAGATTTTGTTTCTTCTGCACAGCAGATTCCATTACTAATGTTATGAATACAGAAGTTCTCAAAAATGTTTCCAGAGAATTTCACCAATTCGAGCACTTCCATGACTATCAAGAAATTAATTATGTCTATAATAAGAAATGATATCGTATGGTGATTTTGCAGGAAAATGTCTTTGCAAACGAACCGTCGTGAGAAGTCCGCATCATAAGGTTCTTCAATAATAAACAGTTTTTTTTTTGTTTTAAATTAAGAGGAAATATTGTAGTTTCGTGACATGACATCGATGATGACTTTATAAAAATACCAAATGATGTGAAAAATAATGTTCATAGAGTTTTTTAAACGTAAAAATAATTTTAACATAACATCTTGATTCGCACGAAAGTCAAAAAGTTATTTGAGCACAAAGTTTGGTTCCTGTTAAAGTATTTATTGAAATCACATGAGCGGTATGTAACAATTTATTTGCAATCCGACGGTTGGTTCACCCGCGGTAATGTTTCAACTTGCAACTTTTTTTTAACTTGAAATTTCATCTCGTAAGTTAAAATTGAAATACAGTTTTAATCTCTTGAACGTATTTTGAGTTCCGCCCCCATGTTCTTAACACCATCTTGAGAGAGTTTTAATTTCTTTACCAATCGATTTTTTTAGTTTAGTACATAATTTAAAAATAGGATATGGTGTGGTGTTTCTAACCCTGAATTACATCACAGAGAGGGACTGGACGACAGGAGCACTAAACGACCACCATAGATGAACACTCCCACGCAGACAACATTGTGGTGCTCTCTGTTGTCAGGAGCCACGAAGCTTGTGCCCCCGCTTGTATGACGTCACCGGAGAGGAAACATCTCGGCGCGTCTGCAAGGAGGATCTAGGCATGTCCCTGCGAGAAAGCAAACCATGACGTTAGTGAAGGATCTGGAAACCCATTACGGTGGTGGCTACTTGAAGTGTTGGGCACTGTGCATTAGGTCCAAAACATATGCTTACCTGTTAGCAGTGAATTTCTATACTTTAAGTAAATAAATGCCTGTTCTTAGTGGTTTGGCTATCTATTTTTTTTTTTCATTTTAATTGTTTGAGTACTAAGTGTATGTATTAATACTGTTTTATTAACAATATATTTTCAGAATAATCTAGTATTATTCGGTGTACAATCAAGCTTCAAAAAGTGTTGTGAAGAGGGGGGAGGGTGTCTGAAGCTCCCTTACACATACAACCCTGCACATCACAGGCGGGTATTTCTGGAATCGTGTTTTGTATACATGCAGCCAATATATTATGAGATCTTCCCCGTCGAGATAATGAGATGGTTAAGAACCATTCACATCTTGTCTGTAAGGGGCCGGGGCTATGATAGTTTGGATAGTGAATAGGTTCCATAGTGGTGAGAAGACAGTGAAGGAAGGATATAAAGCATGCGCTGTTAGTTGTATGACTGGGAGATGAACTGTAAATATCCGACTTGTTGGATCAGAAGATGACGCACCTCTGCCAATGTATCCGCAGGAATGTATCACATCTCCTTTAAGTTTGGCTTCGTAAGACCATTTCTCTACCGAAAAAGCCCGACACTTGAGTAGTGGTAAAAATAAATAAAATAAAATAAAAAATAAAACCAGAAGAATAGAGGTCAGTTGCTTTCCGCATAATCTTCTGACGGACAAGATGCGATAGAAGGGAAGCCTGTCAAATTGCAGTCACTAATCTGATAGTAACATTTATTGTAATTTAAATGAGACGTACTGCTGTTGTTAAGAAAAATTGCTCTAGTATAAATAGAATAAAATTATTGTTTTAGAAAACGGTTTTTTAATGTTAGTTTCAATACAGTCGTTAAGCCCCTTTGACGTTAATTAACACTTAGGATTCAGTACTGTTTTATGAAAGTTTTAAAGTGTCTCGTAATTTTGAACGGAGTCGGTGCAATGTTTTTGATTCGCGAAAGCGACCTCTGACTTATACCTGTGTGTCGCACAGTTCTGTTTGCCACTTTCGCAAGAGATGCAATCAGACATTCGTTTGCAGCTTCGGCTTTACAACACTCAGTTACTAACTTTATATACCGAGCGAGGTGGCGCATTGGTAACTCACTGGACTCGCATTCGGGAAGACCCGGGTTCGAATCCTGGTCCGGACATCCTGATTTAGGCTTTCCATGGCTTTCCGAAATCACTCCAGGCGAATGCTGGGATGGATCCCTATCAATGGCCATAGACGATTCCTTCCACACTCCTTCTACCCCCCCCCCCCCCCTTTTTTGTGAAACTTGCACCGTCTCTAATAACCACGCTGTCGACGAGACGTTAAGCCCAACTACCTACCTACCAACTTTATAATTTAGCTCTCCCTACTATGTGAAACTATTATATCTGCAACGTCCAGCGCCGGACTCCATTGATTGATACGTGCAGTGCTTTGTGGGCGACAGGGCAGCAGCAACTGCTCATAGAGAATGCACTATACTGTCGTATGACTCACTGTAAACACATATGCAGTCGCACGTGTATTCATAAACTAAAGATCAGGTATACCGCTTATTCGTCTTCTGCGCATGTACCCAACATTGACCTACCCCAATCATACACAACTGTTAAAGTCACGTGGCCAACAGTGGTGAACGTCTTGGTTTATATATTAATTTTCAAAGGACAAACATTAGTATATTAATAAAATACTTTTACCAATTTGAATTTAATCGAACTGCATTGCAAATTGGTTAGAGAATGTATACATACACCTCAAAGCATTTATTTACTAAACAGTTTTCTAACCTAAAATCCAAACCATGTCGTTTTCGCTAGACGTGTTGGCAGAAAAGCAGTTTAATGTTGGGACACCGAGATTGGTTGTGCGCAGCCAGCGAGATCGGTCTATCTCATCTTTAGTCTATGCGTATACTAGTCGAAGGAGTATTACGCACAACTTCGAGAATATAGTCTTTAAGCGCAAGTGTTCTCACGATCAGCGCACGGTTTTCTGTGTTATTTTCCAGCAATAAACAGGTGTCCCGAAGCCGCTGGCAAAGTCGTTGGTACATTTGGTTGCCGGGATGACAACATTGCGAAAAACTCTTTGTATACAGCCGTGATGCGGATCTACCGTTGAAATTGGCATCACCATACACTAAATGCACAGGCTGCATAGATGTTTGGCGAATGGTAAATCGTGTCATTTTGCAATTAACACTCGATGCATGTGCTGTTGAACTGGCGTAGCCTAAATGCGGGCTCAAAAGCAGTGTACTGCATTAGTTAACTTTTTTCTACGCCCACGTGGTAGATAAAACGCCTAGCTTACGTGTCATTAGTTGCATAGCTTCAAGGTGCTATAACCCAAAATTTGAAAAGGTAAAAATGGAATTTCAAAGAGAACCGATGGTCTAAGGGCGTTACACCATGCATCTATTTTTGTTGAACTGAAAAGGATAGTTATTAATCTGTCGAAAAGTATCGAATAATATGCATGATTACAAATTTTCTAACATTAAAAGGATGCCATGCCCAACGTTACTAATGCTGAGGGAAGATATTACTAAACAGAAATGCACACATTTAACGCCTTTGTTCCCATAAACGCTATATCAAATGATTTTCGAAATATTTCGTGTTTTTTTGCTTATGTTCATAAAATAATTCCTAACCCTCTTGCAATAAGGGTGCGTACCTCACTCAATAATCTCTTTCGGCTATAGTAAGTGTTATGTTTCGTCACATTTTTATCAAAGAATCACGTCACAACTTTTATACCATTTGGTCTGAGACAACATGTATATTTCAACATGAAAACAGACTAGCTTATAAAACTTACAGATAGTCAGCAAAATTTATGTTAAGAGTCTTATTATAGTTGTAATATGATAATGAAATAGACTTCTTCTTGCCTTTGCACTTGTTAAAGTAATAATTGGTCAAAGTATGATATATTTGTATTCGTAGCAGTTAAATTACGCACATGATGGACGTAACAATACCTGTCACTAGATAAGTAGCCTTGTTAATATTTACATGTGGTTACTGGAAAAATTCAGAATGAGCAGGGCTTCCGAAATCACTCAACTAAATTAAAAATAACTACAGTGTTACTGCTTTGTAAGGTATTGAAATCAAACCAGCAACTTGAGGAGTGAGAGGATAATTTCTTATTTCAGGAACATCATGAGGTGCCTCATTTATGCACATTGCTATTTAGATTTATGTGTATTTAATCATAATACGAGAAAAGAAAGTGAGCGAATGTTTACGCGGTTAGACATTGAAAACAGCGCCCCACAACGAAACCATTCGACAACCACAAAACTATATATAAATATTGATAGTACTGACTGGTATGGACATGATCCCATGTTAATACGTTTGTACTTGCACAGCACACCCGGCAGTGGTGCTATAAGAACCGACCAGCGGTCTTAGACACTGATGTGTAGTTGAAGACGCATCAACGTGAGGAAAACCAGATGATACCAAGCAAGAGCAGAGAGTGAAGAAGAACGTATGAACGACGTCGAAGACGTCGCTTTATGCAATTGACGGACTTCGGGAGAGGAATCGTGATAGGGCTGAAAATCGCAGGGTGGTCGCCGTATAGCCAATCACGCGAATCGATCGCAGTATACTGCCCGATGCTGTTGGGAGAAGTGGATACGTGAAGGCATCCACCCACACACAGAGAACTGGAGCAGGCAGACGAGGTCGACTACCAATCGAGAGGACCGATGGTACATGATACTGGCCAGTTATACCTGCTCAGGCTCCTGTATGCCTCCAAGCCATTTCCCGATGCTTTGCTGAGGCGATTCTGCGATCCCATTGCCCATTACGTGAGCGGTCGTTAACTCTGCAACATCGGCGGTTCAGTTTGCGGTGGTGCCAGGCCCAGAGCAATGAGAAACGCCGTAGACTGGCGATGTGTGCTGTTTAGTGACAAGTGCCGCTTCGTTATGAAGACTGAGGATCATCGCTCCCGGGTGTGGAGGGGCCTCTGGTGAACAGCACAGTACCAAACTTTTCCCACGACAGGGGCATGTTTTTTACGGCTCGAAGGCCGGCACACCCTCCTTACTCCTGCACTAAGACTGTACTCTGATGAGTAAGTCAGTGCACGGCATTTTCTCCTCTTCTGTTCTTCGCCTGTGCCTGTGTCTTTGCTGATATTTCTGTCATCTACGGGTTTTCTCCCGTTATCTATTAAAAACCTGTCCTCCTCACCACTTAGAATAAGCTCATCCCTTCAGTTGTTCGAAGAGCTTACCCGAACTATTCAAAAGTGGATCACAGGAAATTCTCTTTCTTGGGGAATGTCTGGCGAGAGGGCTTACAGAGAATGCGTTTGCCCATCATTCTCTGCCCCCCTCTCACCACCCCACGAGGAGGTGTCATAGCCATGACTTTTCTTATGCATTAACCTCCTCCGCGCTTGGTTGTCAATAGCCCACCATCTTATATCCTGTAAATATCTTTGTGTGGTCGAAAGTTCTCATGCCATACGTCTTTATGGCCTCTCTTTTTGCTTTTTCGAGGTCAGAACTTCTCCCCTTCTCTGGTGAACTAGTTTCATAATCTCTGTGAGCTCTTGGATGTTCATGGTCTTATTATTAGTAACTAACACCATGCGATTTCTATATTAGGCTAAGGAAATATGATATAGTGACCTCCATCCATATTTCCTATTAGGGTAGGCATGGCTGCTACATACTTGGTAATGTCTTCCATCTTCACTACTCTGAGTTTTAATTCGAATTCAATGTCCAGATATTCTACACGGCAGGCATTATGGTTTGGATAAAGCCGATCGGATCTCGTCGTTTTATGTGGAACATTAACGGCTCAGCAGTACGTAGATGAGATCATACGTCCCCAACTGCTCCCATTTCTGTCCGGGTTTCCAGGTGAGATATTCCAGAAGGATAGCCTGATCACACACGACACAGGACACCCCGGATTACTTCCGTTATGTACAAACACTACCATGTCCTGCACGCTTCCCTGACATGTCACCAATCGAGAGCATGTGCAGGGTCTAGTTAAAACGCCAGCTGCCGCTATGCCACAGTATCCGGTATTTGGAAAACACCGACTAACCATTGTGGACCCCGTCCACCTCAGGACAACACCAGGTTTCTGCTGGACTGTATGCCAGGTCGTGTTACAGCACGTATCACAGTGCGAGAGGGCTCGAAGTATTATTGAAGATGAGCGGACGGCTTAACGCAGATACATTGTAATTGTCCTGCTCCTATATTTTTTTGATCATGTGCATTACTTATCTGTATCGCTACCTCTATAAAGCTTCAGTAGCATTCGATGCATCTTGCTGTGTGCGCTATTTTATTGTTCGGGCGAGTATTTCTATATTTCAATAAAATCTACTCTCCTAAAACCTAGGAAGGTTGGTATATAGGGAAGGAATTAAGTTTCAATTATTAACACTGAATTTAGAAAGTTTGGTCAACACTTATGGATGCTGAAATTATTATTATTGTTATTTTGGTTTTATTTAAGCACGCAGTTCCAAAAAATCAGCATTTGGTAAAATATTTACTTTTCCATTAATTTGATATTTTCACTTGACCGACGCACGAATAAAGTGATGAAGCTCATTTCAATGTTAAATTTTATACGTGGCAGAAGAATACACAATGGGTATACAAGTAGATCATAAGCAGGCCTTTCAAAAGTGCTCAGTTTACCGTTAACAGCCTTTATAAGGAGCAACAGGAATATTTCGCGAGTTACCAACCGTAAGGGCGGTTCTATGCATCTTCGAATTTCAGCTGTTTGTTAAGTTCCTGCCGTATTAGGGAGTTATTACTTTTCCCGCACGCCAGGTAACACAGGATTACGTCCTTGCTTTCTAGCAAGTTTGTTTCTGGTTCGGGGCTCTCAACGGAGTAACTAATAAAAAATTATCCAACTTGAAAAGAATGAGGAATGAACATTTATTGAAGAATAAATTGTGTTAAAATAAATTTTCTAATTGCCCGGGCCATATCTATAATTCATGCCGCACTTAAGTAACCTAGGCTACGGGGTTGACTACAATAAAAGTATAAATAGGAATATGACAGTAAAATACTACACACGCTACGGCCCCTCAAAACTCTGACCTTCAATCTGTCCTGGGAGACACGGGGCATATTCTAGTGTAACCGAGAGAGAGAGAAAGACGGACAGAAATCGAAGGAGATGCCAACGGATGAGCGTTTTAGATATTTCTTCCTCGCGGAGTAGGAAAAAAAAAAATACAAGGGCATGTGGGTAAGGAGAAGGCTTGGCTGTGAAAAAAAGGGGGGGGGGTGGAGGCGCGCTCCTGCCCCAGCTATCAATCTCCGGCCTTTGTTGGTCGCGTCGTGAGCACTTTATTATCTCGCTGTATCGACCCGCCACTTCACTTATCGACTAGCTCCGACAGTGTTCCACCGAGCAACATTCGGGGCACACACCACGCGATCCGAGACTTCATGCTGGGAATTACAACACAGCGGCTTCGAAATAAATATAGCAGAAGGTTGCTATAGGCTGTTCACGGTAAAATGAACACTTTTGGAACCCCTGCTTAAAATATACTTGTATGCACGTTGTGTATTCTTCTGATTTATATAAGATTAACATTGTCATGGCCCTCATCACTTTTTTCATGCGTCGGTGAAGGGTAACAGTGAAATGATTAAAACAGTAAATTTGTTTCATTTTTAACTTCTATGAATACAAAAAAAAAACAGAAAGCCAAAGAAATAATTTAGGTTATGGTAAATGGTCATCGTTACCAACCTTACTGGACGCATATCCCTCGGGGCGCCTGTTAAAACATATGCAGTTAGGACAGTGACTTTTTTCAAAGGTTGATTTCAAAAGTGCTCACTTTATAGTGAAAAGCCTTTATCAATGGGCCACTTAAACAAAACATTTAATAACATCGTTAAATTTAATAAATTTTCCAATTTATTAAATTGGAAAATTTATGAAGTGCCTATTGATAGACACTTCATAAAAATGACAAGCCAAAAAGAAATAAAGTCAAATAAATATTTAAAAATCCAAAATAAGTGTGAACGGCTGAATGAAGGAAACCAGTCTCCATTATTGGGCCAGGCAGTTGCCATGTACGAGCTGCTGTATATAAACTGTTTAACACAATACACGTGTTAATAACTGTCAATATATTCTATCGTCACTATTCATAGTCATATCTGGGACCTCTGTTAACTAACTGTACACCATCCAAGACAACTGAAACCCCTAAAACAATTTTGAAAATGCATCAACAAAATTTATAAAAATTAAACATAATTATTTTCGTCACTAGCACATGAAATCTATATATATTCCTGCAGATACTGTAAACTGCGGAGAAATGTATTAAAAATGTTATCAAAAAACAAACACCCATTACCACCAAAGCCATACTCAAATAGGTAGACTAAATTAAATTTTTAGACACAGTATAGTAAAATTAGCACCCAAATTTAAACGGTTATAGAAAAGGCGATATTATTTTACAAATTAGTCACGGTTTTGATATGAGAATTCTTGGGCCCTCTTTTTAACACCAGCACACGATTCGTGCACCCACTCGTTGCACGATAAACACTGAATCATATCTTCCTTAATGTCATGTTCACGGAAAATTGAGGACTCTTGAAAGCCCTACTTAAAATCTACTTGCATGCACATGGTGTCTTCTTCCACCTATTGTAATATTAACATTGCCATGGCCCTCGTCATTTAATTCATGCGTCAGCCAAGTGAAACTGTTAAATTTTTAAAAGGTAAATATTTTACAGATATGCTCATTTTTATAATTAGATGCAATAAAAAACCGGAAACGAAATAAATTTAAGTTAGCAGAAATGGCTACCTAACACTTTTTTTCGACTTTAATATATGGAACTACTTCCCATTTATCGTTACCAACTTTACAGGGCATATGTCACTCAGGGCGCCCGTTAAAATATACGCAGGTCGAGGCAGTGACTTTTATCTAAGGTTGATTTCAAAAGTGCTCACAATATCGTGAACAGCCTTTAAAAGTTTAAACGTTACACATAACAGTGCAAAAAAAAAAAAATCCAAAACATAACTTTCGTCTGTTAACCGAAAATGTCTTGACATGTAACGTGTACAAGTTCCACAGTGTTTGGCGTAAACATTAAACAGTGAATAATTTTTATTTACACGTCTCCGCTACTCGTGACGGCATTGGTATTATTGTGATCCCTTCGCGGGAGGAGTTTAAAGACAAGCACGTTTCTGTCACACGAGCACATACTGTACACACAGCGTACGGAGATGGGCTGGGCAGGACGTGGAAATAGGTTGTTTCAAGGAAGCGAGAGTAGGTGTGAGGTCACGTAGCTTCGGGTAACATCCCCTATTGAAATAATCACGTCGAAGAGGCGTCGAAGAGGCCGTAAAACGTACGCGCGCCTTGCGAGATGCGACAAGTCCCGCCCTCCAATAAAGATGTCACCGACCCCCTTTGGGTTATCCCCCCCTCCCCCCGGAAGTAAGCACCCCCTCATCGTAAACTTCCTAACGGTCGCCAAGCACGCGCTAAGTTTTGCCGCGCGCCTTCCTATATGCCCTTCCCTTCGTCGCGAAAGGCTGGCGAAATCCCCAAAGGAGAGGAGAAAGTAAATGAATATCTCCGCCCCGCAGAATCTCGTTTCCCTTCCGTCTCGGCAACCAGTCGACGCGGTTTCTGCCTGTAATGCACTTTACGCGGGGCTCTTCGTTACGAAGTGCTCCTACAAGGAGCCAGGACGGAGCACGTGACTCGTTTCGTAACGCGCCTGCTTCTCGCTTCACTTAACACGCGATAGATCGAACACAGGGAGAATCTTTATTGCGATCAATATTTACGTAATGTCGCATTGCCTCATCGCATCTAAGAATGGATTTGTTCATGTTATAATTAACGAAAACTTCCCCATATATTCAAATATGTGAATTACGTTAAAGGCTGTTCATGATAAAGTGAGCACTTTTGACGCCCTAGTTCCATTTTTTCCTCCATATTTTTTCCTTTAACCACCCTCTTAAATAATTGCCGCCATGTAAGTACCAAACACAGTCTGTAGATACCACCGCACTCGAAAGTTAACGTCAAAGGCTAAAATAAATTATATTTAATGATTATTATTCCAAACGAAAAGGCTTTCAAAAGTGCTCATTTTACTGTGAATAGTCTATATCGACCATGTTATTACCATACACATAAACTTCGAAATATTTATTTGAAACTATTCGTATTCTACGCACACAAGTGCCCGTACTGCAGTGGTGTACTGGTCTAGCTACTTCCCTCCCCCCACAGTCAATTAAGCTCTATTCTCGTAGGGGCCGCGGTGGTTTAGCGGTTAGACAACTCACCTCCGACCTAGGCGAACCGGGTTCGATTCCCGGCGGGGACGATCCTGAATTTTCGTATGTGGGACTCGTGCCCTGGTGATACCGCTGGTCGGCGGGTTTCTTCGGGGATCTCCCGTTTCTCCCCACACCTGCTGCATTCCGGCGCTGCTCCTCACCTCACCCCATCGGTTCTCCACTCCACTCGATTCCCGTCGGGAACATCGCGGACTATGCCTTTAACCAGCAGGTTTTCTCCGTGTGCTCCATTTTTCACCGCCATTATGTTCCTTTGAATCCTCTATTCTCATGATGCCAATTGGCATGAATAGCTCAACTGTCAACCACAAATATCTCAACGTCAGGAACACATGTACAGAGTGACACAGTGTGTATTATCCACTGAAACGTTTAAAATGGAATGAGAGCTGCATACTGACCCCCTCCACCCCTCCAATACCTAAAGAATATTTACACATAAATAATTTAAATGGCGCGTTCCTTTAATGTGGGCTTACCTGTAGTCTATTCGCGATTTATTCCTTACTTTTTTTTAACAAATTTGAAAAATTACCCCACGTATGATGTGCATAGTTATTTTATAAATATGTCGTGTATCACAAGTGTTTTATACCTCTGTTAACATAAAAGTACATTAATTTTTGTTAAATTAAAATTTTACCTATATTTTTTTGTATAAATTAGATTAAATTTGTAGTAAATATTAATACAAACAGCGAGAAAACTTGTGTGTTGGTAGCGTATAGCAAGAAATAGTTCTCATGAAAAATATCAGTACCACTGACTGCGCATGAATTCGGTACGCGTTGTCCTTTGATACAATTTTCTAGACTTAGTTAAGTTTATTTTGCACGAGGCGGAAAATTATCCTGAAAATAGAACTTCGGCAGGGCGTCAGGAAAGTGTGAAGTAACAGTGAATGGATTATATTCGCCGATTGGAATCGCAAGGCTCTGGGACGGGCCTTGTGATCGACTACCCGGTGTGGGCTGTGGTATTCATCGTGTTAGCTGGGCTACCGGCGGGCAAGTAGGCGGCGCACATCGGCGTACTGTTCCCCGACATTTTGCTGGCCAGTTACGCCATTTTGCTGGCGTGTGCGGCTCGAGTTCGCAATTTAAGTGGGCTGTTTCACTTTTGTATATATGTATCAGTTTTCTGTGGCATCGCTTTGTCAATGTACGTTAAAACCGAAAGTACAAAGCTCTAATAGCGAATGTTTTTTTTTCTTTGCACACGGTATTGCAGAAGGAATTCCTGGCTAAAGGCGAGTAGGCCTGTAACTAGATGTACCTAAAACTTAAGAATGAGTTAATGAGTTTGTGTGTATTACTGACTTTTGGTGTATTATTTGTGATTGTGTCACGCATTACATTAGTCGGTATCTAAGTTGCTGATGCATAGTAATTTCAGATGCGTCATATTCAACAGTGACTACAGTACGACACAATGTGAACACTTTTTTCAGCTTCACATCAACCTCTATAAATTGAATTTTTTGCCAGAAAGTTTTATTTTCGTCACTGATACTTGTGGCAAGGGGCGCAATATAGGCTGTTCACGATAAAGTAAGCACTTTTGAAATCAATCCTAGAAAATAGTCACTGCTCCTACCTGCGTATATTGTAACGAGCGCACAGAGTGACATACGCTCAATAAAATTGACAGAGATGGAGGGAAAGTAGTTCCCATTTATTAACGTCGAACAAAAAGTGTTACGTAACCATTTGTGATCATTTACATTATTTCTTTCTCTTTCTGTTTCCTTACATGGAAGTGTAAAAATGAGCAGAGTTGTCAAATATTTACTTTTATAATAATTTCAGTTTCACTTGACCGACGCATGAATAAGGGACGATGCCCATGGCAATGTTAATTTTACATAAAGCGAAATAATACACAACGTGTATGGAAGTAGATCTTAAGCAGGGGTTTTTAGAAGTGGTTAGTTTACCGTGAACAGCGTATAGTGCCATGTGTGAATGAACTGACTCGAGGTATCGATAGTGTCAAACTACTGTGCAAACGTGTTTTATGACTGAACGTATGACACGTCCTGGAGGACTGCGATGACGAGTTGACAGCTCGAATGATGGTATAGACAATTAACGGTAAAGCGAGCATTTCACTGAAAAAAAACTCACTGCCATTAAAATAGTCTATGTTATTGTGAACACTGACATGCCGCCTCGCAGCTAAGTTGGCAGAGAGTTTACCAAATAGTTCTTTTTTTGACGCTGTGTGGCGAGTGTAATGTTTGAATTTATATCACAAAAAGTTGTTTTCTTGCGTTATCAATGTTAGAGCACGAAATGGCATATCAGAAACACATTTATGTTCCTAAAAATGTCATATTTTCACTCGCCAAACGCATGGATAAAGCGATCAGGCCAATGACCATGCTAATTTTATATATGGCGGAAGAATATAAAATTTGGGATAGAAGTAGAACCCTAGTAGAGGTTTCAAAAGTGCTCACTTTACCGTGGACGACATATAGAAACCCAATCACGGCGATGGAGAGAGTGGTGCACCCAAGGCAAAATTTGGCAACTTGATTTAGTGCCAGTTTGTAATTTCCTTTCGCAATATGAAGGTCTGGCAAACCAACAAACTATTTGAAAAATTGGCTATTGTTGATGCGACAACCCATATTTGGACTGTTATCCGCAAATAAACAGTCGGGAATAAGAATGAAAGGGTTATATCCCACTGGCCCAGAAAAGAAATAACTCTTGGTGGTAGCAGAAATCAATGAAGAAACGATGTCTACTGCAGTGTATAAACTGTTGTGGAGCTATACATACTCTTTGATGAATAGGAGAAACGTTGTGGCATCTCGTTGTATAACTAAATTCCAAAACTCTGTATATAACGTTGGTAATATTACGGCAATCAGAAATATTCCATCTGTATCACAGGTATGTGCCATTATTTTTCTACCGCACCTAATCATTAGAAAACGTAAAATGATTCTAGTTAAAGATTTTATAAAAGAAAATTTTCTACACTGCCAAGACTGAATTGGTTGTTTTGGTTAACATTCAAAGCAGATATGTTCTCTTTTATCTTTCAGTGGCATACCACTTCAGAATTTGGTGTTAGAATTCTTGACTTGGAATCTCTTCACATTCAGGAGTAATACCAATGCAGTGATTCAGGGAATTTTCTCCTAGCCGGTTTCTCAGTTGAGTAATTATTCTGTTCATAGCACTAAAGGGTCTTTCAACAATGGCTGTTGATATTAATACCACCAGTATTTTTACACTAGTGTTTTTAATTTAATCATGAACAACAGAAGACTGAAGAATATCATTTAATGGTGATACATTGTCGTCCACATTGGATGATACCCGTTCAAAATGCTTTAGATATGCTTCCAAGTGATCTTGGTCTATACCATGTACATATTGGTAGAGTATATTAACATATAACTATTCCATTATGTTGAATGGGGTGAAATTATTCAGTTGTTAACATAATCTGTCAGTATTTACATGGCAAAGAACAAGATCATTTGCAAGCAGATCTTAAGTATTTAAAATTCTACTATTGGTCTCCAATATGAACGGCAATGTATCAACATTAAACTATATTATTTCGTTTTGTATTAGTTATGATGAATTAAAAAATACTAGAGGGAAAAGCCCGCACTACCGATATCGACAGTCACTATTGAAAAGTCTTTGATTAATATGAACAGAATGATTCCACTAAGAAACAGGCTAGGAGATACGTCACTCAAGTCCATTATTTTTCATTATTTACATTATAAAATATAGTTAGCAGTATGAAATGTCATTGTTCACATAAAATCTACTTAACTTTTATCTTATTGTTAAAATTATACCGGGGGAATGGGGGTATTTTTCAAGCTGTATTTTTCAACCGGTTATCCTCTAAAAGAAACTGTCATTCCAGGCACCATCGACTTGTATGTCCAGGATACACACTAAGAAACGCCCATCTTCTCTCCACGCCGTTTTCATTTGATAGTCGTCGCTATTGGATAGGCGCATTTACTGCTTTTCAAATAATTTCGTCTTTTTATTCATTTTATTTCTATTGGACTTCTTAAGAGCTGGGGAAATGTTTGCAAACTAAAGCACTAAAATTTTCTTCTGAGAAAATTACTTTCCGTTTAATAGTAACCTTGTGGTTGGGAGATAATTTCCAGCAAACTCGGTGACTGAGGTGCAATTGTCAGTTGAAGAGCGGTTATTTACATGATGTTATTCACACGTCAGATTATTCATTCTGGCGTTTTACAGTTTCTGCCTATTTTAGTAAATTAATTTATTGCTATCCTCATTTATTTAGAGACAAGAAATTTCACTGCTACATTATCATGTGCGTGGCTCAGTCCTGTGTCTGTGCTATTTTGTAAATTTTTATCGTCAACATTTTTGACAGTAGTTTAAACGCACCATATAAGAATTTGTCTCTGTCGTTCATTCATGGCTATTTCCAATTTTTTTGAAGCCCTGCTAAAGTTCTGCTTTCAAAATGTCCTTCCGCCATAAGGAAATATACCTTAACTAAGTCTGGAAAATTACGCCAAAGAGACACCGCACCGCAATTGTGCACACACAATTCAATAACTATTTACATCAGAACTATTACTTGCTAGGCATTAGCAACACAACTATTTCCCTCCTATTTATATTGATACTAACTATGTATGAAATATTGTAATTTAAAGATTAAATACAGATAAAATTTCATTTTAACAAAAAAAAAAAAAATTTGTTTACAGAAGTATAAAACGCTTGTGACGTATGATATTGTGTATTCGACTAAGGCTTCTAAACTACGTGATGCATTTTCATGCGGTTTTCACCGTCATTTAGAGAAGTTCTTGAGGAAGGGTTAGGTATATAAAACATTAATATTTACTGTAAGTATATTAAAGAAAGGTCGACGTTTTATAATAAAGTCGTGAAAAAGCCGCTTTTCGAGCGCTTACATGGCTTACGTAGACTAAACCATAACAGATACACAAAATTAATGTACTAAATAATTTTAGATCTCAAAAAGGCCTACAAAAAAGTCCTCAAGAGTATATATTTATATTTCAAGGATGATCCACACCAACCTTTTTTTGTCTTTTAAATTTTGATTAAAAATAAAGTTTCACTGACGAAGACTTTGCAAACAACACAGTATTAATCCCATGTTAGTTACCTTAAGTACTTAGTGTATATACTTGTTGTAAACCTAAACAATGCCATATTTGTAAGTCGCACCCGAGCGAGACCAGGGCGAGTCGCTAGTGTTAAATAAGAAAAGTGTGAAGTTACTACGAATAAACTATTTATAACTTCACCTCTTTAATGGCGTTGTTATGAAGTGATCAGGCCTTAGCTAGACGGCCTGCCTGATCACACCTTCAAACATTGAACAAGGGAACGAGAATGACTACAGTATTCCCTTACAAGACAGTTACAGAAACACCCTCCACCGGCCAGTAAACGGGGCGGAAAATATTAAACAACGTGCCCGACAAGGCCAGCGTAACAATGGGGGCGGCGTCTTTTGTGGTCGGGCCAATGGAAAGAGAAGACCACTGAAAATGGGCGGGCCGTCGCTAACCGCCTCCTAGAATCAGCCGCGGGCAATATGAACAAGGAGGAGACTTTCCAATTATATTGCAATAGTAATGCGTGCGATGATAAAACTTAACATATGTAATTAGCATCTTGATATCCTAGCTATGCTCCCCTGATTGTATAATCCTTCTGTTCAATAAACCCTATCTTATACTGTTGTGCTCTATCTAATCATGACTCGTTATTTAGCTACGCCCACAGCCCCTTTCAGGTATGAACTGACCGACAAGTCAGTTTATGACAGCGTGGTCTGGAGGGAGTTCAAAATGTTCACTCGCCAAGAGCAAAAAAAAAACTTTATAACAGCGTACCCTGAATCACATAAGATCTTAGGCAGGCTTCAAAGTGTTCCTAAAGAAACGATAAGCTTGAGTCCACTGCTCCGTGTTGATGATCTCGTGTTGTGTTGACACTCAGCGACGTGAAGGGCTGGGCCGCTCTGCTCGTCACTTACAGGACGGGGCAGGTCTCAATGGGGCTCGATGGAGGCTGGTGTTTGGACACGCATCCCGCGTGTTTGGACACGGCCCGCTGCGATCCCCGCTGCCGGTATCGCCTCCAGGGGTCATCTCCGCCTCGGGGAGTGTCAACACAGATGACGCAGGCAACACAAACAACTGCAACCCCTCGCCGACATCAACTCCGGTCGGCCTGCCTTTCTTCTTCCCTTATCTGCTCCTGGTCACACACCAGGGCAAACATTATCCTGCTCCTTATACTCCTATGTTTTCCAATTAAAACATTAGATCGTTCGTCCCGATAGGAAATATTACCATGTTCAAGGAACCGTGGGTAATGTCTGTTAACTGTTAACTGAACATGTTTCAAATCAACCTATACTAAATGTTAATGTCTCTATCTCTGTATGAAATAAACAGAAACAAAGACCGGCATGCGCCCAATAAAGTTGGTAACGATAGAGAGAAATTAGTTGGATTTTTTAACGTTGAATTAGAAGTATAAGCTAAAATTTGTAAATACTAAAAATATTTCTGTTGCAGACTATTTAGTTAAATAAATTTTAATGCGAGAATTATCCAATTTGTAAAATATGTACTCTAATAATAATTTCACAGTTTCACTTGAGTGGCGCATGAATAAAGTGATTAGGCCCACGGAAATGTTAATTTTACGTAAGTTGAAGAGTGGAGAAATTTGGGCGGCTCTTAACATCGAGGCCTTGAGAGCCGATAAGAGTGAAGCGAGATGAGTATGGAGCAGCGCCAGAATGCAAGTGAGAGGAAAACGGGAGATCACCAAGAAAACATACCGACCAGCGACATCGTCCGGCACGATTACCACATGCAAGAATCCGGGAGCGACCCCGCCGGAAATCGAAACCGGTTCGCATAGGAGGGAAACGAGTAATCTGACCACTACACCACCGCGGCTCCTCTACATAAGGTGGGTACACAAGTTGCACACGAGTATATCATAAGTAGAGAATTCATAAGTGCTCAGTTTACCGTGAACAGCTTACATTTGATGTTTGATTTCATGTAATACACTGCACTTTACTTTGTCCCTTAAGGTTAATGATGGTTTATCTACACTAGAGTTGGAAACTCCCAAGATCGCCATTCTCTTAGTCTGCGAATGATGACTGTGGCAACAGCAAACTAGCAAATGGCCTCTGTCCAAGCGTGTGCAGGACTGTGAATGATAATGAAATAATGTTAGTGGTTTGGCCAGCGTCTGATTTGATCTCAAAGCAGTGACTGACAAATGCTGTTAGCATGAGAGGCAATTTTTACCTTGCCTGTGTGACTAATGTATGTAATAAAAAACCCAGAGTTTACCTCCCTCTGTCACGCATAGGAGTTAACAATTTGAGGAATGCACCCGAGTTTGTAGCTCGAATAATCAACTTTGGAAATTTCTTCGTCATTGAAAACCAAACTCTCTTGGATGAAATTAGTTTTTCTGCTAATGTTCAACTGGGCCTTATAAGAACTCCACAGCACAGCCACACTAATTTCCCGCCTGTAAGTTATTTTACCAATAAAAGACGTTTTATTTGGACTGAGTCTTCTCGGCAACTCAGTGGATAGTAACCAGACGATTATGGTTTTTTTTTACAATATAGTACGAGCGTTTGGTGTGGCGTAGAAGTGGAAATGTAGGACGGTGATGAGAGGGAATACAGAAACCAAACAAGACCGATATTACTTCAGAGGTCGAAAGTGGCCCTACTGTCTTCTATTCTGTCTAGATTGTCAGTAAATGTGTGCAGTTCTCAAAGTGTTAACTCCATCAGTGTCCTGTGTATGGAACCTTGCACAGGAAGAAGATTTAGGGCCCTATGATCTCCGCTGTACACAGCAATAAACAGGGTCCAATAAGATAGTCCCTCGCATGGTAGGATACGCCATTCGTTGTTAAGACTGTATTCCGGAGTCTCGTACACAGATGCTGCCAATGCTGTGAAACAAAAATAAATATTTTTACTGATTCTGACATATAGAACATTATACTTATACGTCTACTGCTTGAGCCGAGCAAGGTTTCCCAGTGGTTGGCCCTTAGACTCGCATTCGAGGTCCTGGTTTCGTATTTCTGTCCGGCCATCGTGATGTCGGTTTTCTATGGTGTCCCGAAATCACTCCAGGTGAAAACTGGGATGGTTTCTTACTACAACAGGCCATGACCAATACCTTCCTAGCCCCTGCTTCTCTAGGAAACTTGTTTCCATCTCTAGTAACATTAAGCCCTACACTTACGTTATTGTAACACATAAAATTATTTATTATCGGCAAGTCAGAGGGTTGAAGATAATAGGACCTCTCGGTTATAGTGATCTCCAAGTTACATGCCATTCGCTAGAGCTCGTGATTTTCCGCGAATAAATTTGAGTACCCGGTAGACTTCAGTACTATATGCGCTCAACAGCAGTTTGTTTACTGCCGTTGGATGCTGTCTGCTCGAGAAGGCGTTTTCACATTTGACAGGGCCACTCACAATTCGCAACATCGGCACGGCTCCTAAGTTATTCGTGTGCAGACAATTATCACATGTCGAGATGTAATTCAGCGAATCAAAATATATAAACGATCTTACGGTGTTTTGAAATGTATCTTGTCTTGAAATATTTTCGTGAAACATCACTTCCCGTATCGATATGGATAGGAAAATTTCACTAATTCATCTTGGGACAAGATAGAAGTCAAACAAATATACAGTGAAGTCACATTTGAAATTGGATCACAGTTTATTATACACGCCCGGGACGCCTCTGAGCCAATAGCAGACTTGCAATGAAACACGTGGCGAATACCATATTGCCAGGTGTGGAGTAACACTGGCTACTCTCTGGAGCCGCAGCCGATGAATATACATCTGAGGCTCGAGTGTATACAGGATTGTGGAGTCTAGCCTACAGGTAATTGAACTCGCGAACTTTTCCTATCCCTACCTATCGACTATTTTTGAAACTCCGAACAGTTTCGATGATGCCAGGTATTTGGGCTGCCATCAAAGGCTGTATGAGGCGAGGTCGTGCCGAGTACGGCCACCATGATGCTAGAGGTTTTTTCGCTTCTGTACATATGTCCGTTCTGTGGCCACGCCCCACGCGGGGGAGACACGGCGGCCAGCCGGTCGAAGGCGCTGGCAGTATTCACGACCGATTGAGCAGCAAATTGGGCCCGTCGCACCGCCCTGCCATCCATCCCCACGCGACTTTTTCCTTTCATCTGCCCGGCGGTGGGGGTCATGTTTTCCGGTCCATTAGCCGCTCCCAGCCAGCGCCACCTTAAGTCTTCCCCAACGCCCTGGGTTCGTTGACCTCGGAAAGGTCGTCGTCCCCACCATCGCCTAAGTGTAGTCTATTCACGATTACTTCCCAACATTTCAGAAGCCCTGCTAGAGTTATGCTTTCAAGATATTCCTCCACCTCATGCAAACAAAGCTTAGCCGAGTCTAGAAAATTACGTCAAAAGGACAAAGAACCGCATTCGTGCGCACCAAGGTGTAATGATATTTAATATAGGAATTATTTCTTGTAGGCTGTTCACGGTAAAACGAGAACTTTAGAAACCCCTACTAATGATCTACTTGTATGCACTTAGTGTATTCTTTCGCCATTAATTAAAATGAACGTTGCCACGGACCTCATCACTTTATTCATCCGTCGGTCAAGTGAAACTGTGAAGTTATTAGGAAAGTAAATATTCTATAAATCTGCTCATTTTTACATTTCGACGTATTAAAAAATGCAAAAAGCGAAATAAATAATGAAGTTATCACAAATGGTTACGTAACACTTATCATTCGATGTTAAGATATGTAACTACTTCCCATTCATCGTTACCAACTTTGCTGGGCGAATGTCACTTGGTTCGCTCAATAAAATATATGCAGGCAGGGGAAGTGAATTTTTCTACGGTTAATTAAAAAAACGTTCACTGTGTGCTGAACAGCCTTTATTAACAACACCATAACACCCATTTCCTCACTGGTTTTGTTCACTTTTATTATAAATTAGATATAATGTCTTGATGAAATATTAGTAAAAGTTACATTTAACCAATTATAAGATACTTTTATGTTAATAGAAGTATAAAACGCTTGCGATACTTGCGAAATTTTACGAAAAAAACCAACAACGTCAACAATGGGGGAGATTTTTCAAAGATTTGGTCCAAAAAGTGTGAATAAACCGTGAATAGACTACACCGCCCCAAAAATCTCGCGTTATAATACGACCCCTCACAAAGTATAAGTATACTCGCGGTTTCTTCAAACTTTTTGAGTCTAACTTTTGAAAAATCACTCCATGTGTAACGTGTTTGGTTATTTCCTACATATGCCATGTATCGCGAGTGTTTTATACTCCCATTAACGTAAAAGTACCTAATTTATGGTTTAATTGATATTTAGCTTATATTTTTTTTCTATATTTCTTTAATTTATAATCAATGAGAATCAAAACAATGAGAAAACAGGTGTGTTTTGTAATGACTGGCAAAAAACAGTTATTGTGCAAAATGTTATTACACCGAGTGAGCACGCGAATGCGGTACTCGGCCCTTTGTTGTAATTTTGTAGACTCGGTCAAGCTTTGTTTGCACGAGAAGTAGAACTTTAGCACTGCTTCTGAAAAGTTACCGCGAATGGACTGCAGACTAAATGACGCGGCTGTTCCTTTGACGTGGATGCGGCCATTCTCTGTTTGACTGCACAAGGCTCCAGGAACCGGCTTTTTGGCTGATTGGCTGCTGCGTGCTGCGCAAGTTTTTCTCTGTCTGCTGGGCTGCCGGGCCGGCGAGTAGGTGACCAGGCGCTGATTGGCGAGCAAACACGCTGCGTTCCAGTGACGTCATTTTTCTGCCATGAGCGCTTGCGAGCTCGCGATGTAAACGGCTGCATCACCTCTATATATACTTACGCATTTTTTTGACACTGTTACACACAGTTCACAGTTCTCGTACTCTAGCAGACTCATTTGTCCATTGGATGCTGCTACTGTCAGCACTCATTATCCTGTTCTGCTGGCTACACGGAATAAAGACAGCTGAGCGCTTAAGAGTGGGATGAACCCCCGCGTCCAAGATCAAGAAGCGAGAGAGCGATACGGGCGACACTAACACGCACGCCTAGCGTCTCGTCGCTTCTACGCGCAAGGCGTGCAGTGCTTCCGTCGTAACGCTGTACTGTGCAAATTAAATCTGTAACTGGTGTTTTATTACACGTGATGGAAGCCCACAAATTAAACTACGCCCGTATCATTATACTTTTATGTAGCCACTTAAGGAAACTGCATAGGCAAGCTTTAAAAATGTGATAGATCTTTTATTTTTATTTTTTCTGACAAACATCCGTATTTGCAGAACCTTTATTTACCGAGATACGCGTATTCACGCAAACAACTATTTCATAAAAAATTCGGGGGTCCAGCCCACTCTTAATGCTTACCGTAGTCTCACAGTCCCTTGGGATGTGTCGACTGTGCATATGTCCAATGACACAAGTAAATCTAACATGAACCTCTATAACACCCAGTCTCTTACTAAAGTATAATGTCGAAAATTATAGTCTGTAGGAATTGGTAAGTACTCTTGGTGCCAGCCGTCCCTTTATATGATCGTGTTCAGTCGATTTTTGACTTCTAGATATTCTTAAAACTATGGTTTCACATGTCCGAAAGGGCGATTAGGCCTGCTGAAAATTGCTTGTTGACAGAAAAGCAGTCAAGCTAGTTAGTATTCGAAAACTTATTTATCAGTGCTTTCGCTTCACTTTTGAATGGAAATATCTCTAACTTATTATCAAAATACCAAATCGTAATGAGTAGAGACCTGCAAAATTCGCGTTATTCTTTGGCATCAGGAAAAATTTCGCAGTGCTGTATATACTTGAGCCGGCGTCGGTTCTCCATTGGCTGCTGCACAGATGTGAAGTGTTCATTCACCGGCACAGTGAATTTTGCAGGTCTCTAGTAATGAGATATTCTGCTGTTTGTTTTGGCGCAGAAATGAATTAACATTTGTAGTACCACTGCCACCATATGGACGGGATAATCCTTTCGCAGGTTCAATACCCTGCAGAGTGAACTCAAAACTTTCTTTTGTTTTCTCGAGCATTAAGTATTTGTTTACTGGTTACTGCCCCAGTAAGTAACCACTTTTAACCTAAACCAGTTAACATTGCATCCTCTTTCCGCGGTATGCAGGTTTGTCATCATTAAGAATCTAGCAAGTTGAGTGTAAAAAACTGCGATGGAATTGCCAAATATAAGGTGTGAGGTGTAACTTCATTTCTGATATTTTTTTTAAATCTGAAAGATGAATTAAGGAAGCGCGCAGACTGGGTACATGTTGGTGATGTGGCTAAGCGCAATGTGCCGATAATCCGCAAAGAAATTCCGAGTTCGATTTTCTGCGGGACCAGATAGAGGATTATTGAATGCGGGAATTTTGGCCGACTTTACCTTCGGTCTGTGTGACTTTACGGGGTACCTCCATGCATCCCACCACCTAGGGTCTCATTTCATGGCAAATTCAGGTATGACGGCCAGGTACAGATTCTGTCACGAAAGCCAGTAACTCGATGAAAGACAGCGCGCTGTAGCGAGGAAGTCAGTTTACTCGCCTACTAAGGCGAACTGGGTTCGATTCTCGGCGGTGTCGCCCGGGTATTCGCACGTCGAAAACGTAGTGGTCGTTGCCGTTGACCAGCATGTTTTCTCGTGGTGCTCTGTTTCTCTCGCCTTTGCACTCCAGCTTTGCTCCATTCCTACCTCATTTATCCCTTACCTGTAGTCAAGAACTCTCTTGAAAGCACCGCCTATAACGTCTTCGTTCAACCCCTTCTCAACTTGGTATTTATTTAGAGTTATGGAGGTCTAACCCTGTCTGACGGAGTTTTCTCGTCACATGTTTATATTTTTACACTTGTCTCCAAAATTCACATTTCAAAATGTTTAAGTCATATTCTTACTCTGAATTTTTGTAAAGTATTTTTCTTGCATTCACAGCCAGTGAGTGGACATGCGAGGGGCTTAATTACACCTGGTTCCAGAACTGTTGATTGAAGATATCGGCACGGAATGCAACTCGCCTGGAAGTGATTATACCACCAAAATTATTGCTTTGCTGGTTGCTACTTAAACCAGATTAGGCGTTTCTCCTTCCGCACCACGGAATATCCTTTTGAATTTATAACTGATTGGCAAATTATTCTGTTATACTAGCTTTTGCCGGTGACTTTGTAGGCGTGGAATTCGTATTTTTTTAAAAATAATTTTTAATTTGTAAGTATCTCTTTCAAATAAAATGCATATTTTAAAACTAAAATTGGAATGAAATGTAAGTTCAAAAATAAGATGATTATGACTGTTAAGTTTGAAGTTGTTATTTGTAATCGGCTGTGGTGACACGTAAGTTAGTTTGTTTTACAATACTCCTTTGTAAACAATGTTTTTTACCACTTTAAAGGGTGGCAAGAAAACAACCAGGCTGAGAAGTGAGCTTACACGCGAGCACGCCACGTAAAACTGTCCGTGGGAGAAACAGTCCTGCCTCAAGTGAACTCCTGCGAATTTGACAGTTTGCCCCTACAACTTACTTATCGTCATCGCTAAAACACACTTTGAGGGGAAACTGCAGTCTCTTGATTTCATAGTGGATGAATATGCGAAAATAGAGAAAGAAAGGCCAAATTTTATTTCAAACACTCTATCAGAGTTACACACTGATGATTATATCATACGTTTTAGCTATCTAAAATTATATATTTATTCCTTAGAATACTTCCACGTAGTTCTCGTTAAAAGGAAGAGGTTTTCTATGGTTTATTTTAGAAAATGTAAAAAGTGTGTGTAAATATTTTTTTTGTACAGTACTTTTACAACGTTTCGAATTAGTAAGACCATATAATATGCTTTCTCTATAGAAACTCTGAACCCCCCTTTCACCCCTTTAGGGGTCGAATTTGAAAAAATCCCTCCTTAGTGGCATCCTGCAGCACATAGTGAATGTTTCATCCAAATTTCATGTTTTTAGGGCCAATGGTTGAGGTAGGATTTTCCTTATATATATATATATATATATATATATATATATATATATATATATATATATATATTATATATCTTGGTAGTTTCTTGTGATTTCTTAATGGTGATCGAGTAATATGATGTAACATTATGTAGACCATTCGGGAGGCTGAGGCCTGTGGCTCTAGACGTGGTATTGTGGGGAGTGTGAGTTAGGCGGGTATAAATACTGAAGGGTGAGCTCACTGCCAAAGTTAAAGTATGTGTTGGGCCTCTACATTTTCTGAGAGAAGTTCGGATATAACTTTTCCGGAGGAGAGTTGAAACTTAAACTTTTCTGCAGATTTGTTAAAGCATTTTAGCGCAGATACCTTTTCGTGGTTGTATGACTCCGAGAGCTACTATTCTTAGGTGTCTCTCACTGATCACAGACCATCGGTGTTGGAGTAACGGAATTTTGATTGGTGTGGTGAGGTAAGAGAATTTACGTACTCTACACGTTGCCGGTAACGTATGGATAGCTGCAAGTGACAAGTGTATACCCAGGGTACTGAAGTTTTTAGTGTGAGCGGGAATCTTTTCGTGAAAGTGAGATACCCATACGAATCATTCGTGTCGTTAGGCCAGCTGCGGAAGTACGATTCTTCAGCTGACGTCCTAGTCAAGACATTACATAGTAAAGGCTGTTCACGATAAAGTGAGCACTTTTGAAATCAACCTTAGAAAGAAGTCACTGCCCCTAACTGCATATATTTTAACTGGCGCGCTGAGTGACATGCGCCCAGTAAAGTTGGTGGCGATGAAGGGCAAAGTAGTTCCATATCTTAACGTCGAACGAAAAGTGTTGGGTAACCATTTGTGATAACATAAATTATTTAATTCGGTTTCTGTATTTTTAAAGCATCGAAGTGTAAAAATGATCAGATTTGTACAATATTTACTACTCTAATAATTTCACAGTTTCACTTGACCGACGCATGAATAAAGTGATGCAGCCCATGGCAATGTTAATTTTACACAAGGCAGAACACACAACGGGCATGCAAATAGAACTTAAGCAGGGCTTTCAAAAGTGTTCATTTTACCGCGAACAGACTATACATATATGGACTAACAGCAGCACACTTTGCAACCTGTAGCGACTTCAGGCTTAAAGTGCCACCGAGCCACATATTACCTGACGATAGAGAGGTGTATAGGCTGTTCACGGTAAAATGAGCACTTTCGAAACATAGACTAAAGATGAAATAGACCACTTATTCGTCTTCTGTGCATGTACCCAACATTGACCTACCCCAATCCTACACAACTGTAAAAGTCAGATGGTCAACAGTGATGGACGGGTTTGTGTACATATTAATTCTTAAATTAAAAGCACTATTATATTAATAAAATAATTTTACTAGTTTGAACGTAATCAAAAAGCATTACAAATTGATTAGATGAAGTATAAGAACATCTCAAAAGCACTTGTTTATTAAACAGTGTTATAAACTGAGACCCAATCCACGCCATTTTCGCTAGACGTGTAGGCAGAAAAGCAGTTCACAATGTTGGGACACGGAGATTGGTTGTGCGCAGCCAGCGAAATCGGTCTATCTCATATTTAGTCTATGTTTCGAAAGCCCTGCTTAAGATCTACTTGTAAGCACGTCGTATATTCTTCCATCTTACGCAAAATTAACATCGCGGCGGGCCTCATAACTTTATTCATACGTCGGTCAAGTGAAACTGTGAAATTATTAGAAAAGTAAACATTTTATAAACTACAGTTTGTCTCTCACCTCAGTTCGACACAATAATGGTTCTAATGTTTATTGCAAAGGTCTTTGGGGGGGGGGGTGGTTTGTCGGTGTGGGTGTGAGGTGGGAGGGGAATCATCGGTATAGGTGTTGCTTTTTCACCTATCATAAGACGACTGAGCTCTGATAACTGGAGTGGGGAGGGGAGAAAACACAATTGCAAATTTTTACACACTGAGGCGCTTAATAAACACAACGCCAAAGGTATAATTTAAATTATCCAAAAAAAATGGTTACCTAACACTTTTTTTATCGCCGTTAACATATGGAACTATTTTGTGTCCATCGTTGCTAAGTTTCCCGGGCGCATGTCACTCAGTACGCTCGCTAAAATATATGCAGGCAGGGGCAGTGAAATTTTTCTAAGGTTGATTTCAAAAGTTCTCACTTTATCGTGAACAACCTTTAGGAGGGAATATTAGAAGCCATATTTGCTTGTAATTTGCATGCAATGCTATCTACCTGATGAGAGGGCTGATACAAACGAAATTGCACGCAGTTCACGAGTTTCCCGCTAGGTAACACTATCTTCGCTTAAATGGGACAGAAGTTGCAAAACGTGAAGAAGTGTATCGCGGACGCTGTTACCAGTTATCTTACAAACACACTCCCGATCGGCTGAAGATGGTTCCTCGGCTCGCGCCATAAAGAATAATATGAATTTATTGCGCTGGTCATTCATGTCTCAAAACTTTCAAACCCCATGTAAACCAATACAAAATACAGTCATAACCCTTTTCACAGTTAGAAATATGTTTCATTATCATTAAATAATAAATTGCTTTCTAAGTTCGCATATATAATTCCATACACCTGTTGTACCTTCATACGAAATAACATAGATACGGAGGTAGTTAAATACTAATCCAAAATTGAAATAAATAGCGTTTTTAACGTACCTGTTCTAGACACAAATGTGTCTATGTATCGCGACTTGAAGTGCCTGTTTCGAATAAGGCTTCTATATATACACTAACGTAACGTAGTCATACAGTTTTGTACAGTATAGGAATGTTGGATATGCATCGTAGGATATAACTGGTGTACAAATAAATTTTACATTTCTGAAAGAAACTGTAATATATTCTACAGTGAAAGGACAAGAAATAATTTTATTTCCTTTGGCTATTTATATAAACTAACTCGGTTTGTTTGCAGTTAACTTCTAAACCCATCTTTTCTTCTTTTGGACCACTGCGTGCCCTTCAATCTCATGTAAAAATCAGCATTCCTTTAAATATACAACTGAACAGTACACTTGTATAACGTAACCTATGAGATACCGAGATACTAAATTGTGATACATAGTCTTTATGTGTATAAAACGAAGCGAAACGAAACCGGTCTGAGTTGCCGCCAATTTTAACAGTGAACATTTAATTGGGCGTTAAGATCTCGCATAATTTACTTTCTCACAGTCAGTATTTCTGTATGCACACTGGGGGGTGTTTTGGTGGACCGTATATGCGTTTCCAGGCAGTGATTTCTTTGTAAAAGTGAAATTTCGAGCAATGCTCAGTTAAACGCAAACTGGCTACAACTGAGCAATTCTTCTGTGTCAGCATAAAGGTTTTTCTCGTCTCAAAACCAAACAACAAAGGATTAACGTGCCTTATTAATATATTGTCAAATCTTGAATAAATTTAAAAGCGCGAGGACTGTGCCCTGGGGCACATTAATAACAGTGTATAGTCAAGTCGAAGTGATGTACTATCAAGCGCAAAACATTTATTCACTTGTCATGTTTTCGTACAGTATTATTTATAAAATTGGTAATTTAAATATATTTGCTCCGACTCGAATACAAATCTATTGTGCAGCTGGTCTTTGATGTCCTTCTACGGCTAACAGAAGTGCAGTAGTTATAAGATGGTGATTCCTAAATACGAACTGATATTCAGTTAGTCTAACAGATTATATTTGCTGACTTGTTAATATAGTTTTCAATAGGAAATTTCGACCAATATTCACATTTCTGGAGAAAATATCGGAAAGTTAAATTTATTTTTAAATGGATGGCGATAATGAATAAAGCGGGAGATGTAGAACTTAATGAAACAAAACATTATGAGCAGTGAGAACATTTTGAAATAATGAGTGTTTTGGGGTTTATAAATGGGCTGAACCATAACATTATGCTCACTGTGCAACTGATACTGATAACGAAGTTAACATAGCATTGTCCCTACCACACCATCACCTCTCACTTTCCTGTGTACGGGCCTGTATGTATGTATGTATGTTTATGTATGTGTGAATGTATGCATATGTATGTGTGCGTAAATGGGTGTATGTATAAATGCAAATAAATAAATACATATATATATATATATATAGTTCTTGGCGTTGTCGAAAACTATAAAAGTCAGGTATCCTTACTAAGTATGTACTGTATATAAACCGAGTTTGGTTAAATCCGCTCGCTGCGTTCAAAAATTGAAAAGGGGGAACACACATGTAGACACACACAGGCATACATACACACAAACATGTGAAAAACTCAACCACATTTAGATTACTCTAGGAGCAAATATGTATAATTTGGTGGCAGACGATTAAAACCAGCACCAGTTAAAATCATCCAGCATATGATAGAATCTAAATTTAAGTATTTAGGAAATACAGCAAATTCCGATATTTTGTTTGCAAAAAGCTGGCATCTCCACTAATTAGTGAATACAGACATTGGACCGATTAAACATTTCTGAAGCAATATACTATACATACATACATACAATGATTATGCGATGTTAGTTTTCTTTTCACGTTTTGTTACTGTTAGGTGTCTGTAAATATTGAATTTTTAATATTTCACAACAGTACATAAATAATATATCCATCCAGAAAGTTATTTACAAATCTGAGTATCAACAATGTGGTATGAATCTAGATATAGGTGCCGATCAAGACTGACATTAATGATTTAAAATCCACCTGGATATTATTTCAGGTTATAAAGTAGTCTTGAAAATACTAATGTGTATTTAAATTATAATATTCCTAAAATACGTTTCGTAATTCATCCTGTGTGAAGGTAGTTTCTAGTATTGATTCAGTGGCATAGCCAGAAATTTCTCAAGATTGGGGTTACGCTGACTGAAGGAATGGAGGGAGATTATACTGGCATTAGAGGTGCTGAAATATTTGTTAAGACCAGGATGTCCACTGCAATCATAGTTTGGAACTCCCTAATATTTACAGTTTTCCAGACAGAATCTTGCCAGTATTACTGACCTATTTTCAGGATCGAAGCCTTCAAATACTATATTTTTCTACCACTGACAGAAAAAAAACTATTAATAAAGTTGAAATAAATTATACTGGAACAGACAAATCCAGCAGTGCCAATATTTTATTCAGCTCATTAAAATTTCTCGCGATACACGCTATTGACTTCACCGGAGTGCCCATTACAAACACACAAATCCTTTATTTTGTACGTATAGGCCCTGTGACACTTGGAAAAGTTGTATTATTGCTAGTTCACAAATTTATATTGGAAAATTTAAAATCGATATGCTCACAATTACATCATACTGTATTCATACAACTAACAATATTCCTAAAGTAGCAGTTATTTACATTTTACCTGGCACAGGGGAAATTTATCTGACATTTATCTGAAGTTTTCGTGTCATATGAAATCCCTTGAATTTTCCCTGTTTTCCCTGAATTATTAGAACAAATGTTACTTAATATAGCATAATAACATGCATCATAGGTTACAGCAACTATGATTTTATTGAAACGAAAGGATTATTAATAATTTTAATAATAGTTAATATCCGTAAGGTAAAAAAAGGAAGGGGAGGGGATGTTACAACACCCATAGCTACCTCTCTGGCTACGCTGCTGGCATTGGTGTATGCAGTACATGCAGTGTCAAATACAGTACGTGATAGTGTATTTTCTGTTTGTCATAATGTGAAAGTAATTCTGATGTGCAGGATTTGTGTTTTATAGTACAAATGCTGAATTCCATTTTACATAAAATATAAAAAGGAAGCATTCTGTGTGCAAACTCTGCCAGAACATTGTGTAATCATATCAACTTTATAAAAGCCGATTTACTGTTTCAAAAGAGCCGGAATATCGCTTCACAATACACCACCATAATGTTTCTGAGATCATTGTATTAGTTTAGTTTACTAGGTAACAAATACAAATAATATTAAGTAGCAAATAAAAATTATTTGCTTTACGTATCAGAGCATCTGGTGTACGTTCTTTCCAATACCTAGTCATTTTATTCGTAAACAAGTTACATAAACCACATATAAGGTGCCATTTTTTAGAGCATGAACGTAATCTGAAACCAATGTTAGCTTACAGTTTTTCAACTAAGTTGGTTTTGAGCTGTGCTTTGTTTAGTGACCGAGTGCTGCGCGTTTTTTTTATTTTCATAGCCACAAGTGAATACGGAAATTACGTTAGGTAAGTCGGCTGAGATGCATATTGTAAATAAATATTAAATATTTCACCTCGGATCCTGTCAGAATACATCAGCATAACTGGCTGAGTACAAAACAGACATGTAAGGTATTAAAAGGAAATTTAAATGTGTCTGCTAATGCCAGAAACCTATCGTCCGAGGCCCGAGGTTGGTTTTAGTCGTTTATTTTCTCCGAGGCCCGAGGCCCGTGGAATTCGACACTCGAAAGCGAGCTGGCAACCAGAACTGGCAACGCTGTTAGAAGACATCACGAGCACAGTCCTTGTAGTTCCATTGTGTCGTGCAGAGCGCAGCAGTAAACAGAGCTATCTTTACGGAGAACGATATGAAAGCCGCGAATATATAGTTGATGGCGTAGTGTTTAATTGCACAGCTTAGTGTTCGTTAACAGTGACACAAATAAATAATTTGTCAGCTGTTATATTTTCTATAAACATGCAGAATGCCACAACGAGGTCAATTTCTTACTTTACAAAAATTAACATCCAAAAACTTATTTCAATAACGTAGTCTTTGGCTGATTGAAAGCTGCCACATAGTGACTATTAAATTTATTTATGTGACTATTACACAACTTCCTACAACTCAAATCGTTTACCTCTTGGCAGAGTTTATATCTCATATGAACTTATATTGTTTTTCGTTAAAGAATAAACAGCGGTGTTGTTTATATAGCTTTTTATCAATTATGTAAAAAAAAACATATAATTTTCTCCAATATTCAAAAATTTTATTGTTCGTAATTTTTTAAATTATTACTTGTAATATTAAAAAGCATAAATAGGCATAACTAGACATCGGCACATACCTAACACTTCCCCTTAAGAACCACTTGTTCCGCGAACTCTAACAGCACAAACCAGCGAACTGGAGTCACTAGACATAAACATGCCGGAACTCCGTTCGCCAATCAGCGCCTCGCAACTTACTTGCCAGCTGGTAGCCCAGCCAATAGGGGACTTCTTGCAGCACGGAGTAACCAATCAGACGCAAGGCCAGAGCCTCGAGCAGTCCATCGACAAATGGGCACGCCCACATAAAAGAAACTGCCATGTAATTTCACCTCTGCGTATAATCCATTCACGGTTATTACACACTTTTCTGAAGTCCTGCTAAAGTTCTACTTTCAGGATATTCCTCCACCTCATGCAAAGTAAGCTTAACTAACACTAGAAATTCGTGCGCACGCAGATGTAATAATATTATGCATGGGAACTATTTATTACTAGGCATTACTAGCACACATGTTTTCTCACTGTTTATATTCTTATTTATTATACATGAAATATTATAATTTATAAATAAAATTCTGGTAAAACTTGAATTTAATGAATAATAAGATACTTTTATGTAAACAAAAGTATAAAACGCTTGTGATACATGGGATATTTAGGAAACAACTAAACACGTCTTACATGGGGTGATTTATCAAAGGTTTGATTCAAAAAGTGTGAAGAATCCGCAAACAGACTATACTTATCTATTCTGTGACCGGTTGTAGCAGCATTTTCAGTCTGGAGGTTGACTTCTGTAGTCGTGGATGTTCTACGCCATGGCAGCAACGGACCACAGCCGCCCACGCTGCTGCACGCAAATCGGTGAAAGAATGCGCCTCGCCGTTGCCTGGAAACGGGTCGTGGGACAATCGAGTCCCTAGGGACAGCTCTGGAAATGTCGGCCAGGGGGTATGGATCGGGGAGGAGGTGGAGGGGTACAGCTGGTGTTGAAGTCCCAGTATGCCGAGTGAACCCACGCAGTCCGTACATGCTGTACTCTAAATATGACTCAGTTATTTCAATCAGTGGAATAAGTCTCACTTAAAATTTAGTTATTGAGCTATCGCTTACTGGAGAATTAAGGGAATGCATTGAGGTTGTATGACCGTGTGAGTGAAATTCACTAGGAATAAATAGTAATCACTCTTATTTCGATGAATATCAGAAGCTAAAATAATCAGTACATATAATTTCGCTCATCCTTGTGGAAACGTTTCAACAGAAGTCAGATACACCACTTTGAAGCAGTTTTAACATTTTAGATTTTAGAATGGAAGTCCAAACCAGTGACATCAGCCAGTGAAATAATATTTCCCGATAGTCAGTTGATAAGATACTATCGACTGGAGAACGAAGAAAATTAACTAGGTTCAAGTCACTTATGGCAGTGGAATTCTCGACTACCAGTGGAAATAACTAACGAAAAAAAGCTAAATTTATTTAACATGATATCAATCAGTTTTCTTTCACTTTTTCAAGCGTAAAGTGCATGTAAAGATTGTGTATGATTTGCACAGGATGGTAATTTTTAGCCGATATAGAACACAGCGTGGCTCAGAGACCAATATATATATTTGTCCTGTGGGTAGCTAATTTGTAAATTGCGGTATTACTATAGGCTATTCCCGGTAATGTGAGCAAATTTAAGGCCCTCCCAAAATGCATTAACCCCAAATGAGTATATTTTATTGCAGTCTCAGACGTTAAATTCCGAGTGTGATAAAATGTATACACTGTGTTTATTGGTCATACTGCAATATTTATATAAAAAAAAGTGGTGGAAAGGTAGAAATTAACTGAGAAAAAAAATTAGCAGGGTCTTAAAAAGTGTTTACTTTACCACGATTAGTCTATAAAAGTGTCATAAATAAATCCTATCACTAGCATCGAACACTAAACCCAGAACTCATTAGCATAAAACAAGAAGCAGCAAATATGTACACAATTTGAATTAACCTCATTTCAAATCAGGCCCGTGCTAATTAATTCCCTATTTTTTTTGCAAATATATTGTTCCCTCTGAAGGCCTTGCCGTCTTTCGGAAAAAAAAAAAATTAATTAATTATCTTAGTGGCCCTGGAAGGGCTCAAATCTTGTGGATCAGCAAATCGCTCTGTTTTGGATGCAGCTTTATCGCAAAATACCCAACATTGATTGAAAGGGATGACTGGCAACGTCTCTAACTCAACACGAATGCCCCAAGCAAAAAAACTTGAGAAGCCCCGCATATAAACGTTTTCCACTGCGATAGCGATTCATCAGGGGCAAAACCTAACAACGTGTTAATTTTCTATGCATTGTGCACACATATTGTTTTTTTTTGTTACTTGATGAAATATGTGTGCCAAGTGATTTTCCCATTTTACTAAATCAATGAAAATTACTTGTGTATGTGAAACGTCTGCAAACAGCTAAGTCATGCATTATTTAAACTTGAAAGAAGCAAGTCATCACAGGGTTTTTAAATCTATCTTGACACGAGCGTTTTTCATATCTGTATCCCCAGTCATTCGCCAGTCAGAACCTACAGAACTACTCGGTAAACGACTGAAGAACCAGCCAAAACACTGTACAGCAGGAAGTCACAATGCCAATCAGTAAATCAGCACAACCACTTCAGCAGAATAATCACACCATTTCGTTTCTTTCCACTTTTCTGATCTGTTGCACTGTGTTCCCGATCACAAACGATACCTCCTTCTAGACAAGAACCAGGTTACTCACGGAATTCGCTTCTGGCGTCCACACCACGTTGCTCCAGTACAAGGTAATAGAGTTTGTGTTCAAGGAGTTGGTGTAAACTTACATAAAATTTAATATTTCTGGTTTCAGACACTCCTAAACAAAATTATTATTAAAGACCGGTAAACTTCGCATTGTCTATATCTCAAAATCACCAGGGTCTTCTTCACAACATCGAGGGAGTAATAAAGGGTATCAATTTGGCTCATCAAGGCAAATACGTACAAATTCATTATTAATATTGTAGTTTGTTTAAATACTCCCCTGGCTGCATAAGAGGACCTAGCACTACGACCCCAATAATTTTGAAAAGGAATTCTTTCCTAGTTTTAATATATCAAAATTCATTTGTCGTTGCTGCAACTATTTTCTTTGATTATAAAGAGAACATTGATAACGTCATAAATGCTAATAAGTGGTTTCATATTAGGCTAACAACAATTTAAATTATTTTAAACAAAGCATATTTTGCTACGTCAAATATAATAAAATATTTCTTTTGACAATAAATATGTTTTTAAGCACTCGTTACTTAATAGTTAATTGTCACGAATATGAGAACCATTATTATCATCAATGTGATACAAGTAAATGGGAGTGGAGACATTTGGGCGACTCTTAACATCGTGGTCTTGTGAGCCGATGAGGGTGAAAAGCGGTAGAGTATGGAGCAGCACCGGAATGCACGGGGGAGGGAAACGGGATATCCCCAAGAAAATCCCATACCATGGGCATCGTTCGTCACGATTCTCACATGCGTAAAACCGGGAGCGACCCCGCCGGGAATCGAATCCTGTTCGCCTTGGCGAGAGGCATTTAGTCTGACCACTACACCACCGCGGCCCCGATGCATGTAAAGTGGGCGCACCCTGGATAAGCTGGAAACCTTGTTTACAAAGTACATACAGAGCGCAGGAGCTGCGCGCTTATTGGAATGTGCGATACAAGCCTTGACAGACAAGGAAGCCGCAATAAGCGAACGCTGGCAGCGGAAGACGCATGAACATAAGCGCATAATGAAAAGAAGGCGTGTTCTGGCCGCCCACGGCATGTGCGGGGGTGTGACAGGCGTGGTAGGGGGTTGTGGGCGGGCACAGCTTGGGGTGGGGGGCGGGTCTTCCTCGGGTATTGATCCGGCTGTAGGGCGCTGGAGGCACCCTCCAAAAGGGATGATGAAAAGGGGGTGCAAACAGGCATCCCACTACGGGACAGTCTCTCACGCTAAACAGCTACACTCAAGTGGTTTCAGCGAAAATTGCTGGAAAACTCTTGTGTTTCCTCAGGAATATTTTGGGAGCAGGATTTCACCACTGAATCTTCAAAGTAATGTACTGGGACTGAACACAGGTTCGCCTTTCTATTGTGCCATAAAAGGTCGCTTTGACACAGGATTGCTTTTAGAAAATTTGTGGCAATACCTCCCTGTATATTGTCTTATGAATTGTTAGGATTATACCGAAGTGGCGTTCGTGTCATTCAATCTCGAATAATTGATTGACAATTGAAAAAATACTAAAAAATTCCCTATTGCGAACTGTTTGGCTATGAGGTTGCTTCCGTTGGTTCCGTTCCTGGAAACCAAAATATGTTCAGGAAAGCGGTCCAATTTAACAATCCTCTCGAGAAAACTAATATATATTAAAAATATGACGTGCCTTTAATTGAAGTCACACAATTTTCTGAAAATACCATGGAGAAATTCCATATACATATCATCACAAAGACAATACAGACATCAGTGTTCCTCAGAACGATTTTACTCAAAGAACATTCTTCTGAGTTGATACTTCTGGGCTGTACCCGAGTAGTTTCCTAATGAATTCGTTAGTTTGATGGACCAATTGTATTTGACGCGGCTATCGTTATTGAGCTTTCGAACTCTTTTCAGAGACTCAAACACATTCTTTGATACGTCCTCTACGGAAGTGACCAGAGCGGTAGAGTTATTGTAACTCAGAACAGAACAGAACATACAGTATTAAAATGGCACCTGTACCCAGCTGAAGGCCATAACTGGTCTTAGTTACTAGAATTTAAAATAAATCTGGAAAATAGTCGAAACATAAAATTTATCGCGTTATAAAAATTAAAACCAAGTTAATTTTTAAAATTACAGAGGCTCAAAATTATATTTTGTTATAATCTTAAAGAAAAAGGTTACATTATAATTTCAAAAGTTTCCCCCACCCTTGAGACCTCATCCCGCCATCCGGAGACAGAGGGGCCGACGGTTGCTGTCGTTTTCGTGAGGTGTCCGTCGTGTGTTTGATGTTTGTGTCTGTGTTGTGATGGTGTCAGTGTCATGTTGTTTGTGTAGGGTGCTGTACAGTGTAAGTGTTAGTCCTTTAGTTTATTTGTTCTTGTGTGTATCTGTAATATTGATGTTTTGGTGAGTCGGACGACATCAATATACGAGGTTATGTTATTGTTTATAATGATATGTGATGTATTGTTAGTGAGGGCTCAGGAGGAACATTTATTAATTTAGTTCGAAAATTATACTTATAACAATTATTAGATTGGTAGGTGTTACTTTGATTATTAATTACATTTAAATAAGGAGAGTAATTATAGTAACCACTTCCAAGTGAACATTACTACAGGAATAGGTAGGTTAACAATTTAGAAGGATTACTACAGTGGGCTTGGAAATTTGGGGGGTCCCGAATCCGGTATCCCGGATCCGGGAAGGCGGCGATTCACCTGGGCGCCTGTCTAATTATTAAAATTTTTATTTAGTTATTGTGACACAGACGAAGCAAACGGCAGTAGGTGTTTCTTAGTCTAGATGGCACACAATCGTCATACTCAACCAATCATGCCTTAATTCTTGAGAGCCATGTTATTTACCAATTTCAAAAGATGTTATTGCATATTTGCATATGAATGTAAATTAAAATAGTGTATTCTCCACAGAGGAATTTCCGGAAACACATATGATTCGCGAGGGGTTGTAATTTTGCTTCTTTGGGTAGTTTTGGTATTAACCTGCGATCTTCCAGAGTATTCTAAATTATTTATTTGCCTTCATCGCTTGTCTAGTGTTTTACAGCAGCGAGTAACCAACGAAACGACGCCATGTTTTATGTTTTCCATGTTGGTTGTTTATGATAGTTTTAATTCGAAAATATAAAAGCGGCATCTTTAAGGAAATGTGCCAAAGGTCGTCACTTTGAGGGGGGAGTTCAATAACGTCATTACTCTGCGCATAGAGAAGTGTGTTGTACTCCCATACAAATTTGCGTTGACTGACGATATCCCAGTTCAGAATCGTAATTTTAAATGCACCCCCCGACAAAAAATTGCACGCATTTCGAGAGAAAAAAAAAATGGGTGGAGACTGGCGTTATAGTCCCGTCCACTTCGGACTATTCTTAAATAGGGTTTATGGTTCGTAAGGAAGATAGCAATAAGTATCGTTTACTGGCTAATCACTGTTTGGTTTTTACAGAAAGATTCATAAAGATTCCTTCCCCTTGCCAACTATTGACTATACCCTGCAACTCTTGGGTAAAGCCAGTGTATTTTCGGTTCTAGATTTAAACAACAGTTTTCACCACTGTTTGTGTGATTCCCCGTGTCGTAAATATACAGCCTTCAGCACGCCATAGAGTAAAAGCAAGTTTACTTACATACCCATGGGCTCCAATTTTATGAGTCAAGCCTTGTTGCGAGTGCTCGATTTGGTACTGTCTGAGTTCAAATCTAAATTTGTGTTTAATAATCATATATGATATAATAGTGTATAGTGATGACCTTGAATCTCATTTGATACACCTCTGTTAGTTCTTCCCTAAAATGGAAGTAGTATGGCGTACTGTAAACCTGAAAAGGTTACATTGGGTTCAAAGAAAGTAAAATTATTTTGGCATTTGCTGAGTGAGGGGTGCTTGATGATTGATCCTGATCAAGTGGCACCCATTCTGAATTTCCCTCGTCCTGAAACTTTGAAGGGAGCCCAAAAGTTCCTCGGAATCCTTGGATACTACTCCAGGTTCATAGAACATTTTTCGGAGATTGCTGCACCATTAAATTACCTAAAGAAGAAAGCAGTAGAATTCTTGTGGGGTCTGGTGCGATATTCGGCCTTCTCTCAGTTGAAAGAAAAGTTATCATCTCCACCAGTTCTCCACCTTCCTGATTTTTCTAGTTGTTTGTCCAGGTTGACGTGTCTTCTCTGGCATTAGAGGCCATTTTAAGTCAGCGGACGGATTTGAGATGGGCACCTGTGGCCTTTGTCAGCTGTAGTTTGACAGAGAGTGAGCAGAGATGGAAGGTTTATGAAAGGAGACACTGGCGTGTATTTTTGGGCTCGAAAAGTTTGCTTCTCACAATGTGACCTCTATAACGACAACCAAGCTCTGAGTTGGGTTCTTGGTCATTCCCAACAGCTTGGGAAATTAGGTTGTTGGGTCCTCTGTCTAACCCGTTAAAGGTTTAAAGTTCACCATGTTAGAATACTGAGAATCAAGTGGCTGATACATTATCACGAATGCATGATCCTGAAGATTTTGAAATAAATGATCCAGTTACACCTGAGGTTTCTCTTTCTACGAATTTTTCGTCAAACAATGTCAGGTGCACGATGATGACACCTGCTGTGCTCAGGTGTTAAAGAGCTCTGAACAGTGGGAGTGTAGTTTTATATGTTCAGGAAAATGGAAATGTATACTTGACCAGTAAGGGTGGTCGTGCCAGGAAAGTTCTGGTTTCTGTTGCACTGAGGCCTATGGTACATTCTTATTTCATGACTCCATGTCTGGAGGATATCTTGGGATAAATAAGACTTTCAATAAAATAGTGGTACATTTGCTTGGCAAACTTTGAAAGGAGATGTGGCTGCATTTGTGCCTACCTGTGATCTGTGCTATAAATGTAAACAGGCCCAGTGAGCTAATATAGGGCAGTCTGTTATCAAAATTCTGCAGGCACCCTGGAGCACAGTGCATCAGGATATTTTTGGACCTCTTATTAGATCTAAAAAGGGAATCATCTGTATTTTAAACTTGCTGGATACCTACAAAATTTTTTATCTCATTGCCTTTGAGAAACATGGCGGCATCTTCAATTTTTAGAGCTTTTATGGATCAACTGTGTAAAATTTTCAGTGCACCTATAGAAATAGTTACATATAATACTAAATATTCCACTTTAAATGTGTTCAAGAATATGTATTTCCATTGGGTGGTCAAGTATTTTACTTCCAGCCCTTATTACGCTAAAGGGAATCAAATAGAGAGGTTCAATAAGAATCTTAAGGCATGTTTGACAATTATTTACAATCAAGATCATTCCCTGTGGGATTCGGATCTGGACTTCATTAGTGTGGGAATTATAGCGCAATGCTTGATTCCACAGGGGAAAAGAGAGGGTAGGTGGCTACCCTCTCTTTTCTTGGCCGTTCTCTCACTTATCCATTTTTGAATATTTGGAATATTCCTACCTTGCCATCTCTTTTTGGCGACACTGACCGCGACCGCCTGTTGGAGGAGGTCTACCACAGGCTTGGCATGGCAAAGCAACTCGTCACCGCGAAGATGGACACGGGTCGTAGTCCAAGTAACTTTAAAGTAGGGGAACTGGTCCTGTGTAAAACTTATCTTCTAGCTGGTTTGGGCAAAATCTTACTGGCAAGTTGCTCCCCAAATTTGTGGGCCCATTCAAAATTAGTAAAATCCTAAACCTAATACAGTGAACCTTGTTTTTCTTAAAACTAGTAGGTTGTTCCAGAAAACCCATGTGAGTCAACTTAAGCTGTATTTGCAGAGATAGTCACTGTTAATTTTTTCCTTAGGTTCTGCAGTTTAAAGTTTGCTGTATTATGATGTCTCTTGGTTATCCTACTTCTCCCTTTCCTTTCTTATGCTGTTTTCCTTTTCCTGTGGTAATCTCCAATTATTAGTTTTCATGATATCCGTCCCTTCCCAATGAGCCGAGTCGAGCTTTCAACGTCGGCGACCCTGAGAGGTCACTTTGGATGGAGTTTTGGAGTTTCGCTTTATCCGCCATCTGCAATCGCTCCTGCTGCTTTGTTGCTGATTTCCATAAGACCCAAGCAAACCACATCTGTTGGTGCTGGGTGAAATCACTCGGTTGCCTGCCGTCCCCGGGACTTGCATTCCAATCAAGACAGAGATTTATGGAATTTAATGGAGCTGATCACTCCGTGTGAATTACGTCAAGACTGATTTATGTAAACTTTCTTCACTTCTCAACGAACTTTCTTCTGTGAACTTTTTATCTTCTTGTTATATATTTTGAACCTATATCTATATATTCTATGAACTGTGTACCATGCGTGAGTCTTACAGATTGTGGTCGCCAGGTAATGGAAATAGGGGTGGGGGTTGAGACAGTGGCGCTGTCTCTTGTGTCAGTGGTGGCATGCTTCGGACTTTCGACAAGCTCCTTGGTATGCTTAGATCCTCTCCCTAACTTTCCCCTTGTTTCCCACTCTCCTTTACCCTTACTCCATCAGAGGCTTTAAATTTATTTAAGGGGCTGGACGAGCTCTTCCCCTGTATTTTCTACGCCTAAACTCTGTCCGAAGATACTTGTTGAGGGTTGACATTGGCGCCGACGCCTGCTGAATGAAAAATTGGAATCGACGTTATAAATTGTCAGTTTATTAAGGATGAGGCGAAATGTGTTTTTGTCATAAAGAATTCACGTAGTTGTGGGCCAATGGAACAAATGCAACAGTGAGTCGTGGCAGCCTTTTAAATTAGGGTCAGTTTGGTTTTACTGTAAATTGTGGCATAGTTGTGTTTGTCTCAGGGCCTTTTCTGTTGGCAGTATTTTTCAAAATTCATGTTTCGGAAGCCATTCAAAACTCAGTTCAGATCAATTAAATGCTTGATTACTGTAATTGTTCCTGTTATAATGTAATTTAAAACTTGTATGCTGTCTGTTAATTGTCAAGTCAAATGGTGTCTTGAATGCGACCACGCCTCATTGGTAAGGCGTAGTGACGTATGTTTTAATTGTCTGGACCTTAACGTTTTATGTTGGCGGAGCTTTGATTGAACATAACATCGCTCCGTTAACAGTTAGTAATTTTACTGTGATATTTAGCATTTTTAAAAATGTTTGTTATAAGAGGCCTTGGCTAGGGCATATGTTGCCGCTCTCTTTCTCTTGTTTGGCTTAAATGGTAGCTGAATAATGGAAATTATTAACTGTTCTTGGTGACCTTTAAATGTTACGTCTTTCCACACTAATGATGAGAATTACATGTAGAGGTGGTAAACAATTTTGAATGCCGAGTGTGTTGAGGAATTCCGAGAATAATTACTTGAAGTTGTGCTAAACAATAAATTTTTAATGTCAGTTGAGATGAGGCATTTTGGATAATAGCGGACTTGATTGTGTTTTAGAAACACATATTTGTTGGACATCAAATTTTAGGGCAATTTGTTAATATTATCTTGCCATATTCTCTGTATTTTTAATGAAAATAATCTGAGTTAAATGCCAAAACTGTTTAGGCATTCAGCGTGAGCGGCGGAGTGTATTGTGTGATATGGAAAAATATAATTTGGTAGTAGACAGTTTGCAATTGAGAATTTAATTTTTGGCAACGACTTGTTGATTATTAACGTGATGGTGTTTCAAGTTTACTGAATTTTTGGGCAATGTACAAACATTGAGCTCTATATAAAAGGATAATTTTTGTATGCTTGTATAAGCAAATTAATTAAAACTTTTTCAAGCATGTGTGCACTGTTAAATATAGTGTGGCCTCTTCACAGCCTGTTTCATATGTATCAGCTAATATATTTAGTTTTTGAATGTTTTCACATTTTCAAACGCATGCTAGTTTTGAATGATTTTTCATGTTATACATTTAACATCTATTGTGTTTTCGATGATTGTGCTTTATTGATATAATCCAAGTGTTAATAAATTGTTTGTATTTTGTCATTCAGCCAAAATACAGGGTTTTTCCCTAATATGTCTTCGATATTTTTTTTTATATGGCACAGTATGTGTGTTTCTTTGTTTCTCCATGGAGAAAATCTAACAGATATATAATATAATTACTTTCGAAATTACTATCCCCCTTCATGATTTGTTATTTTTTTCAATTGGTGTGCGATTGTTGCTTAGTTTTACATTTGGAGACAGAGGACGAGGAGACTCTCCTCAAGTTGAAAAATGAAAAACGAATGGAGGAATTTGGATTGAGCATATCGGATCCAAAAATGAGAGGTCCGAAAGTGATTGTGTTTGACGTTCCACGCGAGTACATTAACCATTATTTTCTGGACACCATCTGTGCCCAGAATTTGAGGGAATCACAGATAAGTAATGAACAGCTGAGAGAGAACGCAACATTGCGTTTCACAATGGGACCTCGAGAGAACAAGAAGAATGTAAACCTCGTCTTCGAAGTGACCCCTCCCTTGCGGAAGATGCTAGTGGACAGTGGAATGTTATACATAGGGTTCCAAAGGTGTAAGGTATGGGACTATGCAGTCCCAGCCCGATGATTTAAATGTCAGGGATACGGGCATACACGGGAAAAATACCGAAGCGAAATGGTCTGCTCTTGCTGTGCCGAGAAGGGGCATAAGTATGTGGAATGAAAGGAAAGAACACCCCTGCCAAATGTGCCAACTGTGTGAGAGAGAAACGAAAGGAAACCAACCATAAGGTTAGTTCTCCAGACTGCCCGATACACCAGAGAATGTTGGCTCTGTAATTTGACAGGACCCAATATGACTAGTCGTCTCAAGCTGCTATGGCTGGGGCAGATTAACCTGCAAAGAGCTGCAGTTCCTACAATTGAACTGCACAGAGTAGTGTTGGAGCAACACCTATATATGGTACTGTTGCAGGAACCTTACCTGCTCAGGGAAAAAATACAGAGTTTCCAAGGCCGGTTTGCTCTATTTGGAGAAAATTCAATACCTGGGATATGGGTATGCAACCCCGAGATAAATTTTATCCTGATGGAAGCTCTGTCGACCACGCACCATGCATGTGACAAGGTGGAAATGGCAGAGAGCTGTGGCATAATTGTATCAGCATACTTCCATCCTCAAGACCCATTGGATATAAATCTAAACCAGTAAGAAAACATACTCAACAGAGCAAGTGAAATGAACATTATATCTGGCACGGACATCAATGCCAAATCGGATTTTTGTAACTCTCCAAGGATGGAGGACCGAGGTGAGGAAGTCAGTAAGTACCTCAAGGAAAGGAACCTGCAGGTTATGAATACACCTGGACATATAGCGACCTATGTGTCACCTGACTACGACATGGTATCTTATCTAGATGTGACCGTAGCGATGGCATGGGCGGCTGGTTGTGTTGGGAACTGGAGAGTCTCAGATGAAGTGGAAAGTGACCACAGAATGATCCTGTTCACCATCCGGATAGATGGTAAGGGAAAGACAAGACCACAGGCACCCAGGTATGTGACAGCTAAGGCAAACTGGCCCCACTTTGACAGAGTGCTGCTCCGTGGTCTTAATACCAATAAGGAAAGAAAACTGCAAATGACATTGGATAAGATAGCTCAAAAATGGGGGAAATAGTGATGAGTGCTTGTGAGGAAGCAATCCCAAGAACCCAGAGAAAGGTAGTTCACCATTCCTGGTGGGATGATGAGCTGGATGTCCATAGGAAGGAGGTGAGATACCTCAGGAAAATGTTTAAGATAACTTATCATTCAGAGAATAGGCAGAGCGCAGTGGAGCAGTACAATGTCGCAAGATGGGAGTACAAACGTGTGCTAAGAAATATAAGGCAACAAGTCTGGAGAGAGCTGTTCACAGATAGGGGGAATGAAGACCCATGGGGCTTGGTCTACCGGTTGGTGACAGGAAAGGTTAAAAGCTCAGAGGAGCTACCTGCAATCGAGGCCGATGGACGTCTGTTGCAGATACCTGAAGAGATCACGAGGCACATGATGGAAGTACTGTTGCCTGATGACACTCGGATAGGTGAAACGGAGTATCACCTCCAGATAATGGCTGCCCAGCAATTGCCCATGGAGATAGAGTTTACAGCACCTTTCTCTTTGTGGGAGTTGGATAATATAGTCAGAAAGACTAAACTTAAGGAAGCCCCAGGAATAGACGGACTTACAGGGGAAATGCTCCTCCATTCATATCTGAGGATACGCGAGGAGCTATCTGAACTGTACAATAACTGCCTACAGTAGGGTACTTTCCCCATAGTTTGGAAGAAAGGTCTTACAGTGATTTATAAGGGGAGTGATGAATCCGAGAAAGGCCAAGTCTTACAGGCCTATAACCCTGTTGACAGTACTGGGAAAGACGCTAGAGCACATTGAAAACAGAAGCCTTCTGGAATACCTTGACGTGGTACAAGGTATCCATCCAAAGATATATGTGTTTATGTGGGGTAAAAGTGCAGAAATGGCAGTTATGGATTTGGTCGATCAGGTGAGAACCTACGACCAGTCCTATAGGGAGCATTCGACAATGCATGGTGGCAGCAGATTCTGTGGCAGCTGTGGTTGTTGGAATGCCCCAAGAATGTGTATAAGATAATACAGAGCTTTCTGGATGGAAGAACTTGTGTACTAGATATGGGAACGCAAAGAGAGGAGACGGTGATAACACAGGGCTGTCCGCAAGGATCAGTCCTTGGGCTGCTCAGGCTGGACCTCCCACATGGCTGCGGGATAAATGGATATGCAGATGACGAGCTTCTTGTGGTCCCGGCCTGGTCATGGAGAGAAATAGAAGAAAAGGTGGACACTGCCTTGAAGAGCATAGAGGGCCAGGCTGAGAGGTTCAAACTGGACTTCTCAGTCGAGAAGATGAACGGAATATTGCTCAAGGGAACTTGAAGCGACATCCGGTGATCAGCTTTTGGGGCAGAGTGAGCAAGATAGTCACAGAATTGAAATATTTTGGTGTAATCTTGGAGAGCCATCTTGCATTCCATGCTCATGTATGCTATGTGGTGAGTAAGTCTGTGGTTATGTTCCAGAGGCTGAGAGCAGTGGAACCTGCGAACTGGGTACTTGGCAATCGTACATTGAAGTTAATGTACATATCAGTTTTCCTGCCCATTCTCACGTACACATGTGGGGCATGGTTCACTGAGGTGGAGAAAGTCTATGGCAAGAGAAAAATAATTAGTGCACAGAGATCTGCACTATTAGGGGTCATAAAGGCCTATAGGACAGCTTTTAATTATGCACTAGAGGTAGTGGCAGGGGAAATCCCTCTAGATATGCTAGGGGTTGAAATAGGAGAAATTGCAAGGAGAAAATGAGGAGGTATTACCTCCGAGACAATTCGAGCAAGAAAGGAAACCATTCTAACAGCATGACAGACTAGATGGGAGAATTCTGAGACAGAGAGAGCTACATTTGAGATCTTCCCAAGTGTCAGGGAGAGGCTGCTTCTGGAGAAAGGGCTCGATATGAGCCACTACCCGGACCAGTTCTTGATGGGTAATGGGAATTTCCATGCATAGCTGTCCTCAATGGGCCTGGTGGACGAACCCAACTGTGTGGTGTGTGGGGTGTTGGACACCCCCGCCTATGCACTGAAGTGCCCCAAGATAGAAGATCTGAGAATTCAATTCGAGGGGAAACATGGACCTCTGCGATGGGGACATGCTCAGGGACAGGGGCATGATCAAAGAGGTAAAATCATATATTGCAAGGGCAGGTAAGAGAAGGGAAGATTTTTATGTCTGGTAGGCATTCGCCGGTTGAGCAATGAGTTCGGAGACAGTCCGGAGTCGGATGAGGATGGTAATATCTCTCGAAATGGGTGATCACATCTTTCCGAGAGTTACAATTATGGAAGAGTGTGAGGAAGGCCCTCTCTCCCCACACTCGACTACAAGAATACAGGAGCTTGCTCCTGAGCATGAAAATAGAAATATCAAGCTGGATGCCTCTTGTGGAAGGAATGAGAGTGTGAATGGAAACCCGCGCTTCGCAAGCCTGAGAACATAAGAAAGAAAAAGATAGGGGAGGACTTTCCTAAGCATAGGTCTTTAATGAGAGTTGTAGACCTGGAGCAACAGGAAACACAAGACCAGGGTAAGGAAACCCAGAATAGAGATGGATGGCCATGTAGTTGGAATCCAGTGGTGTTTATTCGGGAGGACTTTGCTCGTGCTATTTGTAGTATGAGTAGGCTACAAAGACACAGTAGGAGAAGAACTGTCAGTTCAATGAACAGTGCCAGGAAGGTATGCGAGGAGATTCAAACTAGATAGCCAAGGGAAACTGAGGCCTATAGGGAGATCTTACTCCATAAACAACTACTGAGAAGGACAGAAGCAACCCCAGTCACAGAAAGAACAGTGATGATGAAGTCATACGGGGAGCCCATCTTTCCCGGTTGAAAGAACCAACAATGCTGATGGCAGCTCTGACCCTGGTAGTGAGTCGAAAGAGTTGGGGGGGGGGGGGGGAGGGGACAGAATCCTCTTCCCGAGGATGGAGGCAGTCGACAGGCTCGTCGTCGCCAAGGCGGACCTGCCGACCCAGCAGGAAGGGCTCCTGAGATTGCTCAGGGAGTATTATTGTCGCAGGGGAGGTTTTGACGAAACACAGATTTACAAGGATGCCGTACATACATATGGGAGGCGTACCTTTTATTACAGCAAGCCCTTCACGGGGCACATTATGGTCAGGTGTTAGTCCTTGTTTTGGTCGGCATCCTACCTAACAAAAAAGCTTACGCCAATACCCACACATGACCTGAGTTTCCCTTTAAGGAACCATAAAATACTGGACAAGGCAACAACACCTGGACAAGTAAACTTGCCCAGGTTCCCGTTGATGACACGGCTCGTAGTGGTACACGACACAGGTTTTCTCCTTCGAGGGAATCCATACGCGGGGGAGGGGGATCGAAAAGGAACCCGCAGGCCCCCCTCTCGGCTGCGCCGAACTCAAGACGGACAACATGAATTGGGAAGAAAATCAGGAAAGCCATCTCCCTCCCTCCGCAATTCCCTCCTTCACTCACCGATCATGCCAACCAAGATTAGACAACTAAACGTGGACAGGAAGTCCTGTCCAGGAAACCGACGACGATGGCAGAAGGTACCGGAATGCGACATGGTAAGATAACAGAAAGACGGAAGGACTTCTGAGAGGTCAAGAGAGTGATGAATTGAATGAGTGTGTGTGTGTAAATGTGAACTGTATTGGCAGACTACAGTGTGGCGTGTCTTAGCCCTTTGCGCTTGGTGGTGAGGTGGCGGGGAATGTTTCTGGCTACCGGGCATTCCTCAAAACTTAGTCCGTCACAGCTCGGGCGCACTGGGCAGCGAAAGTACTTAATGGGGATACCGCCATGTTTAATTTTAATCGTGAAAGAAGGCAAATGCGCGGACGCTACTAGTAAGCGTGTGAGTGTGTGTAGATTAGTGTAGTGTTTCTTACCCTTTCGGATGGCATGACATTTTAAAAATTGCAAAGTTCCCGGTGGATCCTGGAGACAAAAGAGCCGATTTAGCTTTTTATCTTGCGAAGGATAACGTAAAAGTAGAAAGAAGCGCTCTAGGTAAGACCTTTGAATAGGTATCGGCCTCTTAGAGGGGAGGTTTTAGAGAGGCCAGCGCCGGTTCCACCGGGAACTTTGTATGCACATTGTGTATTCTTCCGCCTTAGGCAAAATTAACATTGCCATGGCCCTCTGTGCTTTATTCATGCGTCGGCCAAGGTATAATGCGAAATTATTAGATAAGGGAATGTTTTGCAAATCTGCTTGTTTTTTGCTTCGATGTATTAAAAAAAGCAGAAAGAGAAAAAAATAATTCAAGTTTTATCACTAATGGTTACCTGACACTTTTTATTCAACGTTAATATACCGAACTACTTTTCATTCACCGTCACCAAGTTTACTGGGCGCACGTCACTCACTGTGCCCGTTAAAATATATGCAGGTAGGGATAGTGTCGATTTCAAAAGTGCTCACTTTATCGTGAACAGCCTTTAGCAGGAGAGTGATTGCACTGAAACATCAACCAGTTGATTCCTGGTGACAAGGCGTGCGCACGTGCGCTGTTCGCGTACACATATTTCGTGCTTGTCGGACGGCGAGAACACAACACCAGTCTCCGCTTGCAGTCATCCCTCTGGTTCAGTCGTCAGGAGAAAAGGGGTGGAAACTACTTTGTATTTATCAGGTATAGCCACTGAATCAAATTCACATGAATTTTTAACACTTGGTGGATACGAAATTTATACATATTTTATTAAAGCATGTTTTAACGCGGTAACTTAGAGGAACGAGCTTATGGAAAGAGCGTCGGATGAATAGTTTTGGAATGAAAGAAAGAAATTAATTTCAATCATATATAATTAAACATGAAGATAAATATGTCAATTACAGAGGGTTAACCGGCAGACCTGTTTTTAAGTTTTGTATCGTTCTGGGCAAAGAACAACTTGCCCTCCCCTTATCACCAACAAACCTAAAAAAAGCACTATATAAGTTTTGGTTTGGGAGGGACTACTCCATTAACATTACTTTAGAGTACTGTCCATTTTCTACCACCTGTGGTCCTGCCGTGTCCTGGACTGGCAACCAGCAACTGTAAAAAAAATTAATATCCATGTGCATTGTTATAACTTTGCTAAGCAAATTTCAAGTAAACATATTTTTACCATCACACTTCTTCTCTGCCTTATGTAGTTCATAGATACTACTTTACCCAATTTAGCTTGTTATCTTTAATTTGTTATTTTTTTTTCACGTAAACATTTTTTTATGAGTTCTCCCACGGCCAATGCCCTCAGTGATACCACTAAAATATGGCTTCAGTGTGACGTCACTTTGTGTGCAAAGGATCATGAGACTAGCTTTCCTCCTCCAAGCGACGAACGTTTTTACTCCTCAATCCTTTCAAGTGCTGAAAACAATCTTTCTGCTGAGCAATTCCTCACAGGCAATCGTACAAAAATCCTTATTGCTAAGCCTGCTTCGCGTGCCTCATTAAACGAGCAATTGGCATACTAAACTAATAAACCAAGTTAAAAAAAAAGTATTTGGAATTGCTTGAATCAAAGGGAAGCTATTGAAAGCGTGCAAATTTAGACCTATCGAATATTTAAGTATTGCCTTACACATTTTTCGCTAAATTTCCGCCTCTCAACTTGGTGCGCCCCTGGATCCAGGTCCAGTGGAGCGGTATATAAAAGAGGGCCTGTTATTTATGTGAGCTTTTTGAATCATTGTACCGTAATTACTTAAAACATGCAAAGGCTGGTCACGATAACGTAAGCGTTTTTAAAATCAACCTTAGTAAAAAGTCACTACCCCTACCTGCATATATTTTAACGGGCGAATCGAGCGGCATGCGCCCAGTAAAGTTGGTAACGATGCATGGAAAGTAGTCCACTATCTTAACGTCGAATAAATAGTCTTATGTAACCATTCGGGATAATTAAAAATGATTTCTTTCGCTTTCTGATTTTTTAATCCATCGACGTTTAAAAATAAGCAGATTTGTTAAGTGTTTACTTTCTTAATAATTTCACAGTTTCATTTCACAGACGCATGAATAAAGTGATAAGACCCATGGCAATGTAAATTTTACATAAGACGAAGAACATACAAACTGTATACAAGTAGATCTTAACCAGGGCTTTCAAAAGTGATAATTTTCCCGTGAACAGCATATATCAGGCTGTCAGCCTATGAATATACTTATACAAAAGTAAACAGTTTGTATGTATGTAATTATGTAAGAAGATTTATGTTTATTGTCTATAAAATCTTACGCTGTTCAACGCATCTGGAAAACATTTGGTAGGGATGGCGTTCAGTACCGGACTTTAAATATTATGTATGCTAAAATGGGCTCCGGTTTTCCATTGGTCGCTAAACACCACAGAACGTCTAAAACGGGGTTGTATATCTCAATTTTACACCGTTCGATGGGTATATAACAAATTTGGCAGGGATACCCTTCACTACCCAACTTAAAATACTGTGTAAGCTACAATTGATTCCGGTCCCCCACCGGGCTTTAAAAACCCTGGAAACGAAGTCGTCCATCTATGGACCTTAATTCAGACAGAAACCGCGAAATCAGGATCATTTATCTCTTTCTGGCATTTTATACCCAAGAAACACCGGGTGGTTCTGCTACTGCAGGATAAAATGTACCGTATCCAAACCAAATATTCTGTCATACGTCGCGGGATGTACATTCACGTTTACTCATTTGCACAGAGAGAAAAGTTTCTGTTGAATCAAACAAATTTGGTTTGGCGCAAAAAATTTTTTTTTAGTATAGAAACAACGACATATTTTGTTGTTGAAACAAAATTATTATTTTTACTCTTATTTGCTTTGCCTCAAACTAAGATATGGCTGGAGCAACTGAAGATTTGTTGAGTCTACGTACATTGAACAGTTTCGGTTAATACACACTATGTATCCGAATCAGTGATATTTAACAGTGAAATAACATTCAGTGAATGTCAGGTGATAGCTACTGTCGACTGGCAAATCACGGAAATGAACTGGGAAAAAGGGAGTTATGGCAGTGGAATTCTTGACATCCAGTGGGAATCACAAATAATTCAGTGTAATTTAGCCGTCCTATTAATTGGTTGTCACTCACTGATTATCAGTCGCTCAGTTGTCATTATTTTCACTGATTAGGCTGAATTCTCATTGTTTTAGATTTAGAGTGTAAAATGAAATTGAAACCCGACCGTCATTAGAAGTTAGATCGCTTGCACCCGACCGCTACGCCATAGAAACCACAGCTAAACTGACTACTTGTAAAATTGGAATATTTTTAAATATTCATACTTTTTAAATACTGGACGAAATGCGTATACAAATATTCCATGTCTTAAAGCTTTACTTTTTAGTTTCCTGTTGAGCACGGCTAGGCTTTAATATCCGACATGCTCACCCAGTTTCTCTTCGGTTAATCGTGACATATGTGTGAGAAGACTGAACTAGTAAAAATTTGGTTACTTCGATTGCTAAAGTCTGTGACTGATCCTCGGGTAGACCCCTTAAACGAATGTGTTCTGAAATACAACTATTTATGATATTTTGTTCCCCATGAAAATCAGATGTGTGTGTTTATCACGAAAATATCTTTAAAAAAAGGACAAATGCAAAATAACCAGAAAAAAAACTGTCATTGAAATACTAAACTTCATTGGCTGCATACTACGCCACGGATTTTACGTATATCCTTCTGCGAATTGCAAAGGGAATGTGGCGTGTTATATGGAAAAACACACTTCCTTAAGTAGGATATTAAGAACGGAATAATCCCACTGTGATACATACAATAACAAACTACTCCTTTAAGGAAAAATTATTTTAAAATATTTCTACCTAGCACCTCAAAAGACACGGGAAAATCAGCATTGGATAGTGATACCGTTCCATTGCAAAGTTGTTTTTCACACGCGCTGAGTGCAAATGAAATATTTTTCAAAAAATATAATGCATGGTTTGTAAACCATCCCCTCTGAATAAGGACTAAAAAATATGTTCTTGCATCATGACAGTAAGTGGCACCGCCAAGCTATCTTCATTTCGCCGACCTATTCAGGCCGGGCAAAGATGTTTTTTTTTATAAAGAGGGTACAGTAATTGTTATTTCGTTTACACCAACGGGCGAGGAGAGGAAAAGCAGGAGGTATGGGCGACACAAAAATGTGTTTTCATTAACGTAGTCGCTGGGCAGATGTCTTATCTCTTCCCTGAGGAAGGAGTGAGAGAGATGGAGCAGCGTTGTAATGGAAAGGGCACTCCACGCAGAAGCGACGTAGCAAGTCACCCCCTACATTCCCATCCTTCTCGGTCGCAATTCTCCTTTCACCCCACCCCTCGTCATCCTCCACGCTGTTAACGACCCCTATCCTGCCGCGAGTGTAGTTATCCTGCCCCCTTTCTCCTCTTCATGATCGTAACCTCCAGCCTGCTGGCATTACGCATGTAGTGCCGTGAAACGCCGGGGCAAATATTTGCCGACAAACCACTACCCCTGCAAACCGCCACCTGCCGCCCCACCAGGCCCTCAAATTAAACGCGACCTGCCGGAGTTGGGACGATGGGAGAAAAATGACTCTCGCTCGAGCGGCCTTTTCTAGGGTGAGAAAATCGTCGGCGCCTATAGCTCTACTCGAGCAAGCCACACTGGAGCTGCCCCTTTGCGGGTAGGCAATCGTTTGTAACCGTGCCTCGCGAAACATCTCTTCCGCATGTCTTACGGATGCGCTACTGTCATTCTTAATGGCATTTTAAAGAAAAAAAATATTATTGAGGTGGACCAGTTGTAGCACAGTGGATCCCATTCTGATTACTGTTTTCTACAATGTTGAGATATCACATCATTCGAGTGTTGGTGTTATTTCATACTGAAGGTCATAACCGCTTCTTGCATCATATCTGTTTATTGAAATTGCCTGTAACGCATTATGTCTCCTGCTGCCAGTGAAACGTTAAGTTGTAATACAAAATAAAATAGCAAGAACAAAATTGGAGCCAGCATATCATTCATAACACTTCAGCTAGCTTATTGCAGACCAGTGACAAATGTACTGCTTCAAAGTATCATAATCCTCATTGGCCCTGTGAAATAGGGCAGTAAAGTCTGTTCACGATAAAGTGAGCACTTTTGAAATCAACCTTAGAAAAAGTCACTGCCCCTACCTGCATTTTTTTTTAACGGGCGCCGTGAGTGACATGCGCCCAGTAAAGTTGGTAATTATGGGTGGCAATTAGTTCCGTATCTTAACGTCGAATAAAAAGTGTTAGGAAACAATTTCTGATAGATTAAATTATTTCTTTCGCTTTATGTTATTTTTATTGCACCGAAGTGTAAAAATAAACAGATTTGTAAAGTATTTACTTTGTTAATAATTCCACAGTTTTGTTTTACCAAAGCATAAATAAAGTGATGAGGCTGATAGCAATGTTAATTTTACATAAGACGGAGGAATATACAACGTGCACATAAGAAGATCTTAAGCAGAACTTTCAAAAGTGCTCGTTTTACCGTGAACAGCCTATAGCGTCATGCATCCATTGCAACCACTTACAAAAGAAAACAGCCGGGCGGATGTTCACTACGTTTGCATTCTAGGATATAGTACATTTTTGCCGCGATAAACCATAGTCAGTACGAATAAGAAATAGCAGCTACAGTGTCACGGACTTCTTTGGTCTCTAGGGAGGAAGGCATCTGAGTGTGTGGGCAGTACCCTGTCCCACTATCCGAGCCTGAAAAACCACGCGCGAAGCGACGGGGTCTGAGTCCTACATAGCCTCTCCCACCTAGGCAACCCAAAGTCTCCAAGTGTGGTGATTCGACACTCGGGACCCTCGGGTTTAAGCAAATTGGACTCCGCCGTGGACGTCCCTGTTCATATCGGGCCTCACATACGAGGAATGAGGTATACGGCCTGATTGACGGACCGACAGATGGTCTAGGCTCGTTCACTAGTCGGGACGTTGGACTAATTAGCGTCCAGGCTGCTGGGCCACAGGACCCAAACTCCTAAATAATTTTACACTGGAGAAATTCTTGGTATAGGCTGTTTACGATAAGGTGAGCACTTTTGAAAGCCCTGCTTAAGATCTACTTTTACGCACGTTGTGTGTTCTTCCGGCTTATGCAAAATTATCATTACCATGGGCCTCATCGCTTTCTTCATGCGTCGATCAAGTGAAATTGTAAAATTATTATACAAACAAATGTTTTAACAATCTGCTCATTTTAACACTTCGTTGCATTAAAAAAACAGAAAGTGACAGAATTAATTTCAAAGTTATCACAAATGGTTGCCTAAATCATTTTATTCGACGTTAAGATATGGAACTTCTTTTATTTCAATCATTACCAACTTTACTGGGCGCATGTCACTCAGTGCGCCCGTTAAAATATATGCAGGTAGGAGCAGTGACCTTTTTCTAAGGTTAATTTCAAAAGTGCTCACTTTATCGTGAACAGCCTTTAACCGGAAAGAACACACTTGGGGCCACCCACTGATGCCATGGAAACTTAAGTTAGTACTACGGGGTATGGGATACACCTCATCTAAGGTTGTCTCGCGTGCCCCATCCATCGAGGATGGATGTGTGGTGGCTTGCTGAAGGAGATCTGAAGGGTTTCTTCCCGAGAGAAGGATCGACGCAGTATGCGGCGATACAGCAGCGGCACTGTCATTTAGATATAGTAGAGGCTGGGTAGTGCCTCAGCCGTATCACGGGTTCTTCTAGGCGTGAGGGTCCTAGGTGAATGTGGAATGGGAGCGAACGGCGCATCACAGTATCAGATCGGTGCTTGGAGCTAGATGTTAGCCAGTTGTTCCTCTGCACTGATTGAGTGTACCTTAATCCATTGTCCATGGGGCCCACCTGCGTTGTGCTGCTATACTCTAATGAAGAGTCAAGCGCGGTCGATAGGCTGGGTACCCCCTCTAATGGAGTTATGGGAAGTCGCTTAGCTGTAGTGCCAAAAACATGTACTAATAAGAGACTCAATTTAGGCTCTTTATTGTTGGTACCAGCTGTTTATGACCCTACGAATCGGTATCAACAACAGAATGGTTTTTCCCATTATGTAGAAAACGTCGTTTATCACTACATAACCCTTTGACACTTTAACCCGAGTATACTGTTAATTTGTCATGCTACAGAAAACGTCAAATCATGACCGATGCCGTTTGCGGTCAGAAACCAGCACAAATTCGGACATAGAATTTCCGTGTGTAACATTACTGCACTGCCAGCTTCTGGGGTGCCATAGTTTACAACTAGCTGCTGCTTGTGTAATATAGAAACAATAACTCATTTCATAAACTTCATTGTGTAAGTTACTGCCATAAGTCAATAGCATGAGTAGTTTTCAGAACAAAATTTCCTTGTGCTGTAACATTTGAATTGAAAAAAATTAACGAGAACGTCAAGGTTTTGACACTATACCCCTGTGACTATAATGGTTTTTAATGTCGTCTGCGCCTTTAAAATGACCGGTAGTCACCTACCGCATATTCGGGAATTTTCCAGTGCATCCCGCGATTTACACAGAAATTTCGGAAGCTTTAGTTTTATTTTGTGTCCGGTTAAACCGAATGATTCATTAGTTCAACCAGCCTGAAAATTCGGCGGACGTCGTGGATATGCACCAACATCAGTGGATGAATATTTAACACTTCCTCTGAAAAAAAAATGTATACAAACATTTTCCCGTAATTTTCTAGGCATTACAAAATAGACAAATGTGCTTTAGAACGTTGAGCTTTACAAATAGGTGATGGAAATCGTAAAATTCGTGTGCAATGACAGTAATTCGCTTCTGGAAGTAAACGCAAGTAATGCTGAAAAGCTTAGACACTGTTAGTGGCTGAAGGTGATATGTTAAAATAAAATTGTTGTATGGAAGTTGTAGAATGTTGCTTGCTGTTTTAAGATAATTTTGTGATCTTATGCAAGTATGCTGTTTCCCTCAAGTGGATAGCGAGTGATAAATCGTAAATTTAAATTATTTATATTATATTATACTGAAGCCTACGCCTTTGTTTCCTAGATTTTAAGTAACATAACTTTCCAACTGATGTTCGTTAATTTGTCAAACGGCTTCCACCGATGCTTTCACCGCTAGTGGATTCATAGATGAATGTCTGTATTTGTGGCTAATGAATTTTATTATTTTACCTGGTATCCAAAGCTCATTACGATAAAATTTATGCTTAAAAGGTATTGTATGGTCGAAAGATACAGCTCTAATTTAAAGTAAGAACGCAATGTCGACGTTGTTTACACATGTAATCAACATTTATCCCGTCACCGACTGTCACACGAGTAAATGCTATTTTCTCTTTTGCCTTTTCAAATGAGATTCCTGCTAATCTGAAATCAGACGTCCTTGATTTGGTTGTAAACTGCTATGCTACACTCTAAATCTGAATCACTATAATTTCACTGTTTCAATTAATAAACTGCACTTGACTAATTCGGCAGTCACTTCAGTGAATTTAAGTGACGAATCAGTGAAAAGATACCAGTTTTGCTTCACTTATAGATTCAGTGACATTTTCCACTGATTCGTCAGTCACTTTTTTCACCGTTTTTCAGTGGTTTGTTTCTTGACTGATGGATGAGTCTAAAAAGGCCGTCAAACAACGTTAAAGAATGGTCGTTAAACAACGTGTATCAAGGGAAATAACAACGAATAACCTAATAAAATCAAAACAAAATACTTTCTTGATAGTGTTTCGTCTTTCAAAACATCATCTTATAAGGTAATATGAACATTTAGCCTTTCATTCTGTTTTTACGTTTCATTTAGTTTTCATGTAATCATCACAGCGCTCTACGTTTTAACAATCCTAACTGTTCTAATTAAATAAAAAACGAAAAGTAAGGGCATAAAATTTAAATCTTCACGATTTGGATAAGAACAATAACACATATGTTTCCCTCCTATTTTTAAACTCGAGTTGGTAGAGCACATGGTAAGGTAACGGCCTAAAAACGGAGTGGAAAGTGCTTCTCCCTGCGATGAATCACGGTAAATCACGCTATATAAATAATAAACGATCTTAAATAGCTTTATTTCACGTAATTATTTGCCTACATTCGATTAAATAAATATTTAATTCGCCACTGTAGTCGGCCGTTAGTTATTCAATCAGTGAAATTGTTTCACTGCACTAATTCAACCAGGGAAATCTTTTCACTGAAACGGTCAGTGGTTTTCCATTGATTCTAAGTGGAGCCATTTGCACTGATTCGTGTAGTTGAATTTCACTGCCAATCAGTGGTATTACACTGATTCGAATTTAGCGTGTATGCCAATTAAGCGTCATGAAATCATTAAATAATTGTTAAGTAATCACAGAATTTTGAAAAATATAACGCCATGAAACATTCAATTAAAACATATGATTGAACACACTGAACTAATATACACTTTCTAGTGAGAAATTGCCACACAAGCACGTGAAGAAGGCCACACCACAATAATAGCGGTTCATAAAAATACATACGGTGTATAAATCTGGTGAGTAATGACACGACGGAAGCAATGCACAACACACAATGAAATTTCCAGCTCTTTGACACCCACACAGATATATTTTGCATGTAACGTGCTAGAAGCAACGGATTACTTACAAAATTTCAGTGAGTGTGGTAATAGTAAGTGGTCACTGTTATCTTTCATAAACCTTTATACTGTGCGGTTGTCATCTGTACCGGGCAACGGCAATGCAAAGGTTTGCACGCCAGATATTGAGACTACTTGTTTCCTTGGTATTAATCGAGATATTTTAATAACTACGTAAGGCAGCTGTATTGTAAACAATAAATGTTATCTTTTTTAAAACATTATTTTGTAAACCGACGTATTATAAATTATATTGCACTCCTGAAGGCAATTTCATAGCTGAATGTTTGCCTTATGCCTTCATGGAGACAATGCGTCGACAGTAAGGTCATTAGAAACGGGGAAAGTTGCCCAGACATGCAGGAACGAGCAGGAATAGGCCATTACATGGCTAGTAAGGACCCATCCTAACATTCACCTTAAAAGATTTCGGGGACCCATGGAAAACAGAAATCAGGGTCGTCGGACCCGGATTTGAATCCATATCCTACCACCGAATGCGAGTCCTCGCTCGGTCTGGACAGACGGGAGGTGCGTGACTAGGAATTCAGCAGTCACAATAAGTGCTGCTTTGGTAGCGACAGGCGTAGTTGTGACTCGTAAACATCCGAGGTCTGTGCACATTTACAGACAATAAAGACAAGCAAAAAGTGAGTAATTTACATCAATCACAGCTGTACAGAATACCAACAATACAGAGGCGAAACAGCTGCCTTATACCGCGAACTCAAACCGCTCACGCCCACAAAATGGACGTTCGCTAGTAAACGTCCGATAACCTGATTACCGACCGGCAGCCCTGCCAATAGGGAAATTTCGCAACACACACACTGTAAAAATTTGTTTATTTTGTACAAGGAATTCTGTGGCAACTGCTTACCACAGATATTTTTGTAACACTACAAATAATGTAGACTAAACTCTCAAAGTTTTAGAGAGCAACTTGTGAAACTAATATTGGGTTATAACTAGCAAGTGATGTAGACTTCGAGTTTATTATAAATATTGAGCTACATAAAAGGTTTATTTTTATAAAATTATGACTTCTAAAATCTTTGGCAAATAATTTCTACAGAATTGTTTAGGACAATCAGAGAAATTCCTTACTGTTCAGTAGCCAATAAGACACAAAATCACGTAGTCAGTTAGAGAATAGGTTGGTTCACACCAAAAGAACCACTACACTATTCAGTCACCGTGTGCCTTCTTATATACCCTCATACTGTGACACTACCACTTCTGATTCTCTTTTTATTCTATCACTTCGGGGTACTATTGGCTCGCATTACTCCTGGAACACTTACTATATTCAAAGTATTAATTAATCATTATCCGTCAATTAGTACACCGATGAGTTGACGGTGTAATTTATTAATTACTTTATTTAATATAAAATCGACCCGCTACCCTTGAGTAGTTAAAGTAATGTCACGATGAAAAAAGAAAAAAAAAGCGAAAGAATGGGACTGTGCCCTAGCAAATTTTTTCTGAAATGGAGAAATATTTTCAAATTGACTTCTCAGTTACAATAATTCATGTTCCACAAAATGTTACAGATGGTCAACATGAACATGCTCAAATAACTATTCTATAGGTGCATATTACATATTGATTATACATACCAAGCATAGAATGTCACAATTTAAGGAATACGACAATTTATTCTTCGTTACGGATTCATAATCCTGAAGCGAGGGCAGGAGCGGCCAGTAAAGCAGAAGGGAAACAACTTGCTCTTGAGTCGACAAGGATTTCTACTTTTCGATATAAGCGCCTTCTTAAGCCGCTTAGCAACAAAGTTTCCAACACGCGGTGAAGGGTGTGTTGATGTGAGGGGGGAGGGGTGTTCATAAAGGAACCGCTCTTCGCTCTGAGGTACCGAGTCGATCCCATTAAGCGTCAGCTGCAATATATGCCTCCGCCAACACAAGCTTTTGCCAGCGGGTAGGGTGTAGACCAAATTGTGGCACGTCTCATTTCTCAGCTTTCCAGAGGATGCTGCAAGAAGGAGCGTGCGTGGTAAGCAAAACTGCTCACAACTGGAGCTTCTGATTATTCCGCGGCCATGTGATGCAAAGAAACATATAGGGATCCTACCATTTTGCACTGTAATTGGGCAACAAAGTATACGAAATATTGTTATATGTTAATTGCATGTACGTCATTGGACTTCCCCTCTTCCGACACGCCCTGCGAAACTCACAATCAACAGTAAACATTCATAATGCTGGTAGCTTCATTACGTGTGGCCTTGTGAAACAGGCGAAAGAGTACTGTTACGATTTATCTCTCTAGAAATTAAGTGGGCTATAAGAAGTTCAAGGGATGGATATCTTAATTAAATAAAGTATTAATTATAATTTCCCTATTTTATTTATAATAATTACAGCAAAATTCTCTGAACTCAAAATCTCACAGCCTGCTTCCTGGCTGTGGCTGCTGCTGCTGTCGCTGCTGCTGAGCACAGTTTGCTCTCAGGTGCCCCAGATGTCCCCACACTAAACACTCTGGCTGTTTGGGTAGGGGGCGGCGAGTCTCGGTTGTGAGCACCCTGGAGTCGATGTCCTTCATGGCCGTCTGCAAGTCCTTCAACATCCTCTTGACGCTGTCGTCCTCCCCTTCTTCAAGCATCACTGTCCGCACTGGACGTCGGGGCACTGATTACTGCAGTGCTGACTCCACTTCCTGTGCTCTGGCCAAGGGTTCCTGCATGGTGTGAGGCGCAGATAACTGCACAGCTTGCCATACATCGCTTTCAGCGATAGCGTCAACGAAGAAGCCGACGGCGATGCCATCTCGTGCCTCTTCCGAGCATCCCTCCAGAGACAGGTGCGACAGCCTGACAATATTCTGCCACAGCTCCTGCAGTGGTTCGCCGGGTCACTGGATGCGGTTTGGCAGTTGGGCGTGGTGGGCGTGCCGCAGGTACCAGTCGCCGAATTGAAGCTCCTAAGGCGACACCAGTGTGGAGTATTCTAGACGATGTCTTTGCGACAGCGACTGCAAAATGCTCAATGCTAAACCCCTCAGTACAGCTGCCAGGTAGTATGTCCGCTGCTCTTCAGCCCAGCCATTCAGGGTGGCAACGATCTCGAACTGGTGCCGGTAATCGCGCCAAGGTGTCTGTCCGTCGTAGGGGGCGGGCTTGGTTGTGACGCCTTTACCCACCCCAGAATGGGGCGCACCAACACTGAGGAACTGCGGTGCCTCCCCTGCGATGGCTGCACTGGCGGCGAACTCTACCTTCCTCTCGCTGCCCGCACCCGTCGTCTCGGCGGTGAGCAAACTCGGCTCCCCTTCCGCCCCTGCATATGGTCCCTCCTGCTGCTGCAAGAACTCCTGCCATTCCTTCTTGAGGGCGTTCACTTTCTGTTTCATCTATATCTCAGCACTGTGGATCTTCTTGTCCACGCAGTCTATTTTATTGTTCACCAACTTACTCACACCTTCTATTTTTCTAACTACATTTTCGTTTACACTGTCTATTTTCTATCTAAATTTTGTTTACACTGTCTCTAACACCAATAATTAGGCAATTTACAGATTCACTAATACTATTTATTTAACTATTTAGATTTATCCTTACACTATTAACAGATTCCCTAACACTACTAATCTGATTATTTACAGTATCTATTTTGCTATTTAAGTGGCACTTAAACTCCCGAATAAGGAGCGGAGTGCTTCATATCTGCTGACATTTTCCTAGTTAACATAAAAAAAAAAAAATTCAAAACAATTCCTTGGCGTGTTGCTCAAATATTGTGATATTTAAAAATAATAATTACGAATATCTGATTATTTTGTTTTTATAAAATTCCTACATCCCACTTTTGATATCAGTCTTACAATTTCTTTCTCTACAAATTAAGTGGGCTATACCAAGTTCATTAAGAGATGGAGGTCTTAATTAAATGAAATAATTAATTATTATTTCCTTATTTTATTGATAATAACTACAGCAAAATTCTCTGATCTCAAAATCTCACAATAAATTGATACCTCTTACTGTTCACAACTAATTACTCCAATTTCATAGAGTTTATAATTACCACAAACATATCAATTAAATTAAATTATTAAGGATCAGTCCCAATAGAGAGTGTATCAATCTATTCAAATATTCTATGAAATTAGTGTCCAAATTGACAGTTAGAATATTCACAATAAAATACGTATTACACTTCCATTCAGTTCCACCTCAGTTCAGTCCATGTCCTGCCAGTCGCAATGTTCTAGACTCCTTCAAGCGCCCTCACACACAGTAGGCTTCACTCGGTTTCATACGCTCTCGTCCATTCACGCCACGAACACCTCGCCCGTCGTCGTCCTGTCGTCGTCGACACTCCACTTCGCTCGCGCACACTCTGCCAGACGTCCTCCGTCAAAGACTGCCGACCGCTGGGTTGCGGCAGTATATATAGTGTTTCAGGCCACCACCTGGAATCTTCCCCAATAGGCGTGATTCGTCGCGGTGGGCCGAGGCGCCAGTCAGTCTAACCAGAACATTCTTGCATCGTCGCTAAACGTATTGGAAACTCTAGCAGGCGAGAGGAGGTCTGTGACGCCAGCAAGTCTAGCCGCTGTCAGTATTCACGGGATTCCCAGAAGGGGTGGAGCCAGCCACGAGTACATCGTTCCAGAAAGGGGAGGGCGAGGTGGATCACCTCTCAAGGCGCCGGACAGCCGCAGCACGTAAGAGTCCTTTCTGCCTGTGGTGGTAGCTAATGAACAAATGACCTCTGCTCGAGTGTTTAGAACACTGTAGTGTCTGGCATGGCGCAATCTAACTGAGCGAAATTGTATTGTCTCTTTGAATGCTATGTTTTATATTTACACTGGGGCAGGAGCAACATCCACGTGATAGAGGTTTCATAAGTGTAATCCGTCACTCCATAATGTATGACAACAAACAGAATATTGGAATATAAAAGCGACTTAATATATAAGGTGGGACAAGCCGTTATACTTAATGTTTGACTCCATGTATTGACGAGATGAAATAAAACGGACAGTTTTGTACACCCAATCCTTTCATTGAATCATTGTTTACACAATAAGATGTTTCAAAGGTAAAAAAATGTTCTTCATTATTGAAATATAATGACATGTGAAAAAAAAAAAGCGTTTCCTCCATCTTGCCCCACTAGTGGGGCAAGAAATGGTACCTAGAATTCACTCTTTAAATATAGATTTTTAAATATGAAATCACGAAAATTCTACACTGAAACTTGTGATATTAAATTTTCACAGAAGGCACAGATATGAGCAGCATTCACATCTTCACTTTCAATGCCTGTACGTCGTGCGCAAATACGGAGCCTAATACACCCTCTTTCGCAGAGCTATTGAAACCAAAGGCTCTGGTAATCTTCTTCATCACACTCACTGTCCTTGGATATTTCCTGAGTCACACACAAAGATGATGGAGGATACTAGAAGTTTTCTTTTTCGAACTCATTGAGCGTGTTCTCTTAGCTGTCTTCTTGATTTTACTTGGACCTAGATAATTTAATTTCCGATAGAGTGCTGCTTCATTTTCGCTATCTCGTTCTTCCATTAGTTTTGCTGTCTAAGGTGTTGCAGTTAAGACAGATGTCTTTCCACATCGTTTTGAAGATTTTCTTCTGTTTCTTTGATGTACTTTTGGTATAGGAAAACCACTTCTGTGCTAGCAACTTTTAAGTTTGTAGGCATGAGTTCATTCTCCAGGGGTGGCTGTTTTTTGAAGCAGAAGAGGCTGCGGCTCTCGACAGTAAGGATTCGTTAATGTATTTAGATGTTTGAGGTGCATAATGCTAAGGCAATTGAATCTGTCTCTGCTGAAGTATCATCAAAAATGTCCTGTATGTCTGTGGTTTCAGATGGCAAGAAGTCCCCTTCACCGAACACATTGCTGTCAACTGGCCATATTCCAAAATTTTTGGAACCCACTCAATGCATTGCTTATTGTTGCTGATAGAATGTATCCAGAGCCAAATAATAAGGCAATCTGGTGCATAATAACCACATTCCCAGGGTTTCTTTGTAGCCACTTATGAACTTCATCTTTATAGTATTTGCTCGAAGGTTTCATGAATGAAACATTGGGTGGTTGGAGGCGGTGGGAGCAATATGGTGGTAAACATACTGTAGTGACGTCATTTAGTCTAGCCAGATCGATCAAGTACAAATTATTCGTGGAAGTCTTATGACCATCTAGTATAAGGAGTATTGGTTTATCTTTTTATGCGCCAGAGCAAGCAAGGAATTTCCGGATCCAGTTTATTAAAAGTTCTTTAGCGTTCCACCCAGTTCCATGTAATTCTGCTGTAGTACCAGGGGGAAGTCAAGTCTAGAATTCCTACTGCATTGTTTTCCGGGGCGGGGGGGATATGAACGTCAGTGGGGCATAATTACCAGTGGCCAAGAAGCAAATTACAGTAGTTAATGCCTCACCTCTTTCTGCTGACGTCACAGTGCCAATGTGTCGACGTCCTCTTAGTGCCATTATTTTAGTATGACCCCTCGCGTTTATAGTCAGCCCAATTTAATCTACGTTAGAGATCCTATTGCTTGGGTATAAACTTCTTTAGAAAGGAGATTTTTTTCTCTCCAAATCGACCTTAATAAATTCCACAGCCCGTACTGCTGCTATTAATTCGGGTTTTCTTAAAGACAAGGTAAGATTACGAGCTATAAAACCTCCGACCCAGTATCTTCCAGCTTAACAGCCCTCTTTATTAAATGGGTGATTGATATTGTATCGTTCGGCTAGTTGAATTGCAACATCATTAAGTTCGTTAACTGTTAGGCTGAATAACTGACCTTCCATTCCTTTAAATAATTAACCCATTCGCCCTCCTGTTCTTCATTAAATCACACTTTATAGATCCCAACACTTTTTGCACAAAATAATCAAGGTTATTTTGTCTTTTCGTAACATGTCGTTCCAAAATTGCCTGACGCACATTAAATTGACGCGCAGCATTGTAGTAGCCCATCGAGTCATTTACAACTGCTTCTAAATTTTTTTTGCATCGACACTTGCGATCATTATTGTCTGGTAGTCTTCCTTTTAAATTTACGCTCCACATGCAACAATAAAAAAAGCAGAACTTACGACTACACGTACCTTCGTAAGAGGTATATATATAACCAAACAAACATGAACCTGTGTAGTTGTTATTGTTACTTACATACAAAGGAAACAAGTGGGGCATGATGGGGTAGTACGCCTTCATTCCTTACACCATTTTGCCCTCACATCTCATTTTGAGGTTATACAATCATTTATCACCAAGTTCCATCTTCATATTATTATGTGAATACATAGATGCATTTCCAAAAACACCAATTACAGCAGTATTGTCTGCCTTGCCCTCACGAACTGGAAAAGTCTTCCAACAGATTATCCTGTTTGGTCCCAGTACATAGTGGCAGCATTAGATCTACGAAGCGCTGCCGCAGAGTTTCCCGTTTGCATGTTTAATGCTGAGCGATTAGGTGAAAGTAGTAGGTGCGAGCTGATCCTGGACTTTTCTGTTTTCGGTTTTTTGTGATTTATCACATTTTTATTTTAAAAAGCAAATACTAAGTAAGCATAAATATTGAAAAACAATGCTAAAAATCTACACACCTTCAGAAAACCACAGAATGATGCATGGAAATGGTTTCCAATAGTCGTCTAGAGAAAAACTAGTGTCTACACATGAGTTTCCATCAACATCTGTTGGACGGCACTACACGCTGGATGACGATTCTCCTTACTCTGTATTACCCCACTACTCCGTCTTGCTGAACCTTCCTAATTGCAATGATTCATAGCAGTAAAATTGAATGCTCGTTCTGTTTAAATATATCGTGTACATGCATGTTTGAAGTTTTCTTCTCATTATTTGCTATCATTTTAAAGACAAATTTTCCGTTAGTTGGAGCCCATCAAAATACATGCAACCCAAATATTACTATTGGTCTGTTTTTCGTTTGCCAATAAATCCTGTGTATCAGAAACATATTATACAATAATTAACAAACAACCAGATTTTTGCGAAAGAATGCCTGTTCGTTAAAAAAATATTGAGTTCATATCCTGCATAGCGATTGGAACGCTTTAACTGCTACTCATCTTATGTACCTGCATGGTAATAACAGAATTTTGGCGATGACTCAGTCAATAACATAATGTCTTCTCACAAAGCCAGGAGACCAACGACTAAAGTAAAATTGTAAGTAAGCTTATAAGATACAAAGGTATAGAAAACGCGAAACCCTTCCACTAGCATCACGTGGTCCTACTAATAAATTGAGTAGGAATATAGAGTGTTTTCAGCAACTTGCCATTAGAAAAGATTTCCATTCTCAATGAATGTAAAAGCATGGGAAAATGGAATCACTCTTAAGTAAGTCGAGAGCAAATGTAATATTTTTTTTTATACAGAATGTCCTAGAGTTTACCTACCATTGTGAACATGTGTAGTATCTTAAAGCAGAGACAATATCTATCGACGTTACAGAAAACCGAAAGATATATGTCTGCCATTTGTGACAACGCACACAACAGAATAATTTCTTGAATATTACTCCAGTGAGACGACGTTCCTCCAGGTTCACACATTTGTGCACTCTATGCAGCACGTTTTCCATAACCCGCAACAATGCTGCTGCCGGCATAGCGTTAATTTCCGTGGAAATCCTCTGTTTGAGTGTGTTCATATCTGGCGGGCGTGTTTGAAAAACATGACTTTTGAGGTATCCCCACAGGGCATAATCACAAATCGACAGATCGGGAGAGTGAGTAGGCCATGGAATGTCTCCAAAAGCGCGAATTTATTCTATGCTGAAACATTGTTCGTAAAGTGTCCATTGACAGGCGAGCGGTGTGAGCTGTGGCTCCATCTTGATGGAAATAAACGTTTGTAAAGTCGAAGTTGAGGCCACATAATGCGCGGTGTACAGGTGACCACCGCTCCTAGCTTACTGACAATAGCATCACTCGCCGGACAGGTCCGGCGGTATCACGCCATCCCCATCCTAGGGACACACGCGTAATAGGCGAGTCAAAATGGTAGGTGGACGCTGGGACATTCTTTATACATGAAAACCAGGATTAGGTTCCACCGGAGATAAGTCTGGATCTCATTTGGTGAGAACCTGTGTGGCATCCATTACACAGAATAGTTGAAATAAACAGAGCCGAAATGAGATAGAGTGCTCTTTGAAGTTTATCGCTTTCTGCTGTGAGGTTACAATATTTGGTAAATTATTAGATACATTCACAAAAATGAAAAAGAGTGGCCGCTTCTTTTAAATAGACTTTGCGTCTGATTGGCGACTGCGTGCTGCGAAATATTCGCTATTGACTGGACTGCCAGGCTTACAAACACATTGCCAGGCCCTGATTGGCGGACGGTGTAATGGAATGTTGCTGGCGTGTACGGCTGGATTTTGCGGCATAAACGGCTGTTTCACCTCTGTATTGTCAAGTATTCTGTTATTTGACGTAATAAGGCACCATAATATACTTCACAGTACTATGAATGCTTGAGAAAAGTTGGCCATGTCGAACCGGAAATTGGGCTCTGACAAAGGCAGCAAAAGACGAGCAAATGTTAAGCCTCGTATGTTGGCATGTTATAGCCCGAACTGGCAGCGCTTCTAAAGTTTATATATTTCCAGATGTACCAGTATAGCCCATTCACCGTTATTCCCAACTTTTCTGAAACCCTGCTAAGGTAATATTTCCAGGATATTTTTACGCCTAATGGAAACAATGCTTAACCAAGTAAAGGCTGTTTACGATCAAGCGAGCACTTTTGAAATCAGCCTTAGAAAAAATCTCTGCCCCCACCTACATATATATTAACGGGCGCACTGAGTGACATGCGCCCACTAAAGTTGACAACGTTGTAGGGAAAGAAGTTCCATATCTTAAAGTCGAATAAAAAGTGTTAGGCAACCATTTTAAACAACTTAAATTATTTATTTTGCTTCATGCTTATTTTCTAATGCATCTAAGTGTAAAAATGAGAAAATTTATTAGATACTTACCTTTCTAATAATTTGACAGTTTTACTTGACCGACGCACGAATAAAGTGACGAGGGCCACGACAATGTTTATCTTACATAAGGCGGAAGAATACACAACGTGTATAGAAGTATATTTTAAGCAGCGATTTCAAAACTGCTCTTTTTACCGTGAACAACCTATATACAAAATTACACTAAAAGGGACTGCGCACCGTATTGTACGCACTCAGTGTAAAAATTAATTTCGCAAGAACTATTTCTTACTAGGCATTACCAATACACATTTTATCTCTCTGTTTTTATTCATACTTGTCATAAATGAAAAAAAAAAAAAAACACAATTTATAGACACAATACAAGTAAACATATTATTTAATTTTAAAAAGTAAGATTCTTAAATGTTAAGAGAAAAATTAAATGCTTGTGGTACACAACATTCAATAAACAATCAAGTCCGTCATACATGCGGTGATTTCTCAAAAGTTCGATTTAAAAAATTGGCAAGAAACCGCGAATAAACTCTACTACATGATTCTCGCTGTCAGGGTCGAGAGACTGCAATCAATTAGAGTCCGAAAGAAAGACCCAGTATTCTTTGAGTTATGGCCGTCACTCTTTATTCGAAGAGTTTCGTCGACAGGAAGACTGCTTTAGCCGCAATAGAGAGAAACCAACGCGCTGTGCGTGGCGGGGTTAAACGCGCTCGCCGATTGGAAAATAAATCTCCCTCCCGCAACATTGTGCCGGAGCAGATGAAGATGGGCTATATTGCCTGCGACATCAATATTGGATGAGACGGCAAATGTCAAATGGGTATTGGCTCCCCGCAGTGGGATGCGAGATCTGGACGAAGGGGGAGAGAAAATATCACGAGTGGGCTGAGAGCCGTGGCAGCTGACTCCGTTGTGTCCCGTAGCCGCGGTGAAGTAGTGGTTAGACGACTCGCCTCTCACCTAGGCGAACCGAGTTCGATCCCCGGCGGGGTCGCTCCCGGAATTTCGCATATGGGTATCGTGCCGGACGATGTCGTTGGTCGATGCGTTTTCTCAGGGATCTCCCGTTTCTCCAGGTTCTGCATTCCACTGTTTCTCCATACTCAACTCGCTTCACCCTCAGTGGCTCTCATAACCACGATGTTAAGAGCCGTCCAAATCTCCCCACTCCACTTTAATTGAAATGAGTTTTATGTCATAAAATTGAACTAAGCTTCGCGCACACAAAATACGGAACATCTCAGCAGCTTCGGGTTTCACGAACGAAAACTGCCGATGACGCATGAAGCGTTATTCGCCACTGGAACTACACAATTATCGTTTCTACGGCAGTTACTGGAGTGGAGGGGCTATATTTGGGCGGCTCTTAAGACCAGGTCTTGAGAGCCGGTGAGGGTTAAGTGAGATGAGTATGGAGCAGCGCCGGAATGCAAGGGCAGGGGGAATTGCAAATCCCTGAATAAACCCGCCGACCGGCGGCATGGGGCGGTAAGGATATGCACTCCACTTAAAACGAATCTTTTATATATAAAAAATCAGCACGAGCCACATGCAACAGTTGGCAGCACTTTAAACATTCAAACGTAACAAAAAATAGTAAAAAATTCATTCTGTACCCTCAACTTAATAACATGTTAATAATCATATTTTCTAACAGGACGTGGTAGAGGAATGGAGAGCCTACTTTTGTAGCGTAGTTGGCTACGTACGTCAAGGTTTAAGGGGCTCCGTGTTCGAGTCCTGGAGAAGGTTCGGGTGTCTATTTATGCACGTTCGTACGAGTCGCCCTATTTGTGAAATCGTCTACGATGACTGTCAAACGAACGTCAAATAACGGAGCATTAAAAAATTACTTGCAAGGAACTTGTGTTTTGAATTTTTTTACTAAGTTCAAATACAACTTCGCAAAACCATATTTTTAATTATATATTTTTTTAATATGCTGGTGAACACATGCATAATTAATGACGAAAGTTAAACATATGTTTAGTAATTGTTCTTCTTTAACTGGAAATACCGAAAGCCTAGTAGCAAATTTGCGGAATAGTTCTGTAAAATTTACGAAAATTTCGTTAGTTAAAATAATAAGTTCTTTTAAGTATACGGAGATTCCAGGATTTTTTTTTCTAGCAGTACTTCTTCGTAATGTTACGGAAATTGTTTTGCTAACAGTATAACGCGTTAAGAGTTCCATTAAAGGTTAGGCAGTGTAGGTTAGCGCAACTTGTGGCAGAGGATAACAGAAATCTGAGCCAAAGGTAAATATTAGCACTTGAATAGCGTAATGTAAGGTGCTGGGTGGAATAGGAGAATAGTGACTGAATGTGATAGAAGCCTACGACCAAATGGCGGTCAGGGAAATATCACTGACCATTGTCCTGCAGACTAGATTCTTTACCTGATTGTTTGGCTCTCAGTCATTTGTTAAGAAGCTACGAAATTGGCTTCATCCTATATCAGGTAACACAGGTTAAGATAAGATTTTTACTACAGTTTTGTTATTGGCAAGGCTAAATGCCCTTTGGGATATGCAATCCCCTTGCTACCTTCAAACGACTAATAGAGAAAGTTCTGCTCCTAGACATTTGTCAGGTGTACCTAGACGACATTGTAGTCAAGGGAAGAACATTTGAATAGCACCTGGCAAGCTTAGATTCTGTGTTTCAGAAAGTGACTGTGGCCAATCTGAAATTGATTCCCAAGAAATGCCACTTCCTCCAAAAGAAAATTAATTTCTTGGGCCATGTTGTATCGGCCCATGGAATTGAAACAGACCATGAGAAGACTAGATAAATAAGAGACTGGCCTACAGCAACAGATAAAACTGAAATTCGAAGTTGCCTGGGCTTATGTGCTTACTACCATCGATTTGTGCCCAGTTTCGCCACTATCGCCAAACCTCTGCATGAATTGACCGAGGCGAAAAGAAAATTTTATTGGACCCCAGAGTGCGAAATTGCATCAATAGACTAAAGGAAATTCTGATATCTCTGGGCTTCCCGAGTAGAGAGGGTGAATTTATTCTGGATACTGATTGTAGCGATGTTGGAATTGGGGCTGTGTTATTTTAGGTCCAGGATGGAAAAGAGCGGTCATTGGAATACTTCAGTAAGGTGCTACACAAGCCCGAGAGGAACTATTGCGTGACACGCGGGGAGCTTTTGGCAGTGGTGAAGGCGGTTGCACATTTTCATCCATATCATTATGGCAGACACTTAATCCTAAGAACTGATCACTCTTCGGTATGCTGGCTGCTAAGAGAACGGCACAACACAGCAGCAGGGGGTAACTTCGGTGCAAAAATACACTTGACAGAGTCCAAATGAGATTCTATTGGTTGCATTGTCGGCAGGGTGTTGAGAAGTGGTGCCATCTGTGTGATGCATCTACTGAAAGGAAGGGTCCGAGGGTTAAGGGACGTGGTCTCCTCCAGAAGAACAATGTTGGGGCCTCATTCGAGAGGATGGCAGTTGACATTCTTGGACCCCTACCAATCACTGAGAGGGGAAATAAATTCCTTATGGTAGCACAAGACTGAGGTCACACCGGTGCCAAACCAAGAGGCAGGCACAGTAGCTGATGCTCTTGTCGAGCATGTTTTCTCCAGGTTTGGGGTGCCACAGGAGCTTCATTCGGACTAAGGACGAAATTGTGAAGCAAATCATGACCAAGAAGTAATGAGGATTTTAGGAATGAAGAAAACCCGAACCGCAGCATTACACCCTCAGTCGGATAGAATGGTTGAGAGGCTAAATCGTACCCTGGAACAGTCTCTGGCTACCTTCGTAGAAGACAATCAGAGGGATGGGTCTCTAAGGTACCCTTATTTTTCCTCGCATATCGCTCGGCGGTCCACGAGTCCAGAAGGGTAACACCTTCAAGGATGCTGTTTGGGAGAGAGCTCCGCCTATCTGGTGACCTGCTGTTCGGACGTCTATTGGAGGAAGAAGCAGCCACTTCAGAATATGCTATGAAGTTACGTCAGTAGTTAACCGACATTCATGTGTTCGCCCGGAGGCACTTTAAAATTAACAGTGACAGAATGAAAACACGATATGACCGAATAATGCCTCAGGAGAATTTTCGAGAAGGACATCTGGTGTGGTTGTACAACCATCAACAAAAGAAGGGATACTGCCCGGAGCTACAGAAATCTTGGGAAGGCCCGTACAGGATCTTGAAGTGGATTAATGATGTGGTCTACAGGATTTGCTGACAGGGTTCTCGGGCGAAACCTAAGGTTATCCACATCGACCGACTGGTGCTGTACGAAGGTCCTGATGCTGTAGAATCTGTTCGGGACGAATAGACTTAAGGAGAGTCAGTGTTACGCACTGCGGCTGTCAGGCGCCGTGGGAGGTGATCCATCTCGCCCTCCCCTACCTGGAACGATGCGCTCGTGGCTGGCTCCTCCCCTTCTGGGAATCCCGTGAATACCAACAGCGGCGAAACTTGCTGGTGTCACAGACATCCTCTCGCCTGCCTGCTAAAGTTTCCGATACGTTTAGCAACGATCCAAGAATGTTCTACTGAAACTGGCTGTCGCCTTGGCCCTCCGCCACGCATCACGCCCATTGGTGAAGATTCTAGGTGGCGGCCTAAGACACTATATATACTGTCGCAACCCAGTGACCGGCATACTTTGATGGAAGCCGCCTGGCCGAGTGTACTCGAGCGAAGTGAAGTGTGGACGACGACAGGACGACGGCGGGCGAGGTGTTCGGGGCGTGAATGGACGAGAGGGTGTGAAACCGAGTGAATCTCACTGTGTGTGAGGGCGCTTGGAGGACTCTAGAACATTGCGACTGGCGGGACATGGACTGAGCTGAGGTGGTACTGAATGGAAGTGTAATACGGATTTTATTGTAAATATTCGAACTGTCAAATTGGACACATATTTTATAGAATATTTGAATATATTGATACACTGTCTATTGGAACTGATGCTTAATTATTTAATTTAATTCATATATTTGTGGTAATTGGAAATTGTATGAAATTGGAGTAATAAGTTGTGAACAGTAAGATGTATCGATTTATTGTGAGATTTTGAGTTCAGAGAATTTTGCTGTAATTATTATAAATAAAATAGGGAAATTATAATTAATACTTTATTTAATTAAGATATCCATCCCTTGAACTTCTTATAGCCCACTTAATTTCTAGAGAGATAAATCGTAACAGTACTCTTTCGCCTGTTTCACAAGGCCACACGTAATGAAGCTATCAGCATTATGAATGTTTACTGTTGGTTGTGAGTTTCGCAGGGCGTGTCGGAAGAGGGGAAGTCCAATGACGTACATGAAATTAACATATAACAATATTTCGTATACTTTGTTGCCCAATTACAGTCCAAAATGGTAGGATCCCTATATGTTTCTTTGCATCACATGGCCGCGGAATAATCAGAAGCTCCAGTTGTGAGCAGTTTTGCTTACCACGCACGCTTCTTCTTGCAGCATCCTCTGGAAAGCTGAGAAATGAGACGTGCCACAATTTGGTCTACACCCTACCCGCTGGCAAAAGCTTGTGTTGGCGGAGGCATATATTGCAGCTGACGCTTAATGGGATCGACTCGGTACCTCAGAGCGAAGAGCGGTTCCTTTATGAACCCCCCTCCCCCCTCACACCAACACACCCTTCACCGCGTGTTGGAAACTTTGTTGCTAAGCGGCTTAAGAAGGCGCTTATATCGAAAAGTAGAAATCCTTGTCGACTCAAGAGCAAGTTGTTTCCCTTCTGCTTTACTGGCCGCTCCTGCCCTCGCTTCAGGATTATGACTCCGTTACGAAGAATAAATTGTCGTATTCCTTAAATTGTGACATTCTATGCTTGGTATGTATAATCAATATGTAATATGCACCTATAGAATAGTTATTTGAGCATATTTGAACACAACAGATCTCTTTAATATCTCGATAAGGACCAAGTTTTCATAGATAATCTGCCGTGCCTGGAATGTCGGACGTCCTATCAGGTCTGCAGCCCCATAGATTTTGTCAGTCCTCGAAACCACTCAGATGTCCCTTTCCCAGCGGACATTCTGCAAGGTTTTTCCATAAGCAGTATTATTCATCAACTTGAAAAACGATTTTTCGAATGCGTTTGCAGCCTGGACACATTTCTGATTGTTAAACTCGATGTACGGAGCCATCCATGCCTTCTGCTCAAAGTGCAAAAAGCTATTAACAGAGTCAAGTTTGGCCCTGTACATCAAGGACTGCCTCAGTGTTTCCCTTTGTATAACATATTTCTTGTATGGTGCGAATGTTAAAAGAAGTTTCTCATGCGAGGCATTGAGGGATAGTCCATTTTCTTGGGCCAAAGGCAGATCAGATAGTTTATCATGACATTCCTCCGGAAATGACAGATCAACTTCTGCGAAAAAAACGAGTGCCACCATCATACACCATGTTTGCAAAATCCCATGAAGAGAACACGTCATCATCAACCCACTCAAAATTATCTACCGGAAGCTTGGACTGCATTGTATGATTGTACAGCCCATTGACATCGAAATAGCATATATATTTCGATGCCATACTGGGGTCGTTTTCCTCACTCATGTAAACATTGTTGGCTGCTACACATCTTTTTGAAATCTGGGTAATGCAGCCCCTAACCCCGCGTTCTACAAAAATATATATGTCTGGGTCAGTCAACATCTCTAGCCACGCGCGTGTCATTGACAATAAAGTGTCCCATGAAAGGGACGGAGCTGTGACGTACATGGCGGGGTCAAGGCCGTAATGAGCAAAACATACTGTCCTGAAATTCTAAAAAACATCCGCCAGAAAACAAGTGTCCACATGTAAGTAATGAATAGCATTCTGCAGCAAGTTTATGCAATTTAATGCATCCCATGCGGCTTGGGCATGAGCGTAATCTTAATCGCTAAGCTTTCGCCACTCATCACATTATAAAATGCGTCCTATGGTGGGAGTGACTTGCACATAACACTGTCTAGCAACTTAACAAAGTCATAAGGAAAAACTCCCATCTGTTTTGCTAATTCGAACTGGATGTTATCTGGAAACATCGAGCGGCGATACTCAATTGCATAGGTAGTAAATTGCCAGCCAAAGTTTCCAGAGAGGTGCTCATGAATTGGAATGAATCAATAAATCTTAACATGAAATATTGCACATTTCCATTACAATCAGTCCCATTGGAAATCTGTTTTGTGGTACATTTGTATTTCTCTAGGGTCATTCCAATCATTTAAAATTTTCTAGGATTTTCAATTACCATGACTCCATTGTGTAACGTTACGTGACATTCAGCCAAGGAATTTATAAGAAAGTGACCATCGTAATTCTGCAGGTTATTTAAAACACCGACACGATGTCTTTTGGGCAGTCTGAAATTCAAGTTGAACTTATTGTGCGCGCGGCCTTTGATTTCGCCCATCAGATGGTCATGGTCGACCACAATATAATCTGTACCGAGCATTTCATTACAAATGTGACAACTTTTTTGAGCCGCCAACCTAGCTTCATCAGCAGGGGTTTTTGGCTTCATCGGAACAATAGTGCTGTAAATTCCTGCAACCCACTTTGTAAGTTCAACTAATTTATCAACTAATTGGTAGATACAATCAACACCCACAAACTCGAAATACCGATATAAACTTGAATTGTATGAACAAACCAAAAAAATGCTACAAGCATATGGAATATGTTGGTTGATGGTAGTTGTATTATTTGTTTAATCATTAGGCAAGCAAGTAGACATGGGTTTCAGGCAACTTTCTATGTCGCAATAGCCGACGAAACCCAATATCTGCTGTTTGCTGTAATTTTAAATTCCAAGTACTTGTCGTTCCCAGTGGGGAAAGTACTGCGAACAGCTTTTTGTTGTTGGCAAAGAATAGTCAGACTGGCGAGTTTCTCTTCACTACCAAAGTACTGGAGACAAAAATCTCAAATATGTTTTCTCTAATGTTTCTTACTCAGCTAACGACCAGCCATGACAAATTTTTAATGCATATGAAGTGCAAATGAGTGCCATTTCCACTCACACGAATCGCCAAAATATTTATATGTTTGTCATGGTGTACAGGAGAAATACACATGGGTACTAAAACCCCACCTTTTTCGCATTTTTCGTCAATTATATTGCTATCTTTGTCTATCACACAGTAGACAGTGATTTAAATAGATGTGTTTTCCTAGAACTTGCGAATATCCTGCATGACTACAGGTGTCGACAGATCTTGGATATTTAAAACTTCTTAAGGTTTTGAATATGAAGTAGTTCTGTGGGGGTTTTGTGTGGCAGGAAACAAAGATGCTACGACGGCGTAGTGGAAACACATTACCTCGGGATGGTCTACATCGACACAAGCAAGAGTATTTGAAATAAACTTGGACAGATTAGTGTGTGCAACCCCGAAGGTGAATGGCCGATATTGACTAACATGGATGTTCATGTCCACATACATCAACATTTGGAGACTCCAACCAGAACCACGTGCACTAAAATCCTCAAGTCTGTTTGTGAGCTAAGGAACGATATACTCATCATAGATTAAACCCACATCGGATGAATGGAAGACAGGGAATGCTTTGCTTTGAAAACAAAAAGTCTCTTTAGCGCCTTCTTCCCCCATGAGGGATTTCAAGTAATTACCAGCTACAGAAACAGGTAATGTAACTGGCCGGGGTGATGCCATTAATGAGCTTAATAAAGGAGCTTTACTCCTCTCAAAGAAATGAGAAAAATCTGCTTGAGACTCTAATTGTTCGTTAAGTGTCTGCATGTCATTTAGTGTTCCCGCGAATGCTGTAGCCAAAAGCTGGCATGTCAGGTCTGGCAAAGCTTCCACTAAGGCTTGGGAATCGGAAGAGGAATTATTTTCCACCTCCCTTGTCCAAAAATATCTCTAATCGACTCGAAAGTCGGTTGTGAAATGGTTGGAGCACTTTGCGAATCACAAGAGCCTTTCAAGTCTGATAGAAATAAGTCGTCATTTTAAAGATCAACCTTCTAATGTTTGGGAGAAGCAGACACGTTTTGACCTTTTGGTTTTGATAATCTCTCTGTAAGCGAATCCGTGCTCGAATAGCTTAAGTAGAGATTATCATCCAATAGATTAACTCGCATCCGCTTAGGCGAAGGGACACTGTCTCGACAGCATGTTTGTCTTTCTGCCTGCAATTCCGGATCGGAATCGCTTACATAAAGATCTTCAAGCAAGATTTAAATACTAAATCACTTACGCTGACCCATTTTCAGCTAACTAAAAACTTTCTTTAGCTTTCCCGATATAAAAAGTTTAAAAACCACAATAATTAAATTGAAGTGATCTTTCAGTAAAAAAAAAAAAAAAGAAAACACTCTTAATAACTCACACACAATATAAGGGAATACATTATTTTATTACTAACATCCTAGACAAAAGGGCAAAATGTAAATTTTTTTCTTAATTTTAAATTTTATATTTTTTTGGGAAAGACTGGAGCAAGAGCTGTGACTAAAAAGGTAACGAGTTCAAAATACTTTTAAATGTGGATGAGAGTCAGGTAGCTAGCAGGCAGGAAGAAATACAATAAGGAATAGACGGACCAAGGTCTCAGCCGCCTGACGGGCCGTGTGCATGGTGAGGGGGAAATTACGTGAGCGTGGGACAAGCTAGGCCGGTCCGCATGTGGAGCTGCTAGCAAGAGAAAGGCAACTCTAGTACACTAAACTGCCACTAGCGCCTGTGTGTGCCACTATTTGGCGGATCTACCCCTCCGTTCCCATCTGACAACTTCCCCTTCTCCCACCTGTATTGCAAAGACTGTGGGCGTGCATGCGCAACAGATAGAGAACTTCTCCCACCTGTACGACATTCTCCCTTTGCCCTCCAACGACACATTGCGTAGACCCTGCGGGCATATCTGCATTGTGACGAGGGATGGCAAAAGGAGAAACTTGGCACTTCCCCTCCACCATGCTTCCCCAATGATTTCAGTCTGCAGCCTGGCTCCAGTAATGAATTGACTGTGCTTTGCAATCTGTCTCGCCCTTGTTTTTCACAAGATTTTACATTTTGCTCCAGGTGTGCGCGGCTTTCATTTAGAATGCAACAGTAAAATTTATACTCACACTATTGCATTTATGTTTAAACCTAATTTGAACATGATTTTTGTGAGAGAAAAACTTTACATTAAAAAAATTCTTGTATCTTACACCATCAAAAACATTTTTGAGATCATTAACACCATAAAAAAATTCAAATTTTTACAGTATTAAAAAATTAAAATTTGTACATCGTCGAAAATGTTTTAGTGATACACTGCTAAAAATACATTCAATATTACACCATAAAAAATAATCTGCTCTGTAAAATTTTTTATACATTTTTCGAAAATAAGTTTAATAATGAAAGTTTGAGCAAGGGAAATAATCTGTTACACTCAAAGCATTTAAAAGACTTGCCTAAAATTCAAAAATTTTATGTTATAAACTAAACATAAAAAACTACTTAAAATTCAAACATTTGACACTATAAAATTAAACATGCAATACTTAAAGCAAAACCTAAATATTTATTTAATTTATTTAATACTTTTACAACTATACAATCATGCATTTTAGAAGTAAAATTTACTGAAACTTAAAAAAATACTTGAAATATCTCTATCTCTCTCTCACACACTTACACTCACATTTGTTCATCAACTTTGAAAAGTAAATATCTTAAACTTAACTTACTTACCCAAACCACCCTATAACACATACTTCAAAACACTTCATTAGTTAGAAATACTCAAGGCTCATATATTCACCATCATACATCCTTCACCAGTCAGCTCACACTGAACAAGCTTGGAAATTGAGATTATGCATCTACCCCATCACACTTAGCATGAGAGGCATGGTTATTCCTTGTTTTAGCCATTCCAAAGTTCATACCTCATACACACAATATCCCTTCCTTAAACATTTCTTATAACTATGTAAAACTAACTATAATTTACATGAATTTTCCCCTGCACTCACAGTCATTCATACAACTACGTAACCAAAATTTCTAAGAGTACTTGGTGATATATTCTAGATGCTTTTCCCTAACTTTTGCGAATATTTAAACAGTGACAAGAGTCCGTAGGTATGCATTATTGATGAAGCCTTATTTCATATAGTGCAAGATGCTACTACTGGAAGTTCACCTCTCCTATCGACTCTGCTAAATAAACTCAAAAATCCCTAAAATAAATTACATCTGGAATTAATTTACATGACTTTTCCCCTGCACTCATACAAATACATGGCAAAAATTTCTCAGAGGACTTGATATATTCAAAATGATTTTTCACATACTTTTGCGAATATTTAAATAGTGAAAATAGACTGTAGGTATGCATTATTGATGCAGCATTATTCCATATTGCGCAAGATGCTACTACTAGCGGCTCACCTCTCCTCTCAACTCTGCTAAATAAACTAAAAAATAACTTAAAAAATTACATCTGGGCTTAAATTTTTATCACATTTTCCCTGCAATAACGTACTCACAGTCATACATACACACACACACACCCACCCAATCATAGCCAAAACCTATCCTTAAACATCCACACTTAAACATGGTTAAACATCCTTAGACATCATTAAACACCCTTAAAATCTTAAAAATACTTAACTTAAAAAATATTCTTAAGTGTGAAATGATTTCACTTGATTTCAAAGAAATTTTCTTCTGGTGTAACGATTTTTAAAGGAATTTCATTCAGTTGTGACAATATTGTTAAAAGTTAAACGAAATTAATTAAAATGTTTACTGATTTAGAGAGTAATCATTCAATTTGATTAAACTTTCTTTCAAGTGTTAACGATTTTGTTAAAAGTTTACCCAAATTCATTAAAGTATTTAAAGATTTAAAGACCAATCATTCAATTTGATAAAAATTTCTTTCTATTGTTAATGATTTTGTAAATGTTTAACAAAATTCATTAAAATGTTTAACGATTTAAAGACCAATCGTTCAATTAGATTTTGTTAACAGATTAATGGAATTCATACAATTTACTCAAAGTTTAAAGAATATGAGTAAAATTTTAAACTAAATACCGAAAACCCTAAATTTTATATTTAAAATTATTCACTTACTTAAACTTTTGTAGCAAAAATGTTGGTTAATGAAGGAGACCCGAACTCAGGTCAAACGGGCCGAGTGCTACCACGCTCTGCCGGGTGAGCGTCAGTATAGGCGGGCGGCCAGGCGCTCGCAATCCCCTCGAGAGCTCCGTGCAAGCTAGTCCGGCAGCCTAGCAAGCGGTCGAGCAAGGTCTGCAGGTACCTTATGCGGTAGGCGAGGAGGGTTGGTTTCACTGTCGTGGGTCCCTTGTTCACAAATTCACGTTGTGCCAGGTCCCAGTAGAAGTTGGTGGACGGGCGACCGATGCCCTTGACCTAGGCACTGCGGACCGGTTCACTGGGTGTCCGCACCCAAGAGAGTAGGAGATGTTGACTTCATGGAGTCACACGAGCAAATGAGCTCCAGTGGGTGGGAGGTGCTATTGATACCCTCAGCAGCCTCCCTTGTTGCATAAATTAAAATATCGCTATTTGCCTGAAATGGATATTAAATAGACTATTAATATGTTCAAGACATTTTAACATGTTTATAAGCAATTTTAACATATTTAAAGAATTTTACATGATGTTTTGAAATTTAGCATGGTTATGCTATATTTTAGCATTTACATCTGAATTTAACAAGTAATTGTCCATTTTAAGCCATTAGGTTTCAATTGCATTCTTACTTAACGATTTCTTACACGAACAATTGTCATTACAATAGAGACTTTTTGCATTATGAAGTGAAATCGATTTAATGCTATGAATCAACACTCTTTTACGTATACAAATTCCTGTTTTTACTATCATTTATTTGCAATTTAACTGATTAATCCTTTTAGTTTACAATTACTGACATACAAATAAGCTATTATCATACAAGAACTAGCCTTGAATCGAACCCAGAATCTATATATACACCCAATACTGAAAATCTGAAACTAGATTACAATTGTACATGAGCTAAGCAGGAGTCGAATCCAGCTTATATCAACCATATCTTAGCCAGGAATCGAACCCGCAAACTATATATTACAATTTACCCATGCCTTACCGGGATTCGAACACAGAGATTCCTTACCTAATCTGATAACTCTACACAGGCAGGCGACGTTTAACCACTTATTCTGTACATATATATATATACACAATTATATATATATATATAATAATGCCAGCAGACATCTTTTTGTCAGATTCAAATATATCTTTAACTGGTTAGTATTTTTTGGCGAAATAATAAGTTCGTTTGTTATCAGATTTATTTATTTATATCTTTACAGGACTCTTTCTTGTTAATGCAACAAACTTTTAATAGAAAACTTAAGAATCTCTCCCAATGATAAAGACAAATTACGTACTGTCCCCTCTCTGGGGAGAAAATATTTTTTCTTACCAAAACAAGTTCACTTTTAATAAGGAATAGGATAAATAAACGTAAAAATAATTTTTAAACAATAATTTATTAAAAAATATGTACAAATACAGAGTGATAAAAAACACTTCAATACTGAAGCAGCACACCATATTCAAAAACATATTTAAGCAAGTAGATAAATTTTACTCCAAAACATATAAATTATGCAATACATTTACAACAATTTTTAACACTATCAAATACAGGATGACACATAAATTATTTCAAAAATACAGGTAGATCAAGTTCTTTATGTACAACAATTACACCTCCCTCCGAAACAACTATGGGGTAAAACAAAACATTGATTCATAATATATACAAGATTTTTCTTTAAAAACATTTTTTTTATAAACTGTTACCAACTTCCGTGAACAAAGTTTTCATGCATTTTCCTAAAATTGGAACCAGATCCCTTTTTTGAACTCTGCTTTCAAGGAGTGAGAATTTCTTATGCCCTGGTTTTAATATGTCTGTTTGCACACAAACATCTTTACAAGTAGGGGTGTGTAAAACAATGCTTTCAACCAAATCAGGATATTATTAAACATAATGAGAGTACACATATTCTATACTAGATAGAAGAGTTTTTTTTTTGCTGTAATATGAAAAGCTGGACATTTCTTATTGTCACCGCATTGCATGAGTTCGTGACTCTTTTAGTCCCCTAGAGGAAAGTAAATTACTTTAAAATGAAAAATATTGTTACAGGTTTCCATAAATTCTCACAAAATTCCCTGGCACCATAGGATGTAAGTTATATTGGACTTTTATAGTTTGACACTGACACCCAACACTCGACTGAGAAAATCTAGCAAGGAACAGTGATTGTATATTGATAAATTCATTCTCAAAATTTGCTAGTTGAAATATGTTTAGGGCAAAATTTTATTTTCGCTAATTTTATTGTTTGATTTATGTAACATTTTGATAAATCACACCCAGTATGAGACATGTAACCTAATATGTCTTTGCTATAATTATATCAAGTATGAAGATTATTATCACATTCTTTGAAATACAGATAGGGCAAAACAGTATTTGTATTGTAAACAAAATATTTCAAACATATTTCTTCCTCACAATATGAAGTTGCAATGTAACTTAAATTTACACTTAAGATCTACTACATGTGGTCTGTACTGGTTTACAAGACATTCAGAACTGTTACAGTTACTTAAAGTAGAATTATAAATATTTGGTTTACTATGTCCTGTAAAAGCTTGAGGTAAATACATACATTGAAATTTATGTCTGACTCACACATTTCCTTTACAACAAAATGTGAATATAATAAGCTATAAGTTACAGAATTCAAACCTTTAGTAAAAATACATATTTGTATTTCATTGGCCACAATTGGAACATTGGGATCGTTATTATGAACTAGCCAATTCACATGTATATAAATTACACATCTATGGAAAAACTAATCCTTCTTGTTCGAAAATAAATTTGTGGATGTCCCCACCACAGGTCTCCTTCCAACGAACTGTGATTCCCTGGAATGGTCTGGTGAGCTGGTACTCGATTACTTCGTATCCCCATTCCTCATCTATTTCCTTGCTAAGACTGGCAATCATAAAATCTTCTAATGTTGATGGTAAGTCACTGTCGGGGCAAAGATATCTCACAGCACAATTGTTGCATGCTATCCCCTCACCAAAGCAAATGCAGAGACTGTTGTCGAAAGTGTAGCACCAACGTTCTATATCGTTGCAGATATGAACTTGTAGAAGACCATGATATGGTTTAAAGAACACGCTTCTGTTTCCAATTTGTAGGACCTCGTATATGTCTGTAGGGTTGAAGATCCTAGCCATGACTGACGATTTTTTACTAGGTACACTCCTTTATATAGTCTGCCAGATGTTCTTGCTTCGAAAAACATTGCATTGCCACATGCCACAAGGAGAAGTTAATTCTTGGTCACCAATGTATGTATAATGTTGCTTGTTTTTGCATTGTTCTGTCCAAACTGTTTTAAGAGACAGCAACTACACTCCTTCTACATAATATATTTGATTTTCTTGTAGGACTTGTGTTAGGTGATGTATCCATGGTGAGCTTCAAATTCCAGTTTACCTTTGTTTCAATGTAGCTTGCTGTCAGGACGTAAATTATACAAAGTACAATAATTTCGCCCATAACATACATTGAAAATTTTAAAAGTTTATGCTGGACTGTTTAACAAGAAACGGCAATGTTCATCTCTGTTGCACATCTGTATCTGTAGTGGACTATCTTCATCTTCAATTTGAAACCACACTTGCCTGAATCCTGGAGTAACACTAGTGTACTGAAGTTATGAGTCGAACCTCTCCATCTATACTGAAGCTCTGCTGTATGATTCTCACTATTTATATAGACAGATATTCTTCCATTTAAAATTAATTATTCAATTACAACTTTTTTAGATCAAATTTTCAGACATAACCAATACTGTTTCAAACCTCACAGTCCCAAATTTCGCATGGTGCTCTTAAAAGTGCGCTACTGACTTGTATTTGCATGATGTGTTCCTTATTATTATCAGTCCATAAGGTTGTGGTGGTGTCATAAAATTCTCTAATGAATTTAGATTTTATTTGATGGAAACCTGGTTCTTTGGTTATTTCTGTACTGCGATTTTTAAAACATAGCTCCCAAGAAGAACAGGACAGTTTGTGGTCAGGTTGCATATTGAAAACCGGACCTTCATCTTATTCATCACACAGCACTCATTCTGTATACAAGTTTTATCCGAAATTTGTTGCAAAATTCCAATGTTCATTTCCATTACACGTCTGTATTTGAAAGTATATGCTGCCTAGAGACTGGAACCATACTTTCTTGTGTCCTTGAAAAATAGTAGAGTACGTCTTCTCTGGGCCGAATTTTTCCATTTCTTCGAAATCTAATGCTACCTGGAACAAACCATTTTTGGAAAATTAATACCTCTACACATAGGTAGGATGTTGATATAAATATTCTCTTAAAGCTTCACCTTTACGTTGTTAGTAGAATATTTTTTCCTTGCTGTGAATAGTATTATAGTGTTTGACTATTGAATTAATACTCGTAAAGTCGTGGCATCTTCTGATATTTATTACTTCTGCATTTGTTAAAGTTTTAAAAATTTCCTTCTGTATTTTTCCAAGCACGTATATGGGATAGTCTAAGAGTTATGCATCTGTACCAAGTTCTGGAAGATTTATAGCATAATACTTTAGAGTCATTAGCATAAGTTGCATAAGAAATAGCAAACTCCCTAATTACAAAGGACTTGTCTTGGTAGTTTTCGAAACCCTGAGCAAAACACATCATTTTTACATTATTTCTTTACACACTATTTACAAAAAAAAAAGTCTCTCTCTCATATACAATTTTATAAGATGACAGTGCTCGCCTCGGAATCTACTTCATCGACTCCAGAATCGTTCATTACTATATCTGGAATGATTTTAGCTTCAAGCAACTTTTCCAGCCTGCACGACAACAATCCTTCCCCATATGTTGTAAGTTCTCATCATTAGAAAAGGTACAAGGTAAATAGGATACAATATCCTCATCTGCTTTTAAATGTTCAGCGAGGAACAGATACACTAATTTTATTTTGTGGCCCGCAAAATATATTATGAATTCTTTTGGCAACACTTGCAATAAAGTTTTCGCCTTCTCATAATCTAAAACAGCATTGAATGTTTCAACACATTCAGATTGCAAATTGTCACAGCAGTGACCTTGATGCATTGCACCTGATGCAATGATGAAATGTCTTGTAGATTCTGCATTGATGATGATCTAGATGTAGCGAAGTTGTTGTAGATGTTTGGTGTTGTAGCAGATGCCTGCAGCTGTAGTAGACATGATTGGCGTTTGGAGCTGTAGTAGATGCTGTGGAGCTGTAGTTATAGTGATGGACGTCTGGAACTGTAGTAGGCATGATGGATGTCTGTTGTTGTGAATGCCTGGCATCATTCACATTATCAACACTTGATGTTGATGTCCACACTTCCCAGATGCCTGTAGTAGATGTATGATGCTGTTATCTATGCTACTGAAATGCACACACTCGGACACCAAGTGACCTTAGCAAATGCCGAGTTAATACTGAGAAAAAATTGGACCTTTTAGTAAAAAAGTTAAGAGTAACTTTGAAATTGCTATTTTTGAACTCCGAAAAACGTGATATCCACCTATATTCACGCTATTTCCTTAAACTTATGTTGGAAAATGTTAAAATATTAAATAATTTCAAATATATTCATTTTATGTTACATGGAATACATCTTGCTGTTGTAAAGTTTTTGATTCTGGCATAAAAAGAGAGGGGATGCATTGGTTAAGCAGTTAGCATGCTCGCCTCCCCAGGCAGGTCACACCCTAAAACCAATTTTTTCACAATGTGTGAATGTCTTGTTACATGTTGCCATCTCCTTCCCCCTAGTCTCATGCCCGTGACTCAGTCTGGCCCGGTGCTGCCCCAACTCGTTGTTAAAAGAGATGGGCAAATCTCTCCCAATATTTTTTCTCTCTTATGCGAATAAATACATGTCAAATTGATAGTAAAAACATTTCTTAACAAGTGAATAAAATATATCTTGTTTGAATATTTGTAAAAATTGTGTTTTGTATTTCTTTATAGTTTTTTCAAGTAATACATTTCCTGGATTATAGTTAAATCTGGGGATTATCTCGGGGCTATTATCGGGAACTTGATTTCAGGGACTTGTAAAATTTTTTTCACTGCTCATATAGTCAACCTGTTGCGTAAGGTTAAAACGACATCGTGTCAGGCGAAATCTCTCTGGGTACGCATTCAGAGGGATAGGGATACGGGCCGGTGAGGCGACGCAGGGGAGCCAACACTAGAAAAAACCAGTTCTAAATACTCTAGCGGGGGAGGGGCAGGCTATCGTGAAACAGATACTGCAGGAGTACCAACTCACGAAAAAATACAAATACTAAAAGCATTCTCAGGACTGATGCTGGGGTGCGTAAAACCGGTTTTTGCGGACTCCAGGCTGGATCGATAATGGAGCTCTTCAGAAAAGTCACCTTCGGGAGTAGGGGTGGGAGAAGGAATGAACAGGGTCACGTCCCTTTGAAAAAGGGCCGGTTCTGAAGGGCATGGGTGTAGGGTAGGGTGGCTGTGAGCAGGCAGCTCCTGATCTGTACAGAACTAGGCATTTGTCGCTATTTTGCCTTAGTGTCGCAAAATGACAATCGCAGGCAGCCCAGATTAATGAACCCCAGGCCCAGAACGACGGAGACATTGGTTGGAAGAAGGGGTGCAGGGTGACTGGCATCGTGGAGTTGGACCGGCTCTGAGGGCGAGGGGTGTATATTAGGGTGGAGGGCAGGGGGTGACAGGCAGGTTCCTCCCGATCTGAATGCAATTAGGCAGTTCACACCAGCTTGCCTTAGTGCCGAAAAATTGACAATAGCAGACAGCCCGGGGTCGCACTCTGGCGAGGGGTGAGAGAGGGTGTAGGGAGGTCTGGAGAGAAGTGACCTCAGCTAACCAATCGCCGCCTTCTTCAGTTGCTCATGAATGCTTGGAGGAGACAGACTTGTACAGCTCTCTCTCTCTCTCCCTCCCTCTCTCTTTCTCTCTCTCTCTCATCTTCACCGCACCTCTAGAACTTGGCGGCCAACGAGCTTACAATAGAGGGGTACAGCAACTATGGACTGGCGACCATCTCTAGTGTTAGCCGCGATTTTCGTTAAGTGATATTATTTGCTCTGCGGTTCACACTTCATTTACTGTATTCGTAAACTATAGTGTGTAATATTTTTTTTAATTTATAAAGGGAAAATATAAATTTTCGTATGTTAAATCAATATTGCGATAAAATTTTCAATGTCTGTTTTTGGTAGACAAATATTCCTAAAATACCGCTTGTGTTAACAAGTGTGCTCTATTTACGGATATTTGTAGTAGGCCCGTTATTTAAAAAAAATGATTTTCTCTTTGAGGATGTTTGTACATTTTTTCCGTTACATATATAAAGTGATATGGATTAATCTCTACACAAGTTTGTTATTTTGAAACAAATCATTTAGGGTATATATATGTATATACATATTACTTATCAGAATAGACATACACTATTGTGTCTTTGTTTAAATCATATTCAGAATTTTTTTTGCCATAAGATGATATTCAACAGGATTTATAGTGTAATTTGTATGTGTTAATGTGTTATTTATTCATACTGGTAAGCTGCATTTCGTTTAGTGAGTCATGTAGTTAAAATTCTCTCTCGTGTAAACAATATTTCTAAGGTCGAGACTCACATTACATTTAAGACTCACGGAATTGCACTAATTATTCTTGTAGTCGTTTGAAATTTGTGATTCGATGCATGTAATTAATTAATATGTAAAACACTCTAAATTTCTCCAATTCTTTATTGCGTTTGGAAAAAGCGGCTATCTACCACCAATATCCCTACAAACACATCAAAATTACAAAAAATAAGAAAATTTACTCTTAGCCCACTCTTGCACTCTACTCTACACCTATATTAGACATTGCAACCCACCACTCCGGTCAGTCGCCTCTAGGACACCACACCGTCAACATCGTATAGAGCTGCTGCTACCCCCTCCCTCCACTAGCAAAAGAAAGTAGTACAAAAATATATAAAAAAATTAACCCTTCCAATAAATTTGATGCTTTCTAAAATCTAACTCTTTCAATAAAATAAACGCTTTTTGATTAACACTTTTAATTTTTGAATAACCCTTTCGATCAATTTAATTAACCCTTTGATACCAATTTAACCCTTTCAACCTATCAAAAGTGAAATGAAACGCCCCCGACCCTACTAGTGTTACAAGTACTTCGCGAGCCAAAATTAGTGATTGGGTGCCCTACCTTCTCTGGTCAAGGATTATAACTAGATCTCCGAGTATTTCGCTGATTGAGTTGGCAGTAAGCTATGCTGGACAGTCCTATATAGACTCGAGACAGTATCGTTTGCTTATTGGTTGCTGTGAACACGTAAGACCTCTGAACAGGACTGTTAAATACTCAACTACATTACTGCTTCCTGCTTATTACTGGCTCACTGTTAAGTGTTAATTTTGGTTTCTTTGATGTGAGCTTACCCATTGTGTGACTAGCCGAACGAGGCTCTACAAATAGGCCTTTAGTATTATCGGTTGGGTTACTTGTTTTACGTGAAAATATTTCAGGACAAGCTGTGTTCCAAAACACTTTAGTTCAGAACCACTTTCGTGATTGGATCATTTGAATTCTTACGCGTCTTATCTGTCTGTCCACGAATCCACGGCCGGTCAGCATTGGAGAAACTTAATCCTGGTTGGCTCATTCATGTAACAAACTCTCTTCGCACAAAGACAAGCGGCCAGTAGTCAAATGACGAATGCAAGCGGGCACATAGGATTTTGACGTCTAGCATCCGCGTAAATCTTTTCGCGAAAAAATGGTGGACCTACTTATCGGTAGAGACCTGGAAAATTCGCAAGTTAAATGAACTGTAAGATATACTCCATTGTCCTATGTAAAATCATGTAAATATCACTCTTCATTGGTTGCTTGTTGTATTAGCGGAAGACGGTGATTAGGTCTGCATTTTATTGTGTGTACCTTATTGGCTCAGAGTTGTTCAGGAGGTATAAACTAACAGGTGTACCAATAGCATAAGAAATACAAACTTACGAGGTTTCAAATTCTAGCTCGCCCCGAAATGAAATCACGAATTTTTCAGGTCTTTACTTATCGGCTTTTGAAAGCTGTGGAATGTTTAATATTGTTTGGGCTGTTGGATAGCGTTTAGGTTACTAAGAACTAATTGACGAATGCCGTTTCAATATTTTGCTGGCCAGTGACTCCATTTTCCTGGCGTGTGAGTCTGTATTTGTAATTACTCTATGCACTGACCTTCCAGTTGCGCAGAACTGCGATGCGTTCATGTTGTCGTTAGAGTGAGGAGTAAAGATGTGATAATCAAAGACGGATTTGGAGTCGACGAGAAGTATCTTCATGTAATACCAGATCAAAAATTCTACTGCACAGATATCTCGCTGTTTTGCGCGTAGAGGCGACGAGAGTTGATGCGCATGTCTCGGTCGACCTAGCGCTCCCACGCTTTTAGGTCTCAGATGTGCAAAATTACATTCATATATGCTATTCACGGTAAAGTGAGCACTTTAGAATGCCCTCTCATTTAGAATAATAGTCAATAAATTTATTTCATTTTAGCCAGTGCGGTGGAATAATTACTACGGTGGAATATACATGGCATTATTTATTAAAAAAATATAAAAAAAAGGTTTTTAAAGAACGAAATATTGCTGAAAGGAAAAAGTAACTAGGAACTCAAAAGTGCTCACCTTACCGTGAACAAATTATAGGCACCCACCTTAAAGACTCGTACGTTCGCTGAATGGATACGTGTATTATAGAAGCGGGCATCTTATCTGATTGGCTCTGTTAGTTCCTTAGACGTATAGCAAGTAGGTTCTCTAAAGCCCCTGTCACGCTGTCAAATATTTCCTCAAACTGCTTCCAGTAAGTTTGGTTAAATAAAGTTGGAGAGTTATGACTTCATCGAAACGTCCTAAACGCTGCCATACTTGCCCGAGAAAGTTGGATGGCTTCAGTTTCCATTAAAACTTTGGCGATTGGACCTGTTCTAACATTTCTTTGATGTTTGACGGTCTCAGCCTATCAGAACCATGCACGAGAACAAACGGTCGTCAAGAAACTTTAAAATAACGAACACTCGCTGGGAACGAAGTAGGTTATGAAGATAATTAAATTTATGTAGTAGCTGTCTGGGCATAAATGCTATTTTTAGTGAATATCGCAAATAATATTACCAAATCAGAGGCATTAAATTTAATTGTGCAGGAAATATTATTGGCAAATAAAATTTGAATATAGTAAGGAAGCGAAAATAAAATACAACATTCCTTACATTTCTTCCTGTAATGGACTGCATGGAAAAATAAAATCTCCATCGAACTATGAAAATAATTTAAAAATAATAATTACAATTTAAGCCTTCCGGTAAAAAAGTTCCCACTGTGACACATTTTCAGACACATTCAATATTATTTGATCAAATTTGTTGGAAGGACAAATTTGATGGCCGTATTTTGTCTTCAAATATTATTGGCATATATAGTTGAAGGCGAATTGGCGGATATAGATGCGCCATGTTGCTGGCGAGTGAGGCCAGTTTTCGACACACACAGCAGTTCTTTTCCTTGTCGTAGTATAGTCAAGTGGTCCGAATTTGGGTACAGTGACCTGACTAAATGACTAAAACGTGTATCATCGTGGCGCCATTTCCTCCACGATCCAGTGCCTAGGAGCCAACCTGGCGCCATTTCCTCCATGATCCAGTGCCTAGGAGCCAACCTTCCGGACGCTAGAGGAAACAATACTATGCAACCAGATACGCTGACTAATTAACAAAAAAATATTAGTCGATCAGGGCTCACGGTGGTAAAATGTTCAGGCTATAGGCTGTTCAAGGTAAAATGAGCACTTTCGAAAGCCCTGCTTAAAATATACTTGTTTGCACGTTTGTGTAGTCTTCCACCTTATGTAAAATTAACATTGCCGTGGGCCTCATCACTTTATCCATGCACTGGTCAAGTGAAAATGTGATATTATTAGAAAAGTAAATATTTTAAAAATCTGCTAATTTTTACATCCTGAGTTGTTAAAAAAAAGCAAGCGTAAGAAATAACTCAAATGATCACGAATTGTTAGCTAACACTCTTTTTTTGACGTTAACATATGGAAGTACTTTCCATCCATCGTTACCAACTTTACCGGGCACGTGTCACTGAGTGCGCTCGATAAAATATATGCAAACAGTGGCAGTGACATTTTTCTAAGGTTGATTTCAAAAGTGCTCACTTTATCGTGTACAGCTTTTACTTGCGAACCTCCACGGTGATCTGGTTCAATTCCCGATGGACTAATACCTGGAATTAAGCGCATAGGTAACGTGGCGGACGTTTCTCGGAATAAACTTGTTCCCCTTGCTACTGCACACCTCAGAATATTTAAGAACACTAAGTTAAATAATTGCTTATCCAGCGAACTCCAGCTGCATACGCAGCAAGATTTCGAAACTGGCCAGCAACAAGTCGCTACGCTGTTGCCAAATCAGCACTTGATCGCCGGCAGCCTAACCAATAGACAACGTTTCGTAACGTACCGTAGCCAGTCAGACACCAGGCTTCTTCCAGAGCCTCGTGCAACCAATCAGCGAATGTGTACACCCACATCAAAGGAACCGCCACACCATTTAATGCATAATAAGCCATTGGGGCAGCGGCGGCTGAGCGGTTAGACTTCTCGCCTCCCACCAAGGTGTACCGCGTTCATTCCCCGGCCGGGCCACTCCCGGGTTTACGCAAGTGGGAATCGAGCCGATCGATGCCGCTGGTAGGCGGGTTTTCTTGGGGATCTCCCGTTTCCCCTGCCCTTGCATTCCGGCGCTACTCCATACTCACCTCAATCATCTTCATCGGCTCTCAAGACCTCGTTGTTAAGAACCGCTTAAATATTTCAACTCAACTCAACGAGATATTCTTTGACTGCACCTCTCTCGGCTCCGGAGAGCTCAGTTCCTAAGCGCCCCCTACATCTCGCTTATCTCATTGACACTCTAGGTTATGCATTTGTGTACATTATGCACGTGTAGGTATAGTGAAATGAGCACTTTTGAAAACCCTGCTTAAGATCTATTCGTATACACGTTGTGTATTCTTCCGCCTTATGTAAAAATTTACATTTCCATGGGCCTTATCAATTTATTGATGCGTCGGTCAAATGAAACTGTGAAATAACTAATAATATAAACACTTTACAAATCTGCCTATTTTTACACTTCGATAAATTAATAAAAACAGAAAGCAAAAAAATAATAGTTTTAAGTTATTAGAAATGGTTACCTAACACTTGTTATCCGAGGTTAAGTTATAGAAGTACTTTTTATCCATCGCTACCAACTTAACTGGGCGAATGTCATTCAGTGCGCCCATGAAAATATATGTATGCAGGGCAGTAACTTTTTTCTAAGGTTCATTTCTAAAGTGCTTACTTTATCGCGAACAGCCTTTAATATTTGGTCCGTACTGCACCATGCTAAGCTCAATGAATGATGATCTTACATGTGGGTAAATAGTCCGCAAACCGTCTTACTGGTCTACGTGAACTATAGCCGAACATAAATATACACTAGAGGGCATTGGTGGGTGAGACAACGAAACAAATGTTGTTTCAACTTTAAGTACAGCACGCATCATACAATCTTTTCTTTGCAACTCCTGAAACCGGTGACACTATTAGCGATCCCATCTACGTAGCACGGGTTTGGCGCGCGTGTGTGTGTATGCATGCATGCGTGGAATGTTCGCCGATCAGAACGCACGTTCACAACTCCGCTCCCTTGAGGTTTGTAGGCCTATCGCTCGGACGTCCCAAGAGGAGGTTTCGGCAGATAGCAGAGCACCGACTTTTCAGCGAGGAACGGGGAACTAGGCCGCCAGAGAACAGAGCTCGGCTTTCCTCCCGCTAGGGCTTTCGCTGGCCACGTGGACAAAAAACCACTCGGACTGAACGCAAGTAGTAAGGACGTGATGGTTCTAGATTTGATTGGTCATCAGCAGGACGTAGTGCAATAAGATTAACCTGAGAAGGATACAATTGCGATGCCAATTGCGGAGCTGACTGCGGAGCTAGGTGTGGACCGATCACAGCACAGGATTAGCTCCGCATTTGGCACCGCAATTGGCACCGCAATCGACACCGCCTCCTAAGGAAACACCACAAACAGCACCATTTTGGTATCCCCCTGTTTGAGACACTTCCCTGGTTATTCTTACGACACTACGCCTGCCGATGACCAATCAAATCTAGAACCATCACGTCCCTGCTACTAACGTAGTGAATCCCCCCTTCCGCCTTCCAACATTAAGAATATATGACCCAATTCAATTTATGGAGGGGAGTGATTTGGGCGGCTCTTAACAGCGAGGTCTTGAAAGCCGATGATGTTGAAGCGAGGGGAGTATGGAGCAGGCTCGGAATACCAAGGGCGAAGGGAACGGGAGATCCCAGAGAAAACCCGCCGCATTGTGCAGCGCGATTCCCACGTGCGAAAATCCGGAAGCGACCTCGCTGGAAATCGAACCCGGTTCACCTGCGGGAGGCGAGTAGTTCTCACCACTGCACCACCACCGTTTCAAACAAGACATTTCTGATGCGCGCTGTACATAAGCTATCACTACCACAACATATGACCTGTACGCCTTGTGCTCGGATGAAGAAATATTAATAGAGATCAGAAGATTTCTCGGATTCCTCTGGCAACACGGTAGACTCCACAATGCTTTGTGAAGTTGAGCCATAGCTGTTTGTTCATTGGCCGATGCTAAACTATTACCCCATACAAGACAGAACGCGACTAGTTTTCTTGCAAGTTAGTTATCGCCTAAAATTCGTTCAGGCCATGTCTTAAAATTTGCAACAAATTTGGAAAGATAGTAGAATCTACACGCACTCTAGAAAATGTTTAGGAAATATACCCCACCATTGAATACACATACTGAGAAAGCAGGAATGGCAAAATTTATTCCCATACATCCATTGCAGCTATCCTACATTTCTAGAGGACAGTGTCAAACATGTTTAGTAATATATCTACTGTACGTGTGCAGCATATAATATGTATGTACTATGCATAGGTTAAATCTTCCATTATAGTTGAGGAAGTTTACTGAAAAATTTCTTAACTCTTCTGTTTTTAAATGAATTCGTGAAATTTAAGGGTCTCTTAAACATAAGTCACTCATAACTACAGACCCGAGAAATTCGCGAGTGCAACTACCTGTAGGCTAAACTTCACAGTCTCATATACTCTCATACTGAAATCAACTGTTTTCTGCTTGATTTTTGTGGTAGTAGAAGGCGGTGGTTGGGCGCACAACTTATAGCATGTTTTTTATTGGCTCATTTAACTCCACGAGGTGTTAAACAACATGTCGACCAATTACATAAGTAACATGAACGTACAAGCGTGTGTATTCTAACTTCTCTGGGAATGAACCCGTGAAATTCTTGGGTCTCTACTCACAATATGTGAAAGGTCAGGAAGTTTATGAATCAGTAACCAGCAGGGAAAATCATTGGGCACTGAACTTCCCAGTGTACAATAACGAAGAAAAATAACTTTTCCGTGCGTTATATAAACAATCGTGTGCACTGGGTATAAATGGGTTTATTCACACGGGTTGGCCCACACAATTGTTGAGAAAAAAATTCCATAATCAGCTGTAATTTAAAACTCTTTGGTTCACATACATTTTCGTGAATGCACAATTTTTATTGTTACCGGTTTTTGGGTGCATGTTGGCTAATCACAAGCGGCCACTGCCAGGGTGGAACGATTTCGGTTAACCCGATCAAATATGACACACTCTTCTCCCAAAGACACACGAACAGTAGTCACAGGCATTCTGGATTTTTTAAAACATGAGCAAACAGGTTATTGAAATGTCTCCCGTGCATAAACCCTTTGCAGAAGTTAAATATGTCCTTATAAAATTAACAACTGGCTGGGAAAAATTACTGGAATGGATTTCAACTGAATCTCAATTCACCCACCAATTCGTGGACAACTCTGACAGAACAACAAATCTGCAAATGAAGCAAGAACGGAACGCCGGGATGAGTGTCTTGATATAAGATTGGCTTCTTATTCGGGCAGGAGCGAATGGTCAACTATCCAATATTTGAGTGTAGTTGTAGAGTCACGAGTATTTCGCGAATTCATCCGGAGGCGAGGTAGACTCCAAACACTTGTTCTTTTCTCGTAGTGTTGTGATTGGATGGCAGTTAGTCAGACACGCCCCGTTCAACAGTGAGCCAGTAATAAGCAGGAAGCAGTCGTGCGAGTGAATGTTTAAGAGTCCTGTACAGAGGCCTCACTTGATCAAGGCAACCAATAAGCAAACGATAATGACTCGGTGTATATAGGGCTGTCTAGTCTAGCTTGCTGCCAACGCAATCCGCGAAATACTCGGGCTCTACAATTAACAAAATACTCTCGCTACTTAACCTGCATAAAGACCTAATTAAATGAACAAAATTTCCATACCTTAAAAAACCAATCTATGATTTATACACGTCCTGGAACTGCCTGGCTTATAGACCAATATCGTATGAACGAGTAATAACATTATGTGTGGCGTAGTCAGTAACGAACTATCTTAAGTGGCAGCCAATAAACCTAATGTTATACTATTTTACGTCAGGCTTATGGAATAATAACTAGTTCAGCCACCATATCTACCATCATCGACATGCTGGCCACGAAGGAGACATCACTAGGAATAGGAAAAATTCGCAAATTCATTTTGGGACAAGATAGAAGTCAAACTCATATACAGTGAAGACACATTTGCAATTGTATCATAGTTTATTAGACACGCCTGGGACGCTTCTGAGCTAATAGCAGACTTGCATGGAAACACGTGGCGAATACTATACTGCCAGGTGTGGAGTAACACTGGCTATTCTCTGGAGCCGCAGCCAATGAACACATAGCTGAGGCTCGAGTGTACACAATACTGTAGAGTCTAGCCTACAGGTCATTGAACTCTCGAAATTTTTCTATCCTTAGTTATTACCCGTAGAGTGCAGTGAAATTAACAGTTACACAATGATTTGCGTGTTTTCTTAGTGAGCAGTTCAGTTTGTGAAAGCTTCTGCGCCTTTTCTCTAAGAAAGTTGAATGTTAATATCATCGAGCATGCACTGAGAGAAAAGCCAACAAAATATTTGCCTGTATAGGGCCAACAATATATTTAGTTGCCCATGCAAAATATTTTGTTCAGTACACAAAACTATAAAAACAACAAATTTATTTTGTTCCTCTAGTAAAATACACGATTCAATTAACAATACCCCTGTGTTGAACCGGGATAAATTATACTGTCAACAAACTATTTGGTTAAATCACCTGTATTATTTGAATGCTTTCGTTCGAAAATACAGCTCGAGAGTTTGTTTATATTTTTGTAACAATTAGAATTGTAACATGATTTGTTAGTGAATTTACTGACACTTAATCGAGGTATAAACATGTTAATAAAACAAGTTCAACAGGGAACTAGCAGAGAAAGCTGTGAAACGAAACACTTATTTGCGTACGTTGTCCAGAATTCGAAATGTATTTATTTATAAACATCGCTACTTTATCAGTAGTCACTTTAGCATCAGATGTAGGTTCGAATCCCGGTCTCGCCTAAACCAATTTTTTATATTAAACGAAACTGTCTAATTTACGTAGAGCCAAATAGATATTTAGTCGCACCAATAATATCTTTGCCTGTGGCAAATAAATAAGGCCAACAAAATAACTCGGTTTCAATAACAAAATATTTAATTGCATCTACAAAAACAATTAATTTGGTTGCACCAAACAATGTTTGATTCAACTAAACCTTTTCCTCAGTGTGCAGCTCGGTTTTCACAGTTGGCAAGAAACACACTCTACACAAGTAGGCTCACGCAAAATAAGTATTACGTATAACTACGGATACCCACATTTCGCGAAAAGATTTCGCGATTAGTTATATTTCATAACACTTTAGCTCAGATGTACTTTCGTGATTGGATGGTTTCCGGGTTACGCGTCTTCGATGTCTGCGAACGAATCACGGACGTACAGTATCGAAGTTACCTAGTTCTCATTGGCCAGTCGAGTAGGAAAACGTCTTCTCACAAATAACCCGCCGCCAATAAACGTAAGAAAACTAACGTGTATAGTGTATTATTGAAATCTAGCATGTGCTGAAATCTTTTTGCGAAATTCGGGTGTCCCTACGTATAACACTTGAGATAATGAATGAATGCACGAGAGTAAAGATTACACTTACCGACGAGGAATACGAAACGTCCGTATTAAGGAAATGGAAAACATTTTCCTGGAGAAGAGCATGGGAAACAATTTGGGAGATGGCACAACTAGCCACCATTTTTCATGAAATGCTTTATGAGAAACAAATTTTTGCGACACATCCGGGCGTGATGGAGCACATTTTCTTTCACAGCATATTTAAAAACAAAAACATCTTCAAGCAACCATTAAATATATAAATACACTTAATATATCGGCAAAAATATTGAAAGTAAAAAGCAAGACAACAATAAACAAATATAATTAAAGCCGAAACAGAATTAAACCGGAAAAAGGTTAATAACATGCATTATATTAAAAGAACGGATTGTTTCCGATATTCTATGCGCAGACCTGCTATAGGCTGTTCACGGTGAAATGAGCACATTTGAAAGCCCTGCTTGAGATCCACTTGTATGCACGTCGTGAATTTTTCCACCGTGAGCCTCTTCGTTTTATTTATGCGTCGGCCAAATGTAACTGTGAGATTATTAGAAAATTAAATATTTTACAAATCTGCTAATTTTTACACTTCGATGTATTAAAAAAAAAGCAGAAAGCGAAAGAAAAATTAAAAATATCACAAATGATAACCTAACATTTTTTATTCCACGTTAAGAAATGGAACTACTTTCCCTCAATCGTTACCAACTTTACAGTGCGCCTGTTAAAATATATGCGTGTAGGAGCAGTGACATTTTTCGAAGGTTGATTTCAAAAGTGCTCACTTTATTGCGAACGGTCATTATCTTCGTTAGGGTTGGTCTGTTTGTCTTTGAGAGAAGAAATTTTCTCTCCTGTTTGGGCCAGTCAGAATTATGCCAATCCAAGTCCTTGTTTCACGCAAGGCGCACAACTATGGTAAATAGTCACCTCAAAATTGTTATGGAGTACAACTAATCATAGACATTACAATCCGCGAAAAATGAGCACCCATGGCTCCTCAAAATAAAATCAAATAAACCATCTATTAATTTCTCCACGTTTGCATGCACAGCAGTTAAGAATACAACAATAATGGGCATTTAACACAAATTATCTGTAGTATGATCGCGTGTGGCTAAGGACTTCGGAAACCAATACAGTGTTTTTCTTTCTGCATCTTAATGGCACGTGTACCTGAAACATCGACACTTATAATGAGGAACACCCAAATTTCGCGAAAAGATTTCATGACCAGTTGTATTTCATAACAGTTTAGCTCGGATCCACTTTCGCGATTGGATGATTTGCGTGTTATGCGTCTTAGGTGTCTGCTCGCGAATCACTGGCGCACACTAAAGGTGTAAGGTAATTTCGATTGGCCAGCCGAGTAAGGAAATGTTTCACCACAAAGACAAGCAACTAATAAGCACAATATAACATTTGATATGACCATAGGGTAGAGGCTGTTCATGATAAAGTGATCACTTTTGAAATCAACCTTAGAAAAAAGTCACTGCTCCTACCTGCACGTGTTTTAACGGCCGCACTGAGTGACATGCGTCCAGCAAAGTTGGTAACGATAAAGCGAAAGTAGTTCCATATCTTAACGTCGAATTAAAAAAAATACTATGTTACCATTTGTGATACCTTAAATTATTACTTCCGCTGTTTCTTTTTTAAGCATCGAAACTTAGTAATGAGCAGACGTGTGAAATATTTACTTTTATAATAATTTCACAATTTCACTTGACCGACGCATGAATAAAGTGATGAGGCCCATCGCAGTGATAATTTTACATAAGGCGTAAGAATATACAACGTGCATACAAGTATATCTTAGCAGGACTTTCAAAAGTGCTCATTTTGCCATGAATATATGTTATTGAAATTTAACATGCGCGGAAAACCTTCCGCGAAATTCGGGTTTCCCTACTTTTTATCACAGCAAATTATTTGCATGTTTAAATGCTTTATAGAGTCATATTGACTCGGAACTTTTAACACCTTTAGTGCGGCCAAAGTAATATTAGGTCACCTGAATTCAAGAAGAGGCCGGGATTTTGTAGTGGCCAGACTGCTCGCCTCCCACCTGGCGAACCGGGTTCGATTCCCGACGAAGTCACTCCCAGATTTTCGCATTTCGGAATCGTGCCGGACGATGTTGCTGGGCCCTTGAAAATATTTCAAGGGTCTATTTGGTTACACCATCTTTTGAATATTTATGCTATTTGTCCGTTTACTTTTGCCACTATGAGGTGTGTACAAACTCATAATTGAGCTTCAACAGATTCACCCATTCTGTTATTGTCGGTTCCTTCAGGACATGTAGAAAAATTCGTGGGTTCTTGGAAATTTAAGACAATTGTGCCAATATGATTTATTAATAAATTACTTTATTATTTTTTCCAGTGTTCAAGAATTGTTTACCGAATTTTCTCATTCAGAAATATTTATGTTTATCAGTGGAAATGCGCACCAAATAATGCTGGTAGTGTTTGCCTTGGCTTCGAGAGTGAGGGGTTACTTTGGCGCAACATTCGTGACGTCGGAGCACTTAATGTCTATTATTCCCTCCCAGGGGGGTGAATACTGGGGATGCTCACAAAATGGTATCGCGAAATCCCCATCGATGTAGGACATGCAATTAGTGGAGGGATGAATTATTCAATCTGACGAGATGACTGCTGGTCTTTGCGTTAGTGTGTGTGCGTGCGTGTGTGGAAGCGTTGGGTGGGGGGGGGGGACGTGAAGGGCAGGGGAAGGTGTTTGTTGTTGAAGTACGGCATTGTCATCTTAGGGACAGGATACAAGATTACAGAAGTTAAATATAAGTTTAAATCTCAAAATATGGCAGCACTGTCAAGCAAAATGGCGGGACGCCGTGCAGTTCGCCTATCAGCATCTGGTTACTTACTTATTAGCCGGCAGCCAAACCAATAGGGAATATTTCACAGCATGCAATAGCCAATCGGACCCAAGGCCAGCTCTCAGACCCTTCGAACGGGTACACACCACACTGAGATAAAATCGAACAAAATGTTTGTTTGTACAGGGATAATCATATATTTTACTACCCTAACAAAATATTTTGTTGAGCAAATAAAATTTGAAAAGCAACAAAATTACTTTTGTTCGTCTAACAACATCTCTGTTTGACTAAACAAAATATCTGTGTTGGGTAAAAAAAAAATTAGACTGTCAACTAAATATTTTGTTGAATAAACGGTATGTATTTGTTTGGCCACTCATTTGACTGCCTTAGTTTGAAAATACAGCTCGAGAGTTTGTTTGTATTTTTTGTGACAGTTAGAATAGTAACGGTGTTTGTTAATGCATCTATTGATGCTTACCAATCGTATAAACACATTGATAAAACAATGCAGCAAGAAACTGACAAGTGAAGCTGTAAACTTGAAATACTTGTTTGCAAACGTTGCCCAATATTTGAAATATATCTATTTAAAAACTTTCCTGTGTCATCAGTTGTCATATTAGCTGAGATTACTAAGGAGTAGGGCTCGGACACAGCTTATATAAGTTCGAAACTCGATCGAACTTGTGAAATTTATATCGGCCCAGAGTGTTTAATGTACGTGTAGCCAAACAAATCTTTAGCTGCACCAACCAAATATTACAGTTTGGGGCAACCAAATGAGAACAACAAAATAATTTGGTTTCGGAAACAAAATATTCCATTGCCCATACACAAACAAATAATTTGGTTGCACCAAAAAAATATTGTTTAATTCAACAAAAGCTTTTTCTCAGTGCATTTCGCTCCTCTATGCTCAACCCGCCCAGTCGCCGTATCCAAGATCGTGGGAATGTTGCACATGAATTATATTTATGGTCCGTACTGTACGCAGCAACGTCTCCGGTCCCACTCTTCCTTGTGGCTAATCTTACTTGTGGAATTTTATACACCTCTTGACACGAATAGTTAATGCCAATGTCATCAACTAAACAGCACTTTCTTCACTGGTTTCAAAACAAACTTTGACCACAAGTACGTCGCATACCAAACAAATTGCAACTCTTGAATTCGGAAATTAATGTGTGCCTGAACGGGTTAGCAACTCTGTTCCCTGACAATCGTTGCTGATTCTGAGTAAGTGAGTCGAGGTCTTGAGAGCTGGTGGGGGTGAAGCGAGGTGAGTATGGAGCAGCGCCGGAATGCAAGAGCGTGAGAAAATAGAAGATTCTTAAGAAAACTCGCAGACCAGGGTCATCGTCTGGCATGATTCCTGCATGCTAAAATCCGGGCGTAACGCCGCCGAGAATAATTTCCGTTTCACCCTGGTGGGAGGCGAGTAGTCTAACCACTATTACACTGCTGCCCTATAAATGACCTAGAAATACATTACATGTATATTAACGTTTCAATGTTCAGCTGGTTCCCGAATAACCAAGAACTCCGGAAATAGGTTTTCAAAAGTTATTCTCTAATCAGAAACGTTCAGCTATCGGAGTAGTGTAATTTGGATCGGCGCGGACAAATAAGAATATGTTTTCACACAAAGATGCGCGGCCCATTATCAAACGAATACTGCAATTGTAGGACAATTTGATATAGCCTTCAGTATGTTTCTTTTTTCGAGAAAATCTGGTGTTCCTGAGAACGGGCAAATATATAAGAGTTTTAGCAGGGCTTTCGAGGTGCTGGATGAATCGTAATCGAGATATAGTAAGTCTGGTACCTTGAAACCTGCTTTAACCCATCGATTTCAGGAGAAACTGAAAAACAGCTGGAAAACATACAAATCAGCGACATAATTTGGGTTGTACGCCTGTTTTCAAACGTTTGGGTATTTGTGTGGCACATTTTTGCGGTTGTACGACGGTTTATTTGCTACTTCCTGAAGCACAATTTAATGCTGAACTCCCGAGGAAGAAAACACTTCATCACGCGAAGTCTACCTGTCTTTTCATTGTTATAACAGCTAATGGGAAAAAATGGCAGCAGCTCGAGTTTACGCGGAACTACTTAATCTACGCTGGAGGGATTGAAATAGCAAATTTCTCCTAACGATTGCTGTAGTGAGACTTCCCGTTCGATCGCAAGCCGCAGCTTCAAGCCAAATATTATTCAATCGGCCCTCGTGTGAACATCAACATTATCGGCCGTGCCCATCCATAACAACGGAATCCGATCTCTGACGCTACAGAAGCTGCCTCGCAATGAGCTTTGCTTCGTGTGCCTGCCCGCGGAATATGTAACGATAGAGAAGCGAACTGATGTGGTATTCCTTCTCAGGTGGGCGTACTCTGACGTCGGCCTTGAGAATGGGTCTTGTCCGCACAGCGAAATGTAACCTTTTCGTTGGACTACCACGCTCGCATTTGTCTCTGGATACTCGTGATCCTCCATGTTGCTAGCTAATGAAACCGTTGTTCTTGGAACGAGAGGTTGGAGTTATGAATACTTACTGTTCCTTCACTTCTGTAATTTGAGGCGTTCTATACTCTGGTATATACTCCACACACTAAGTAGGCCTATAAGAAAACTTAAAACTACAAATCATTACGTAACCCCTGTCCCATCTCTGTTACAACAGTTGTATGTAACTAAGTATTCCAAGCGGTTTCTTTTCTGGAATAGTGTAGTATTAATATTTAACAACCCAAATTGATGCTTTTTTTTTTTACTCTTTAGATACTTCCAGGCCAACATTGAGATATTTAACGTGGATCCAAATATTTATATTGCTTCACTGGTGTTTTGAAATAATCGTACATAAATAAACATATAATTGAAAAACCCATTACATATATTATTATTTTTTAATTTGAGATGTTACTTCAGATCGTAGCGTACACACACAGACAAAAAGAAGGGCTATAGTTGCTGTTATGCAAAGCAGCAAAAAAAAATTGTACTGCCGCTGTCAAATAAATTATCTACAGATGGTCAGTTAATTGACTAAGTTGGAGAGGATTTGTTGCAGCACACGTCACAGTCGTGGCTTTTCTCTATTTTGCATCGCACCACAATCAAATGGATACGTTACTGAAATAATGCGTCGAGTTTAAAATTTAGCTAACGGGAAGTTCAGACGAGATATACTGGTGGTCGACAGTGCCTCAACGGTGTCATTGACGATGGAAAAAACTGCATGGAATTTTTGAAGGACAGGCAGTAATCGGCCATGGCTTGTAGGTATTAAGGAACCATCCCAACATTTGTCATGAGTTATCCCGGAAAAATGAAGGAAATTGGCCGGATCAGGACTCGAGCCTGGGTTATCCAGAGCGTGCAGAATGCGAGTATACTTCATTCTCGGTTGCTTCACACTTTCATGAAGCCCTGCTGAAGTTCTGCTTCCTGGATATTCCTCCGCTACGAGCAAACAAAGCTTAATTACGTCTAGAAAATTGCATCAAAGGGACAACGCATCGCATTCGTGCGCATTCGGTGCAATAATATTTCGCTTAAGAACTATTTCTTACTAGGCTTTACCATCACGCTGGTCGGAGGGTTTACTCGGGGATCTCCTGTTTCCCCACCTTTTCATTCCGACGCTGCTGCATACTCCCTTAACTTCACTCTCATCGGCTCTTAAAAACCACGATGTTAATAGCCGCCTAACTATCTTCACTCACTCTCCTACTAAATATATTCAGATATTCTGAAAGAGACGATAGCTAATGAAGTCAATAGATCTGCAGTCATGAGGACAGTATGTTGAAATATAAAACGTACTTCGAATATTTAGCGAAAGAAGTAATATCTATATCAATTAAATTAAAAACTTTGCTTCACCCTCTTAGTTATAAACATGCAGTTTATGAATTTTATTATTAAAGCCAGCATTACATGTATTCTACACCGACACTATTGCTTCCAATGACGACGTCAGAGAGATAGAAGTAAAATAAGCATTTTCTGTGAATTCAGTGAGGCCCACTTAAAACTTTCACCCACGATAGTGCGGTAAATATTTCAGATATGTACAAAACGACATGTACAAGTTAAATTACATTGAAGGGGACATCTGGTACATGTAATGTATTGTTCTTAAATTACTTATTTTCAAGATATGAGAGTCCACTTTCTTTTTGGTAAATAGGAAATATGTTTTTTATTTCATATGTTGCGTTAGCTCTGTCGAATAACAACTGACAATTTTACTGACTGTTTGAATGTTACCGGCAAGAGTAAACATAAGCAATGTTTGACTCACCCGTCCTTATGTCTCGTTCATAATATTCACATAAATTGAAGGTCGAATACACCTATAGTACACTACCCAAAATTAACCCTAATTCCTTCAATGCTGTACTGGACAACCGAACGATAAGACATCGGTGAAGTGTGTGAGAACGGCTCTCTAATTAGAAGGCTGACTTGTGTCGAGGTACGTTAAGCTAAATGCCACTAGTGTATTGTACAGTAATTGGTATCAGTGTTATAAAGGTGAAATTAATTTAACCTGTCCGTCATTTCTAGGAATTTTAAGTGGCGTTTAAAAAATGAATAAATTGTTGACATATTATTAATTTACGGATAATGTCGCAAGAATATCACCACACGAGCTGAACATCTGTATGCCGAACATTTCCCTGATAGACATCATCCAACCAGTCCTACCTTCGCTGCTATTGTTATAAAACTTCGCGAGACTGGAAGCTTGCCGCCACGAAAGCGGGCTCGACGCAAAAGAGTGACAAACGAAGCACCAGAAATAGCTGTTCTTGCAGTTGTTGCAATGAACCCTCGTGTCACTTCTCGCGAAATGGAAAGACAAATTGGCATCAGTTAAAGCATAGTTACCACCCATTCCACATCTCGCTACATCATGAGCTTGGCGGTGATGACTTTCAACATCGTCTGTAATACTGCGAGTGGGTTCTGCAGAAAGGCAATGACTTTATGAGTAGGGTACTGTTTACCGATGAAGCCTAATTTACACATCATGGGAATGTAAATTGACACAATAGGGATTACTGAGCAATGGGAAATATGCATTGGCTTCGTCAGGTTGAACATCAACGTCATTTGAGCGTCAATGTATGGTGTGGTATTGTCGGACAACACATCATTGGCCCGTATTTCATAGACGGCAAACATAATGGGCGAAATACAGACGTTTCTTTAGACGTTTCCTTCCTTTACTGATGGAAGATCTACCGCTGAATTTGCGTCAAGTAATGTGGTATCAGCATTATGTATACTCTGCTCTTAATGCCACAGTGACAAGACATGCACTGAACCAACCATTCCCTCATCGATAGTACGAGGTAGTCCTGTTCAGAGATTACCAGAGCTATCGCCTCACCTCACCTCGTTAGATTTTTCTCCAGAGACATTTGAAATATACGGCGTACCAGTAGGTTATAACCACAGTGGACAACATGAAAAACCGTATTACCACTGCATGTGCTGCAATAACACCAGAAACACTAATAGCAGTTAGCCGATCAGTGATAGTGTGTACACAGAGATGTTGCCATGCAAATGGCCATCTCTTCGAACATGAATTGTAAAATTCCTACTGTGAAAAATCTGTTTGCACACCGGAGATACAGATTTTCTGCTGTGGTTTTGCGAATAATCATGTTGGTTGTGTGTTGTACATTACCTTCATGCCATAACTTCACCATGCGCACCATCTCAATAGTATTAGAATGTACAGTAACATAATTTCTGTACTGGCATGTAATTGATGCACATCTTTAACCAGAATTTGCGTCCCTCTGTTAGATACATGGTCAACAATTGCTTATGTTTGTACTCTCACTGGTGACATTCAAAAGGGTCAGTAAAGTTGTCAGTTATTATTAGACAGAGCTAACGCATCATTACACTACAAAACAACGTTGCTCTCAATTTACAACAAGAAAGTTGACTCTCATATATTGAAAAAATGTAATTTAAGAACAATACATTACGTGTATTAGAGGTCCTCTTCGATGTAATTTAACGTATACATGTCGTTTTAAGAATATCTGAAATATTTACCGCACTATCGGGGGTGAAAGTTTTAAGTGGGCCACCCTGGATATAATATCTTGGGTCCATTGACCTGTACAATGAACGAAAAGGTTTGTTAGTGGCTAAAAAAACCTGCTTGGTTGATGCTTTCCAAGGTGAAATTTTTCGTTGGTAAAAAACTGATTGTGGTGTCCAGCAGCACATAGATTAACTAGTACTAAAACTATTCAGTGCTCACTAACGTATTTGTTTATTTAAAAAACGTCTAACTTATTGGTTGCCACGAAGTATTTAGTTGGCAGCAACAGCATTCATGTTGTCCATAGTAAAACATTTTGCTGCGACTGCAAAACTACATCATTATATTCTGCGCATGCGCTCTGGCATAGTCGAAGCGACCACCTTCTCTCTGGCCACATCGCCATACTTGTGTATGTTCTGTTTATTGCATTAGGTTACAAACTGATTTACGAGGGCTATTATAATGGAATATAACAATCCTTTATCCCAAATAAGAAAATGTTACACGTAAATGATTCCAGAAAATTAACTTTCCATGAGGTGAAGTGTGCAGGCCGTGACGTGTATGCCATATATTAAGGTTGAAGTAAAGCAACTGCCAATGGAGCACTGCTCCCGACTATACAATGCGAATAACTTATATAGAAGTTGTACATATACCATGAAGATGGTCAGAAAAGCGCGATTTATGCTGTATATGAAAGAAAGATGTATATATTTTGCAACATTATGAAATATCTTACTAAAATATATTTTTAAATCTAAAAAACAAAAATCGATTAAAATAGTTTGCATTTTAAATAAAATTCAATCATATTTCCATTCTGGATGCTTCAGAAAACAGAATTTGCAAGAAAATTTTCGTCATGGAATATCCTCATAATGATTACAATGTTTGCGTGTAAGAAAATTGTAATAACATTGTTTGAAATCATTTTTATAATTAGTTTTATTTGCGTCCATTAGTCACAAACATTTATGGCTGAAACTGACATAAATAAAGTTAACTATAAAATTGATATGTTACATTATTACTATGATTTTATTACACACTATCACAGTAAATATCATGAAGATTTTTCTTGAGGGAGATTTTCTTGTAAATTCTGCTTTCCGAATCATCCAAAACGGAAATGCGGTTAAATTTTGTTAAAAATTGTGGACTCTATCGATCGATAATTTTTTACATTTTAAAAGTATATTTTAGTAAAATATTTTATAATGTTGCAAAATATAAGTTATTCATTCTTCTTTCATATACAGTATAAAGCACACTTTTATGGGAATTATTATGGTGTCTGAACTAATATTTAATGAGTTCTTCACATTGTACAGTTAGGTACAGTGCTCCATTGGCAGTTACTTTAATTCAACATTACATTTTTTGTTATATACATGCGAAGACAATGCTTCAACGTGGACAAATGTAGGTTAATGGTAAAATACTGAGTTCGCAGTTGATAGGACCAAGGCTGGAACCCCACTCGTGACGACTTTGAATTTAATGTTTAATTGCTATTATATTTACCTACAAAAGCCCACAACACACAAAACACATTTGTGAACTTCACTAACCGGTATTACTGCTATCATCGTAACATTTTCGCTGCTATAACGAACACATTACTGCCTACAAACACACTGAATTTATTGGTGACCAAAAACATTCTTTTGTAGTTTATATCAAATACCGGTTCGACAAAAAATTGAGTTGCCACCAAATATTTTTTGTCATGTTTATACTGACAAAAGAATTTTGTGGTCACCAACGATATTTATTTTAGTTACCACAAAAATAATTTTACAGTGTAGGTGGTGTAGTGGTCACATACTACTAGCCTCCCGCCTAGGCGAAAATGGTTCGATTCCCGGCGGGTCACTCCTGGATTTTCGCCGGTGGGAATCGTGGCGGACGATGCTGCTGGTTTGCAGGTTTCCTCGGGGATCTCCCGTTTCCCCATCACTTGCACTCCAGCGCTGCTTCAAGCTCACCGCGCCTCATCCTCAGTGGCTCTCAAGACCTCGATGTTAAGAGCAGCCCAAATCAGTCCACTCCTCTCCACTTGACCTGTAGGCAAGACTCCACAGTCCCCAGTATACTAGAACCTCAGCTGTTTGTTGACTGGCTGCTACCCCAGTTGTAATCCAGATTGCTTCGGATTTCGTTCTTGTTTTCTTGTATATCTGCAATTGGCCGGCAGAGTAGCCAGGAAGTGTCTACTGAACGATCGTCTAAACATCAAATGAGGTATATAAAAAGGCAAAGCAGTCTGCAATACCGCAAATCCCAGCCACACCTGCCAGCAAAATTGCGGCACTGGCCGGCAACATTTCGGAATCTCGGTCCTCAATTATCACCTATAGTATATTCGCGGTTTCTTCACACTTTTTTAAAAATCAAACCTTTTTAAAATCACCCCATGTACGATATGTTTGGTTGACTACCACAGGCGTTTTATACTTCTGTTAACATGGAAGTTTCTCATTTTTTACTAACGTTAATTTTTACTTATATTTAATTTATGAAGTATAATATTTTATTTGTAATTAATATGAACAAAAACAGGGAGATGATAGGTGTGTTGGTAATGCTTTGTAAGAAATAGTTCCAGTTCTAATTATTATGTAACTGAGTGCGCACGAATGAGATGAGCGCGTTGTCTCTATGGTGTAATTTCCAGACTTATAGGCCACTCACAACTGGCACAGACTTATGAAAATCAACCTTTGAAAAAAAACACCCTAGCTATGCATGTAGCTAATTGTTAGGGTGTTTTTTTAAATGTTGATTTTCATAAGTCTGTTCCAGTCGTGAATGGACTATAGCTAAGCTTTGTGTCCATAATACGGAGGGACATCCTGGAAGTAGAATTTTAGCAGGGCTACAGAAAGTTTGGAAGTAACCGTGAACACTCTATATATAGGATTTCGGTGTCTCGCTCGCCTCGAAGTGAAATCCCAGCATCTTTCCGTCGTTAAGTATCACATGTAAATTTACAGCTGCATTCTGAACAACGTATCTTGTAACGTGATCGCCAAAACAGTGGGGTCGCTGTTCCGCACCCGGGAGATGAAGGATGAGAAGGTTGCCGTAAGCTGACGATGTTTGCTGCTCTCGTGGGCGGCTGGGGGGTAGGTGTTTGCCCGGGAGTTTGATTGGGGGGGAAGGTGATGGGGACGGCAAACTGCTCGTGACGTCACGGGAGCAATATGTTGCAAGCTCCTGGCGTGTTTGTTCCGCTCCGAGGGAACACACTACATCGCACTAGATACCGGTAAAAAAGGGGGGGGGGGGGGAGGGTACCTGCTGCCGCTACTTCCCTACTGTTCACGATGTACAGATCTCAAGACTTCGCGTGCTCCTGGTGGTGTAGTGTTAGGTTACTCGCCTTGCACCCGAGCGAACCGGATTGTATTCCCAGCGGTCCCGGATTTACGCCAAGTGGGAATCGTGCCGGACGATGCCTCTGGTCTTCGGGTCTCTCGGGATCTCCCGTTTCCCACACCCTTGCATTCCGGCGCTGCTCCATTCTCACCTCAATTCACCCTTATCGGCTCTCAAGACGTCGCTGTTAAGAGCCACCCAAATCTCCCAACTCAACTTTAAGGGCTAGTATGGCGTTACGATCGGACCAAGGGTGTTTCCTAGAGCTGAGGGGTCTAAGCACAATGTAGTTGGAAGGGTTCTGAAGTTGTGCGATTACACCAGATTATGACTTCTTTTTGTCGAACCAACTGGTGTGATAGGGGTAGGTTCATATTCACTGGCATTCAAGAAAATTTAGAATAGGGTACCCTTTATTCAGCCCCAAAGAAAATGCACTTCCAATGTTCCCTACATTCCATATTGTTTATATTTTTCAAACTTCATCGGACATTGTGTATATACTGACAACGTTCACTTGTGGTTGACGACCAGCCAAAGGAGTACCGGATGAACTAGGCCCTAGCCAATGTATCCAACCAAGAATTTATATTCCATCTTATCAGTTTGAGGATAATATCATTTATAGCCATGCAATTCGTTGTTGATGAACTGTAACGTTCTTTATGGTCTTTCCCGTGGTGCAGTCGGTTGGTGCGCCACCGGGCTAGGGTGCGGGAGGTTCTGAGTTCGAATCCTATTTAAGGAATGGGTGTTAGTTTGAGTTAGGTCAAAAGTTATTTTGTAAGTCATTCCCTGATAAGACTTCAGGCATAGCATATAAACAAATGATGAACGAAAAAACAAATATGGCGGAATGAGTATAGTTGGGGGTGTGGGGGTAAAGGGACGAAGCCCTTCCAACTAAATAGCTAATAGCAATTGGCAACAGTCTTCTGCTGGGTATGGAACGATTGTGACTAATGGCGGAGCTGTGGGGACCTCCCGAAATGGAAGTTTCTTTAAAAATAAATTCTTGATAATTAAAAAAAAATTATTTTTAAAATAAATTCTTATGAATTTTTGGAATCTTCAGGATTTTTTTTTGTAATTTTTGGGAATTTTTTTTCAAGGTCATTCAAGGTCATGGGGCCAAGGTCGAGGTAGTCTGCATCAAATATGGCGGTGGTAGTCTGTAATGTACTATGCTTGTTGACTTTTGTCTATTTTTTCCTCAAATGTTTTATTTTCAAGGTCATTCAAGGTCATGGGGTCAAGGTTGAATTAGCCTGTGTCTGATATGGTGGTTGTAGTATAATGTGTTATGCTTGTTGACTTTTATGTATTTTTGTCAAGTTTTTATTTTCAAGGACATTAAAGGTAACGGGGTCAAGGTCGAGTTAGTCTGCATCTAATATGGTGATGGATGGGTGATTTCTACCAAGATGGTGGTCGTCTACCAAGATGGCTTAATGGTTATGCGCTAGGGGTGACCTCTGGTAATTTTATTATTTTTTAATATTTTCTAATAATCCATTTTTAAAAATTTTCAAATAAATCCAAATAAATTTTAAATAAAACATTTTTTTTTTTGAGATTTTTCAGATTTTCTTTTTTTCTATGTTTTGGGATTTTCTAAGTAAAATGTCAAAGGTCATAGGTCCTTCTCTCCTGACCCCTGGGTCACTGATCCCGGTCACCTGGGTCGCTGATTCCTAACCCTGGGACTCTAATCCCTCTCTCCTGCTCCCGGAATAATAGCAGTTTTTAGGGATTTTTAAAGGAAAAAAGGGAAATTTTTAGGGAAAAAGGAACATTTTTAAGTATTTTGCTCGATTTTGAGGGAGAAAAGGGAAATTTTGAGAGAGAAAAGGGGAAAAATATGGCGGACGGTCACGTAACAATATGGCGGCCGGCCGGCTCCAGCTCCTATAGGAATTAACATATTATCATAGATGTATCTGTATTTTGGCCCACTCTGAGTTCGCTCTGTGTAGTTTTCTACGCGTTACTTAGATACCCAGTGCGCTGATCAATCAATTCATAGCCAGTGTTTACAGTTGTGTACATAATGCAAAGGGAGCGGGAGGTTTTGCTTGGCCAGTGGTTCCTATACCGCGTTTATGTCCTAGGTTAATTAAGGACTGATCATATTACTACACTCTAAAAAATTATTCGCAAATTTACTATATGATTGTATACGTATAATGAGGAAGCGTGAAGGGTAAAGTTATTTCCCATAAATTGATGCTAGCGTTCCAAACCTGCTCAGGAAACAGTCAAATGTGTATGACACTTCCAGACTTTGTACAGCAGCGACGCTAAACATTCCATATATGTAGCCAGATGTGTGGTATTTTTTCCATACGATGTATGTTAAAAACGTCCAGCTCAGTTACGAAGTTTCCCAGAATTGTTTTTAGAGTGTATAGCTAAACGCAAAAGCTACACCTAATTTGTTGTAATAACCGAACAATTGTTGAGAACGCATCAAAAGATTCCGAACTTGCAACGCCTGAAATACAAAACTTAATGTGGGTCTGAAAGGGTTAAGCGCATTTGAATACTTCGTGTTTGGGGAGCCATGCCGGTTTAACGCCCAAGACGGGAAGAAATGACATGCACAAAATATCGTACATCTTCGGTCAAAGTTAATCGTGCCTCTGTGGCCAGCTTCTTTCACTTGAACAAGTTTTTATTATATTCGTTCTTTTCATTGGTGAGTTTGTATTAGTGATTTAGTGTTCCACTTATGCGAGCAAAAAAAGAAACCTTTAGCCTAGGCGTGAAAGTAATACTTATTTACTTGAAATTCTCCCCACCCCAAAAATTTCTCAGAATTACATGGTCGGTACTGATATGTAGACCCATTATAATATTACTTTATTCATAGCAAGCGATTAAGGCCAGGTAGTACACCACTCTTGCGTCAATGGCTAATGAGTTGCATATCTTCAGGAATCCACAGAAAATGTGTACCCAACTTTTTTGCCCTATAACGTCCAAACAACGCATTTCCAGAAGTGGGATCCTCTTCGTAAAATGTTAAATTCATTGTCCTCTATCACATATTGTGCTATGTCGATGTTTTTGAGAAACACATTAACTCACGAAGTTTTCAGAACACGTGTCACAAAATTTTTCTTCCGCACGCTTCCCTTTGCAATAGCTGGAGTACCCTTTGAATCCCTTTCAGAGTCCTTCAGCGTGCGTTGTAAAATTGCAGCCCCATTTCAAAAGTAGCACAATCGTGAGATATTTTATGTAAGTTCGGTGTATCATCTAACGAATACACGGGAAATTTTCCGGGCTCGTATAAACGATTGTCGAGCATGGTGGAAGAGCTGAGCGCAAATGTTGCGGAGGTGAAGAAACCTATATCGTTTTAACACCGTGCGGGGGCAGGGGAGAGCAGGACGTCAGATAAGCTGGAATCGACCGAAGTCCTCGAATGGGGAACGCGGTTCTGAAACGGTTACAGACTCGCCTTATCTGAGAGCCGCGTCGAAACCAATACTGGGCGGCAGCTTCCCTCCTTTCCACCATCCAGTTTATAACCCACAAGTCTCTGTTTCCTGCCCTGTACCTCCCCCACACCCGCGTGCTGCAACGGTCAAACTCCTTCCTCGACTACACTTCTCCTACCCCGGCCACCGCGTTCATTCCATAGACATAAGACCCTTATACAATCGCGTTGACACAAAATGTTAAACTGTAAACGTCGCCATAAGACAACTGTAATGTCTACAATAGACGTTAACCGGAATTTAAAAAAAAAGAATGTGAATACATACATACAAATATTTTTATTTGTGTTTGAAATTTAAAAATAACTTTTCGTAAAAAAAGAGATGCCGCAGACTTAATAATCACACTCAATTATTTTTTAATGCATTTTGCGTTATTTGTATATTGATCTGTTATAAATTAACCAATTTAATACGTATGGCGATAGTAGTGCTATATGTTCCCAATCGTCCGAAACCATTTGTTTTTAATTGTTTGTGACGTCTTGAATTCTGATTGGCTGGCGTAAAACTCGAAACGCAAAGACTTGGAAGTTGCCCAACTTCTACCGCGTTGCGTTTTACGTTTAGCGTCATGGCAACGTTTAACGTCGGTTGTAGCCAGAGCGTATACGATTCAGGGATTTAAGTATTATTGTAACGCGTTATTGTAGGGTCAATGCGATTGTAGACGGCCCTCAAAGGCGCGTTTACCCGATGATTGTTGCTATCACGATGGTAGCTATCATGAACGTGTGTGACAGTAACTGCCATGATAGGTCGTGTTAACACACACTATCTAAACATGATGTGATAGTTAACATATTCCTGTTACAATTCTAATTGTCACAAAAATACAAACAAACTCTCGAGCTGTATTTTCTAACAAAAGTAATCAAATGAGTAACCAATCAAATAATACAGGTGATTTAACTAAATAGTTTGTTGACATTATAATTTATTCCGGTCCAACACAGAGGCATTGTTAATTAAATTGTGTATTTTATTAGAGGAACAAAATAAATTTGTTGTTTTTAAAGTTTTGTGTACTGAACCAAATATTTTCCATGGGCAACTAAATATATTTTTGGCAATATGCTAGCAAATATTTCGTTGGCTTTTCATGCTCGGTGATATTAACATACAACTTTCTTAGAGAAAAGGCGCAGGAGCTTTCACAAACCGGACTGCTCACTAAGAAAACACGGAAAGAATTGTGTAACTGTTAATTTCACTGCACTCTACAGGTAATAACTAGGGACATAAAAATTTCACGAGTTCATTGACCTGTTGGCTAGACTCGTCAGTCCTCTACATACTGGAGCCTCAGCTATGTGTTCATTGGCTGTCGTCACACACCTTGCAACTATGGGATTCGCAAGATGTTTCCTTGCAAGTCTACTATTGGCTCAGAGGCGTGCAGTGCGGGTCTAATAAACTGTGATCCAATTGAGAAGGTAACTTCACTGTATATGTGTTTGACGTCTATCTTGTTCCTAAATGAATTCGCGAAATTTTCCTATCCCTATATGATAATATACGTCCTTTCATACCGCCACATAGTGTAAGAAACGTGACAAATATTAACAAAATCAAAATAATTCTGCAATGTAACTGTCAAAGTGATCATATGTACGTACACACTTGTGACCCGTACTAACACTATAGGTATGATACACGGTTAACAATACGATAGTTACACGATAGTTGCATGTTCTATCACGACAGGTACTGTCAACTATCTAGCCCGAGCTGATATCGCGATAGTGCTATCGATACGGTGCGACAGTAACTATTCTGCAGTTTACTCGGCGATAGTAATGCGAGAGTAGCTCTTGCGATAGGAAAAATCGCGAATTACATCTTGTAAACGAGCCTTAAAGGTTAGGTAGACAGCTTATTCGTCTTCTGCGCATTTAACCAATAACCAACATTGACCTACTCCAATCATACACATTTGTTAGGGCTAGTGAAATTTCGCGAAAAGATTTCAAGACATGTTATATTTCAAAACACTGTAGGGTCATTTACATTATCTTGATTGCCTGAGTTACTTTTTGACACGTGTTAATTGTCTGCACACGAATCACGTAGGAACCATGTCGATGTTGCCGAATTCTGAGAGGCCCGGTCAAATATGAAAACGCCAAACGCTTTCTCAAGCAGATAGCAACCAATGGCAATATACAAACTGCTGTTGGATGCTTATAGTGCAGTCTACTGTGTACTCAAATTTATTCGCGAAAAATCACTAGTTCTAACAACAGCTGTCAACGTCACATGGTCAACAGGGATGAACGCGTTTGTTTATATCTTAATTTTTAAATCATCAGCACTATTGTATGAATAAAATACTTTTACCAATTTAAATTTAATCAAACTCTAGTACAAATTAGTTAAATGAAGTATACATATTTTGTTACATGTGAGGACGCCTGAGGGGTGTACATGAGTTCGTGAGGGATGAAGGTCATAATAATATAAATATGAAAGAACTAAATTAGATTTGTAATTTATTCACTTTGCTGTTGTCTACATCATTAATTAGCTGTCTTCACTTATATTTTTCTTTTATTTAACACAGAGCGCAATATCTAATGTGTATTTACACTCTAATGAACGTCCTTCTTAATTATCTCTGTTGGTTACAGCCAATTAAGTCATACTCATTATCAACACGTGTTCAGTCTATCTTTGCCATCCTTTATAATTAGAGACGCGAGAATTTAGCAGGTTCATTTCTAGACAAGTTGGAATTCACACTCATGTACGTTCATGTTACGTTTGTAATTGGTCGACGTGTTGTTTGAACCTCTTGGAGATAAATTAGCCAATAACAAACATGAAATAAACTGTGCGCCCAACCGCCACCTATTACTACCACAAAAATCAACAAATAAACAGTTCATATCTGATTCTATTTATAATGTATTTCACTCACGCATCTAGTTCAATAGTCCAGCCTGCCAGCCGCACAGTCCACTGCTGAATACCCGAAGTCGCAAACTCACCTTCCACTGGTACACTGGTCAACTGGTTCTCCCACTGCTCCATCTTCTATCGTTCGGAACTCGGCCACTCATTCATTTATCAGCCTCAACTCAGAATTCAACTCAACTTTCGGCCTGGAGGCCCATGTCCGGAAACACCGTATCCGTGCTACAACCATTTCAAATCAGGTTAGTGAGTGAAGAGATTTGGGCGCCTCTTAACAGCGAGGTCTTGAGATCCGAAGAGAGTGGTTGAAGTGAGTTTGGAGCTGCGCTGGATTGAAGGGACGGGGAAAACGGAAGATTCCCGAGAAAACTCGTCGACCAACGGCATCGTCCGGCACGATTCCCGATTGTCTAATCAGGTATTTAATTCATGGCTGTCAAGAATATCTGCCCTTACATTGATAGAAAATCTGTGCTGGAAACCCTGGACATGCGTGTTATTAGGGTTTTCAATTGCCGAGACATGTCTGTTTCGATAATCGAGAACACTGTTCTGCCGACATCTGACAGACACTTTCGACTCCCAGTGGCTGCCAAAATGTGCGTGGATCCTCCCGCCACATGCTCCAGACAGTATATTAATGTCTGACAAGGTGGTGCTCTGCCCTCATAGCTCAGGGGCAGAGTGGCTGACTTGTAGTCAGAGGGTTGGAAACTCGCGCTCTAGCTCCTCCACGGCAGATTTTTAGTTTGTATGTCGATTACATGTGTACTGTACATTTGTCACCAGGTCAGTCTAACATGAGCTCATCAAACGTTCCAAACACAAACTGACAAACGTCAGGCACGCCGTGTCCAACAGTAAAATGTAACTCAAAGGTAACACACTGAGCTCCTATGTGAGAGGTCCAGTGTTCGAGTCCCGCTCCTGCTGATGTTTATTTCGGTTTTTAGTTTTTGGTGACCACAAACGTCATTTTGTAGTCGCCACTAAATACTGGAATGACAAAAAACTTTTATTAGTGCTACAAAATATGTTGTTACGTGTATATTCACAAAAGAATTTTCTGTCCTTCATTATCTGAGGAACTTTCATTATTGGATGTCGTTTTCTACTGCGTACAGGGCAAATAAAATTCAATAAATAGATCACAATGCCGGAAAGGGGTAAACAGATGTTAGAGTCATGAACCTTTCTACATTTCCTTTCCAACAATTCAGTAAGGGGGTAGTATCCATTCCACTTTCAATTTTCCTTACAAATCTTCGTAAATAAAATTTATAACTAAACTTAAAATTCAAAGCCAAACACGACAGAGAGGATTACTTTAAGTATTTTTTAAATTTTGTACGATATCACTTATACTAGTATTTTCCCACGTGGGATTGGCATTATTAAATAGGTAGGTAATATTTGATCACGGTTACAGTTGTGAAACTAATCGTACAAGAAAAATAAGTGGGATATCCCTAATGCCTTGACTATATAGGTTTTTAAATATTGACTCTGAAAATTAAGTTATGGAGGAAAACACTTGCAAGGATAAGGTTTAGCCAGTTATTTTATACGTGCAATAAAATGAATTAATTTTTTAGGTTAATTTCAAAATTATTAAATGGAGAAACTTTTTCACTTGTAAACTTGGGACATACATAGAAATTTTGCGTTTTTATTTCGCAACATTTCTGACTCCACATTACTCTGTATAATCGAGCCTTGGGTGTTCGTGCACTGGAAAAGAAGATATCATGGGTTCAAAGAACTTTCGGCTAGACTCCACATTCTTATGCGTATTCGAGACTTAGTTATTTGTTCTCCATGGCCCATTCTTTGGCCATGCTAGACTCCAATATCGTACGTCCACAACCACAACTTCCTTTGGTTATAAGTTTATTGTCCGCGTGTCTACGTGAGAAGACATGTTCTCATTCTACTGGGCCAGTCAGAATAAAGTACTCCGATACTCAAGGTCCATGATTCGCGGACAAACACTTGTGGCACGTGACATTTACAATCATCCAATCACAAAAGTGCATATGGACAAAATGTGTTTTGAAGTACAACTGGTCTTTAAAGCTTTACGAGACATACACCTGTCTCTACAAATTTTTAGGGACAATGGATTATCGATGGAAAAGTTGACTTTAATCTAAGGCTTCAACTTTCTGCACATGTCAGAAAATTTTCTTTCTTTACTAGTTGTATTGTTTGTGTATATAGCTTCATTCCGACTTCTCGTAGGCGATAGCAATTTCGAAACTTTTAAAACCAAGATACCAAGTAAATAATCACACGGAGACGTAATGGCGTGGCGGTTCCTGTGCTGTGGGTGTTCTCATTCTCTGATTGGTTGTACGAGGCTCAGGGAACGGGCCTTGTGTTTGTTTGGCTACCAAGCGCTGTGCAATCCTTTTTATTATAGCCAGTTCAGTGTAAAATGAGCACTTTTGAAAGTTCTGCATCTACTTGTATTTACATCGTGTCTTCTTCCGCCCTATGTCAAATTAACATTGTCATGGGTAGAGCTAGTGACTTTTCGGGAAATTAAAAAAAATGAGTACACGGTGAACTTCAATACTACAAGCAGTCAACATTAATTTGTCTGTTATCATTGGTTGCTCTCTGCGTGAGAAGGCGCTTTCATATTTGACCGGGCAACTCAGAGTTCGGCCACATTGGCACGGCTCCTACGTTATCCGTGTGCAGACAGTTATAACGAGTCAAAAAATAATCCAGCCCATCAAGATAGGCAAATGACTCTACTGTGATTTGAAATATAACTTGTCTTGAAATCTTTTGGCGATATTTCACTACCCCTAGCCATGGGCCTCGTCACTTTACTCATGCGTCGGTCAAGTGTAACTGTGAAATTATTACAAATGAAAATATTGTGTAAATCTGATCATTTTTAAACTTCGATGCATTAAACAAAACAGTAAGTGAAAGAAATAATTTAATTTGCCACAAATGGTTACATGTCATTTTTTATTCCACTTAAAGATTTGGATCTACTTTCCATTCACCGTTACCAACTTTACTGGGTGCATGTCACTCAGTTCGCCCGTTAAAATATATGCAGGTACGGATAGTGACTTTTTTCTAAGGTTGATTTCAAAAGTGCTCACAATATCGTGAACAGCCTTTAGCTCGGATACTGGCTGGCAAGTAAGTAACCATGATTTGCGAATGGAGTTGCGATATATAGCAGGCCAATCGCCATCTTGGTGGCGCGTGCGGATGCAGTTCTCGAAATAAGAGGCTATTTCACCTACTCGATTTATTATTTACTCTGTAACCAAACCTCCTACGGGTTTGGTCACAGAATACGGATGGTCTGTAAAGTGGCAAACGGGGCCAAAAATGCCTTTTACAATCATAAAAGTATCAAGACGCTACCGCCAGTGCGTGAAGAGATTTTAGCGTTTCTTAAGAGTGAGGCCTTGAGAACCGATGATGGTGAAACGAGGTGAGTATGGAGGAGCGCCGGAATGAGTGAGGAGGGGAAACGGGAGATCCCCCAGAAACCCCGCTGACTAGCGGCATCGTACGCACGTTTCCCACATGCGAAGTTTCGGAAGTGACCCCACCGGTAATCGAACCCGGTTTTCCCAGTTGGGAGGCGAGTAGTCTAACCACTGCACCACCGTGGCTCCAGGACGCTACCGTGTTTTGGACAGCATGTTGGGTCCAAAAAATATTTTTGCTCCTTTCTACAGTCTCTGTTTTCGTGCTGTAAGGTAATGTAGTCTCCCTTGAAATAAATGGTTCGTTTAAATATATCGTACCTTTCGGTTTTCCTCGTTTACACATAAATCTTGTCGGATGGAATACACGCGCCCTAGTTTGAACGCCGAAGGAATAAACCCTCGACAGTTACAGAACTTGGTAACAACCCCTCCTCCCGAAAGTCGGGAGATGCCGGTGGAATTTTAGATGAAATTTTCGTAGAGATGGGGTGTTAGGGACGGTAGTTGTCGCCGGCAGAAGACGTCATCCGTCATGACGGCGGAGATACTCGTCCAAGTCGAGTGTTCGTTAAACTCGACTCTGGAAGCTGTGCCCGGGCTGCGCGGAAATGCGCGCAGACTCGCGCTGTTCTCAGCTCGCCGTGTGGAGTCCGTCATTATCACCGCGAGCCGCTTCCATTAGCGCCGTATTTCGTGTGGGTCTCCTGTATTCGCTCGTATCGCGTGCCCCCCCCCCCCACACACACCGTAACACAGGGGCTGCTATCTCGTCACGTGGACACTCGATGGAACGTTATGCTTTCTCAATTATAATAATTGGTCATTGCTAGGGCCACCGGTTTTTGGCGAAAAGATTCACGCCATTGCTAGACTCCAATGTCCTATAGAGTACGTGCAGTTTTCAACAGGTTATTGACCCCTCGTCTTTGTCGGGGGGGGGGGGATCAGATACTAGCCTGACTGGGCCAATCAGAAGTAGGCAACTCCGACAATGAGTGTCAGGGATTCGCGGGCAGACACCTGAAATGCGTGACATTTGAAATCATCCAATCGCGAAAGTGGATCTGAGCTATTGTGTTTTGGTGTACAAGTAATACTGAAATATTTTCGCGAAAAGCAGGCGGCCCTAGTTATTACCAGGTTGGTACACTTAACTGGGGAAAAAAATGCTAGAATTATTTTTTATCAACATCGGCTCTATGTTTTGTTACATGGCAGTAAAACCGTTTATAGTCCATTCACAGTTACTTCCGACGTTTCTGAAACCTTGCATAAGTTCTACTTTCAGAGTATTCCTCCGCCTCATACAAACACAGCTTAACCACGTCTAGAAAGTTACACCAAAGAGACAACGTACCGTTTTCGTGCGCACTCACTATAATGACCTTTTGCCAAATAATTATTACTTACTAGTAGGGGCAGTGATATTTCGAGAAAATATTGCGAGACAGGATACAGTTCAAAACACTGTGTGATCGTCCAGAATTTTGATTGGCTGAAGCATGTTCTGGTCCGTGTTAACTGTTTGCACACGAATCATGAAGGTATAGTGTCGGAGTTATGGAGTCCTGAGTGGCTCGGTCAAATGCATAAACTACTCCAGCAGCCAATAGAGTTAGAACAACAGCGGATGTGCATATATTGTATCGAAGTCTATCTTGTGCTCCGATTTATTCGCGAAAAAACAGTGGCCCTACTTACTAGGCGTTACCAACACACCTGCTTTATCCCTGTTCTTATTTACATTAATTATAAATTAAATATTGTAATTTATAGAGAAAATACAATGAAAGTTCAATTTTAACCAACATTAATGTATTTTATATTAACACAAGTATAAAACGTTTGTATTACATGCCATATTTAGGAAATGACCAAGCACGTTTTACATGGTGTGATTTTTCAAAGGTTTGGTTCAAAAAGCGTGAAGAAACCGCGAATAGACTATAGCAAGTTGCCAGTGATAACAAAAGAGCTCTATAATGTAAAAATTAAAATCGTAAAAGACAAGGTAAAAAATTATTAACAGAATCACATTATTATTTAAATTAATATTTTAATAGTCGATGTAAATTTCAAATTATTTTAGTTGGTACAGCTTTGCACACGTAACATTTAAATTGTCTTTTGTATATTTTGTATGATGTATTATATGAGTTTTTGATGTGTTTTAAGTGCTACACACGTACTTTGGTGTAACTGTATATGTAAATTCTGGCACACTCAAATCACTTAAGCAGTTGTGCTCAAAAACAGGGATGAGAAAGAGTTATTTTAAATAAATAAATATATACCGTAGTTAACTCAAAATGTAAGTTATTACAAACTATTCTTATTTCTGCAGTGAACACTAAAAAAATATTTTAACATAGAAAAGTTGTTAACATAAAGCCTTATCTGTTTAAATTAAGTGAAATATAAGAAGGGAGTGGGAAAGGGGTGGCGATTTGCATTTACTCCTCGTTTTTTCGGTGGTTTTGTAAATATGAGAGTTTTAAATGTTCGATATGCTAATTTAATTTAATATATTAATAAAAATTTAACACAATTCAATTAGCGTATGTAAGAAACTGTCAATTTGACTTAAGCTACAGCAAGTCTACAAACACGTATACGTTTAAATTTCTGCAGCAGACAAATCATAGTTTATCAGACTTGTTTTCTACGACTCTGAGTAAATAGCTCACCTACAAGGAAAGAAGACCAGACTCTCGATCAGCCAGTATACATAAATTTAGGAATCTATTGTAATTGCAATCAAGGGTCAATTGTACACGTGAGAAAAATGGATCTTGTCGTCTAATAATGTTACAATTTGGAAACTAAAACTTTTTTGTAAAAAAAAAATCATGTTCACCCCCCGCATAACAACAACTACGTTCATTGCAATGCTTAACTTGAGAAGTACTCATATTACGCGAAAACGCGTCTAGCATGCTGAAACCCCCGAAGTATAAAGTGGTGTAGACATGATCTATCGTCGGCCAGGCCGCGCAACTCCATGAGGAACACTGCACACTTGCTCGGGCTGGGGACGAACATTTATACGCGAAAACGTGGCTCGGGAAGGTTAAGGAGGCGGTGGGAATAGCGAAGAGGCGTAAGGAAGGTGCCAGAGTGTGTGAGGCCGAACTCGTTGCCAGCAGTAAACACCAGACAGCGCTCGGCTGCTCCAGGAGCTCCGCGCGCCTGTCTTCAGTATAGCTCAGCGCTTGGAAGCGTTCAGACGTGCGCCACCCCATCTTGGAAAAGGGGAAGGGGGGGGGGTGGTGAATAAAAACAAAGCACCTTTGTCTGTAACAAAAATATTGCCTCTTCAAACAGTAACGCCTATTCAAACAAAATAACAGTTTATTAATCTGGGCTACCAAATGCAGACGCGGCAAATAACCAAGCAGACTTGCTAACCAAGTTCATTAACGTCATGTAGTTCTGTAAGCACACCAACCCCTAATAGCAGCATTTAATCGTACTCCATAAAATTGTAAGCATCGCTCATTTTACCAGCTGGCGGGACGAAAAATAAATCGTTCAGGCAGGACAATCTTTGGCAGTACAGGAGTACAAACATAAAATTGCTTGAGTTTGCTAAGTGACACGCGTGTCAGACTTGAAGCAGGGCTTCAATCGAATAGTATTAACATAATTCTTGAATAGATTATAATTATATATTCGAACAATCGATAATTTTACAAGCGATTATCCCATCACTAGGTGTAAATGTTGCACGACGTGGTAATATTTCGGCGATACAACACATAGCGAGGCTCGGTGTCGAATGGTCTCGTCTGTGCGTAACTGATTTTTAAACTGTACTACTGCTTTAGGTTATGTTTGATTAATTTTTTTTGTCTAATGCAACGTCCGCAGATTATCGTCTGTGATAACAAAACAATTATTGGCGAAGTTTAAGTACAGCACGGATTAAAATATTGATTTTATTTCTAATACCCGAAACACAAATTAATTCGTTCGATCGCTGTACCCACATTGATGGACATTTTGCAATGTAAACATGCTTATAGCCGCTGCTATGGGCAGCATAGTAGACGATCACTCTTTCTGCGCCTGTCGTTAATGTCGTCGAGCACACAAAATGCTCATTGGTTGCAAGAAACACGCGTGTCAGACTTGAAGCAGGGCTTCATGGTAGTGACGAAAAACAGGATGTTTCTACCGGGTGTATATATATATTATGTGTGCTTTAAAGGAACGCAATTCAGGCTAAGCAATATTCACGAACTTGTTTCTTCATCTCATGTAATTTCTGACTATTGCAATAAATAAATAAATAAATAATTCCCACCTTTTAAGGGCGCGACTCTTCCATAATTATAGCATTAGTTAAAATGCCGTGTTACGTTTTCTAAAACATTTCCTATACCGAATGATTTCACAATTTTGGAACTGGAGTCAAGGATAATCCTGATCAGACTTAAAGGAAGCATACAGTTTCGCGGGTTCAGCGTCCTGTATCTAGGCCACACAAGGTCCAGACACATACATTGGCTGCTGGCCCAGTAAATGGTCAAATTTTTCTCAGACCAGATAATACGGACTTCCGTCTTTTTCCTTTGCAAGGCTTTCTTTCGGATCAGAATCGTTTTCGAGAGTTTCCAACAAACTGCCCTCCAGTTGCAAAAAGTATACGAAAAGTACACGTTTCTCGAGTCTCGCTTATTGTGAAATTATTTCTCGATACTTCCCTGTTATTACTTGTTTATTCTACCGCAGTTTGTCTTCGTTTGTTAGTGAGTTCTTTGTGTTTCTCTAGTCGTGTGATACGAAAACGCTGACCATCGATCGGGCGATTCATTGATCGGCACGCAAGTCCAGTTCATCACGAAAGATATAATTGGCTAGTCGTATTTTTAACATTTTAACACCCAATTTGAAATTACCGCTTCAGTATGTCAATAATTCTTTTTTTGCGTGCTGTACTTAACTAGAAAATTATTTGTCTTGCTTATACAATCTTTGTGTTAGGCTGGAGAAATATGATATATTCATAACCTACAACCCTATGTGGAAACCCGCAGCTTTGCTTTGATTTTTGGCCGTGCCATGAGTATCGTGGGAAGACATTTACACACTTGACTATGCAGGTAATATTCGCGTTACTACGATCGTGTTTGTTAGTGATTCACGAGCACACACGTCAGATGGCTAAAGGCTGTTCGCGATAAAGTGACCACTTTTGAAATCAACCTCAGAAAAATGTCCCTACCCCTGCCTGCACGTATTTTAACGGACGCACTGAGTGAATGCAACCAGTAAAGTTGGTAACGGCGGATGGAAAGTAGCTTCATCATCTCATCAACCTAACGTCGAATGAACAGCGTTAGGTAACCATTCATGATCATTCAAATTATTTCTTATGCTTTCTGTTTTTTTCTAACGCCTTAGTGTGTAAAAATTTGCAGATTTGTAATCTATTTAATTTCCTAATAATTTCACAGTTTCACTTGACCGACGCATGAATAAAGTGATGAGGCCCATGGTAATGTTAATTTTACATAAGGAGGAAGAATACACAACGTGCATACAAGTAGATAATAAGCAGGGATTTCAGAAGTGCTCATCTTACCGTGAACAGCCTATAGTAACAAAACTGCATGAAGATAAAAATGTTTAACCCATTTAGACCCTGCGAAAACATCTGTACTGTATGTTTGGAAATTTTCGGGCAGAATTTTAAGGGGCGGTAGGTCACGCCGAGACAAACCTTTTGATATAAGGAACATGTGTCCGGAAATACCTACCTACCAAGCTACACATGTCAAATCATGCACGCTACTTTTGAATTTGACGCGCTGCTTGGGCCATTCACGTGCAGGTAGAGTGTAGTAGACATGTGCCAAGCTGGTCTTTCTCCGGACGTGACTGTTTCGTTGTGACTCGCTGAAAGACCGCGACTAGTTGTCGAGGCGCACCGAGGAAGACTTGACTGCGAGAATTCTTGCCGCCTGCGATTTGTTTCAGGTTTACTGAGAAACCGGGGGGAATGGTCCCATACCGCCACTTCTCTCACCAGGGCGTTGCTTGCATCACCCTGGCTGAAGCCAGCGCCAACTGAAGAATCCCAAATACAGCATCCTCTATCTACCAGTCTTTCATCTTCACTAATAAAGACCGAGTTCCAACCTCTATCTCACGTAGCATTTCTGTTTAATGCGTGAATGATTTTAAGTTATTTCCTGTCGACGGGGTTTTTACGTTGTCTCTGACTGTTTTTCCCAGTCTCTTATTAGTTATAGGTTACCTATAGGTACACTCAGGGAGATAGTCATGGCCCTAATCGCTGGCCATGGCTGCCCAATCCCTCTCCGCCGCGATGCATGTCTCCTTGCATGATTTACTTTCCTTGAAGGCGTAAGGGGTTCGCCCTGAGACGCAATAAACTCCCGCTCTAACCACCGGGCTTCCAGTTAACACTTAGTAATAGGTAGGGACAGGAAATTTTCGTGAGTTCAATGACCTGTAGGGGCAGACTCCACTGTCCTGTGTACGCTCGAGCCTCAGATGTGTGTTCATTAGTCGCGGCTCCAGAGAGTAGCCGGTGTTACTCCCCACCTGGCAGTATGAGATTCGCCACGTGTTTCCTTGCAAGCCTGCTATTGGCTGAGAGGCGTCCCAGGCGTGTCTAATAAACTGTAATCCAATTGCAAATGTGACTTCACTGTATATGTGTTTGACTTCTATCTTGCCCCAAAACGAATTCGCGAAATTTTCCTATCTCTAGTAACAGGGTAGTTAGAAAACAAATTGCTGTCTGCCTTGAAGTTCAACAAACGTACTATATTTATGGCGGAGGGTATAACAACATGGTCGGTCGCATTAACGCCTGCTTGCAAGTCGGAGGACGTCACTTCGAGCAACTCCTGTAAAAGTGAGCCCACGGTCGTAGAATACAGGCCTGGACACTAGCTTGAAAAGTTGACGCCCTTATTGACCCATTTAGTTCATGAACCCAGCCGTAGAGAGCTGCTACCGAAGTACTGCTGTTTACATGGCTGGCATAGGGAGGGGAATTGCAATTTTTCTTAAAATGGGAAAATGACATTCATATCTCTATGGTGTTATCCCTATTCCAGTAATAGCAACAACACTATATGGTATTCATGGTAAACTGAGCACTTTTGAAAGCCCTGCTTAGATCGACTTGCATGCGCGCTGTGTGTTTTTCCACTTTATGTAAAATTATCAGTGCCATGGGGTTCGTCTCTTTATTTATGCGTAGGTCAAGTGAAACTGTGATGGAATAATTTGAAAAGTAAATATTTATCTGGTCACTCTTACACTTCAATGAATAAAAAAAAATCAGTTATCACAAGTGGCTAACTAAAACGTTGTATTCGATGTTAAGATATGGAACTTCTTCTTTTTCTCCATTGTTACCAACTGTACTGGGCGCATGTCACTCAGCGTATCCATTAAAATACACGCAGGTAGGAATAGTGAACTTTCATTAAGGTTGATTTAAAAAGTACTCACTTTATAGCGAACAGCCTTTAGTTTGCCTGCAACGATCTGAGGCTACTGCATGAACTAAATCAGTCATTAAGGGGGCCAATTCGCTAACATTGTTAGATAGGCGAGTGTCCAGACCTGTATTCTACTACCGTAGGTGAGCCAATGCTTCACGTCTCTTTGATCGCTCATGCACTGCTATCAGCTTGCATGTCATCGCTCATGAGGATTGGGGAGTGTCGCCTGCTGTCCGCCTGCAGACCAGCTCCGCTCCTGCACGCACGTGATTGGCCCAGGCAGCAGCGCGTCTAGTTCAAATGGCGCGCGCGTGGTTTGACGGCTATGTCATGGTAAGACGACGTTTCCGTATACATTCCTCATATCAAAATTATTGTCTAGGGGCGCCCTAACACCTTTTAATATTATGGCAAACAATATCTGAACACTCTGTATACGCAACGCACAGGAAAGTTAAATGACTGTAAATGGCTTAGTTAATTGTAAAAGAATCTTCTCACCGAACACACGGCCAACAACTGATGGAAAGATGCAGTTCTACACATAGGGTACTGAGGCAGAGCACTCGCTCTAATGTTTTCTCAAAAAATAGCTGTCCATACCAAAGACACTAATGTCGGCCAGGGGTATCAGTGAAGATGTCCTCATGACGTGCTACAAGGAAAGTTTTATAAACGGCTCCAAAAATTGCCCATTATGAGAAATTTATTCAAAATACTTATTATAGTCGCGCCGGCCTATGAACAGACTTGGCTCCGCCTACCCAAGTGAAAGAGAGAGACAGAACAACTTGTAAAGCACCAACCACAGGTATAGGCTGTTTGCGATAAAGTGAGCACTTTTCACATCAACCTTAGAAAAATGTTACTGTATATGCCTGCATGTATTTCAACGGGCGCGATGAGAGACATGCGTCCGGTTAAATTGCTAATGATGCATGGAAAGTAGTTCCATATCTTAACGTCGAATAAAAAGTGTTAGGTAACCATTTGTGATAATTTAAATTATTTATTTCGCTGTCTGTTTTTTTTTTTTTAGTGCATCAGTGTGTAAAAATTAGCAGATTTGTAAAATGTTTACTTTTCTAATAATGCCGCAGTTTCACCTGACTGACCCATGAATAAAGTGACGAGGCCCATGGCCATGTTAATTTGATATAAGGCGGAAGAATACACAACGTGCATACAAGTAGATCTTAAGCAGGGCTTTTAAAAGTGCTCATTTTACCGGGAACAGCCTATAGCTGGCAGGCGTACAGGCTAATCTGCAAGCACTCCCTCCCAACTGCCGTACCACTGTCTTCCAATTGTTACCTTTCCCGGGGGAAAGTGGCTCGACATTGGCACACCTCCCAAGTCCTGAGTTACAGCGGCGCTACTCTAGTGCCTTTGGGAATTGGCATAAATACGTGCAATAAGACCAAGGCTTGCTTCAGCCATCAAAATGCTTGTTTGCATAGGGCCAGAAATATATTTAGTTACTCCAACAAAGTGTTTGGTTCAGTGAACGAAACTTGAAAAAGAAACAAAATTAATTCAGTTCATCTAACACACTACGTGCTTGAATAACGATAACGTCTGTGCTGAGCCAAATGAAATTAGACTGTCAACAGAATATTTTGTTTAACTGAATCTACATACTTGTTTGGCCATTAATTTGTGTGCGTTTATTCAAAAATACAGCTCGAGAGTTTTTTTGTATTTATTTTCCGACTCTAAGGATAGGAACAGTGTTTGTTCGTGCAGTTATTGATACCTAAAAATGATATAAACATCCATACGAAACAAGTTCAGCATGAAACGAAATAATAAAGCTGTAAGACTTTAAATATTTATTTGCACATTTTGTCAATATTTGAAATGCATATATTAAGAAAACCATTCTAATTCTATTAGTAATCACTTTAGTTGTAAATGCTAAGACGTGACACTTGGGCGCAAAAGAAATGGATTCTACGCTCGGCCGGGTTTATAATTGTTTTTATACTAACCGAAAGTGTTTAATACTCCTTAGTTGCCCGAACCAAGTCTTTGCTTGGGGCAACCAAATAAGAACAGCAAACCAATATATTGTTGTCAGCAGCAAAATATTTCATTGCTCTATACAAACAAGTATTTGTTGGTTGAAAGGAACCTTTCTTTCGGTGTGAATGAAAATATGCTCCATCGCTGTACGTTCGTGTCTGCAGGTTCACTTTCGCTATTACTTCGTTTGTGTGAAAAATTTTCCCCTTCTTTGAACTGGTCAGAATCCATCCACTTTTAATACAATCCCGGGATCCGAGTGTAAGAAATTAGGCACTTATTACCTTCCCAGCAAGTCACACCCGGATTCTTGCACGTGGGAACAGTTAAGGGCGTTGTCATTGGTAAGTTTTTTTCGGGATACGTTACAACCTGTGGCGTGTGGTGAAGTGTTGCAATGTAAGCTGGTACTTGCTCAGTGCTGTACACATTTGGTGCACGCTGCAGGAACCATTAGCCAGAGTGGAGCCTGGAGAAACTAAATGTGCTGCGGCCACTCACGAGAGAGCGGCTAGGCAACCATTACACACGTGCTGTGACATAAACTGGAATCACCTTGCGAAACCCCATAACTGCGGGGCAACAGCCAATGAACACACAGCTGGCAAAGTACTTGTTTCGTTGTCAGAATCAATAAGCTGTAGGGTCTGTGTTCAGCGATAGTAACATAAAAAATTCATAACTTAGAGGATTAGTGTGGTTTACTAATCAGTAGAGACCTCAAAAATTCGCGGATTCATTTTGGGACAAGCTAGAATTAAAAAACACATGTGTTTACATAATTTCAGCGATTGGACCACACGGTCTTTAACACCCCCTGGAGAACGCTGGCCCAATCGTTGCCTTCCACTGTAACAGCAGACAACCAATGTGCAGTTGACATCGGCATATTTGTACATAAGACTGTAGAGTTTAACCTGCAGATCATTGAACTAGCGAATTTTTCAGGTCTCTACTAATCAATTACCTATAAGGAAGGTCATTGGGCACTGAGCCTCCCAGTGTACATAAGTGCCAAATATAACCTGTCTGTGCAACATGTAGCCAATTGTCTACGATAGGTACGAAAGGGTTAAGGTGGCCGCCTGGCTGAAGAAATGTACGTCTGAAGCCTAAAAGCGTAGGAGCGCTAGGGGCGACCGAGACATGCGTATCGTCTCTCTCATCACCTCTACACGCAAAACACTGAACTAGCGAGCAGTCTTGCCGTCGACAACGGGCCTCTGAGACTTTCAGAGGAGACCCTGCCATTTTATGACTTAATAACAAAAATAAATGTTTGAATCACGTCACTATTCCTTTTTAATGTTTTGTACCGGAATGTTCATACCTAAAATTGACCGTAAAAACAACAGTTTGAGGAATTTTATCACAAAAAAACATGCTTGAGAGAGACATGGAGAAACTGGAAAACTTATACGGACGTGCTATTCGCAAGCAGACCTCGCTCAGACACGTTGCACGGGTTTTTTTAAAAACGTTTTCAGCCTACCGAGGCGGCCACCTTAATAAGCAGGCGAAGTTTCCCGCGATGGAGTACCAAACGTTGGGTCACGAAGGAATACCAAACGCTCAGACTGCTCGGTCTGCGAACGGCAAACACTACTCGCGAACAAAGGGCAGTCGGTAACAGTGACATTTGCCGCGACGCCCTTTAACCCGCCTCTCAGGCCTGCGCGAGTTCCATTTCACGTGCCGGCACACTTCACGCCAGTGGCGTGCGGCGGACTGTTGCAAGGTAAGCCGGTGCTTGCTCACTACTGTACATTCTCGATATTCACGCAGCAGAAACCAATGACTGCAGTGGAGCCTAGGTAAACTGAATGCATTCCAACCACTCACAAGGAGTCCATTATACACGTCATATGGCGTTACACCTGCCGAACTACTTTTTAGTAGCGGGAATGTAAACTAGCAGGCAACAGGATACAATACAGAGCTAACGCCAGGTTACCTTGCAACAGTTCACCACACGCCACTGCTTCGCGCAATTATTTGGCACAGAGTACACAAGTGCGCAGAGGTGACATTGCGGGGCTATGGCTAGTGACTTTTCGCGAAAAAATATGAGTACACGGTGGACTTAAGTACTACAAGCACCCAACATCAATTTGTCTGTTACCATTGGTTGCTGTCTGCTTGAGAAGGCGTTTTCATGCTTGACCGGGCTACTCAGAGTTCGGCAACTTCGGCACGGCTCTTATGTGATTTGTGTGCAGACAGCTAACACGTGTCAAAAAGTATTTTAACCAATCAAGATATTGTAAACTTCCCTACACTATTTTGAAATATAACTTTTCTTGAAATCTTTTTCGCGAAATTTCACTACCCCTAGATATAGATCATAAGATATGAGATTTAGCTGGAAAATTTAATTAGGAGCATATAATCCTGGGCTCCCATATTACTGAAATTTTGGTATTTTCGTTGGCATATTTTGAAAACTATAATATTTTATCTACGAATATTTACATTTATGTAGTTATTATATAAATCTATTTCCTATAACGAAACAAAAGTTATCTTGAAGTATGGCCTGAAGTACACAGAACGTAAACGGCATGACATTTACTTTCATGTGGGAGTACCCAATCATTAGAGACATGTAAAATTCGCGTTTTGTGGCATCAGGCTGAACTTCACAGTACTGTATGCACTAGCGCCGACATATTTTCCCCATTGGATACTGCATAAACCTGAATTAGTTCCCTTTTTGACTGAACTGCACGTGATTGGGGCACACAGCTGCGAAGTGTTCATTTATTTACACAGAAATACCCAGGGCGTGTCACATATAGTATGGTCCGATGACAATCGTGTTGAGAATATATACGTGTTTGAAGTTTAACGTGTCCCCAAATAATAACGCGTAATCTGCAGGACTCTACAAATCATTGATTGCGTGAGGCTCTGGAAGTCCACCTTTCTGTCTAATTGGATATTGCGAGGTGTGGAGGATCCCCCTATTAGCTGGGACACCGGCTGGCAAGTAAGATATGGGTGCCGATTGTCTGCCGACGTCGCACTGTGTTTCTAACCGGTGACGATATTTTGCTGGCATGCGCGGCTGGAGTTCGCGTTATACGGAGCTGTTTCACTTCTGTACTCTTAACCCTATGAGGAGTATGCACGTATATACTCGGGCAACGTTTATTTGGAAATTTCTTTGTTCTTGAAGACAAATCTCGCACTTCTATGGTTTTCCTGTTTCGCTGGCTTCTATGGTAAACTAAGTAAAAAAACTACAACTAGCCAACATTTAAATTCATAAGAATAAAGCTGTTATTTGAATAATTACTCAAACGAACACGATTGATTGTGAATCATGTTACATCTGTCACGACACATAGATTGGCACTTAGTCAACAAGCGACTCCATTGGCCGATAATTAGACAATATCACATATTGTGGGATATTGTAAGCGTGTCCGGCGTAGCCAGGACCAGTAGGAAGAGGGTAAGTAAAAATACAGAGAGTAACACAACTCGTATGGGTGAATTGGAGAATACAGGCAGCTCAATTCAACCTTGTGTTCAGTGATAGTCAATCTGTGCCTTCCTAAGGGTTAAGTATTATGTGGTGAAGTGTGCTTGCTCACAATGTACAGTGTATAACTCGTCTTGCGTACTCAGTGTTAGTCTGTATGTTACGACCACCTTTCTCCTTTTAGTGCAGCAGGTGAAAACGTTGTCATTTCACAGAGCGTAAATTTCTATTCGGGCTCATTAAACAATAATTAGCTACCACCTCCGTAACTACTTGGAACAGCACCTAGGCCTTCTGACAGATTCACTCATAATATAAAAAAAAATAAACGTATTCCTAACTGTTTGTTTGAAGTAATCATTCACTCTTACGGACAACCGAATTCCACGAAAGTATTTCACGATCAGTTATATTTCATTACACTTTAGCTCAGATACACTTTTGTGATTGGGTGATCTTGATGCTACGTGTCCTAAGTGTCTACCCACGAATTAGAGGCATATAGTATCGGAATACCCTAATTCTGATTGGCCAGTCAACTAAGATAATGTCTTCTCACAGACACAAGCCGCCTATAAGCAAAAGCAAACTGCTAGCACGCTCGTAGGGTATTGAAATGAAGCATGTGCGGGAATCTTTTCTCGAAATTCGGGTGCCTCTAATCATTGTGTATCTGTACTCAATACTAGAAGAAATATTGGATTTTTTTTCTACAAATAATATTTCCTGAATTATTAGTCCTTGGTCTGAAAATTATGAGTACTAAATTTTATGATTCCTAATTACTGGGGGCCACAATGTCTGAACGGTTAGCCTGCTCGCCTCCCACCAAGGCCAACCGGGTTCAATCCCCAAACGGATCACTCCCGGATTTTTGCATGTGGGAATCGTACCGGACGATGTCGTTGGTCGGCGGGTATTCTAAGGTGATATCCCGTTTCCCCCGCTCTTTCATTCCGGAGATACTCAATACTCACCTCAATCACCCTTCGCTGTTAAGAGCCGCCCAAATCTCTTGATGCACTCACTCGCCCTTACAAATTGCTTTATTGAAGGTTCTTGTACTTCTTAACATAGTTTACTAAAGGAAAAGGACTATTGATTTAAATGCAACGCTATAAACTAAACCAAATAAAATATTAATAAATGAGAGTGCCAGCAACCATAAATCACTGTGGAGCCGGAGAAAACTTAAAATACTGCGACCTCTCACAAACTTGTTGTGATGCAACCCTCACTCACATAGTGCAAAGTTAGTTGCGGCACTACGTTCTAGTGATTGACGTGTTAACTAATACACAACAACAAAGCATTGACCGCGTGAATTTGCAACAGCGACCAGCTGTCACTGCGAAGAGACCGCCTAGCTATACCCGTCTGTTGGACTATGGATGGTTTAATTTTGCATGTCCAGTGTCATTTAGGTCAGCTTTTGTTCACTCGCTATTGCCTCAGTGAGTAGCCACTTTTACCTCTGAAAAAGTAAAATAGTATTACATTCCATTTTCTTGCATATTTGCTACTAACTGGGAAATTAATCCAATCGCAGAGGTAACGCAGACTTACATATGGCTGAAACCTAGGTTCACATTAAATTATGCTGGCAAATATTATACATTGGGATAGAAATTAAGTGATTTATTTAATGTAACTGTCGAATTGCAATTTTTCGTAGATTAAGATGATTTTATTTTTTAAATTTGTAATACTATTTTGCATACAAATTCAGTACTGTATGAACTTTTGAAAGGACGTCTGAGTTTTCAAAATATTTACTTAAGAGTGGGATGGACCCCCTAATTTTCTGTAAATTAGTTGTTTGCGCGAATACGCGTATCTCGGTAAATAAATGTTCTGCAAATACGACTTTTTGTCAGAAATATAAATAAAACAGCAATCTATGCCTCTATTATTTTTATTTTTGTGATATTAAGTGTATTATTGAACAAAAAAATCATGAAAATGGTGAAATATTGCATTTTCAAACATTGCCTATGCAGTTTCCTTAAGCGGAAAGGGAAAAGTACAAAGATACTGGCGTAGTTTAATCTGTGGTCTTTCATCGCATGTTATAAAATACCACTGTTTCACATATCATTTACACAGAACAGCGTTACAACAGAAACACTGCACGCCTTGCGCGTAGTTGCGATGAGGCGCTAGAAGTGCGTGTTAGTGTGGCCCGTATCGCTCCCTCGTTTCTCGATCAGGACACGCGGTTTCCACGGAGGGTCCATCCCACTCTTAATAGCTGACAACATCTGATATATCTACATATCTGGGAACCCTGTCCATTCCGATGATCGTTAAGTCTTCGTGGGTAGACACGGCATAAAACATATTCCATTATTTCCGTTACTAATTCAAAGGGTCTTCCTGTACTCATCATGTTTTAGGACCTCTCTAAGAACGACACCTAGGGGTAGTGATATTTCGTGAAAAGATTTCTAGATAAGTTAGATTTCGAAACACTTTAGTGTCGTTACCTATCTTGATTGGCTGAATTACTTTTTGACACGTGTAAACTGCCGGCACACGAATTAACGTAGGAGCCGTGCCGATGTTGCCGAATTCTGAGTGGCCCGGTAAAATATGAAAACACCTTCTCATGCAGAATGCAACCAATGGAAATAGACAAAACTGCTGTTGGATGCTTATAGCATTTACGTCTACCGTGTATATATATAGCGAAAAGTCATTAGCTCTAGCGATACCACGTGCTCAATGAAATATTTAGTGATTTTCATTTCTGCCCCGCATAGCTTGTACAAAGAAGTTTAAAGGACATTCAGTAAGAGAACTCACGACTTTTCTAAACGAATCCATCTCCAAACTCACACAGCTATACCTTGGAACGTCTGCTTGTTAAAATGAATGGATTTCTATCGGTTTATTTTTCCATACGGCTGCAGTTTGTAAAGAGGAGAAGTTTGGGCAGCTCTTGACAGCGAGGCCTTGAGAGCCAATAAGGGTGAAGCAAGGCGAGAACGGAGCAGCACCGGAATGCAAGGATGGGAGAAATGGGAGACCCCCGAGAAAACCCACCCACGAGTGTCATCGTCCAGCACGATACCCACTTGCAAAAATGTGGGAGGGACTCCGCCGGGAATCGAACCCGTTTCTTCCTGGTGGAAGGCGAGTAGTTATACCAATAAACCAACGCGGTGCCCTGTAATTCGTGATACATTCCATGCTCCTTGGGTAAATACACTCCCGCTGTTGACTATTTCGTTACTGATATAAATAAAGTTATTATGACTTCTCTTGCCACGCGCTCTTCGAGCAGGCCTGACAGGCAGTTCAACGAGTCTTAAATGCAACTTCTCCTTAGAGCGGAAAATAGTAGGCGATGTTATAGTGGTTAGACTACTCATATCCCACCACGGTGAACCTGGTTCGATTCCCGTCGGGTCGCTCCCGGATATTCGCATGTGGGAATCGCGCCGTACGATGTCGCTGGCCGGAGGGTTTTCTCGGGAATCTCCCGTTTCCCCCCGCACTTTCATTCCAGCGCTGCTTAATAATCACCCTCGCTTCACCCTCATCGGTAAAGCTAGTGACTTTTCGCGAAAAAAAAAATCAGTACACACTAGACTTCAATGCCATACGCATTTTAAATCAGTTTGTCTATTGCCATTGGTTGCTGTGTGCTTAAGGAGATGTTTCCATATTTGACGGGACCACTCAGAATTCGACAACATCGGCCCTGCTCCTACGTGATTCCTGTTTAGACCGTTAACATGTATCAGAAATTAATTCAGTCAATCAATATAGATATATTAACCTACAGTGTTTTGAAATACAACTTGTCTTGAAATCTTTTCGTGGAAATTCACTATCCCTACTCATCGGCTCTCAAGACCTCGATGTTAAGAGCCGCCCAAATCCTTTAACTAACTCTTTCACCCTTAGAACGGAAACCGCATCGTGTGTCACGAAACTTTGGAGAGAACTAGCTGAAGATAAAATTTTTACTACGCTGATTCAAGTTTCGTTTTTATAAACGTACAACTAACTGTGCTGTGCATTGTCTTTAGCTTTATGTTTCTCCTAAATACTCATTTGTATAAACTAAGGATAGGAAAATTTCGCGATCTTAAAGACCAGTAGGCTAGACTCTATGGTCCTATGTAATTTTGAGATTCAGCTTTCTATTGATTGCTTGCTGCCCGACAGTGTAGCCCGTTTATCCTCAGGCCAGGTGGCACGTGATTCGGTTCTTGTTTCCTTGCAGCTCTGTTGTTGGCTCAGAGCTCACCTGGGAGTGTCTAGTAAACTGTGGCCCAATTACAAACTTAACTGGCAAGCACATTTGTTTAACGGCTAGCTTGTACTAAAATTAATTTGCGAAATATTCCTATCCCTAGTATAAAAAGAAATAAAAAACCAGGTTTAGTGCTTTTTAGACTAGGCTCCCACAGTCCTCTATATATTCGTGCCTCTGGTATTTTTACATTCGCTGATGCACCAGTGAGCAGGCAGGTTTAACACTTTCAGTCACAGTGTTTGTACACTTATATCCGGAATCGTATTTTTTAATCAAATAATTGTGTTTAAAGGTGCAGTACACAACAGCTGGCAAATGGCCTGTGCGATCGTGCGTGAGTCATAAGTTGCATAGGAAGTAGTCGCACGACGCTGCGTATGTAATAATTTAGTGCTGTGCGCCTGTGACGTGTGCAACTTGTCCTACATGAATGATCTCACCAGCTTATTCTGCAGGTGCTGTACGCCGCAAATTTTAATGTTATAATTAGATATAATAATAAGTTACCGTTTATATGCGTATACGAAGTTTGTGTTACTATTGGGCCAAGAAAACTACGTCTGGAGTTTGTTTACTGACTTTCCCAACAGAGTATTATATGAGACGTATCAAAAGAATTAGATTACATAAAGTATGCTGTAAACACCAGACAACAGCACCAGTAACGGTAGTCCGTCACGTAGATGGAAACATCGTTCTGTTGTTTATATTATATTACACAGTTTCATAAACAGCTACTACTAAGACATCAAGCATTAACATATTTATATTGCTCCCGACATCTGTCAGATTGTTATAATTGTACAGTTCCAGACCAAAACTTTGTTCTCTGTAACGCCTAAAACTACTGCATATACTCATGGGAGACTGACAATTTTAACTATAGGATTCAATATTTATTATCTTGCTAATTCTTCACTGACTAAAGGCGAAGTAGAGATCGTGTAGTACAAACCGTCCAATTTCAAAACTGAGACTATTGTAGAGCACATTCGTTTTTTTTTTAATTGACGTGTACTCATCTGAACTCGCGAAATTCTTCTCTCGTTAACTATTTGGGAAGACATTGCAAACGAATTAATTTTCATGTAAGCAGTTTTTTTCAAATTTTGTTGAATATCTGACTATATCTTACTGAAATATCAATTTGTCTACAAAACACCATTTCGTATGAATTATGGAGTTTCAGTAAATATTATTTACTATATAAATTTACAAAATATCAGTAGGGGAGGGTTGCCTATATCATACCACTTTATACATTTGCAATTTGATCTGGCTAAAACGAAAAAAAATACAACGTTTTACGAATCTGTATCAAAAATCATGACTATTTATGTGGCTTACATTTCAAAATGTAGCATCGGGGAAGAAACAAAGAACTTTTCGTAACAGGCTGCAACTTGTACGATATAAGAAACTGGTGTCCTAAATCGTATCCCGTATGTCCTGAATCATACCACAACGTTATAAATTAAACCAAATGCGAGAACAAGCAAGACAGCATGTAATAACACATAGGATTATTGTAGTATTTAAATACTAATAAAGTTTGTTTATTTTTCTACAGCAAACGCAAGAAATATTCAATTATTTACAGGCTACACAAACAAAATGTCTCAGTTCTGGCGTAACACCCGCACAACTCTCATGAACCCAGGATGCGCACACTAAACACTAAACCATTGCAGATGTAGAATGTTTATTCGTTGTAGGTCTAGGTCCGTTAGTCTTTCTCTTTTTAATACTGGGCTGTGATAATTGTAGGTCATATGGCATGTCCGTGGGCGATTTGAATTTTTCATCTTTTACTTTTGCCTGTGCCACTTGCAACATCTTCACCAACTCCAGATAGTTTCTGTGTGGAATGTTTGTCAAAACATGTGCCCGTTGGGTCTTTGCCAACCTACATCTTCTGTTGGGTCTAGGAATCGGTGAAAGTGATTCAATAGACACGCTGAGATTACACGAAGTGGTTGATGTTACATAGGGCCAGTTGCATCACTTGATTTTTCAATCAAAAGGACGTAGTTTTCATCTGAGTTAGGTGACTCATTAGTGGCATCTTCAGTGGGCCTTGAAGATGCACACATATTAGCATCTTTATTGACTGGTGTAGGGTCATCTGTTTGCTTTAGATGCTCGGCTGAACGTTTGACCCTGACGCACTTGTGCAACACACCACTGACATGTTTACACCTCTTTCTCCACTAGAAACTGAACCCACCTGGCGTTTTGCTTTCTTAGCTAAAAACTTTTGGCATTGGTTTTCAATAGTACTAACGCCCGTTTCATCCACATCAAATAGGTGGGTCGCATCGATCTTGTTTTCATCAATGACTTTCTTTAATACGTCGAAAAATTCGCCAACGTGTTCCCTATTGAACCCTCTTGCTCGAGCCATCGATGTTGCTTCTGGTTCACGCAATGTCAACTCTTTATGATGTGCTCGGAAATCGTAAAACCACTTTTTAACCGCCATTTGAGTTTCTCAATTAAAGTTATGTGGAATGTGTTGTGCTCTGATATCTGATATGCCAGATTGCATACATCGTTAATCGTGACTCCAAAAAGAAGTTCTTCCAATTTTAAAATATGTTCTACAAATTGATTTTCTATTTCAAAAAGCAAGGTAGTAGTCTGTCCAAGCGCCTTCGTACCATTGTTAGCAATTACATTTTATCAGTACAAATGGCGCTTTACCGTTGGTTTTGTAATGTCGTACTGGCGTTAGCACTCGTTGAACCCCATGTCCCAATTTATGTACTCTGCCAGAGCCCTTTCCATGTCTGATTCCCTCCAGGCACCATATTTCCTTTCGCGATTATATAACACACAATTAATACGTGTGTTACTTGTGTTTATTTAAAATTTATTTAATTGGTCAAATTAATTGCAATTATAGAGCTTCAAATAATATGATATCCCAATTCGTACCGGTACGAATTAGGAACCACACCCGTGGTACGATTTAGCAACTGCGTACAACTTCACTCTTTACGTCATTTATAACCTAAAACAGGTGCCTCGCTACAAAGCGACCAGCCGTTACGTTCAATGTTACTCATACCACAATGATAACTGCATGAAATCCAATAACACTTGCCTTGAAGTGCTGTATTATCTTACATATGGAGTAGAAAAACCACATCAGCAAACACTCAAACAATATAACTGTAATAAAAACGCAACACGTGCTTCCACTGACTAGCTATTTTCACGGACTGCTCATTACATCTAGTAGTTCAAGTATTCACCATGAGAGCACTCCACTAGTCCTGCTTTATAGAAAACCAGTGGTGGTACGATTTAGGTGGTGGTACGATTTTGGCGACTTTCCCCTATTCAGTAAAGTTGGTGAACACATTGCCTCTGCAGAAAATACGTGGTAAAATGCTGTACTAAAGTAGAGGTGCCATCAATGAACCAACGTTCCTATAGGACAACTTCAATATCTCAAGTACTATTGGTGTGGCCACCACCAGCTGGGGCTGGCAGGAGACATGCTAGCGTGCGGGGCTGCGCGACCTCGACAGGCCAGCCCAGCTGTTATGGCAACATTCTCTCGGGGGAAGTGTAACGAGGCTGGGGTCGCTACTATATAAGGCTGTTACAATGGTGGCTCGCGGCCATCTTGATCCAGCAGCCCGAGCGACGCCATTGAAAGAGGACCACCAGGCCAGTGGTCCGAGATCGACGCCGTTCTCAGCCGCTGTCGAGGGGGTCTTCCGTTGCCGGCTACGAGACCGTCCAGGGTAATTATAATTCCCATTAGGGCGCAATAGGTTGCGGAGACGCAGGGATAGGCGCTGGCATTAATTGGACTCCTTCTGAGTCAGAGCACGCTACTAAACCTTAAGCTAGCTTATCCAGCACTTGACGTATTGATACTTGAATTACTGACATTAGTTTCTTGGAGTAACACCTTCGAGAAATCTTTGTAATCTTTGTATTAGAATTGTGATTTGAATAAAAGTAGTATTTCGTATAACTGAGTGCTCTTTACTCTAGCTACTACCATCCCCCTACTGAGTGCATAACCTTATCACCTCAGGATAGGCCACAGCACAATGATGGTGTATGCGCGTGGGACGCAGTAAATTACAAGCGACAGAGTCGCTACCTGTTAGAGAAGTTTTTTGACTTGTAGGAGGACAGGCGTACACATGATATAGTCAGTTACATTCATCATACAGTTATTGTTAAGAACACCATGTCTTTTAAGACTTGTGCGGTACAAGTCATTTACTACAGAGTTATAATTTGGTAGAGTATCTGAATGCTTGTTTCCTCTGTAACATGTTGTTGCATTGCAAAAGAAGGTATTGACTTTTCACCCTGCACTACAGAGTTCTGAAGGCAAAATGACACGAGTTTATCAAATAGTCTGTGATAGTTAATTATTACTTCATTTCTCTCTTAAAATATGACCTTTAAACGTACCGATGCTGGTATATTCAACGTAGACGAGACTGGACTAGCCACTGTCCAGACATATGCCTTGCTACGTCATTAACCTCAAGGACGCCGCAAAGTGGACTCTCAGAAGAGCCCGACAATTGAAGAAAGAACCCTCACTGAACAGAACACAGACAGTACATAATAAAAGAATAATCCAATATATACACAAAATAACACGTGAACTTTGATTTGATTACTTTATTTCTTAAATTTCTTTTGGTGTGCTCAAATTTTGCATACATTAAATTCCTTTTTATATAGAGTTGGTAAAACCTTTTAAGATCTAGAACTTTAAACTTTTCCAAGAATCTGCAAACAACTACTTGGTTTCTTAACTTACACATTTAAAAGAAACTCCCCTCATAAGCGTAATATAATTGTACATTATACAAAATATTTATTTTGTTATTATTATCACAGGTTAATGGTGGCCACTCATAGTAACAAATTATATTTGGACAACACTGAAGAACGTTTGATTTAATTCTATAGTTACCAAAATACATAGGTTATTTAATCTTAATTGATATGCAAACAAGAATGTTTTAAATATGTTGTGTATATTATTGGCCTTAACATACCATTGCCATTCACAATAAAATGAAAACTTGAATTATCCTGTTTCTAGAAAACTCTCCAATAGGTCAATAACACAAGAAAATTTTTTACTATTACCTTAGCCAAATTTACAAGTTCTGGAAAAAAACTTGAAAAGGGTTAAATTTATTTTATCCAATTTTTTTGGCTATTCATAGCCAATATATGTAAATTCCGATCTCATTCCTTGAAATGAACTAAACAAACATTATGTTATAATATTCTGGAAAAAATACAGCAATATTAAATTTATCCAGTTTCTTTGACCATACATAGCCTACAGAGTCCAATTAAGGTCTCGTCCCATGAAATGAATTAGGTGTAAAAAACAATGTTACCATATTCTGTAAAAATACAGCAATATTAAATTTATCCAGTTTCTTTGACTACGCATAGCCTACAAAGGCCAATTAAGGTGTCATTCCTTGAAAAAGTGAACATTTTTGTTACAATAATTATTTTATCATTGACAAGGTTGATACTTAACACATTGTCAAATAATGTATATGTTGGTTGTACAAAAAATGGAGGCTAATTCTGAAAACTAGAAAACTGTACAACTGTTTCTTTTATGACAAAGATGCCTGTTTTTTTTTTTTTTTTTAAGAATACGCATCTTTTACTTTTATTTAAGGGATAACAATTAATCAAAATTTATCTCCCAAAAAGATAATATTAAAATTTTCGACAGATGGCAAAATTGTGAGTTTTGAATTACATTTTTAAGTGGATTTGCCGAATTCGAAGTAGTCTCAATTTATTATGTTATTAATGTCAGACATCATGGAGCCTGTTTACTCTACCAAGACACCAAGTGTACCTGACATAGACCTGCCATAGGGCCAAAATTATAATTTTTACTTAACTCATAGTTTTACTTAACTTGGTGGAGTGGTGGTCCTCGGGGCAGCTCGACATCGGAATAAATCTACATCACCCCTTAGAGGGGTCTAAATTTCAACAGCCAATTAGAATCCATACGACCGAAACCAGCGAAAGTTCATTAAATATTAGAGGGTTAAAACAATTTGTTAGTCAATCACAATACTCATAACCATTTATGGACCATCTCGTCTATTGAGCCTAGAGGGGTTTTGAAATAGACAGCCAATCATAGCTCTCGTGTTCATTTATGGAAGACGTCACTGCCACGTCTTCACACTTACGGCCCGCACACGTTGCTGCAGGAAGTGACGTCGTCTGCCGGCTCGTCCCCAAAGGTTGTAGCACTCCTCTGCAAAGGCACCTGTTAAGCCAGGTGACGTCACAGCGGCCAGCTTTGAGCAATTAACAGGCCCGCCACCCGACCTGTGACTGTGGCGCTCGCCTCGCCCACACGTAGCGGCTTCGTCAACTAGTTGGTCAGTGGCGTGTGAGATATCATGCGAGTCGGTTGCATTATGCTGCTCTGCTCGTCCCTGCCACGCCGGGCCACGTAGCGTGTCGACGCACACCTCCACGTAGACTGTCCAGGACTTCTAGACACAGGTTTGCTGGTAGAGTTGTAGCAAATTTAGGCAAAGTTTTTATTTTCCAATTTTCCAAGTAGGCAGGTAAATTTCCATACAAACGAACACGCAGCTCGTTAGAGGATGCGAAACACGGGACAGTCAGGTTGGGACCTAGGAATGTTATTTCTCAAAACAGAAAATCTCAATTGGGAGTAATATTGAGCGGAGGGCCTGGAACTGGAACGAACACAACTGCTGTGCGCTGCATTAGTGCTTCAGGTTTCTATATCCCTGTTATGTTGATATACGAACGGGGAGGGCATGTGACGATTTCATAAATGGAGTTCCGCCTGGTACAGTCATAACAACGGTTGTATAAACAAAGATTTTTTTTTAAATTGTTGCAGCATTTCATTGGGCGTGTTCAACCAAGAATGTAGGAAAACGTTCTTCTTTTGGAAGGGCACTCGATGCACAGTAAAAACATAGTTTTGCATGTCGCTCGTGGGAATGGTAATTTAATTTTATCATTACCAGTTCACACCACACACTACCTCTAGCCTTAAGATGTCGTTTTCTTCAAGGCCTTGAATACCTACTATAACGAAGAACTCGAGAAAAGGGTTAGGGCAAATCCAGGTCCGTGCGTAACCAAGTCAAAAGTGGTTTCGTTCGGTTTTGCTAATAGAAAAGCTGTTTCAGTGGGTATGGAGGTTAACACTTTCAGAGCTACACGATTGTTGCCAGTTAACATACATAGATATATTTGAGGACCATAGTTACGTGTTTCTTCTTTAGTCGCCACCCTCCCTGTGTAGCAAATTCTCTGTCACTAGCTCAGCATGTAAGAAATATCGACAATAATAAATATACGGTGTACCATCCAAGTACAAATATAAATCAAGTAATTCCCACCCAGCGAGAAGACGAAGAAATACGTGCTCCTTCACCAAACTCCTGGCCCAATTCATTGTCTCCCTCTGTGCCAATGAAACAAGTATCTCCCATTCCAAAGGCAGCTGCCATTGTTTTATCTACCATGAATAAAACAGTGACACAAAGAGCACTCGAAACATCCTAAAGGCCTACCAAAAAGCGAGCTGCGAAACTAAGCCGTGGACATCAACTACCTGAAAATCTAAAAGCGATCTGTACAATGGAAGAATCTCGGTTTTGAGATATCTGTGAAACTACAAGGGAAGAAGACACCATAAAGTGTATGTCGTGCAAAATGTGGTTTCATATAGATGGCGTTAGCGTGAAAAAGGGAAAGAAAATATTCTTCCGCACACTTGCCAAAATATTAATTTCTCAAACATTTTTTGTCATTCCCTTATTAACACAGAGTTATTATCAAGTCCAAACATACATTAAAACTACAATAAGTTACAGATATTAAGTACTTAAACTGCAAAGTATGAAAGTTGAAGAAATCTGAAGCTATATTGTTGCAGTTTCACTTGATTGTACCTAATTTTTTTAGTAGACAACACATGCTTAGTGTTTGAATGATGCAGTTTATCAATTAAAACCATTTTTGTTGCAAATACAGTAGATATTAAGAGTAGTCCATTTATGGAACTTACACGGTCCATTCATAGAACCCTATACATATAAATGGACAACGTGCACTTCTTTAAATATGTTTTTTTCCCCGTAAAACATAAGGGATTTTTTAACCCATTATGGTTTTCCGTAAAACATAAGAGATTTTTAAATCCATTAAAGGCGATAAAGAGTAGGATTATACTGTGTGTGTGTATGCCAACTTTTTCACTGAAGTTGGTACGTCATTTATTACTCTATAAAACAAAATATTTAACAAGTCCATTGATGTCACCTTTCTCCTAAAACAAATGTGCAAATGAATATACGAAGATAATATAGGCCTGAACCTACAGATCGTTTTATACGCTCAAAACTATTTTAATGTCCCAATTCAAGTCAAGATGTAGAATTTTTTTAAACTAGCTATGACCATAGTTTAGATTCGTTAATGAAATACGTAACTTTAAAATTATGAATTTCGAATATCGTTCTAATTAGTACAGGAGGAGGCGAAGAGGATAACAAAACTGGGTACGTAGCCAAACGCATATATGAAATGGTATCCTAATAAGTATACCTTACGTTTCACGTGATCAGACCAAACTATTCCAAAAATGTTACGACCACAATCTGGTTCTAGTCAATGTTATCTAACATACATTATGTGAAGTACTAAATGAGATGAGTGGGAAGTTCTGCATTTCAGGACAGAATATTCACGGGAATATACACGCATTTAATTGGAAGTGTTTTACAGTGAAAAATCTTCGCGGGAGGCAGAACAGTGCTTCATTCGCGAAGTGAAATATTGTTTCTTGAATTAATTCGGGCAGAAAATATGACGGCGGTCATGGGAGAAGACAGAATATTAAACTGCTGTTAACTGACTGGTTTAATTTGCATCTTTTTTCCTGGCTTTTCCTGTATTTAAACCACGACTGGCTAAGGGCATCGTGTTACGAAAATTTCTTTTTTTACCCTCTCTACAAGAAGGCAATAAATTTTCTTGCTTCGTAGTAGAAATTTTCAGGGTTTGAAATTTGCTCTGTAAATTACTTTAGTTCCAGGAAATGTAGTAAAATCATTCGATTAAAAATTGTAGCTGTTCTGCAAAACTGCAGAAACGTAATTAGAGCTCATGTGAATTAAATAGGATATATCTTAGGTATATATGCACAATAAAATTCGTACTAATGCACATAAACCCTGGAAACTATTTACCAATATGTCTATATGATTTTAACAAGCACTAAATTACGAATTACTGAGAATTTCAGTTTTTCCTTTATCTCCTCCTTTGTTGTTTTGTCTAGACCAAATACACCAACGTTCTTTGAAAATTTAATCAGTGGGCCTTAATTAGTGGCCCATCTATGCCAAAAAAGTTGCAAATTCATAAAATTGTTAAAATTTTGTATAAATATTTTTTTATAATTAATGGTCACATTATTGCCTACCAATACAATTAAATTTATAGGTAACCACAAATGTACTTTTGTAGTCTCCACTATACACAGAAATGCCAAATATTTTTCGCTGGTCCCACAAAATCTTTTGTGAGGTGTCTGTGTTGGCAAACAATTTTGTGGCCAACAACAAAATTCTTTGCTTACCAATTTTTTTTTGTGTATCGCTGGTGATAACGACCCATCCTATCTCTGCAACATCAGATATTTTAGTCTATAGCCTGTCCGCGGTTTCTTCGCACTTCTTGATACAAACATTTGAAAAATTACCCCATATATGACATGTTGTTGTTTCCTAAATATGTTATGTATCACGAACGTTTTATACTTGTGTTAACACATAATTACCTTACTCCAAAGTTAAATTGAAATTTTACTTATATTACTTATAGTATTTAATGTATGATTAATATCGATAAAATATGGAAAGATAGGTGTGTTGGCAATATATAAATATTATTATTCTTGTCAAAAATATTATTACACAGTATGCGCACGAATGCGGTGCGTTGTCCCTTTGGGGTAATTTTCTAGACTCAGTTAGGTCTTGTTTGCATGAAACGGTGAGTATTCTGAAAGTATACATTTAAGAGGGCTTCAGAAAAGTTGTATGTAACCGTGAATGAACTGAAGTATAACATTTATTACTGAAACTCTGGATTACACCAACTGAATAAAATGTTCAGTTTTGTACGAGCTATTCAGACCAAATATACGTAACATCTTCGAGTGTGATAATAGTCGATCAGGCCTTTATGCGTAGGCTACATTTAATTACACAATTACAATACCGTATTTTTACACAACGTGTTATGACTTTATGTAATCTGGTCGCTGGACGTCACAACATACATATAAAGGCTGTTCCCGATAAAATGAGCAATTTAGAAATGAACCTTAGAAAAAAGTCGCTGCCCATGTATGCATATATTTTAATGGGCCGACTGAGTGAAATTCGCCCATTAAAGTTCTTAACGATGGATGGAATCCACATCTTAACGAATAAAAGGTGTTAGGTAAACATTTGTGATAAGTTAAAATTATTTCTTTCGCTTGATGATTTTGATTTTTAATGCATCGAAGTGTAAAAATTAGTAGATTTGTAAAGTATTGACTTTTTAATAATTTCAGAGTTTCATTTGACCGACGCCTGAATAAAGTGCTGAGGCTCATGGCAATGTTAATTTTGCATAAGGAGGAACAATACAAAACGTGTATACAAGTAGATCTTAAACAGAGTTTCCAAAGTGCTCATTTTATACCTTGAATAGCGTGTGTGTGTGTGTGTATATATATATATATATATATATATATATATATATATATATATATATATATATATATATATATATATATATACACACACACACACACACACTTGATAACCGAGCTATTCGAAATGATTTGGTGAGATAGATAGGAGTGGATGAAATATTGTAGATTATATTTAATTTGTGGCTGCAATGCAAGTCCGTGGAAGGAAAATTTTAGGTTGTTAACTTCAATGAATGTCGAAAACTTATCACATAGAGCCTGCAAATATGCAACCCTTGACTCGTTAAAATCGGGTTCGTTGTGTATCTTGCAGGCGATACTAAGACACTTCTTGTGAATATTGTGACTGCTGCGCGAGGGATGTTATTGAGACACAACTTTGCGTTCAGTGCAATAGACCGCAGATATTTAAGCTTATTTGTTTCGACGCAGTGTTAATTGTACTTGTGTCTGGTTATATAAGTGGGTTCTTTGAAGAAATCTTCCAAAGGGGCCAACACAAAACGTAAAGCTCTTTTGAACACACTCCATTGTAGTGGATGTCGTAGAAAACCAGAGTAATGCGTATAGAAAACAACACGAAGTTTCAGTACAGAATAAAAGCTGGGCTTTTGTCAGTAAATACAAAAAAAAAAAAAAACTAACACAGAGAATTCAGCTCAAAGAATTTTGTCAGAAAGAAATATTGAAACGCAAGAAGTATACAGAACATCACAAAATCGAGCAAAGTATTAATAAATGTGGGTGTTAGAACGAATAAATCAGAGGTGAAAACCTTTGCCGGGAAAAAAATCGCACAGGGTTGTACAAAGAGTGAACGTAACAAGAGACGATATTTCGCACGAACACAGTGACAGTCTACGAGTAAACGCATGTGAAGTTTCGGGGACGACAAATCGTTCCCGTCTTTAGGTAGAGACACTGAATAAAGATAACTTGAAATTTGTCTTATGTGTTGTTTCCTCCACGTATTATTCTGGCTTTCTACGAGACGCACGGAAATGGAGTATGTCCATAGTAACGTCGTGTGGAAGAAACGTAAAATTACAGAAGAGCACCGCGTCTATATCCCTGACGGTATTTATCTTATATCAGACATTTATTTTACCATAAATCGACGTATGTGCTAAACGAGCGCACTCTTGTCTAATGGCGAGTATGAAAAGAACAAAGCACTGACAATATTTGGGTTGTTTGTTGGCGGGTAATACGTGACAAATCGTACCCCGAATACAAAAGTATCGTAACTCAAAATATCTTACTTTCGATGAACGAGAATGATAGAGTTGGACCATTTTCAAACACTATTTTTTCAATGGAACGTTAGGGATTATAATTTTTTTATAAACACTACAGTATTGTATACTCCTAACCGAGAAATTAATTGTAATACTAACACAACTTATATCTGATAGTCTTCCGTGTATAAGTTACTTGGTTTCCCAAAGTGCAACACTATATTACCTGCTATAAGACCAATACAATTATATAACTATTATTTAAAGTCTTCCACTGTCTATCAATATGTATTCTCCTACTTACAACACTAAAATCTCAAATAACCCCCTTTCTGTAGCTACGATAATCTTGTAGTAACTGTGCGATATTTTCTACTTAATCTGACTGTAAAGGCCTGCATTTACGGACATAAGTAGGGACGGGCAAAATTCGCGTCATTATTTCGACAGACTAGACTTCAAACACTTGTACTTTTGTATTGCGTTTGTATTGCGTTTTCCCGGACACTCCCTGGGCGCTTGTGGATCAATAGGAAACAATTAACGATAAACTAATCCAATCATGTCCAACCAAGTTAAAATGGATAATGGGTTCTAACTGCTGCAGAAGCCAATAAAAAAACGAGAACGACTCGAATACGTATAGGACGGTGAATTATACAGCGATGCCAGAAAACAACGTGAATTTTGCAGGTCCCTGAATGAAATGGTATTATTTTAGTTCTGTACTTCACTCTCTTACAGACGCACGCTCAATTTTTAAGAGGGTAATAACGGATGAAGTGGTGCATCCGAGAGAATCTTGATTCAGTTCCAGTCCAGTATTTCTGATCTACGGAAACTACTCCAAGAGAAAGCCGTTTCCTATTCCTTGTTTGTGATTATCTCGGCTAATTGTTCCGTGCGTAATTGAACCCGCTGCCGACAAGACGTTAGCTAGTGACTTTTCGCGAAAAAATATGAGTACACGGTGGACGTCAATACTATAAGCATCCAACATCAATTGGTCTATTACCATTGGTTACTGTCTGCTTGAGAAGGCGTTTTCATATTTCACCGGGCCGCTCAGAGTTTGGCAATATCGGCACTGCTTCTACGTGATCCCTGTACAGACAGTTAAAACGTGTCAGAAAATAATTAAGCCAATCAAGATAGGTAAATGACTCTACAGTGTTTTGAAATATAATAACTTTTCTTGAAATTTTTTTGCGAAATTTAACTGCCCCTAACAATGTGTTAAGATAAATATAAACTGATGTTATTGCCACAAATAGTAATGGACGTGGGAATGCAATGGGAGCTGTGTAATTTGCGAGTGTCAGGACGGTGTAGCTGGGCGCAGACCGCGCATCAGTCATTTTTATGCCTGCCCAATGGGGCGTGTGATAGGCTCAGCGGCACGCCGTCCACGTAAACCGGCTCCCCATTGGCCAACCCGGATTACTCCCCCAGATCATACCTCTAATACTAGGTACCCTTCCTCCATTCCCCTTCTGCCACCTATCACAGACACGCTATCTATGATAGATGTGTACGTGAGTCTGCTGGCAGGGCCTTACTGGCCACATTTGCTTTCCTTCAGTACAAAACTAGCAGAGCAGTTGTCAATGCTATCTCAATTTCACAATATCCACTTCACAAAAACCAAACAAAATATACGTTGATTTTAAATTAAGTTTCTTGAACTTTTCAGACCTCTCTGACATGAAGCAAACATTTAGTATAATTAGTATAATTAGAGATGTGCAAAATCCGCGTTATTATCTGAGGACATGTTAGATTTAAATCCCTTTCCCTTTCCAATACGGATGTCATTGGACCATTCGTTATTTGATACGGCCTGGGTAACTCTGCTCCAATAAATGAACACTTCACAATTGCGAGCCCCAATCATGTGTAGTTCACTCAGAAAGGGCGTGACTTAACTTTTATGCAGCAACCAATGGAGAAATGACGCCAGCTCGAGTATATACAGTACCACGTATTTTAGCTTGATGTAAAAAATAACGCGAAGTTTGCAGGTCCCTAAGTATAATTCTCTTTCACTTCTGGGATCTAGTCGAAAAAAAAAAACAACGCACGGTATTGAATTATCTATACTCGCTGTTGCTCTTCCCCTGTCAACAGCTACACTAGTACTCAAGTATCGCCCCTCCCCGACTCCATACTTGTCTTGGTCGAGTAGTATCATTAGGGACACTCAAATTTCGTGAAACGATTTCACGACCAGTTGTAATCCATAACACTTTAGCTCAGATCCACTTTTGTGATTGGGTGACCTACACGTTATGCATGTCAGGTGTCTGCCTACGAATCAGAGATGTACAATATCGGAGTAACTTAATTTTGATTGGCCAGGCAATTAAGAAAATTTCTTCATACAGACATACGCTGCCAATAAGCAAAAATAAACTGCTGGTACGCTCGTAGGGTGTTGAACTCTAGCACGTGAGGAAATATTTTCGCAAAATTCATGTACCCTTAAGTATTATGTATGTTAAGAAACCTGAAAAATTCTGCCAGTTCAATGACCTGCATATCGATGTCAACTGTGCATTGGTGTTCTGCTGTCACAGTGGAAGACAACGATTGGACTACTGTTCTCCAGGAGGTGTCAAATACCGTATGGTTAGGGACACCTGTTCTTCGCAAAAAGATTTCAGGACAAGTTGCCCTCGAAAGCACTTTAGTTGAGAACAACTTTCGTGATTGGATTATTTGAATGGTTACGAGTCTTGTCTGTCTGCCCGCGAATCACGAACTCTCACTGCCGGAGAAACTCAATTTTGATTGGCTCACTCATGTAACAGACTGTTCTCGCACAAATACATTTAGCCAATAGTCAAGCGAAGTCTGCAAGTGTGCACGTAGACTATTCATAGAATATTGAAGTCTAGTCTCCGCGCAAAGCTTTGCGAAACACAGGTGGCCGTATGTATGGAACAATGGCTAAAGTTATAAAACCACACGTGTTTTGAATTCCAGCTTGTCCCAAAATTAATCCGCAAATTTTTCAGCTCTCTATGTATATTAAATTGATGGAAGGTACCTTAGTTGATAATGTTCATTTTAAGTGCCCGTTGTTTGTTATCACTGTCATAGTGATCTCATCGCCTGTCAGAATATCGCATTATTCCTGAGATTATATAACGCTTATTCAATACGAAACCAGCAGCCCAGCTTTCATTAGTATCTCATATTTTTCATTATTTGCTGTCGTGTAACGAACGACTGTTAATAATATGAAACACTTATAATAAGTTTACTAACATTTCAAAGATAAACTCATGTGAACATAGAGCTAATCTCAGTCGGGAGCCACGTTAGTTTAACAATTTTAGAAGCGAATCTCATAATAGTGTTGCGACCATAGACTAAAGATAGGCATAACCTGTTCACGGTATCTTCACATATATGATCAAACCTTAGAAAAAAAAAATATCACCCCATATGGGGGGTTTGGTGATGTTATACAAACGTTATCTTCTATTGTAAAAACAAAAGGATGGTATTTTTTATTCAAATTGAACTTTTACTTACGTCTCATATATAAATTATAATTATTCATTTATTAATAATATGGACAAAAACAAGGTGATAATAGGTGTTTTAGTAATGCCTAGTGAGAAATAGTTATCATGGAAAATATTATTAAACTAAGAGCGCACGAATTCGGTGCGTTAGCCCGTTGGTGTATTATTCTAGACTTGACTGAGTTTTGTTTGTATGAGGTGAAGGGATATCCTGAAAGTAGAAAATTTGTAGGGCTTCAGGAATGTTGGAATTAACCCTTAATGTAACGTAGATCGATTTCCTTCTTTTACGATCGTCCCCAGCACGGATTACACAATCAGCAATACAAGTGTCAAGGTCATATTGTCAGCAGTGATGAACGCGTTTGTTACCTTCAAATTTCCAAAGAAGGCTCTGGTTAGCTTGACTATGTTCTACGACAGGAAAATTTTTAAACATCTCAAATCACCGTCTTGCATGACGAGAGTTTCAACGTAAAATCCTATGCATGTTGTTTTTAATAGTATTACCTGCAGAAATAAATACCCGACGTTTAAACACGGAGAGTGGCTATCCCACAGATAGCATGTGCACTCTACCGTGCATTTCCTCTATACGGAATGTTTAAGAGCTGTGGATTGACACAGGAGTCACCTCAGCTATATTTATACTTCCCGTTCGCTCTGATGTGAAACCACTCGTAAAAACTAATGTTAGATAATATTATATAAACCTATATTAGAAATTTCATCTCTATTTTAGCAAGAAGCAGCTGTGTAGTCTACGTATTAAAATATTCATTTATAAATATTCATTTATTCTTCGTTTATTCTTTATGTTGATTGTGTATTAACCGCAATGCACAAGTGGATGAATTGCAGTAAGCGCATTTGGGGCTTAAACATGACAGAAGTTGACACGATGTCACGAGCGAACAGATAAATACCCACAAGAGAGAAACATCGTAACGGTCGCTTTGATACAGGTGTGCTTATCCGTTTATTGGTTGATTGATGCTCCGCAAGCTGTACTAATATCTGCTTGGTAGGGGCACTACCATTTAGTGTTACAATTCGCCGACATGCTACATGGCGTAGACACATGTGCTAGTTTCAAGCCTATGATTGGATGTGCTAATTCGACACTCTCTGCAGCAACATTCAGCTCTCCAGTGGTTTAAATTCTCATCTTATTCTAAATATAATTGTTTACGCATTGAATGCTGAATAATAATTATTAGAAACATGATCAGTGCAGGGCGTGGCGAGAAAAAAAATCATAAATATAGCCACCACAATTCTGCAATGCTATCAGTAAGGATATAAAAATTTCGTGAGTCCAATGGCATGTAGGCTAGACTACATAATACTGTGTACACGCGAGTCTCAGATGTGTGTTCATTGGCTGCGGCTCCAGAGAGTAGCCAGTGTTACTCCACACGTGGCGGTATAGGATTCGCCACGTGTTTCCTTGCAAGTCTGCTATTTGCTCAGAGGCATCCCGGGCGTGTCTAATAAACTGTGATCTAATTGCAAACATGACTTGACTGTATATGTGTTTGACTTCTATCTTGTCCCAAAATGAATTCGCGAAATCTTTCTATCCCTAGAAATCAGGCACTGGGGGCACGCTGACAGCTGATTCTGGTTAAGTAAACAAAGACAAATTATCCTGGTTGAACTCATTATGTAATATATTTATACGTGTTTATAAATACTTATCAAACAAAAATTAATATCTTATAACGTTTAAATCAACCCGTAAGGTACCACGTTAATTTGCAAAGCTACATAATATTCTGGAGTGTACTGCTCTTTCATGAAGCGTGCATCTTGTAACAAGTGACATTATGCTGCGTGTTTGGTGATAATAGCATCATGTATTCATAACAGAAAGGAACAGAGACTAATTAAATTACTTGCAAGGAAGTTACTAAAAACAATGTTCTGCGATTCTTTGCTTTTACTGCAAGAAATAAATGCAGCTGCACCGAAAAGTCTTCAAATTGTGACGCCTCACCCAAAATTTTGACGTCTTTTGAGTACGGAGTTTGTTTAAAAGAATTATTATTCATCACGACAACATCGAAAATTTTTCTACCTGCCCGAGTTTGTGAAGAAGACGTAGGTTTCCTACACTACAGCTGTTTTTACCTGGTGTCGACGCAGCCTGGGGTGGACTGCGCCTATTCGACTCCTTCACCACCGGCATCGATTCTTGAAGCAACCTGGCATAGTGAGTTTTCACCTGCTCGTCCGCACCATGTGTGGCGGGTGCTCGTCTTGCTTGTCGCTGGCGCGACAGTCGTGCGGCGGCTCGAGGAACTAGGAGCTGTCGTCACGTCCAACCGGCCAATAGGCGGGTGCGTGAGGTTTCCCGCGCCTGTGACCTCATTTCCTACAGCCTGGTGGCACACCGGGAGATAGTGTGACGTGTACGGCCCATATATGGTGATATTGGTGCTCAAACGAACAGTACTGAACTAAATTGATTTAACCCCTATAAGGAACAATACTCCTTTAACGGACTCTTCCCGTATTTGGCCATGTTCAACGCCATTGGTTGTTTAATTTGTAAACCCCTCTAGGGGATAACGTTCTGGTTTTTGTATAACTGGCTGGTGTACCTCTGGTTTGGGGTCGCATTCTGCCACTGCCCCAGAAGGAGTCACCATGCCACCAGTTAAGTAATGTATTATTAAAAACTTTCAGCATAGCTCTTATGGCATTTATAGCAGGAATACTTGGTGTCCTGGATAGGAGATAGGCGCCAAGATGGCGAGAGGACTTTTGATAGTATTCAATTGAGGATATTAGCATTCTTAAGAATTAAAAATGGCAGCCAATTTTCCATCCTGCCTAAAATGTTGGCTAGCCGTGCGTAAGTTTAAAAAATGGGAACTTGTGAGTTTTTCCATAGCTTTCAAGTTTTAATTCAGCTCAAGGTCAAACCAAAGAAGACGGTAATTAATGATGGGATTGTTGTACAGCTGCCCCTTTTGGAGGCGACATATTTGTTGGCCTTGAAATAATTGCATACACCATGAAATTATTTATTATTCAATGTTGAAAATTCTTCAATTTGAAATTTGTTCACCTAAATTGGTGTTGCTTTAAATCAACTAAAATTTAATCTTGTTAGTACCCTGAGTTACGAATGAGAATTTTTCACTTTATACATTTTGGCCAACCATAATAATGGTGACCTGTAAGTATAAAATAGATTAGGTATTCTATTATCCTTGGTGATAGAGAAAATTTATCCATTATATATATATTAATGGATAGTAAAGAATTGGATTGCCGCCTTTAAATTTTGGAGGAACTTGGTTTAGGACAGTAGTATAATCAAAACTTTATACATAAATATGAATTGTTTGCGATATTTTTGTGAACTGCTGGAGGAATTGAGAATCACCATGCTGGGCGGGTTGCTTATATTAACTTGAAACTTCTTACTCCAATTTATTTACGTGGAGGCCTATTAATTGAAAACTTTAATGAAAACAAAAAGAATTACAAAGAACTAAATAAAAGCATTTTTGAAAACACTCATGAATTTTACTGGTTACTCGTGGATTTTACTGGTTATGAGATCTCACCATTTCATTTACGCGTAAGTATTATCTTCAAAGAATATTTTTCAAGACTTGCTCTGCTTTACGTATATATTGTTTTTCCTTAAGGAGTTTTTTTGGACCTTCTGTCCGCCTTGCAACGTCCTTGCCCACAAGGACGATGCAAGACAAAAAAAAATGTAAAAATGTTCTGTTGCTACGTAATATTTGTATAACTTGGCCATTGACGTGGTCAGTTGTCTGCAAAGGCGACATGACAACAACAACAACAACAATGTTATTTATATTCGGAACAATAGTGGTAGCATCCATAGTTTTCTTTGTGGCGCAAGTGCAGAAGTTGCAATGGCAAACAGGATGGGTTCATACTGTCAAAGCACGTATTTCATTACCGCAGCCAGCATAGTAGTCCCCATACCCGCACTCGATAGTTCAGCGGGTGTAATTCGAATTACGTATTTAATTAGACAGTTGTGGTTTTTTACGCTGAGTCTAATTATCATAAAACCGAAAGGAACCAATTTTTACTGACTTGCAAGTGGCGGGTAGGCGGGACCCTTAATTGTGATAAAATATGTATATGCTATAAACTTTGATGCATTTTTTTTATGTGGTGAATTATTTTCCTCCTAGTATTTCTTACCACTTAACACGATGTTATGCTATGATGAGGCTTGAACTCGACATCCCTGCCTGATATCATCTGTAGACTTTGAAACAGGACGCCAGGAATCGCAACAAGTTGTTGCGAAAAGGATGACCGAAAAGCAATCAGGGACATCTTACCCAAGCAACGGGCCGATATAGGCCAGCACGAGGCGGAGCGCGTTTTGTTTCCTCGTCCAACCAGCATGAAGGGAAGAACGCAGAACGGGTGAGTCCGATCGTCGGTAACCGCTCTACTAGAAACAGACTCCGGGGCCATGTTTACGATGGGAACAGTCCAATTAGTTTAACATAGTAGAGGCGTGAGTAGTTAATTAATTAAAAAAAATGTAATTTATTTTAAAATCAGTTCGCATAAGCTCCCCAGAGTGTTTAATAATATCGTACCATGTTATTGTAGGTGCCGCATATCCAAATAAACCCTCTCATACACAGTATTGCGCTACTATCTCATCTGTTGTCATTCGGCTACGTCTATAAAGCTCTTCTTGTGCGGAGATAATAAATTGTAACTTCGTAACAATTGGTGGAGGCACCGTGAGTGGGAATATACGCACCATCAAGTAGAATTTTTTTTCCCGGAGGTTTACCGGCACAAGGGCCGCGATGGCCGAGCGGTTGGCCAGCTCGCCTCCCACCAAGGCGAACCGGGCTCAATGCCCGACCGGGTCATCGGTTTTTCGCATGTGGGAATCGTGCCGGACGATGCCAGTCACTTTTCTGTTATTCTTCTTCAATTAGATAAGCCATTTTTCTCTTGGCGACCAGCCCCAGCCTCGCACGGGTGCGATTTACAAATTTAGGATTACAGCAAGTATGTACACTAAATGCTTAAGAGAACTAACATATGATTAATACTATGTTGTTCAAGATATCTTCGTATGTGAACCCGTATTTTAAAAATACAAAAATGGTTACTGTGGGTTATCCTTAAAAGATAAACATATGCTTTTACCGACTTTTTTGTAGACCTTTTTGAGATATACAATTCTGTAGTACATTAATTTGGTGTATCTCTTATGGTTTAGCCAGTGTACGCCATGCAAGTGCCCGAAAAGAGGCTTTTTTCGACTTTATTATAAATCGTCGACATTTCTCTTTTATTCTTATATTAAATATTGATGTATTACATACTTGAACCTTCCTCAAGAAATTATTTAAATGATGGTGAAATTCGCATCAAAATCCATCAAGTAATTTAGAAGCTTTAGCAGAATATACAGGCACACGCGACCGGGCGACTTGTTTTATAGGCATACGGTGTATATACAATCATAACATAAGTAAGCATCTACAGAGTTGAGGAAAAATCGATACGTGGCTTTGTTGGAGGACACGTCCGTGGGTTTACTTTAATAAGTACATCTGCGTTAGCGGATAATGTTTTGTTTGGGATACGAGATTAAAAAATGACATAACGAAGTTCGTACGTAGTTTTTATCGTTCAAATATATAGATCATGGCGAGATTTTTCGTTTGGCAGCAAAATCAGAGTGCTAGCACATCGGAGTCGCTGGGTATACTGCCCAGACATTTTTGCCCACGCCCAAAATTTCCGCCACTTATCGCGGGTACTCAACCTTCGCCTTGCACATGTGCGGTGCCAGCTCAAGGTTACGCGTGCATCCCAGTCGTATACCTGATCGAACGAGATCATATTTATTTCAATAGTTTTATTTGTTACAAAGTTATAGTATTTGAATTATGTTTCATAAATATTTGCAGTATTGTAGTCGTAATATGACAACTCAAGTGTGAAGTAATGTGTGCAATGTATGCTATAACACATCTTCGCAAAACATTACTAACTGCGTGAATACCTCTCTGAAAGAGAAAAGAATATTATTTAAAAAATGATCAAAACTTATTATAGGCTATTCACGGTAAAGTGAACACTTTTGAAAGCCCTCTCAATTGAAACAATTGTCAATAAATATATTTAATTGTAGCCTTAGACGTTAACTTCCCAGTGCGATGGAATAAACACACTGTGTTTATTACTCACATGGCAACATTTATTTAAAAAAAATTGGTTAAAGGATAAAAAATGTCTGAAAGTTAAAAGTAACTAGGGCCTCAAAAGTACTCACTTCACCTTGAACAGCCTATACTAACGTTAATTAGTGGTTGGGTTTCTGTCATATTAGATTAGTTATCTGTAATATACACACGATAAACCAACGTAAAGCCAACAAACAGCATATTTTTTTTGATTGGTATGCCATGTGTTTGAAAGAAAGAGAATTTAGGAAAGCGTTCAGAAAACCATCATTTTTTATTGGCTTAAAAATGCAGGGCATCATATTTCACTTGGACGTCAACGTAAAATACACGTTGGGCAAACGTTGCCCCGAGTGACATTTTGGCGTTTGGCCAATTTATGTTTTCCAACGTTGGCCAACAAAAAGTTGCTGCCGGGGGTTACATTACCATTTCCGTGTTGGTGCCCCATGTGTCGGTCTGATTTTAAAAGCGCATACACATTAAACATGTATAGAATGTACGTTATATACCCTTTAACAGGGCACTTATGATATGTAGACACCCCATTGGCACTTATTACCATTTCGCATTGCAATATAGTAGTCGCGTAGGCAGAAATTTATTTGGGGTTGGGGTTTCTCCATTGATAAAAGCAGTGACCATACAAATTTTATATATTTTTTTGCTGAAGGACAGCAGAAGATGTATGCATCCATATTTGAAATTTACTTATTTTTACTGCCCTGTGATACCATTTTATTTAACTAATTTCTCATATTATATATATATATATATATATATATATATATATATATATATATTCTTTTTCTAATGGGGAGGATGTTGAACTCGGAACCCCGATAATTGTTATGATTTAACGAATGCTGACAAACCAAGCAAACTGCTGCGACGCGTCGGTAACCAGGTTAGGGGTGGAAACCAAAATCCCGTTACAGTTTTTGAAACATAGAGCAGAAGCGCCAGGCGTTCCTCCCTTCCCGGTGGCACGGTATTCAGGGCACGTACGCCACCAGAAAGTATGTAACACTTGGCAACATCCTGCACGGGGTATGTCTGTCTGTGGACCCACGCCGGTAACAACCCTCAAGATGCAGCCTGGGGTGCCGCTCGACACCTCCCGTCACAACATTCAGTCTACGGCATCCATACCACTCAGGTTAGTCATGTATTGTACGTTATTGAATAAAGAACTATTGTAACCTCCCTTGCCAATAATGTATATTCGTTGTAACTTATAACTATCAATTAAAACCCTCCCTCACCAATAACGTATATTCATTGCCACTTAGATTATTTAAGAATTCGCGGATTCATTTTGGGACAAGTTGGAATTCAAAACTCGTGTGCTTATATAACTTTAGCTATTGTTACATACTGAATTTGACACCTCCTGGAGAACGGTGGCCCAATTGTCGCCTTCGACGGTCACAGTAGACGACCAATGTACAATTGACATCGGCATATCTATGTATGAGACAGTAGAGTCTAGCCTGCAGATCACTGAACTCGCGAATTTTTTAGGTCTCTACTTATAACAACCAATTACAGCCCTGTTCAGTTATCATACATGACTTCTGTTTAGTTAACATAAACCTTCCCTAGTCCGTAGTGTAATATATATATATATATATATATATATATATATATATATATATATATATATATATATATATAATCGCAACACTCTGCAATATGGCATTAGGCTAGAATTCATGGTCCTATACACACTCGATCAGAGGTCGTTCAGTTGTCCGTTGGCTGCTGACAGTGGAAAAATCAGCCGTAGGAACACATGGTTTCTGCGAAAAGAGTTCTACGCATGCCAGATTTTAATATCCAACGTGCGTATTTGCAGTTCTTGTTTGGTCGCTAGCCACGTGTTTTTGTGCAACGATATACTATGGTCCAATCAGAATTACATACTGCCGTGGCAAATGATGCGAATAGCGGGCCAGCACAAGATGCACATAAATAGCAATTAAAACCGTGCATCTGGGGAAGTTGATCTAAGTTTAAGTGATTTAAAATAAAAATTTACAGGAAGTATTTTCAAGAGCAACGAATATCCCTACCCAGAAGCCTACACTGTGAATATTTTTCTGGTAAACTTCCTGAATTGTAATGGAAGTTTTCAAACCTGTATGGAAATAATACCACACATCAAGCTGCAGATATAGTAATGTTTAGCTTCGCTAGTATACGAAGTTGGAAACTTCCCTACGCATTTGACTGTTTCCTGAGGACATGAAGCAACGCTATTATGAATGTGTGAGGGATATAATCCCTGCTCGCGCTTTCTCACCAAGCGTATACACTGGTATGGTAAATGTACGAATAATTTCTTAGATTGATATATTGTCACCGAATTACAACGCGAACTTGTGTTTGTAGTCGGCCCGCTCGCCTCCCATATTTTGCAAACCAAGTAAGATTCATGGCGAGGTCAACTTAGATTTTCACGTGTAAGTACGTGAGTGTTCTCGAAGCATTCCCATTTCCCCAGCCTTCGATGTCCGTCGCTGCTTTACGTTCCCGCCAAAACTGGTGCTTGAACTACGCTGCAGAGAGATTTTGAAATACACGTTTTTCTACGAAACTATTAAACGAGCGTCCAACTTGCTGATCTTCGAAAGGAACACGCACGTTAGAAACATCATTTAAGAGTGCTCCAAAACGGCTAAAACGGTTTTTTTTTACAAAGCGCTGTAGCTCAAAATAAACGCATCAGATACATTCAAAACTACTCAAGGGCCCTGCACTCTCCCTTCCTACATACTTTCCACCAATAAAATAATAGGGTCAGCGCTTGAAGTCTCATAGCAATACGCAGTGCAACTAGAACACTGCACGCCAGTTCCGAGCCTTGCGCTTAGCGGCGATGCCGCACTTGATGAGCGTGGCAGTCTCGCCCTTATCGTTCCCGCGCTTCTCGGCTTCAAAAGTGGGAAAAATCTCCAGGTGGGCAGGAGCCGTAATCTTATGCTCACTTAAAAATCATCTGTCGTCGACGAGTCCGCTTGCGACCTACTATCGGAGATGTTGGCCGCGTGGAAATTGCCTGAATCCAAAATGTAACCAGGGAATAAAAGAAAATAATTGTTCGAATATATAGAGGATTATGAAGCTTAAATCGTGTTGCTGAACAAATTCGTTATGTTCATGAGCAGGGACACCTGCCTACCCTGTTTCAAGACTGCTGATATTTCAAACAAATTTTGCCAAAATTCAGTCTTGCCATTGGATGGTTTTAATCACTACGCTGTTTTAATGTGCCTTCTTGTGATTGTCACAAGTTTTTTTTGAGCAGACAATACATTTGTTTGTATATAGACAAACAAATATATATATAGTTAATTTGTCTATAGGCTCTTTACGGTGAACTGAATATTTTTTAAAACCTTGCTTATGATCATTTCTATACACATCAAGTATTCTTCCAGAGTATGCAAAATTAAAACTGCTATGATCCGGATCACTTAATTCGCGTTTCGGCAAAGTGATACTGCAAAATTAAATATTCACATATTTACTATTTTTCTAACTTTCATGGATTAAAAACAAACAGGAAGCTTAGGAAAATATTTCAGTACACACACATATGTTTACCGAGAAATTTTAATTCAACCTTAAGACGTGGGACTACGTTCCTTCCGTCATTACCAACTTAACTGACCGTATGGCAGTCAGTGTGGCCGTTGTAATACATGCCCATCGGGACAGTGATATTTTCCAAAAGTTGTTTTCAAAATTAGTCAACTAACAGTGGACGGCCAGTAAATATGTTATTGATGTCAAATATTGTTGGCTCAACACAGTGGTTTAGTAATTTCAAGTAAGTAATTTGTAAGATGTACAAATCATATTTGTTTCTTTAAAATTCTGTTCACCCAGTAATATATTTTGCTGGAACAACTACATATTTGTTCTACCATATAAAAACTAGTATTTTGTTCGCTGGAACAAAAACTTACCTTAGTGCAGATTTCTGACTGGCCGAGACCAAAAATAAGGAAGTAGCTTGTCAAGAAAAATAACGAGCTGTCATTAATTAATGCGAAACGGTAGGTGTGTGTGCAATACATTAAAGCCTATTCCGCTGAGCCTTGGAGAAGCAAGACATATCTCAAGAAAGGATTTGTTCTGACTGAAGAGAAGGGCAGGAGTTTACACTGATGTTGGTAGTGATGACGCACGTGTTAATTAGGAACAAATAATAAGAAATAAATAACTTGACAAAATGTTAAGACGCGTTATAAGTTACAGCATTTACATATTTGTATTGCAAGTAACTCTTTCAGGAACTACGGCTGAGTGTGGCCGTGTAAAATATAGGCTGTTCACGGTAAAATGAGCACTTTTGAAAGACCTACTGATTAAGATATACTTGAATGCACATTGTGTATTCTTCCGCCTTATTCAAAATTAACGTTGCCATGGGCCTCGTCCCTTTATTCATGCGTCGGTCCAGTGTAACTGTGAAATTATCACAAAAGAAAACGTCTGCAAATCTGTTCATTTTTAGACTTCGATGCATTAAATAAGAAAAAAGTGGACGAAATAATTCAAGTTATCACAAATGGTTACCTGACACTGACACTTTTTATTCGACGCTAAGATATGGAACCACATTCCATTCATCGCAACCAACTCTCTCTCTCTCTCTCTCTCTCTCTCTCTCTCTCTCTCTCTATATATATATATATATATATATATATATATATATATATATATATATATATATATATGTGTGTGTGTGTGTGTGTGTGTGTGTATATATATAGCCATATACACACACGCACAAACATACACACACACACACACACACACACACACATATATATATATATATATATATATATATATATATATATATATATTATATATATATATATATATATATATATATCCTTTTCCCGACTGGAAGCGACTTATGAAAATCAACCTTTGAAAAATCTCTCTAGGTGTAACATGTCAACCTTTTTTTTTTTTTTTCTCAATAAAGAGGATTCGACAAATATATAACACTGTGGTTAGCTTTAGAGCACTGTATTATTGAATAAATGAAATTTTACCTTAATATCGTCTATAACGTGTAATATTTATTTCGTATTAAATATGAATTAACAACAGCTAAAGCAGCGACGTGTTGACAAAGGCTGGTAAGAAATAGTTCACAATTGAAATATTATTTTTACCTAGTTTTTTTACTATACTATTTGTAAATTAGATGGTGCCTATTGAAATATTTAAATATTTAGGCATCCCCGATGGCAACATATTTCATTTTTACAAATTAAAATAACAGCGTAAAATATCGTGTGTAGGCCCTATGGTTTTATCGACTATTGAAGCGACATGTAGGCTGGCCGAGGCTTGTCGCTCTCTCTCTTTCTTTGTCTCTCTCACATTCGGGAAGTTTTGCATCGCTAGTAATGAATAAATTATACATGTTTTCAATTGTAACATATTTCATGCCTATAACAGCAAATTAATAATATTTAAATTTGTAATTTACAACTGAAAAGAGATTTTAATGTTTGAATACTTATTTTAATATATTCAGATATGATGGTGGTACAAATAACATCGGAAGTTGGCAGACGTGGCGAACCATGACATGGTGTGTTGCTGTTTTTGCCAAACGAAGCGTAAATTATATTTACTCCGAAAAATACTTCAAATTACATCACGTTTGTAGATGTTGTGTTTTTTAAACCTACCTTGGCAAGTTACGATGTTATGATAAATCTGTGTATCCACGGCAATAATAAATATTTTTTTACGTGTGATTGGTTAACCTCTGCGTGTGGAATGGCGTGGCGTGGCTGCCCGGTAATCGTTACGCTGGGTCTGTGTGTGTGCGTGATTTAAAATATTTGCTGTGCACTATTTCTATGTATTAACTGTGAACTGTTTTTATGACGAAGAAATTTATTTACATCGACGCCTGTTTATTTATTACAACGTTGTACCTTTGCTCTAGGAGTTTGAAACAAAGTCGGGTAATGTCATTTGCTACAATCCCAACAAAATACTAAGCCCAGCCCCAATAAATTTCAATAAACCTAATAAACATTAAGTAGTAATTCACAGAATTATGAGCGGAGTACAAGTTACGGTAAGCTTATGTGTGTGCATGTTCACCGCTATCTTTTAAGTTTGTATGACAAGAAGTTATTTAATATGTCTTTTTCTTTGGACTGGTTGTTCCTTTGTTTTAATATTTATTCCAACTGAGGGCGTCCATTTGAAGAAATAAACCCAACACATATCAATAACAAACAGATAAATATGACTGTCGCGGTAAAATAGTAACGTACATTACATGTAATGTGCTATGCCGTGAAAAACAAATATGTTATTATATAATAACAGTAAGAACTATCGTCAATCCAAGCATTTTTAAATCTTCATAAAGCTAACCTAAATAATTTTAAAGAGGCCTAAACTGTGAATATTCGTACGGAATTGTTCTTGGTATATGACCGAATTATTTGAAAAGCTGTAAACAGTAAATTACGCATTCGATAGGTATTAAGGTAGAAGTCACATTTAAATGTTTGAGTTTAGTGGTAGCGAAAGTATACGAACACATGTACACACACAATGGAATGTAAACATTGATTTTGGCAGATGCTTCATGGCAGTCACATGGCAATGTATGTTTACATTTGGCGGAAGGATACAAAACTGCCCTGAAAGTAGATCTTTAGCAGGGCTCCTAGTAAGTATCTTCCAGTGGGGAATGGACTATAGTTCCATATATAGTTTTCCTAGTTTTTTTTCTCATGATTTCACGAGAACACTCCATCTCATCAACATACACTTTCGTGAATACAGCAATAAACTATCGTGTAACAACGAAAATAGATCCGGTAGATTGTATATAACGTGAAGTATAAAAGGACGTTTGTATGGAGCATTGTCAGCTCGGCTTTTCATTGGCAGACAGCCAATAATAAACGCTGCTTAGTGCTACTAGGTTATCTTGTGTGAATGGGCAAATAGGGCAGCTGCTTAATGGATAAATAGGCACTATTGGAACCTGTTATATTGCAATTGTAGGTTTGGGCGATTTTTGTCTTGCTTTTCTCGAATGTCTGTACATGTATCCAGAGAGCAAAGTGTCCCGCTAAACTCACGCGTGTGCTACGTTACAGTTTGTTTGAAATACTGTACATATTTATTCACGAAACTATTAAACATGTGTCCCGTGTGCTGATCTACGAAAAGAATACACACTTAAACTAGACCATTTTGAGTGCTTTCAAGACATGAAGCACATTAGAAACACCATTTCATGGTACTACACCATAGCTAAAAATGACTTTCTTAAGTCTCTGTATCTAAAAATATACGTGTCAGAAAAATATGAAAATACTCAAGCGTCCTTGCACTGAAACTTACTAAAGGCTGTTCGCGATAATGTAAGCACTTTTGAAATCAACCTTATAAAAAAGTCACTATCCCTACCTGCATATATTTCAACGGGCGAACTCAGTAATATGAGCTCAGTAAAGTTGGTAGCGATGAATGGAAAGTAGTTCCGTATCTTAACGTCGAATAAAAAGTGCCAGGTAACCATTTATCATAACCTTAATGATTTCTTTCACATTTTTTTTTTAATGCATCGAAGTGTAAAAATGAACAGATTTTCAAAATATTTTCTTTTGTAATAATTTCACAGTTGCACTTGACCGACGCATGAATAAAGTTACGAGGCCCAAAGTAATGTTAATTTTACATAATGTGGGATAATACACAATGTGCATACAAGTAGATCTTAAGCAGGCTTTCAAAAGTGCTCATTTTACCGTAAACAGCCTATACAAGTTTCCCACCAATGAAATGGTACGGTCATAGCTGAAATTATAAGAGGTACACGCTACACGAAGAGGACACTGCAATTTAAATGGCATATGTCGACAAATACACCGGTGGGATTTACAACTATCATCCACACCCCTCCCCCTCCCAAACCGTCCTTGTTAAGCCAACGCCTCAATGTCAGCTGTTCATACTAACGGGTGCTGGCCGGGATAGCTGGTGCGGATTTTCGATGCTGTGGTCCAGCTGAGAATGCAGATCTGCAGGGGGCCGGCTCCGTGCTCTCTCTCTCGCGGGCCCGAGGACAGGTTGCGAGTTTTGGCCGCCAGGGGCGGGCCCCGCGGCCGTATCGATCAGCCGCCCCCGCCAGCTTGCGAATATCGAGGAGGCCTGGGGGGAGGGGTGCTTCACATCTGGGTCGACTTCCCTGCCTGCCGAGTTACCCTCCTCCCACTATTGTCTCTGCGATGAGGGCTTGCAAACCTTCTCTCACGCCACAGCGAGGCCTGTTTCCGCCCGCCATCATGTACCGGGATTATTTCTGGACATTTCAACATATAATGCAGCGTTTTTTAAAGTCTAACTTAGTGCTTCATATTTCACAGCTGTCCACAAAAAAGGTTATAAAAAGTGGAGTGGAGAGATTTGGGAGGCGTTTAACTTCGATAAAGGCTGTTCACGATAAAGTGAGTACTTTAGAAATCAACCTTAGAAAAAAATCACTGCCCCTGAATGCATAGATTTTAATAGGCACACTGAGTGACATTCGCCTAGCAAAGTTGGTAGCGAAGAATGGAAAGTAGTTCCATATATTAACATTGAATAAAAAATGTTAGGTAACGATTTGTGATAACTTAAAAATATTTATTTTGCTTTCTGTGTTTTTAATGCACAGAAGAGTAAAAATAATTTTATAGTTTCCCTTAACCGACGCACGAATAAAGTGATGAGGCCCATGGCAATGCTAATTTTACATAAGGGGGAGGAATACACAAAGTGCATACAAGTAGATCTTAAGAAGGGCTTTCAAAAGTGTTCATTTTACCGTGAACGGCCTATATATTGAGAGCCTATAAGGTTGAAACAAGGGGAGTGGAGCAGCGCCGGAATGCAAGGCCTGGGGAAACGGGAGATTTCCGAGAAAACCTGCCGACCATCGGCATCGACCGGCCCTATTTCCACGTGCGAAAATCCGAGTAGGAATCGAACCCGGTGCGCCTAGTTGGGAGACGAGTAGAGCAACCGCTTCACCATCGTGTCCCTGTGGTTATTAAAAGGTATTAATCCAATAATTACTGTTGGGGACACGGAAATTTCGCTTTTACATTTGACGAGAAGCTACATTATCTGAACTGTTATACCTAATGGACATACACCATTAAAACACTTTGTTATAGCCGCAGTGAGCCTTTAACGTGCAACGACCACGACAGTTTAGACTTAAATTCATTAGCATTTTAGCTTCTTCTAAGAGTGGAACATAGTTTGCTACAGATAACAGCAATGACTGTAGGTCAATGATGAATTTCCAAAAAAAAAAATGGATCTCGTGGTACCTGGTCTGTAGTTAAACTAGAGTAATAGGGAATAAACAACTAACTGAGATACGAGTACAGATGTTTGAAGAGTGTACAAGAGTTTGTATGGTTCTGCAAAGAAGGTACATGAGTATGTATGACCGCCGAGTGTAGCAGCTTGTGAAACGAATCGATGGAATTACGGAATGCTGATAATCGCTAGCACTAGGGAAACAGCGCGAATGATGCACTCTTTACTGCAATTTAAGAGTGAGATGCACTATAGTAAGTAAACTGGTATTTATATGCTCAAGAAGTTAAAGTGTACAACATTTTTGAATTTTAGTTTTACCTTCAAATTAATTTTTTAAAATTTCCTTTTTTAAATTTATTTAAAAAACGCCCTTCTTATTTTACCTAGGCATTGCACAGAAAGGAACTTGGCATGAAGTTGATATTGTTTTTACAGTTGTGGCAAAAGTTTTGAAATATAGTAAAATACTATCACAAAAATATTAGGACAATATATCCAGCATTTTCGAACATAAAATACACAGCAGAAGATTAATATTACAAAATTATAAAATACACCTTGCAAAATCGTAGGAATACAAATGATTTTAAAATAAATATCACTAATAAAGTACAGCTTAAAAGACGTAGCCGATATTTTGCCTGCAGACTGATAAGATATGAACGTTTCACTTTTAAGAGTTTTTCGACCGAAGGCTAGATATGGGTAAAAGTAAATGGAAATTGGTTACTTGGTATTAACAAATGAAGTTAGTACTTAAAAATGAGGTGGTGTGTATATACATATATGGATATATACATGGATATATATATATATATGGATAGAGTTTATAAAGAATTTATATATATTCTCTAAAGGAGTTGTTTTAGAGTAAAAATGTTTCGCTCTTTAGTTAACGAATCGATAAATAGGCAAGTCCAGGTAAATAATATCTAGGAACAACAAATTAAATAAATTATACATCAATTGTAGAAAAAAAAAGAAAATTTACAAAATAAATTTATTAAAGACAAGAAAGAGAAATTTTAATTCAGAAACTATTACTTAAAGGGAACGATTAGAAATTAGCGAAACATGTCTGAAAAAAAATGGATGTGTAAGTAGAAATGAAATAATATGACGGACATAAGTATAATGTAAACCCCCAACAATAGCAAAATAATATAGGTTGTCAGGAGGGAAAGGAGAGTAAAGAAGAGGATTGTCCTGCCAGGCGAAGCCTATAGGGATCTTATAAAACCATGCCTGCTGGCAAGAGACTAGCATGAAACATCGGGAAGACTTGCTTTTGGGATGGTCAATAAAAGGGGGAAGAAGGTTTGCTGGTTTTCTCCTTAGTTTTATAAAATTTTCTAAATAACATTTGTCCTATATAGATCGAGAGGCTAAATAAAATCTTTAAAATCAGCGCTTGAAAACGATTTTGAATCTCAAAGCACTCAGCGCTGACAACTTGCCGTGTATAGTATTGACCTTGAGTAACTTTCATGAACAATACGTCCATGATCCCAGGTATGGCGAATGATCGTGTTTAAGTGGCCAAGATACCATATTCTTCCTTAAGTATAATTATTTATAGAACTAGCAGACAATTATTACTTTACAGCAACCATGTTCTTTATTAACTTCAAAATATTTCTTGATCATGATCAATATACTTCACTATATACCTGAGATGACGCAGTAGAGGATCTAGCAACAAATTAAGAGGGGGTATATTCTAATGGGATTAATTTTGTTAACTCCAACCAATGGTTTTGTTGTACAATTAGTAAAATAAAAATAATAATTCAATTATATTTTTGAACGACGCCAAAAAATAATCAGGAACAATAGCGTTTATTGTCCATTTCTAATGAAATTCCTAATCAATTATCAAACTCACATACACGCAGGTAGAGTACAATGTAGACCAGTGTCAGCGCTGAGCGAACTGGTTTATTCTATTCTGTTTGTGTAAGTATTATCAACTGGTACTGCCATTCACGATCAAATCATGTGCTTACAACAACGCGTGTATAGTCCATTCATCGAAACTTCCAACTTTTCTGAAGCCCTGCTACAGTTCTGCTGCAAGGATATTTCTCCGAACCACGAGAACAAAGCTTAACCAAGTCTAGAAAATTACACCAAAGGGACTACGAACCGCATTCGTGTGAACTCAGCGTAAAATATTTTTTTGCGTAAGAACCATTTATTACTTGGCATTACCAAAACTCACATTCTCTCTGTTTTTATTCATATGAATTATATACTAAATATTATAATTCATAGACAGAATATAAGAAAAGGTTCAGTTCAACTTAAAATACAGTGATTTTATGTTAGATGAGTAAAACGCTTGTGAACCAAACACGATATACGTGGCGTTATTTTTTAAAGGCTTGACTCAAAAAATCTGAAGAAACTGCGAATGGACTATAGTTTTGATATATATATGTATGTATGTATGTATGTATATATATATATATGTATGTATGTATGTATGTATATATATGTATATATATATATATATATATATATATATATATATATATCATTTATTTACTAGGCTAAGTACTGACACACGCGTGCGCGCGCGCGCACACACACACACGCATATATATATATATATATATATATATATATATATATATATATATATATATATATATATATATATATATATATATATATATATATATATATATATATATGCGTGTGTGTGTGTGCGCGCGCGCGCGCACGCGTGTGTCAGTACTTAGCCTAGTAAATAAATGAAGCCTGAAATTTTATATTTATTTAATATTTTTATTTAATTTGCATAATAGGATTCTATGTATACTACTGATTAAATATACATGTGTTTGAAAATTAGTTTTTCCCCCCAGTTTTATTACATTCAATAAGTGGGATGGGGTGGGTCCCCGGTCGGCAACCTCCACGCGACTCCCGGCGGTGAACATAATTTTTTATTTGTTTGATAATATATACTATTTATTTGGAGAGTATTGGGAGCACTGTTGGTATTTAATTGTAATTACATTGTAATAAATATCTTTGGCTGATACGGTATTTGCTAGCCGCATGAACCTCCCGATGGATTCCGAAGCTATTTTGTTCCTGATAATATCGAGGAAAATGCATATGAAAATAAGTACGTCGTATTGTAGTAATTCTTGGTTGTGTTTTAATAATTAGTTTTAAATATGCGATAAGAATTTTTGAAGTAATAAAAATAAATATTAAAAGAATACATTTTAAAATGTATTAAATATAGTTCCTGGAAGAATGATGACTAGGACGGGCAATTAAGTACTACTATATGTTATTTCGTACGCATCCTTTATACGAGTTAGTTTTGATATTACCAAAAAGCTTGGCTGAGGGAATTCCGATATATACCGGTATATAGGTATATATAAATACCAAATATATATGTATATACATTTATATATCTAATTCAAAATTCTATTATTAAGTGAGAGCGTTGGTAGTTGGTTTCATGGACCAAGTACGCATTTTGCAATTCACTGGCGTTTGAAGACCACATGAAAATTATGGTATACACAGAAGAAGAAGAATTGGTATTCACTCGACGCTTGAATTGTAGAACAGTACGTACGAAGTGTATTTTTTAACTGGGGTTACCAGTGGACCATAATGTTGCGACATTAAGCAAAGTAAAAGTTATGACAAGTTATAACTCACCCGCCTATATACTTTATGAACGACTGACATTCATTTTTAAGAACGTCTCGGACATGTAAAGTATTCAAGTGAACCGGTTCCTAGCGGCTTAGTACAAAATTAATATGACTTTTGCAAAGAGAGAGAAGCAGCAACCAGAAAATGTTCCCCCTTCTACTGATGGGTATTCTAAGAGATCATTCGTCAAATTACCATATCAATGTATACGAATAGTGAGCAAGTGCGATTGGTAAAGTTGTTTCTCATACTTCCATGGCACCGTTCCTACATTCTCTCACGAAACAGTCAAATGCTTAAGGAAACCCCTAACCTTGTATAGTTACGACGCTCAACATCCCTATATCTACAGTATGACATGTGGTAGTGCCTCCATACAATGTATAGGCAGGGATAGGAAAATTTCGCGAGTTCAATGACCTGTAGGCTAAACTCCACAGTCCTGTGTACACTCGAGCATCAGGTGTGTGTTCATTGGCTATGGGCTCCAGAGAGCAGCCAATGTTACTTCACACTTGGCAGTATGGGATTCACCACGTGTTTCCTTGCAAGTCTGCTATTGGCTCAAAGGCGTCCCGGGCGTGTTTAATAAACTGCGATCCAATTGCAAATGCGACTTCACTCTGTGTATGTTTGACTTCTATTTTGTCCAAAAATAATTCGCGAAATTTTCCTATCCCTATATATGGGTTAAAAACTTCCATTAGACTTTAGGAAGTTTACCAGGAGAATATTTATAGTGTCTATGCGTGCAGGTCGTTTTGACTTTGGTGTATCCAGTTGCTGATTTGTGTTTTGTAGCTAGCTAATATTGGGTAAGTGAGATTCCCAGCTGATTGGCTACATCCTTCTGTGCCGAGTTATCTGTTGGTTTGGCTTGCGACTCGATGGATACCGTTACCTGCTGCTGGATGCAGTGTGCCCGTTCCTAGTGGTTCTTCTCGGGATGCCGCTACTATTCGCACTATACTCACTGTAGCAAGCCACATAAAAAGCGTAATGTGGGCCTATATACTCAACGAATCCACTTTCCTTCTCCCCTCAACACGTTGTTGACTAGCACGGAGTGCCAATATCAGCGAAAGTAGGAAACTCGCGTAGCAGCGAACTGTTCTTGGGTTCTTTCGAATCAAGGGAAGTGCTAGCCAACAAGTTCAATAAACATAGTCTCAGAATCAATCGAGGCCATTTGAAGGTTTCTCCACCTTGGGAGAGTTGTATTGGCAAAGTTCTACGCAACAAAGCCGTACGGTGGTGACACTGTATGTAACAGAGATGATTTCATGGTGTACATTAAAACCCATATCACAAACATCCTCTGGAAGAATACGTAACCCGATTACGTCACGTTAATGTAGGTCGCCAGCTTAGGAGGAATCTGGACATTCGCTATTGCTGCTTGTCTTAGGCTATGGTTTTTTCACGGTAAAGTGAGCACTTTTGAGGCCCTAGTTACTTTTTCCTTTCAGTCGTGTTTTATCCTTTAAACCACACCTTAAAATCAATATTGCCATGTAATTAATAAACACTGTGTATATTCCACCTCACTAGGAAGTTAACGTGTAAGGCTAAAATAAAATATGTTTATTGACGATTATTCCATTTGAGAAGTATTTCAAAAGTGGTCACATTAATTTGAATAGCCTATATCTGCTCGCTTCATACACAAACTTCTATAACATTTTGTAAACAACACTCGTGCTTCATACCACGTACGAATAATTCCTCACATACTACAAAAATACATAATATTTACCGCAACTGTACCTTAAATCTACTTCAAACATACCTCAGAAACATACCTCGGAAACATAAAACGTACTTCAGACATTCTTCAAACATTCCTGAAACATATATCACATACTTTAAATGTGTCTAGCTCTTAATAAATATCATAGACACTTCAAACGTAGCTGTAAACTCCATCGACAAACGTGCACGAAATGTTAAACAAACTTAATAGCCGACTGCTACGCCACTGCTTTAAGTAAACTTTCAGGGAACGCAGTTGGTAAAATAAATAAAATTCACAGCTTATTTACACAATTTCATTTTTCAGTTATTCTTTCCGCCAGAAACTTTTATCTCTTACCTGCAGATATTTTACCTCATTTAATGCAACCCCTTTCTTTCCGCTCTGCTCGAGGACTGCAGGTATCTCTATAAAATAGGAATAATCACGAGCTGTTACAAAATGTTAAAACATCAGAGCCTATCATCTATTTACTTTGGGTCAACTGAAAATGTATAGTTACTATTCGTGTATTTTTCAGTCCCCTTCTGATCAATTTTCGTACCAAGTTGATTGGAGAGATCTGCTAAATAAATTCGAATCAGCGGAAACCACCAGTTCGCAACGAAATTCAACTACTCGAATCAGTGAAAATTGTCTCATTTAGAAACGGTGGGAAACCACTGGTTGTTTCACCGAAACAATGTCTCTGATTGGACAAGAGACAGTCAGTGCGTGCGGCGAATTAAATTTTATTTCTATTTAATTTAGCCAAATCATTACGAGAAATAAACATTTTTCCCCGCATCTAGAATGTTTCCTTACCAAATAAGCTGATGAGCCAACTTTAATTAGTAAGGGGGAAAATATATGCATTATATTTCCTAATCGAAATTATGTACCTGTAAACTATATGTCCTCTCTTTTAGTTTTTAGTTTAATTTGTAACTTTAAGGTTGTTGAAACAAATAGTTTGCACGAATGCACTCACTTTAACATATTTAATGCTGTTTGAAACTTCAAATCGAGCCCTATTCAGAATACGGGAAAACGAAATGAAAGACATAAAAATAGAATTAAATACTGAACATTGTATCGTAAAATGGTATCATAAAAGATGAACTCACATTAAAAGTATTCTTTCATTAGTTTGTGCAGTATTTGATTTAATTCACCTTGTTTATTTAACCGATTCATTAGCGAAAACATAACCAAATCAGGGAAAAAAACAGAAAATGAAATTGTCAATGAATCAGTGGAAAAATTCACTGGATCAAAAAGTGAAGGAAAACACATTTTTTTTACAATAATTCATCAATTAAATTGTCTTATGTGACTGTTGAATAAGTCAGGCACTGTTAATTGATCTGAAGACTGAAATTATGACTGATACATATTTAGATTGCTTGGAAATTGTTGGGTAAATTACGTAATATCGCCTTTATCACCTTATTTATAAGCACTGTTTTCATTATCGTCGTCATCACCTGCTTCTTCAGTATTTATATCTTGTTTGCTTTTTTTTTCATGGGAGACGTCTCGTTATTGGTAACTATATATATATATATATATATATATATATATATATATATATATATATATATAATATATATATATATATATATATATATATATACAGCTACTCGTACTACGTTACACTTTTAAATTCGTCTATTTTATGTGACAGTATAGTGAGCATATATTTCGCACAAACAGATCACACTGTACGTTTTATGTCTATTATATTGCCTATAATTCTTCTCTAGCATCACATGCTTATTCTCGCCTTTTACGACCTTAACATGCGATGATATAGCAGGAGGAAATGGCGTAACATGTGCTGGTTTTCCAGTAGATGTTATGCATCTATTAAGATCATCACTTCGAACGAATTATCTAGAACACTTTCCCCAAAATGAAACTCGGGAAAGGTTCATCACACTTCCACTCGTTTCGTGTCAGCCAGCGGGTGTACCTGGAGGTGAAAACGGTATTTCAAAAGCGCACTGTAGATAGCCTGATGGTATTGAGTATGTCTCCATATATGTCTGAGGCAAATGCAGGTCTCCTTATGCACGGTTAATTTTCTTAGAGAGAGAGAGAGAGAGAGAGAGAGAGAGAGAGAGAGAGAGAGAGAGAGAGAGAGAGAGAGAGAGAGAGAGAAAAAAACTCATACAATGTCGATGTTCATGTCTCAATTTCCAAAACATACATAAATTGTCTGCATTAATTATTTAAATACAAACGCATGCACTTTACAGAATCTACCAGTGAGTGTTATATATATATATATATATATATATATATATATATATATATATATATATATATATATATACATATCCACACACCAATGTACAAATTTTTCAATATCTCACCACAATAGTGTGCCAGTCTCAATTGATAAAAAGAGTCTACTGATCTATTTGAAGTAGATACTTGCACGGCTATCTCCTCTCTCTTTTACATGCGGCAAATGACAGAAGAAATTATGCTCGATTGTCCGGCGACTTTCGGTCAGCAACCCAGGCAACCAAGTACAAACATTCTGTGCATCTAGTATTGTCAGTTGAAGTAAGGTTCTAGAAATATGTTTGTTGTAACGATCTCCTGCCAAATAATAGAAATCCGGGTGACTTATGCAGCAGTTAATCATAGCAAACGCTTTTAATTTATTGAAAACTATTCACCATCGTCCCATTCTGGCCCGTAATAATTATTTTATTCTTTTGCTAGGAACGCAAAGCATAATAAATCATTTCCTGCATGGCGGGGGGTATTCTAAGTTTCTACTCCAGACGAAATTTGTTGCTTTTGTACAACTATCAGTCCCAACCAACATTTTGGTATTACAATATTGAAAGAACTGTCGGTAGAAATTGTCATTTGGTAAGCATGGATTCGTAATTTACTGTCTAGTCACAACCTGTCATAAAGCTATAATTTCGACGTTAAATCAGTATGGCAGGTGTTACTATGGATAGCGTATATTTGATAGACACTGAGAGAAATATTTAATAACTAGTACGAAGCCAATGCAGCATGTATTTTGTTGTAGCCTACATAGTTTCAATTATCCTGCGTATAATTTTACGTTACGAATAAGATTGACAAATCGATTGTACGTATTAAATACATGCACCACACGTATTCAGCACAACAAACATCATTTAAGGTGTGTGATATTAATACAAGTACGTACACGTACGAATTAATCATTATGGATGTTATTTTCTATTAGCTATCGTCTCAGTACATAATTAAGTTGGTTTTATTTTGTTGAAATATGTGAAATACGATTACGTTTTACTATATAGTAACAAAATACTTTTTAAAAGGGCAGCATCTGTCCATTTGTAAATTAATATATAGACCAATGTTCAGAGCATTAGGTAATACATAGGCCTTGTAGATTCGTATTTTGGCTCATAATAGCTTACAGTTTGGAATTTTTCGGTGCTGGTTCAGAAAATTTCAAATTGGTTAGCAAAATATGATACGCCTACTGTATTACCACACAACGAAAACTACAATTTAATGGGTTGCGATAAATTTTTAATATTATGAATATATACTCCCACAATTTAACAACTTTCTAGCATTGACTCTTAAAAGTAGAGAATAATAAACTTCGCGTCATTTAATAAATTCAAAACTAAGTATGAAGCCAAAGCTAATAACAAAAAGGCCCAAAAATTCTACGTAAATATGTTTACGAAATGCAAAATACACTAACGATTGTGAAAGTAGCAACACCAAGAAGAATATATGTGATTGGAATGGACTTCATACCACAGCTTAGTTACATGGCAATACACAATTGTTTAGGATTACAGAGCTGTATATGATGCTCGTCCTTGAGAAATCAGTATGGTGTGAATCTCCCACTTTTTGTAATCAGAGCCCCTAAATGGCGTGGCATAGAAATAAAAAGGATGTGTATGTTCCTGGGGAATCTCCCTCCACGCGGTTTGTATGCGAGTTCACAAAGCATCAACAGTGGTTGCTGGAGGACAAGTCACCGACCACCCATATCCTAGACATATTAGGCGAATATGCAGGCGAGGGAAGCAGTGGTGCCCGTCTTTCATTGAAGAAGGCTTGCACATTCCTCGCAACATGTAGCCGGGCATTTTCCTGCTGAACTGTGGCATGGAGAGTCGCCTGAATGAGGAGCAGTACCTCGGGGTGTAAAATCTTCCTAATGGAGTGGCTACTGTTCAGACTGACCTCAATACGTAGAAGTCGAGATCGCATGTTGTATGCAATCGCGCCCCAAACCATCATACTTGGCGTTTGTCCGCTATGACGCTCCACCTTGCGGGTTGCCAGATTGCGATCATCATGGTAGAGTCTAACACGTATGCGACCATCACTGTAGGACAGCTTGAAGCGGGACTCGTCCGAAAACACCACAGCTTGCCACTCAGCATGCCAGCGACGGTGTTCACGTGCCCATTGCAGTCTGGGGCGTTTGTGGTTTCTGGAGAATGAAAGCCGACACAATGACATGCGTCCACCAGTCCAGCCCGCAGCAGACGACATCGAACCGTCGACGTAGACAGCTCCAAACCCGTTGCAGTGCTCTAGTGTCAAGTCAACACTGTGGACGAGTCTGTACTGTCCGTTACAGCCATGCGGACAAGATGGCGTTTATCCTATGCCATGGTCACATTGCGTGGTACAGTACCCGCTCGCCGCTGCGTACGACTCTCTTCTATCTACTGGTGCCACACACCCATCGCTGTCGTAGCAGCAAGCCGTGTTCGAGCAGGAATGTTATGCTATGTGGCGAACCCGTTTTCCAGAGACAGATCATTCTCCACCGTTCTAACTCAATCATATGTTGATATGGCGCCCTTTGACGTCGACGAGGTATACTCGCACTTGCTTTCACTTTGACGGCCCTTTACTGAATGAGCATGACATAACAAGGACCTTTCCGGTCACACAAGAGAGGGCGCTGCTGGGCTTACGTGTACACCATCTCTCTGCAATTGCAGTCACTTATTGCTGGTACACTGTTCTACACACCCATTGGGCTAAGATTCATTCGGGCCATTCTTTCAAGGTCCAACTCACCGCAGATCTGGTGAAGGGAAGTTAACGTCGAGGTCTCGAGAGCCGATGAGGGTGAAGTGAGCTGAGTATGGAGGGGTGCCAGAATGAGGGTGAGGGGTGAACGGGAGCTCCCCGAGAAAACCCGGACACCAGGGGCATCGATCGTCACTATTCCCACATGCGAATATTTTCGAAGGACCTCGCCGAGAATCGAGCCCGTTTAGTCTAGGTGGGAGATAATCAGTGCCAGATAACTAACAAATATGAGGGCTGAATATTCACAGATTTATTTGTGATTCCCACTCAATGTCGAGAATTCCACTTTAATAAGACACTTGTTCCCAGTGCTTGATTTGCCGGTGGGAAGTAGTTTATCAACTGACTTTCACTAATTGATACCACTGAATCGGGTTTAGAGTGAACTTAAACATATTTTATTCATGTAATGTTATAACTTTTCGTATGCATACACCAACGCCGACGTAAATAAGTGAACAGTACTACAGCCTACACAAACATGTGTAAATAAACATTTCCTTGCTTGTTTATCTTCGCGGCCAAGATTAAACCTCGCGTCCGTAGAACCAACAGGAACGCTCGCACGTGCGTAATAAATAACATTTCCTTCACCATGTTCATCTATGGCCGTAGCGAATGACTTCGTAGCTGTGTGAGGGGAATACGGGTTATGATAAACGAAGCGATTAGCATATGAAAGAGAAGGGGCGTGGCAATTTTTACACGACTCTTAGCGATGATGGGCCAATTGCGTGCTTGATAAGACGGGCCAAGTTTCGGTGAGTAAATGTATATACTATATACAAACTTCTATATTTTTTCGCGGGGAGTAGTCAAGTTGGTTTAACTACGACTAACGTTTTATCCGAGAGTACGATATATGTAAGAATCATCAGATAATATTGGGGCCACGGTGGCTGAGCGATTAGCACGCTCGCCTCCCACCAAGGCGAACCGGGCTCAATCCCCGGCCGGGTCACAGGATTTCAGCAAGTGGGAATCGTGCCGGACGATGCCGCTTGTCCACGGGTTTTCTTGGGGATCTCCCGTTTCCCCCGCCCCTTTATTCCGGCACCTCTCTATATTAACTTTAATCACACTCGTTGGCTCTCAAGACCTCGCTCTTAAAAGCCACCCAAATCTCTTCACTCACGCTAGATAATATTATTTGTAATACAAATATCGAAAAGCTTGACAGTTTCAGTTTTTATAAAATTTATTTTAAAATTTATTGAACTAAATGGCTATTGAATTGTTGGTAAAGTGATTTAATTAATTTATTTCTTAAATTTGATTTAGAATTTTATAAAATATTCCAGTTAAATTGATATGTTCGAAGCCTGTCTCACGAAGTCAAGGACATACACATAGGTCAATATGTTTCTGGCGATCACCCAGGTTCAAGGATGCTACCTGCTCCAGTATTTACAATACGTTATCTACAACCAAGAACCTACCAAAACATGTTAATGTAATATTAAGTGGAGCTTATGTAAAATTGCTACTCTCGTTACGTTAGAGTAATATTATTTTTATATACCTTAGGGCGGTGTAACTTTTATGAGTTGGCGATTTAGTTCAGACATGACTTAAGCTACTACAGACGAATATACTGTATTCATTAATATAGAATTGCGAAATTCTCATTGTGCTTCACAGTATAAGTGATAGTTAACGAGAGAAAATCTTCAGACATTTACACAATACGTCGTTACCTAAGAAGTAGCCAGATTTTCCAGTGATAGGACACAGACTCTTGATGTTTGAAGACACTCGCGAACCACGTGAAGAAATCTTACTTGTCCTTAAATAGACTAGAATACTATCTTGTGAAGAAACATCAGCTACAGGACAGCGAACTACCACGTAAAAACAAAAGGATTTTCGAGTGACGTTATGCAGAATAAGCCAATGTAATATATGCGTGTTGTCCATCAACGGGATTGGAAAACAAACGAGAGCCTATTTCATATAGCTTTCATAAAAAATAATACCTTTAAAGAAGCGCTAATCGGGAGCGAAATTAATTAATATTCAAGGAATTTAAATAATTTATATTCAAATAAGATTCACATTCAGTATTGGAAAGTAACGCATTAAAATTACACCCAATATATCAAACTGCAAATGTTATAGCCTTGTATATGTATGTGTGTATGTATATATATATATATATATATATATATATATATATATATATATATATATATATATATATATATATATGGAGAGAGAGAGAGAGAGAGCGAGGGAGAGCGCTTTGGCACTGATGCCAGGAACGTCTGTATTATATTAAGAGAGTTGAAATTTGTGATCGGAGGTCAAATGATTGATATACCGATGTTTACGTTTGGAACGTTATTGCAGGCTTCAAAATATTAACAGTATATGGAAAAGAACGGAATGCAGCGCACCAGTCAAAATATGTTGATCTGTATAATTTACATGATTAAACGAACATAAAATATTTGAGGGGTAATAGTTCAACATATTTTCGAACACAATATTTTCATAATTAATTTTCATTTATTATTATTATTAATAAATTTTAACATGATTTCTAATTAATTTATGAATTCTAAATTTAATAATCCTTAACACAAGAATTTTGACGGGAGCGGACACAACGGCGCAATAATGACAATTAAATATAATACGAGTATATTAACTTATTTCTTTCCCGGAAAGTTTTCATTCGTTTGCGTTACCACAATTTACAGGATTACTTTTATTTAAAATTGATATAGATCCATTACACTTATTAATTAGTCACTTGTTGCAGAATTACTTTAACTAAGTAATCGCTTCTTACAAAACTTTCAGTTGTCTTTATTACACAGGACGAATGATAATTTTACTAAGAACTATGTTAGAAAACGCTTTTAAATCCGGTTAACCCTTGCACTCTCATCATGACAATGTTGTCCATATTTACATAGAAAAATTCAAATGGAAATTTGTGCGATACAAGTTTTATTTTTAAAAAAGTCAAGTAATTTCTTTTAATTTTATATTGGTCTTCTTTACTTGTTATGCTACAAATAATGCAGGGAACAGTCATTAACTCATGGGAAGTTCCCATAATTTTTCAGTGTAACTTCTCCTAAACCGACAAATTCTTTTCCGATACACTTTTAACTTAATTTTTCCTACACTTTCCTTAAAAGAGAAATTTTCTTTCAATCAGAATTTTTTCGAATGTTCGAGACTTTATATTTGTGACTACAAAACCCCACTGCTTCAGATTATTCCAAATTTCTTACGTGACGTTTATTTTCTGAACGTGGCTTCTACTTGCCACGTAAATAAGCTTTGTAGTAGTTGTCAGTTATTGACAGCAAATTGTTTGAATTCGTTTGATAGAAAGGAATGTAGTTGGCTACACATAAAGAAGGAAGGGGTTCTAAATATTAAACATTTTCGTTCTTGTTCTTGATTTGACATATATTATCTGTTTGACCAGTGGATTGAGTGTTCTTGACTCGACCTTTGTAATTAGAAAATAGTTTATCCTAAACTCTAGTTTTAGATCCTTTTCTATTTGGAGAGTGACAAAATAGCTTCCGTTTCTTGCCTGGGTGTGTGTAAGTAGGAAATAATTTAATCAGAACTTTAATTTCACGTTATTACAGCTGCTGCTGCGCGCCTATTTTAAGATCGCTAAGTATACTATCAACTATAACCCATTGGGTCTAGCATTGATTTAGAACAGTACCGCTTCCAATAAAAATTCTCCAGTGCTCGAATTTTTGTGTTGTGAACTAACAACATATTTAGAAAAGCTGAACTACTTTCTCTTGGGCAATAAGCGCACCGGTTATTAATAGAGTACCGTACATTTCACACAATTAATTTGATCTTATTTTAAACGCTCGTTGGACTGCAGTGTGTCGAAGACAGTGCACCAGTTTAAAGTATAACTGATGATATAACTACTGAGTATTTTACAACCAGCTTACATTTAAGAAAAAATGGGTTTTTGACTCCGTGAGAAAACAAGGAATAAAGGTAGGTCGCTTAAGTGTAAAGACCTCTATGAGGTTCACCCAGTGTTAAATTTATTCGCAAATTTAGCACACCTCTCTTTGGGAATCAATACAGAGAAGCAGACATTTCTACGATCGAGGTAAACATAAGAGGCCAGGGTGGTTTACAGGTCAAAACAATCGTCTTCGGTTTCAATTCTCAGCGGGCTCAAAACCACCTTCACCTCGCTTCACACTCATCAACAGTGGATAGCTCAGCCTTTTAAGAGCGAACCACATCTCATCCACTCAGATAAATGAAAGACGATTATTTTTATGGCGATAATATTCTTCTGGCGGAATATTTCTTAAAAGTTCCAGAATCATCCCGACTTCCAAGATGCGATACCATATTTTTTGATTAACTATCTCTCCTTGCACTGGATCAAGGAACTTTTCTGCAAGAGAGTGAGTGAAGATATTTAGGGAGGTCTTAACAGCGAGGTCTGGAGAGCCGATGAGGGTGGTTGAGGTGAGTATGGAGCAGCGGCGGAATGAAATGGCGGGGGAAACGGGAGATCCCCGGGAAAACCCGCCGACCAGCGACATCGTCCGGCACGATTCCCGAAATTCCGGGAGTGACCCGGTCGGGGATTGAAACCGGTTCGCCTTGATTGGTGTCGAGCAGGCTAACCACTCTGTAACCTCGGACCCCTTCTGCAAGAGTGTAGAATATTTTAGACAAAAGGGCAAATAGGGCCTCACAAAGACAACAGCTACTAACGACCGTGTACCTGCAGACGTTCTTCTACAAGTTAGTCGTCTGTATCCACCAAGCAGAAATACAAAATATTTTGGCACCTGAATTTTTACGTACGACCTTCCTATTGGTTCGAAATTTACAGACTGGCTTATAAAACGTTCAATATTGCAGAAATGAAAGATAAGAAATAGCGAGGTGCTTATTTTCCAAGTAAACCGATTTTATGCCTATGCACGAAACACGGCTTGTGAAAATGCTAATCTATCTAGCGGCTACATTTTTAAGTACTCGGAAACAAATGTGACTGCTACGATTTCAGAAAAATGAAATGTTTTTCAAACTGGCGCAATCAGAATAACGCTCGAATGATATTTGCAATGACAGAAGCAGAAATCAAGAACCCGCGGCCTGAGTATCATAGGAATATGGCACTAAATAGTGAAGTACACAGAGGCTGAATGTACCTCAAAATCCAGGAAAATTGCGTCACCTGTCAGAAAAATGGCAGGACGTCACTGAATGCGTGGAGATCAATTTGTCAGACGCCGATAGAACTCGTACGAAATCGTAGACAGTAGGACGTAGCCAATCAGAAAGGAGGCCGGCTTGCAGACATCACGCGTGGAATCTGTAGAAGTAAAGGAGACTGCAGTAGCAAAGCCTTTACAAGGCTCAGCTGCTTGTAGATGACTAGTATAAGATCACCAGAGATCTGATTGGTCCAGTCTAATTGATTTGGAAGGGGATGGCAGGGAGGGACGGTGGCCAGTAACTAGGGCTAGGGAAATTTTGTTAGTTCAACTACCTGAAGGCTAGACTCCACAGTCTCATGAATATTCGAATATTAGCTGTTAGTTCATTTATTACTGCTCTAATGAGTGGGGCCAATTTTACTCCAACTCAGGTTCCACGTGATCCGATCCGTGATTCATTACCCGTCTCCTATTGACACAGGAGTAGTTTAAGACCTATCTAACTAACCGTGTTACAAATATGAGCGTAATTGGCGTGTACCCGAGTTTGAAGTCAAGTTTGGCCAGAAACTTATTAGCTTAATTTTCCACAACGGAAGAAAATTAACAGACGTGTTCACTTTACATCGAAACATTACAAGCAGTCAGCTTTTTTTCGTGTATAAATAACAGTATCTAGCTAATAACAGGTGGGGAAAGACGCTTCAAAAGCAGAACCGGGTGACATAATGCAGTGACCATCTTTCGGATCGCATTTGGGAGGACGTGGGTTCGGATCCCGGTTCGGCCGCTCTGATTTCAATTTTCTGTGGTTTCCTGAAATCACACCAGGTGGCTGCTGGAATTGTTCCTTACTGCAGACAATGGCCGAATCCCTCCCAGCTCCAGACTATCTGAGCAACTTGTCCGTATATAGCGACTTCACTGTCTACGAGACGTTTAATCCTACTATAGGATATTCACGGTAAAATGAGCACTTTTGAAAGCCCTGATTAAGATATATATATGTGTGCACGTCGTGTATTCTTCCGCCTTATGTAAGATTAACATTGTCATGGGCCCCATCACTTTATTCATGATGTCGGTCGAGTGAAACTGTGAAATTATTAGTAAAGTAAATTTTTTCCAAATCTGCTCATTTTTACACTTCGATGCATTAAAAAACACAGAAAGTGAAATCAATAATTTAAGTTATCAAAAATGGCTGCCTAACAATTTCTATTCGACGTTAAGATACGGAACTACTTCTTATCCATCGTTACCAATTTTACTGGGCACATGTCACTCAGGACACCCGTTAAAATATGTGGAGGAGTGGCAGCGACTTTTTTTTAGGTTGATTTTAAAAGTGTTCAATTATCGCGAACAACCTTTACCTACCTGCCACATCAAAATTACCACCAAGATATTCATCTTCTGTGAAGCTACTGGTTCTGTGTCTGGAGTGTATCCCACAGTCGGTGGCCGCGGCTTGTCCAGCAGGACGAACTGAGAAAGTGATGGTAGGGGCTGCTGCGCTTCTCATTTCTGGCGGAATCTTCAGCTACTTCGGGCCGACGAAACACCTGATGTCTATGGAGCCAGTCGCTCGCTTCGAATCGCCATCGTTCAGCCGATCAACGGGGCGGAAAAGGGACGAATTCTGGCTGGATATTCGGTGGAGACGGAGGAAGGGAGAGAACTGGCGCTGGTATCGATTCTCGTCTCATGGAGCCGGGTGATCGCGGAGGCATCCCAAGCTACGAGAGATAGGGAGGCCGACACAGGGCGATGAAGGCCGTTCACGATAAAGTGAGCACTTTTGAAATGAACCTTAGAAAGAAGTCACTGCCCCTGAACGCATCTATTTTAATGGGCGCACTGAGTCACATTTGCCCAGTAAAGTTGGTAACGCTGGATGTAAAATAGTTCCATATCTTGATGTTGAATAAGAAGTGTAAGATAACCATTTGTGATAACATAAATTATTTCTTTCGCTTTCTGTTTTTTTAATGCACCGAAGTGCAAAAATGAGCAGATTTGTATAATATCTACTTTCCAAATAATTTCGCAGTTTTACTTGACCGACGCATGAATAAAGTAATGAGGCTCACATCAATGTTAATTTTACATAAGGCGAAAGAATTCCTACCGTGCATGCATATATAGTCCATTCCGTATTGAAAGCAACTTTCTCGGAGCCCTGCTAAATATCTACTTGCAAGCGCGTTTCGCATCCTTCCGCCAAATGTAAATAAACATTGCCATGTGACTGTCATGTAGAATCTGTCGAAATCAATGTGTACATTTCATTGTGTGTGTACATATGTTCGTATACTTTCACTACACATAAAAATAAACACTGATATGTGACTTCTACTTTTATACCTGCCAAATGTGTTGTTTACCGTTTACAGCTTTTCAAAGAATTCCGACATATTCCAAAAACCATTCCGTATGAATATTCACAGTTTAGGCCTCTAACATTACATAGGTCAGCTTTATGACTTTTTAAAAATGCCTGAATTGAAGATAGTTCTTACGGTTATTTTACATTAACATATTTGTTTTCCACGACGTAGCTCAATACATGTAATGCACGTTAGTAATTTGCCGCGACTGTGTTTAACACTGTTACAACTGCGAGGTAAAGGGCTGTACTAATTGTAATTATCCTTTTGTTATTGATATGTGTTGGGTCATTTCTCTAAAAGGACGGCCTCAGTTGGAATAAATATTAAAACGAAGGAACAACCAGGCAAACGAAAAAGGCACAGTAAATTCAAGCACTCAACTCGTGTTTCTCACTTTTGTCATACAAACTTTAAAAGATAGCGGTGAACATGCACACACATAAACCTACGATAACTTTTATTCTGCTCGTATTTCTATGTATTGCTACTTACTGTTTATTAGGTTTATTGAAATTTATCGGGTCGGGCTTAGTTATTTTTCTTCTGGGATTGTGGAAAATTACGTTACACGATTGTGTTTCAAACCCCTTAGGGCGAAGGTACACCGTTGTGATAAATAAACAAACCTGGATGTAAATAAATAACTTCGTCATTAAAACAGTTCACATTTAAAACGTATAAATAGTGCTAATCAAATATTTTAAATCACGCACACGCAGGGCCAGCTTATCGACGACGATGCACAAAGGCGCGCTATTTCACAGATGCAATGATTAACTAAACACACGTCACAGTATATTTATTACTGCCGCGGGAACACAGATTTATCACAACATCGTAACTTTCTAGGTAGGTTTAAAAAACACAACGTCTACAAACGTGATGTATTAATTTGAAGAATTTTCTGGAGTAAGAATAATATACGTTTCCTTGGACAAAAAGTAACACGCCATGTCATGACTGGCCACGTCTTCCAACTTCACTAGGTAATTAATTGTCCCGCCATAATATCTAAATATATTAAAATACGCATTCAAACATTAATTTTTTTTTCAGTTGTAAACTACAAATTCAAAAATCATTATTTTGCTGTAATAAGTATGAAATATGCTAAAATTTAAAACATGTATAATTTCAATGCTTGCTAGCGAAGCGAAATTTCCCGAGTGTGAAAGAGATGAAGAAAGAGAAAGAGGGTGATAAGCCTCGCCAGCAGATAGTTTTTCAATTGCTTTCTCGCTCGATAAAACAATACCGTACCATTATGGCCTACTCACAATATTTTCCGCTGTTATTTCAAACTGTAAAAATGAGATATGTTGTCATCGTGGCTACTTAAATATTTAAATATTTCGATAGGCACCGTTTTATTTACAAATAGTATACTAAAAAATGAGGTTAAATAATATTTTAACTGTGAACTATTTCTTACCGGTCGTTGCCAACACGTCGCTGGACTCGCTGTTGTTAAATCATATTTAAAAAAGAAAAACAATATTACAACTTATAGAAGATATTAAGGTAAAGGTTCATTTATTCAATAATACAGTACTCTACCCAAGTTAACCACGGTATTATATATTTGTGGATACAGGTTATTGAAAAAACAGGTGACATGTTATGCCTAGAGTGTTTTTTCAAAGGTTGATTTTCATAAATCGCTTCCAATCGGGAATGGACTATAGATCTTAAGCAGGGCTTTCAAAAGTGCTCATTTTATCGTGAACAGCGTATAGAGATTTGCGCGGCGCTTGTGGCACCCGCCTACCCAGAGTTTGAACTGCGTCGCAGGGTGTTTGGAATACACGTTTCCCCACGAAACTATTGAACGTGCCTCCAACCTGCTGATTTAACAAAGGAATATACACTCCAGACAAGCGCTGTTTAGTACTTTCAAAATACCACGCACGTTAGAAATACCATTTCAGAGTACTCCGAAACTGCACAAAGAAAACAGATTTAATCATTTGTGATAACTTAAATTATTTCTTTCACGTTCGGTTTTTTTTTTAATTCATAGAAGTTAAAAAATTAACAGATTTTTAAATACATTATCTACCAATAAATAATTGGAAACCTGTCCACAATGTTTGCTCGGTGGTTGTCACTCCGTTAGAATCTCGTAGGGCTACCTCTTGAGGCTATAACAGCAGCCACCCTGTCTGGCATACTCTCTACGAGTGTTTGCAGGACATCAACGGGGATTCGTCGCCATTCCTCTTGCAACCATTCCACGAGTTGAGCAATGGATTTTGGCCGCGCCTGACGAGCCTTCACTCGGCGATACAATTCGTCCCAAATATGTTCTATAGGGTTTGAGGTCGGGGCTCTGGGCGGGCCAGTCCAATCGGCGAACATTGCTGTCGGCATACCACTGCATTGTAGCTCTTGAAACATGGCACCTGGCATTGTCATCCTGGAAGTAACACGGGCCCATTCCGTAAAAACGCCACAAAGTTGGGAGCATTTCATTATCCAGAATGTTACAATAGGCCTCTGTGTTCATGTTACCACGGACAAACACCAGCGGTCCTAAGCCGAAGACCGTAAAACACAAGTCAACTGACGTACTGAATTACCTATCTTCACGGGTGCCCAATTACTTTTGGTAGATAGTGTATTTACTTTTCTAATAATTTTACAGTTTCACTTGACAAACGCATGAATAAAGGGATGAGGTTTACTGCAATGATAGTATTACATAAGGTGTAAGATTACACAGTGTGCGTACAAGTAGATAATTAAGAAGAGCTATTACAAGTGCTCATTTCATTGTAAATTGCCTATATCAGAGCTCTGCGCTGTTGCCTAGTTCCACTGTTACAGTGCCCACAGCGAGTCCAGCAAAATGTTTCTCAGTTACACTCATAAAATTGTGAATTATTAGATTAAAATTCACACGTGTTTCACAAGAAACCCATTTTGCTGAACAAGTAGGTGAATATCTTTCGTCTTTTATCTTTATCTGTTAATGTTTTACCCTGTTACGGGATGTGTGTGAACTCGCTACTATTTTTTGAATGAGGAGTATTGTTATTCTTTCTTCCCTGAGAGAAAACCATATTTCGTAGATACATATAAATGTTTCAGTCTTGCTTTATAAACAGACGATAGTCGACACAAATAACGTGTAGCACAACAGTTGCCTCTGGTGTTTGCTCTAGCCTGTATTCCAGCAGCCAGTTACCGCGACGGGCTTCGAACGATCCTCCCTGTTTTTGATTAGTTTGCGTGTAAGGAGTGAGTGAAGATATTTGGGCTGTTTCTCAACATCGAGATCCTGAGAGTCGATGAGGGTGAAATGAGGTGAAAATGGAGCAGCACCGGAATGAAAGAACGGGGGAAGCGGGAGAGTCCCAAGATAACACGCCCACGAGCGGCATTGTCCGGCACGATTCCCACTTGCGAAAATCCTGACGTGAACCGGCCGGGGATTGAGCCCGGTTCGCCTTGGTGAGGGGCGAGCAGTCTTAACCACTCAGCCATCGTGGCTCCGCTTGCATGTAAAGTTTTCGTTGAAATTATTGTGCTAAGGAAACATTGTGCTAGAATACACGGCTGTAAGGGAAGTGGTTAACAAACAAGGTCGACCTAGAGAGCGTTATATGTTTCGTATCAAAATAATAATTTTGCGAAAGTATAATTTTTTAAATAAAATTAACAGTTTGAGAACAGGGGTGAGTGGGTGATGCTGGTGAATGCACAATGCAATTGACAAGCAACTGCGCCGAAAGCATTATATTTGTGTCACTTAAGAACAAAAATACTCTGGAAACTAGTTAAACATTTGAATGATTTTAATAAAGAATGTCTTTGGAGAGTGGCGTTAGAAATTTCCGATAAGGGGGAAAGCGTGAGAAAATAGGTTATAAGTTTTCATCACCTTCCAAGAAAAATTTTCAAAGTGTGTGTGATTTTTTAAATAATAATTCGAATGAAGGACTCAAGTTTATAATTGAAAGGAATAAATTGTATTACAACTGTTTAGACAATGAAGGGGTGTTTGTAGTGCCATTATTACAAACTACAACACAAAGACGAATAATTTTTAATGTTACACACAACTGTAAGAAAATGTAAATTAATACATATACAATTGAGAGAAGTTAATAATAATAAAATTTAAGTGTAATGATGTTTTTACTACGAAGGTAAAATTTAGCAGTTCGTCTGCCCAGGCAGTTTCCTAATAGATATAAATTAGCCTTGGTGGGAGGTAAGCAGGCTAACCGCTCAGCCACCGCGGCCCCAGCATCGATGGAGTGTTACGACGGGGACATCAGGAGTGCTTGGTGAACTCATCCGGACATAGACAACACCCGCCAAGTTTCTCACGTGTGAAAAACAGGTGAGAAAAGCCCTCCGGGAAATGAGCTCAACTCGCCGATGTGGGAGGCGGGCGAGAGTTCTGGCCAATAGACGCTGAAAGCTGAAAAGCCAAGGTCCAAGAGCACTACTCGTTATGTTGTTTTAGGCTGTTCACGGTAAAATGAGCACTTTTGAAAGCCCTGCACAAGATCTAATTGTGCGCACGTTGTGTACTTTCCCGCCTTATGTAAGATTAACATTGCCATGGGCCTCATCACTTTATTCAAGCGTCGGTCAAGTGCAACTGTGAAATTATTAGAAAAGTAAACATTTTATAACTCTGTTAATTTTTACACAAAATGATGCATTAAAAAATAGAAAGAAAAATAAATGATTTAAATTATCACATATGGTTACCTAAAAGTTATATTTGACGTTAACATATGTAACTACTTTCCATCTATCATTACCAACTTTACCAGGCGCATGCCACTCAGAGCGCCCGTTGAAGTATATGCAGGCATGGGCAGTGATTTTTTCCAAAGTTGATTCCAAAAGTGCTCCATTTATCGTGAACAGCCTTTACTTATAGAAGCCATGAGTATAATGGAGAATGTGCACTGAGAAAAAGGCTTTCTTAAGTAAAACTCACTTCGTTTGGTGCAACGTAATTAAATTTTTGTATAGGGATAATACAATATTTTATTGCTGAAACCAAATTACTTTGTTTTTCATATTAAATCGTTTTCGGCAATCATGAGAAAAAAGTCAAAGCACGATTGAATTTCGAACGTTGAACAATCGCTCCCGAAATCAATGCCTTATCGACCTCTCCCAACGTTTACTTCTTGCGGGTTGGGTATTTCTTAAACCGATAAAGTTATAATATAACACGTGTACGTAAATATTTTCAAGTTTCAAAGCTTCATGTTTACAACTTGTTTAGCTGGACTTGTTTATGCCGTTACTAAGAATCAATAGTTGCACTAATATACACTATTACTGTCCTGATTGTCACGAAAATTACAAACTCTCAAACCGTATCTTCGAAAAACGGCAAACAAATAACCCAATTGCCTTTCAGCCAACCAGATAAATGCCATTATTGGACCAAACTGATTTCGTTGAAGGCACAAATTCTGTAATAATAGGTATATCGTACTACCACAGCTTACGAACTACTTTTTCACTCGAAACAAAATATTAATTTTGTTCTACATTAAGGTTTATGACGTTAACGGTAGAGAAATCTATTTGTTGAAAGTACTCGTAAAATAGTGGAGTGGAGATATTTTGACAGCTCATAACAGCGAGGTCTTGAGAGACGATGAGGGTGGTTGAGATAAGCATGGAACAGCGCCGGAATGAAGGGACGGGGGAAACGGGAGATCTCCGAGAAAACCCACCGACCAACGACATCGTCCGGCATGATTCCCACATGTGAAAATCCGGAGTGACCCGGCCGGGGATTTAATCCGGATCGCCTTGGTGGTAGGTGAGCAGGATAACCGCACTGTCATCGTGGCCCCACTTGTAAATTAATTGTGTGTAATAAGTACCCATATATGATTTCAGAAGAACCAAATATGTGTTTGGCTCAACTAATTATTTTGAACGATTTGTTTCAAGGGAACGAATGCATGTGTTTAAGCCAGAGCAGATTAACCAGAATGAACAATATATAGTACAGTGCACAAAGTTACTTTCCAAGTAAAATTTTTTTCGTATCTGCAACTAGTCCTGTACCCTACGCTCAGTGTAAGTAGTAAGAGGGAATACACAGGAAGAATTCTTTTAAACACGAGTTTAATAGGAGGTAACGTTATAAAAAAACATACGAGTATAACAAAATAACAGAGTTGCGTGGTCTCGGCTTGAAAAATCCTTTAGAAGCGAGGGTGGAAGGGATAGGAATAACTAAAGAAATAAAAACGAAAAAAAAAAAAAAAAAAAAAACTAAAGGGACTCAACCCAGCTTGGACACGAGAATCTTTCGCCAAATGGAGAAGATTTGCCACATGTTGTTAAATAAAGGCACCAACGCAACAGCTCGCAGGCTTCTCCAGAGTTCTCACACCTTCCTCCTGCCCTAGCACTAGCGACCCACCTCGGCTTCGCTCGGATGCGATTTACAATTATGGCGTTGTTTAGGTTTACAGCGAGTATCAACACTAAATGCTTAAGGTAACTAACATATGCATTAACACTGTGTTGTTAAAAAAAGTCTTCGTAAGTGAACTTTAAGAGACAAAAATGGTAATTGTGGGTCATCCTTAAAAGATAAACATATGTTGTTGTGGACTTTTTTGTACATCTTTTTGAGATCTACAGTTATGTAGTACATTAATTTAGCGCATCTCTTATGGTTTAGTCAGTGTAAGCCATGAAAACGCCCGAAAAGCGGCCTTATCCGATTTGAATAGAAAACGTAGACATTTCTCTAATGTACTTATTTTAAATAATAATGTATTATATACACAAACCTTCCTCAATAAATTCTCTAAATGACTGTGGAAACCACATGGAAATCGATGAAGTAGTTTAGAAGCCTTAGCCGAATACACACACATACGCAGCCGCGCGACTTTGTTTTATACTATGTATAGATAGATACAGTACTGAAATTTTTAAACATTGACACAGCAAAAACTGACGCAGATTTTAGCAGAGAAAATTGTTTCTTTCCATTGCACTAGCAATTTCATCTTTAATATTGCTAAACCATTACAATTGGTAAAAAGTAATGTTTATTTACTGTGAACAAAAGAAGATCAAAGAACGTTTATTTCCTTGCTATGAAGGAAGGTAATATTACCATAAAGCATTAATGTATAAAAACTTATGTTTCTCTAACCTCTTTGAGTCGAGTAATGCTGTGTTATTGTAAACAAACCAGCCCAAAGAGACAGTTTCCTTTGCCGTAAAAAAACTTTGTAAGAATTTTTTTATAGAATAAGAACATGCTAGTTTCTCATGTTAATTTGGCAGTAGGAGAAATCACAGTCCACTTAATAATGGAGCTGCCATAGAAATTTGGTTTAAAGCCAAACAAAATAGCAAAGCGTTCCTTTTGGTGCTTACGCTAATTAAGGTAAAACATGTAACGTCCCTAATATAACCAGTTCGTAAAAAATTACAAATTTAAATCAATTTTCCCATACAGAAATGCATACATTATTTTAATATCATGAGAGACTTGGGAAATTGACATGATTAATTCGCAAAAATCTAGAACCTTCATTCCTGAGGGTATTCGCATTCCGTAGAAAGAAAAACCAAGCGAGTGAGCGCGAGTGACTATCTTCAACCCGTGTTACGATGTGCCTTGCGGATATGCTGATGATTAGGAGGAAGCAGACCACATTCGTGACAATATCTCATGAAAATATTTTTACACAAAGCGCGCACGAATACGGTGCTTTGTCATTTAAGTTCCTATTTTCTAGACTCGGCCAAGCTTTGTTTTAATGAGGTGGAGATATATCCTGGAAGTAGATATTTAGCAGGGCGTCAGAAAAGTTGGACTGTCGACATTGGTTTTCAACCAAAAACGAACATGAAAGGATAGGAAGAACCTAATCCTGTGTTACCTGTCCTGGTGTTAAACTGGAGCAACAACCAATGAACTAACAACTGATGATCGATTGCACAAAAGGATTGACGAGTGTATATAGTTTGTTACCAAACCATTCTGCAAAAAATACCGGTTCCTACAATTTGTACGACGTACTTTTGCTACAGTATTTCACCCTTTTTATGACAATTTTAATCTGCATTATTAGACTACATTTTGGCGCGTGGTGTTACTAGGTAGACACAAATTTCTGTCTCCGTTGTGGCAGCTAACGATCTGTGAGCTTAGTTACGAGTTGTAGTGACATGAATGAATGATTCATAGCTCCAAGCAGTAGCACGGCTCACGATTCATTTACCCACATGGAAAATCACTAGACACAGAGCCTGATTGCTTAGAGTGCCAATCAAATATAACCTACCTGTGGAACTCGTATATCACAGTGTACACAGCAACTGAATGGGTTGAAGAGCAAGCATAGACATAAGACTTTTTCCCCTGATGAGCTCCTGTGGGTGACGGACAGAGATACGCCCAATCAACGCAGTGCCCTTCAGCTGCCCCGGGAATTAAAGAGAACACAGAGCCAATCTTTGTGACTTAGGCCATCATCTTAGCATTCTCGCTCATTCATGTAGACACCGGAAAATTTTGCAAATAAATTTGTGGACTAGCTACACTTCAAATACTCGTAATTTGAAGTTACGTATATAATTGGATCGCAGTTCATAAGACACGCCTTAAAGGACTCTGAGCCAATAACAATACTTCAAGGAACAAATCACTGAATCAAGTGATACCTGCTCTGGGGTACAGTTAGCCACTCAAGGGTGAGGCAGCCAGTGAATAAAGGGAGATCCTTGAGTGTGCTTAACAGTGAAATATAGTTTACCGGTCAGTGAAACCGCAGTATTTTCCTGTCCCTACACCAGTGATGTGTGGGAACTTTGATAGTAACAATATTTTGTTCTTTGTGCACACTGATGGATTAGTGTAACCTGTCTGTCCTTCTAAGCAAGGTGGATTCCCTCTGGATCCCCACCACCATCGAGAACTAACAACATTAGTAGGAACCTAAAGCATAAACTTCATAGATCTTTATGTAGGCTTGCCATAGCTATTTGTTGATTGACTGCGCCAAAAGTGAATAGTCACTGTAATAATTTTTACCCTAGATCTATTTACCGGTAGATCGGGCGAGACGTGTATAACAAATTGCGATTTATTTGCAAAAACTACGTAAATCTACAAATGTATGAAATTTTGCTTGGATTAAAATGAAGCTACGGAAGTTTGACGTAAGTCAATCAGGGCATGACAAAAGTTTTGGATCTAGGAGCCAGCCCTGAATCTTAACATACAGATAATTTACCTAATGCTGGCATACTTTATTAACTTCCTCATTCACATAATAACAATTAAAGGGCACCTTATTTATTTCGTCAAGACAAAATTACATAAATTTAACCATTTTAATATTCATGAACGTGTGCTTCAAAACTGCAATAAGAACATAAATTTGTTCAGAGGTAAAGATGGATGTACTGAAACAAAAATATAAGAGACTAACAAAATGTATTGTAAGACTAAGTTACACGGACTCGGAATACCTTTTTTAATTTAACAGTCCATTTTACCGCTGAACATTTCAAATTACTGCAACAACGCGATAAACACGAACAACTAAAGAATATTGGGCACGACTTCAATACGGGAGGCCGCGGTGGTGTAGAGGTTAGAATACTCGCCTCCAACCTTGGCGAGACGGGTTAGATTCCCGGGGGGGTCGCTCACGGATTTCGCATGCGCAAATCGTGCCGGACGATGCTGTTGGTCAGCGTGTTTTCTCGGGGATCTCCCGTTTCCCCCCCCCTTCATTCCGGCGCTACTCCATACTCACCTCGTTTCACCCTCATCGGCTCTCAAGACCTCGTTGTTAAGAACCGCACAAATCTCTTCACCCACATTCACTCACGACTACAGTACCTTGCAAACTCGCGAAATATTTGTTACTTTTAAGAACGAAAGTTACCGAGCGCTTGGTTATTGCGCCTTGTTTGTAAACAGACATGGCGAAACAAATATGTCAAAAGCCTACAGTTTAAAACACTGCACGTGCATCAAATATTTTATGCTATGACATTATTTCAGCATGTTCAGTCGGCAATACTACAACTCTATTGACCATTTTGCGCATCCAGAATGTCGAGATAAAAACACCAAGGGGCCAGCATGCTCTGATGTAAATACTTGATAAAGGCTCTTCACTATAAAGTGAGCACTTTAGAAATGAACCTTGGAAAAATGTCACTGCCCTCTGCATGCATATATTTTAATGGGTGCACTGAGTGACATTCGCCCAATCAAGTTGGCAACGATTGATTGAAGTAGTTCTATAAATTAACGTTGAATAAAAAGTGTTAGGTAACCAATTGTGATAACTTAAGATTTTTTTCTTTCCCTTTCTGTTTTATTTTTAATACCCAGAAGTGTAAAATTAGCAGATTTGTAAAGTATTTTCTTTTCTAATAATTATACAGTTTCACTTGACAGATGCACGAATGAAGTGTTGAGGTCCATGGCAATGTTCATTTTACGAAGGCGGAGGAATACACATCGTGCATACAAGTACATCTTAAGCAGGGTTTTCAAAAGTGCTCATTTTATCGTGAACATCCTATAGTTCTGGAGTCTGCAAGCTGGTCTCCAAGGACACACAGGCAAATTACGCCTGTCGCGTTGCTGGGAATAAAGGCAAAATTCCTGGCTCGTGCGACTGGGTGTCACATCACACGCTGCGGTTCCACCTCTGCGAACTCGGCTATTCCGTGCCACCCCGCAGGTGTACTGTGCGGGGTGTAATCTAGTTGTCGGAGCGTTATTTCATGACGTCATCATCCGCAGCTATCACACCGTACCTGGCAGCGTGGTCGGTAATCCACTTGACGATTCTATTGTGGCAGCTGCACCTCCCTCTCTGCCCTCTCTCAATCGCTCTTCCTTTCCCTCGCTTCCTGCTACCAACTGGCGGCAGCTAGGATTACTAGTGTCTCCTCGCACACAGCGAGTGGAGTGTGCGACAACTTGTAAGTCTCCTCATGCAGTCGACAGCCGGTTTTTCTCACCGCCAGTGCATATAGTCTATTTGCGATTTGTTCACACTTCTGAATCAAACCTTTGAAAAATCACCCTATGTATAACGTGTTTGGTTGTTTCTGTAATATGCAAAGTATCACAAGCGTTTTATACGTGTGTTAACATTGGAGTGCCTTATTTTTTGTTAAATTGGACATTTATTTATATTTTATCTATGAATCATAATATTTGATTAGTAGTTAATGTTAACAAAAGCAGAGGGAAAATACGTATGTTGGCAATGCCTAGTAATAGATGTTCTTATGAAAAATGTTATTTCACTAAGTGCGCACGAATGCGATGCGTTGTCCTTTGGTGTATTTTTCTATACTCGGGTAAACTTTGTTTGCACGAGGTGTAGGAATATCCGGAAAGTAGAACTTTGGCAGGGCTTCAGAAAATTGTGGAGTAACCGTGAATTGACTATAGCTTGCTCGATGTCATTACCAAAATATCTGATTTTTTAATTTATTTTTTGCTTTGTCAGCCATAGGTTGGAACCACGCATATGTGGCTTTCCGCTCCCACTACTGTACCCTTCCTACAAAATGTGGGGTTGTAAGTTATCCTTTACTTTTATTGATGTTCCTGGTGCTTCTATTTTGGCCTACGGTGTTCTGCCGGGCCACTCTATGTTTACTTTTTCCCAAATTAATACATGTATTTCACCACTTAAAGTGGATTGACATTTCTAACCTTTTTTTTTAACCCTTTGGTGGTGTATATATGCGAATATATGCTGTACATTACAACTCATCTCATCAATGTCGGCTAAGTAAGCGGAAGTAGATAAAAAAGGGGGAATTTACTACCTTAGTCCTACCACACCAGTAGGTACGCTACTTCCCTGCTGAGACATGTCCTTATGCCTTATGTGCAATTTTCACGCCGAGTCATCTTTAACCAGGTTCGTTTCCTTTATTCATGCACTAACCCCGTGTTACTTCCTGTTTCTTCCTCCTACATTTTCTTTTCATCAGCATTCAGGTTCGTTATCATCGATCTTTACCGGGTCATCATTGTATTTGTTTGTTTGGTTTATTTGACTAATGCTGTGAGATTTTGTACATGGAAAGGATTCCATGACTAATCTTATTCCAAAACACTTAATCTCAGATTAATTATTGTGGTTGGATGAATTTAACTGCCACGTGTCTAAGGTACCCCTCCACGAATCATGGACTTTCACTATCGCAGTAATTTAATTCTGATGACACAGTCAGGTAAGGAAAAGTTTTTTCGTAATTAGACGTGACCAATAAACAAAGGTTAGTTGTATAAGTACGCTTAATATACAGTATGCTCCGCCAAACGTGGACAGCCCCGAAATTTTTGGAACGGTTGCAGGTCACAAAATGCGGTTTTCGCTAAATGAAATTACGTACGGGGATGAGTCACGGCTCGTGTTGCTTGTTTACAGCTGTGAGTACAGCCCCATACTACAGGTCCACTTAACTTATTCATATTTACACATTATTTCTTGCCGTTTCTGTATTACTTTCCATTGCATATGCTATATCACTGAATCTCTCTTTGCACGTTCTTTCAGATGCCATTGAAATAAATGTATGTTTACAGGGGTAAACCATATGCTGAGTCCAGCAATAAACTACTGTAATTAGAGTGAACCGAAGGGGAAATAAAAAATACCATTTTTTCTCGAGCTGTAGCCAAGGAACGAACGTAGGCTAGCGGGGTTTTATATAGCGCTGTGGAGGTTAGCCTACTGCTAAATTGATTCGGGAAATTTCTGGATATCTGGCTATAAAGTAAGCTGGTGTTTCTCTAATGTGTCTGATGCTTTCCCAGTTTTAACACGAGTCACTGAATGGTACTTCTGTAGTTGACGCCGCACCACATGTGTAGTAATGGGAAGTCTCGCAACTTGCTTTTAAGATCATAAACAATCAGATACTCTGCGAAATCTCAACATCCCTCAATATTTCATTTGCCCACAGACTCGAATCCACAGTCTGTACACAAGAGTTGTTTTTTTTTTTTTCGGTGGTTGGTTGCTTACCCAGTGAGCAGCCAGTCTTATCCTTGATTATGTAATACGGAGTTCCGAACTTCCTTTTTGTAGTTTTGTTGCTGGTTGAGGATGTGTGCAGGATTTCCATGATAAAGCTGTGATTCACTTGTATAACTAACTGAAATGTACGGGAGTTTGGAGTCAACGTCTGAAATAAATTCTCCAAGTATTTTCGTCGCTGCACAAGGTCGAACATACAGCCATGGAATAGTTCCTCGTTTATATTCTGGCAGTGAGAAGAGAATGAATAATCTTCTGCATACTTGACCCGTTGTCATTGTTCACTGGTTACTGCCTTATCTGTCAACTTTTAGTCCTTGTGTACATTCTGGCAGTGAGAAGAGAATGAATAATCTTCTGCATACTTGACCCGTTGTCATTTGTTCACTGGTTACTGCCTTATCTGTCAACTTTTAGTCCTTGTGTACATTCTGGCAGTGAGAAGAGAATGAATAATCTTCTGCATACTTGACCCGTTGTCATTGTTCACTGGTTACTGCCTTATCTGTCAACTTTTAGTCCTTGTGTACATTCTGGCAGTGAGAAGAGAATGAATAATCTTCTGCATACTTGACCCGTTGTCATTTGTTCACTGGTTACTGCCTTATCTGTCAACTTTTAGTCCTTGTGTACATTCTAATTTTTTCACTGTTTTCACATTATTTTGTTTTCGGAATATTTCTAAAACTCGTTAAATGTCACGCTATGTGTAACCATCAGTTAAGAATGCACAGGTTTCTGCTTACTCGAGATGCGATCGACTGTTTTATGACTGTCGCTTCAGAATAGCATAATTTCCCTCACTACAGTGCTTAATATTAGCTACTCATTAATTTATTTTGAAACGTCTCAAATAACGATGACTACAGAGACTATCTCTTTGCGTTATAAAACATAAGTTTCAAAGCTGCCAAAGATCAGTATAAACATGCTTTATTTGCTACAATACATTATTATTAGTCGCAAAGAAAAACTTGTTTAAATATGAGCCACTAAAAGTTGGCTTGCCACAAAAATTATTATTTTTATCTATATAGTAATGATTATTCTATAGTCCATTCGCGGTTTCTTCACACTTTTTGAATCAAACCTTTGAAAAATCACCCCATGTATGGCGTTTTTAGTTATATCCTAAATACGGAATGTATCACAGCAATTTTATACCTCTGTTAACATAAAACTTCTTATTGTTCATTAATTTGAAATTTATATATATTTTATTTAAATTATATTATTTCATTTATAATAAATATGAATAAAACAGTGAAAAAACATGCGTGTTGGTAGCGCCTAGTAATGAATAGTTATCATGCCAAATACTATTACAACTAGGTGCGTACGAATTCGGTGCGATGACATTTGGTGTAATTTTATAGACGTAGTTAAGCTTAGTTTGTACCAGGCGAAGGAATATCCTGGAAGTAGAACATTAGCAGAGCTTCAGAAAATTGTGAATTAACCGTGAATGGATTATATGTTTGCATTGGCGTTACAATAGTTCAGCAGACGTCTTTTTGGAAAAGTATGTAACACTGGAAAGAAAATATGTGCACTGAAATACAGCCGTGATAAATCGATAAATGGATACATAACAAGTCCTTCGAAATCATATCCACTTGAATATTTCTATAAGAATTAACCTAAGATTTGCTGTGAGACTCGACCTTGCAACCCCCGCGTTACTAGCCTAACGCACTTTGCCAAACGACCACTTCGGCTGATTGTACTTGACTGGTTTTTGAAGGTAGGTTATTTGAGTAGCATGCGCCAGAATACGTCACCCATCGGGAATAATAGAGGTTAGTTATTTGGAGAATAACACCATTTATGAATGACTTTAAATATCTGCATGATGACTGCACATTTTCTTAGTTGCATTTTCATAACTGTAGAATATATCGATTTGAGAACGTTTGCATCGGGACAACATTTACGCACTGAAAACTACAAACTACTACAGGAAAAATTTATCATCGCAAAACTGTTACCTTTAGTTATGAAGTAATATTTTTTCACTCTGAATATAGCAGCTCAAAGCATAATTTATTTTATTTCTTCGCTATAAACGAAGGTAACATTTCTGCAAAATCAAAACTTACAAAGAAAACGTTTATAAAAGGAAGCATATGATTCTGTAAACTTCCCTTTGGATTAAAGCAATATTGTGTTAGTGTAAACGAAACAGCTTCAAAGAAATGATTTTCTTTGCTGTACAGAAAACTTTGTTTAGTTTTTTTTTAGGGTGACAAAATGTTAGTTTCACGTGTGTCATTGAACTTGAGCACATCCGGCTACCCTTGCAGAAATTTGAGAGAATGGTTAGTATTAGGCACTCAGAAGGTTTCATTACGTGTGATCGAGTGGAAAAGGGAAAATGTATGACTATCGTAGGAACCAATTATCAAAAGATCTCTGCTCGAATATGCACACTACTGTGAATTTTGAGCATAGCGTCGCGTTGAGACGCGAAATGGAATGGTTTTCTACTCATATCTGCTCTGTGTACATTCGCTCAGATATTGCTTGTTTCGGCTCGCCAGCAAGCATTTTACAGTCCTGCTTTATTTATTTACAGATGTGTTTCTAATCTCAATCCGGTTAGCAGGAATTATTCCCCGAACCGCTTTCCACCAGCTTTCCCCTTCTGGCCACACCGCAGTGAAACTTTTCAGTGCTCCTCTGTCTGGCTTGCAGATTACCTCACATATTATTAGGAATAAGCATTTTTTTAATGAGGTATTTTTTGTGAATAGCTCCCAGAAAAAGAACATTTACGTAAAATTTCACTTCATTCGGTACGTTAATTTATCTCTCGCATCATCTTCTCCCTATTTTTATGTGGCAAATAGTTTCAGATATACATTACACCGAGAAAAAAGTTCTGTTTATGCAAACAAAGTACGTTTTGCGTGAAAACTAATTAATTGTTTTAAAGGGGAAATTAAGTGCTACGTTGTTGAAACCAAATTGGTCCTTATTCGGTTGTCCTCAACAAAGATTTGGGTGGTGCAACTAATGATTTGTTTGGCGCTATGTAAATTAAAACAGTTTCGGTTATTCTAAACAACATATAGGAAGCGCAACCTAGATTTTTTATGCCCGAGCATATGACTACAAATGAAACAAAACAGTTTTTAAATATATACATTTCTAATACTGGACAACGTGCGCAAATAAATAAAAACCTTGTTACAAAGTTTCTGAAGGGACTGAAAAAATGCTTATTAACCAGGAATACATCTTAAAAGGGTCAAATTACGCATGTGCAGATATACAAGGTACACACTTATTCAACTCATTAAGCAGGAAAACTTCTTACACGGGAACATCTTAACAGGGTTTCGCTGTATTTAAAGTTTTACAACTTTTAGTTTCCTGTTGAACTTAATTTTGTTGGGAGTTTCGTACCGTTATTAGGAATATATAGCACTAACAAACACTGTTACTATCGTAACAGTCACAACAAATACAAATAAACTCTCGAGCTGTATTTTCGAACGGAGACGATCAAATGAGTGGGCAAACCAATTCATATAACTTATTTAGTTAAATATTTTGCTGACAGTCTAATTTATTTCTGCTAAGCACGGGGATTTTGTTAATTCGAGCGTGTATTTCGTTAAATAAACAAAATTAATCTTGTTGCTTTTCAAGTTTTGTTTACTCAACCAAATATTTTGTTGGGGAAACTAATTATATTTTTTTGACCCCTTAACAAAGAAATAATTTTGTTGGATTATCTCTCAGCGTAGCTCTCAGGTTCACAATGACGTTTTTACTCGCACAAATCCCGTCGGAAAAATATTGCAGTAATCAGGGAATTTGAACTGTAATTAATATCTCAATGATGAAGAGTCACAACTTTTCATTCGGTCACGCACTCATTTCTGAGTTGATCAGTGAATTATTATGATATAAGCTGTGATTATGTGGAGCTTACTTCTTGAAAGTAGTGAACAATGTTCTGGGCATTCGATGGTATGAGCTTCAAGCTTCCATAAGAAATTGGGACAAAATGTTTCACATGTTATCAATATTATCCTTGCTGTATACAATACCAAACATAAGCATCCTTCATGTACAACACTTGCACTATTGTGAATATCGTGACTGAATTAATAAACGCTTTTAAAATCACTTTAGTTTATAGTGTATGCTTCCAGACGTTCCTAAAATGCTATACAACCTTTGCCAACCGTTCAGTTCATCCGAAATTTTAATTTTTGTGTTTTACAAATGAAATGTTAAGTATTTTTTATATAGTGGCTTTACCCGCTAGGATTTTACTGCACCGAATGTTGAAATTATTTCATTTTTCTTTGGGTACACCCACATGTAATTTGAATTTGTAATAAAATTATTGTATGGCAAATAGAAAATAAACAGATATTTACTACTGTGCTTCCCATTTTCTTTGCCACTAAAAAAAATCTGTATCTCATACGCTGAATTATTTTCTTTTCGTCTTATGGGTAGTTTTCTAAAGAAATAGCACCGCTTCTCCAAATGGATTCAAGAGATATTGAGAACTCCATGAAAACTGACAATATTTGCATATTTCTCGCAATTTTGATTGTTTTCATAGTAGTTTTCAATAAGTTATACGTGTAAAGAATTTATCTATGTTTGGTTGCAGATGTGTACGGAAATAATTTCCACGTATACTTTATTATTTTCTCTACTAAGACATTTTGTGCACTGCAAAGTGATAACATGTTTGTTGCGGAAGATAACTTTTCCTAAACAATCATCAATATGTAGGGGCACCTGTATTTCGCGAAAAGATTTCAGGACAAGTTGTTCTCCAAAACACTTTAGTTAAGAACCACTTTCGTGATTGGGTCAGTTAAATTGTTACGTGTCTTATCTGTCTGCCCGCGAATCACGGACGGTCAGTATCGGAGAAACTTAATTTTGATTGGCTCACTCATATACTAGACGCTTGTTGCACAAAGACATGTGGCAAATAGTCAAAGGATGGCTGTAAGAGTGAACAAAGAATATTGAAGTCTATAGGCTGTTCTCGGTAAAATGAGCACTTTTGAAAGCCCTTATTAATATCTACTTGTATGCACATTATATATTCCTCCGTCTTATGAAAATTAACATTGATACGAGCCTCATCACTTTATTCAAGCGTGGGTCAAGTAAAAATGTGAAATTATTAAGAAAGTAGATATTGTACAAATCAGCTAATTTTAGCACTTCGGTGTATTAAAAAAAAACAGAAAGTGAAAGAAATAATTTAAGTTATCACAAATGGTTACCTAACACTTTTTATTCAACGTCAAGATATGGAACTATTATCCCTCCATAGTTACCAACTTTACTGGCCAAATGTCACTCATTGCTCTCATTAAAATATATGCATTCAGGAGCAGTGACTTCTTTCTAAGGTTCATTTCAAAAGTGCTCACTTTATCGTGAACAACCTTTAGCCTCCGTGTAATATTTCCTCGAAAAACAGGTGGTCCTACCAATATGGCATTGTATAATTAATTAAGAAAGGGCATTGTCCTCACATTAGGCTAAGTTATCGTTTGATAGTCATCTGTTGCTGCGTACAGGAGACACTTCGAATTGCTTCACATTTTGCGTACACCAGTATCAAAAGAATTAACGAGCACAACAACACGGTTGGACAATTCTTGACTTCAGGTACAGCACGGGAGACCCATATGAGTCGTGCTCCGGCACTCTTCTTTCATCGTCCACGAGAATGTTCACGTTTCGTGCGACTGTTTTCCTTACCGTCTTGCTCCGTTTTCGTCACATCCTCTTAAGTCGCCCGAGCTGATTGCGTTGTGTGGGAAAAGTGGTCTGCACGAGCGTAGTCGCAAACCCCCCCTCCCCCTCCCACTCCCTGTCGCCCCCCCCTCAAGCGCCTCCCCTCGGACGATATTACCGCCGCCCCAGGCGCGGCGGCGACCGCGGGAAACACAAACGACCGCCTGCGAGTGCCTTCTTATCTGGCGGGTCTCTGGCGGCGTGAGTTGCCTCAGCCCCGCAAGAGTTTGCACAGAGGGAGTAATTAAGTAGAAAGTTAGACGAAGGAAAAAAAGAGGGGGGGGGGGGGGTATGCAGGAAGGAGGCGGTTGAGTATTGGTCATTCACAAAACCTGAGAGTACTGTCGTTGCAGGAAACTGGACGATGACAGCAGGGAAAATAATAAGAAACGGATTTTTAACCCATCATCTGGGATGCTTTTACATTCATATGACTGAAATGTAATAATATTTTTTACGATACAAGTACCGTACATACAAAAAACTGTAGGCAAATTTTTTTCGCGCTTTATTGAAGTAATGTTTCTACGTCAGCATGCGAAACGGAGATAAATTTTCATAAACAGTTAAAATAAAATATTTAACAAATAACAGCATCTGGGAATTTTAAAATACCCAGCATTGCCTTCGCAGCCTCTGTAGTAAATGCGGCACAACAAAACTAGTCATACGAGAGAATGAAACACTGGAATTGTCAGAGTACTATAATTCAGATAGGCGACTTTATTTCTATACATCGGTTCAACAACATACGTCTGAAAATCGCGCTGTTCCAACTGGGAACACAGCGTACAATAAGTGTTTGTGATTATTGTGTTTTACATTATGTCTACATTTGTTCACATAGACCTAGCTGGTTTATGTAACGATTTTCAACTACATACTAATTTAGGCCTATGATAAATTCAAAATATTTTACCTCAATGGCTTTTGAAAATATTTTCCAGGAACATACGTGATTTGAACACGCTAGTAGATATTGAAACAGAGCAGATGAAATTGCAGCAATTTTTAAAAATAAATGGATGAAAACATGGCGGGTTAGGTGTTGAAGTAGGGATCGCTTGTGATTACTGTAACATATGGTTTCACTATCCTTGCGCCAGAGTTAATGCAAATGTTGTTCCTGAGGGTGACTGGAAGTGTTTTCATAGTCATGTTGAAGGAAAGCTGGACGAAGCAAATCAGCTTGTTGTTGTGCTTCAGGAACAAGTGGAACAGAAAGAGAGAGAACTAGAAAGAATGAAAGATGAAATTGAACACTGGAAATTAGAGCACTCAAAAACTGTCAGCAAGCTGACAGCAGTAACAAGGAATAATAGAGAGTTACTCCGAGACATCTGTCCATCATCTGGATTGCCAGTCTCTCAAGATACCAGGAATGATTACAGAGTTTTTACAAGTAAGTGTAAGGAAAAAAAACAGTGATTCATTCCCACCACTTGTCAGTTTAGAGGTCCTCGAGACAACAACACATTGTAGCAACAGCTTTGCTATCCTCGCAGCCTGCAGGAAGAAGAGTTGAGTTCATCCTCTTCCCAGCGCCCAACAACCCAGCAAAGCCCAAGAGGAAAAGTGCTGATCCTCGGAAGCAGTCACGCGAGAGGCCTAGGAGAGCGTATCAAAGACAAACGGGGTGAGGGTTATGACATTATCACGTTTTGTAAACCCAATGCAGGCATTGGAAGTGTGGCAGAAGATGTATGTAGCTCAAGTAAAGACTTTTTCAAGTCAGATAAGGTTGTTTTTGTTTGGGGGAATAGGCAACAGTATTGATCGGGACAAAAACTATTCAGTTGGAGCAGACATCCACAACATTGCCAGGGGCACCAGTCACACCAATGTGTTGGTCTGTGAGGCACTGCAATGGCATGATAAGCCTTTCTTACAAACGAAGATGAAGACAGTTTACACTGCAGTGCAGTGCTGTACAAGGTATGACAGACTGAGCCATGTTGGTGTGATTGGTCTAGAGGAAATAACCAGGGCTGACCACACGAGACATGGTCTGCATCTGAGTCGTGCTGGCAAGGGGAAACTTGCTGACCAGATTGCTAATAGGATTCTTACAGACCGTGGTTCTATTAAAAATATCCAGGTAATCGTTGGAAACCATGAACATTTTCTAGGCTAAAGAAACCCATGCCCATATGGCCTAATTCATATAACAAAGAAGTTTTACTTTCACACTCAATACCAGAAACATTCAATAATTGTGTAAATATTAAAAAATCTACGATAATTAATGAAGATAATTTGTATTTATTCCATCAGAATATTAAAGGTTTAATAAGTAAAATTGGTGAGCTTTCTGTGTGCTTGGACAAATTATCTGCAGAACGCATTTGGATGTACAAATATTATGTCCAACAGAAATACATTTAACTGAATCATCTGCTAGCAAATTAAAATTCCTGGTTATTCCCTCTGTTCCACTTATTGTAGAAATAGTATGACTAAGGGTGGTATCTGTATTTTCATCAAAAATAATTTAATGTTAAGAAATTACACACACTTGTTATGCGAAGATCAAGTGTTTGATTGCAGTTATGTGGAAGTAATGACTTCAAATTAAAGAAAGTGGGGGTCCTCACTATATATATAGAGCACTCTCTGCCAACTATAGTAACTTCTTAAAATTTCTTGAAACAAATCTTAAAGCCATTTACAGAGCCATTCTAGAAATCATTCTCTGTGGATACTTTAACATTGATTATTTAAAAGAAAGCAACCAAAAAACTAAACTCGATAGGCTACTCAGTACCTTCTACCTTACATCCGTATTAAACTTTGCTACCAGAATAGAAGGAACCAGTTAGACAGCAATTGATAACATTTTCATTGATAGTAACGCAGTTGCAGAGTGCTACTGTCTCCCAGTAATAAATGGCTTATCAGATCATGATGCACAAATATTAGTTATGCCTTCCATAAAAATGCCCTCCAAAAGCATTTCTTATAAGAAAATATGAAACTTTCGCTGGAAAATGTTTTACAATTCAAACGTGAGCTCAGCAGGGAGCAATGGTCAACATTGTATACTTGTACCGAAGCATATAAAAAAATTTAACTGTTTTCTTAACCAAGTTCTCCATTGTTTTGAAAAATGTTTCCCATCTCGACTGACCCACAGTAATAGAAATCCAAAGAAAAATTTATGGCTCACCAATGGAATCAAAATTTCCCGCGAAAACAAAAGAAAACTATATAAGGCCGCCAAAACTAGCAGCACCTGGCACAATGAATCACTACATGAAATACTGCAAAATTTTGAGTAAGGTCATAAAATTTGCAAAACGGATTTCTTTCTGTAACCTCATTAATAATTCTCAAAAGAAAATAAAAACTACATGGAATATTGTAAAAAGCACAACAGGAAGAACAACAGAGCAATGTCTAGTTGTAAACCTAAAAGTAAATGACTGCACATCCTCAGACCCTAAATTAGTCGCAGGTACATTTAATTCATACTACTTAAATGATGTAGAAAACATGATTTAAAAAAACATTAAACAATATGTAAACCATATTCCTACACTACAGGGTACAGAATACCCTGCTATATATTTTACAAATACAACTCCAAAAGAAGTGGAGAAAACAATCAATTCTTTGCAACCAAAATTATCTTGCGGCTATGACGGCATTAGCTGTAGGTTATTAAAGCAATGCGCTCTTGAATTCAGTGTTCCATTTAGCCATATTTGTAATGTTATCTTCAATACAGGATTGTTTCCAGACATACTCAAATGGGCTATGGTAACACCATTGTTCAAGAAAGGATACGAGACCGAAGTAAATAATTACAGGCCCATATTAACTCTTACATATTTTTCAAAAGTAATTGAAAAAACTAATTTACAGGAGGTTGCTGCAACATTTTGAGAACCACAAAATCTTATCAAATTTCCAGTTTGGCTTTAAGAAAAACACGTCAACAAATGATGCAATTTTCAAACTAACAAAGAGCATTCTTAATGCACTTGATAAAAAGATGCCATCTAATGGAATATTTTGCGACCTCACTAAAGAATTTGACTGTGTGAATCACAACATACTTATAGAAAAATTAAAGTTTTATGGTAACAGACAAGTGCGCATCAAAGGACAAACTACTTCATTCTACTCTGAACAAAGACAAATCAAGCATGGGGTCCCACAAGGATCAATATTAGGCCCTTTACTCTTCCTAGTTTATATAAATGACCTTCCATGTGCCTTAACCCTAGAAACTATTCCAATTTTATTTACAGATGATACTAGCATCTTAGTCTCTGGAGACTCAGTAATTGATCTTACACAAAAAACGGACACAACATTTACAGAGCTAAATGTATGGTTTACTGCAAACAAATTAAATCTCAACCTAGATAAAACATATATTATGAATTTCCTCACATATAACAGAAAATACATTAATTCATATGTTAGCAGTAACAGATATAAAATTAATTAAACTGCAGTGATTAAGTTTGTTGGCTTAAAAGTAGACAATTTACTTAACTGGAAATATCTCATTGCGTATATTTTACTTAAACTAAGTTCAGCATGCTTCGCCCTGCGAAGTGTTGCAGATGTCTTGAACAAAAATGCAGCAAAAATGGTACATTTTGCATATTTTCATTCCACTATGTGTTATGGTATAACTTTTTGGGGTGATTTCACTGACAGCAAAAAAAGTGTTTCACTTTTAAAAGAGAGCTGTAAGAATAATCAATGCCAAAAAAAAAAGTCAGACTCATGTAGACCTCTTTTCAAGAGCTCAGAGATTTTAACATATGCATGTGAGTACATATTTTTAGTACTTATATTAATGTCCAAAAAGTAATTTATTTCAGAAAAATGAGTCCTTTCATAAGCATGACACCAGAATTAAAAAAAAAAAAAAAAAACACACGTGGCTTCAGTTAACTTAAACTTGTCCAGAAAGGGCCATCCTACCTTGGTACCAACTTTTCAATAAGTTACCACAACACCTCCAAGCAATTGCTTCTCTAACAAAAAACTCTTTAAAAACAGCTGAAAGAATTTTTTCTAAACTAACATTTTATATCTTAGATGAATATTTAAACTACAAAAATAAATAAATTACTGCATAACATGTATTTCTACACATTTCTTGTTCCGATTTTTCTCGTTTCCATTTTCTTCTGTTTCAGCAAAACGACGACGCCCCACAGTATGTTGCAGGAGGATTGGACAAATTATGAGGAAAATATGTGATGCGTATACGTGTAGTCTGACATATATATATGTGTGTGTTTACTATGTCCAGTGTATAAACTTTGTATACTGTAATTTGACTTGTACAATATCTTTGTAAGCTATGTATTGAAAAAAGATCTTACGGATGCAATAAAACCAAACAGAAAAACAAAACAAACAAAGCAGGTTGATATTGTAAAATGTATAATTTGATTTCGTGCGATACGTATATTATGTGCAAACATGTTGAAAAGGTGGGGTAAATGTGACACGTGTCACAGCTAGTAGTTTATCTGTCACACACGTTCATTGCTTACCATGGATTTGAATTAGAATCTCGTGATACAAAGGTTATATCTTAGCGACATTCTTTCTAGAAGATGCCGTTTATTAAGATTATTCCACAGGATAAAATTTTTTGAAGTTCACTAACTTGACTGCAAGTTATTCGAAATTTTTTCTGATGCATTTCAATGAATTATATTACATATATATAAATAGATAATTAAATGATTTTCACAAATGTTTTAAACATACCTGTTTCGTGAACAACTGCAATATTTAAATTATAAATGTTTCAATCCAATCATAGAAAGAAAATAATTCGTTAAACCAAAACAATATTTCCTCGTTACATTCAGTTTGTGCAAAATATTAATTACTATGATCTACAGCTTTCAAATTTTATTAAATATATTTACAAATTTAAAAGTTTATCTACTATTGCTACGTAAAAATTTAGGTTTATAATGACGCTATGTGGGGTTGATAAAATAAAATAAAAATCTATATAGCCTACATAACGTGTGCGAAACTAAAATCTTAAAAAAAATTTCCAGGTCTCTGATAACTTTAAAGATTTATTACTATGAGAATAACGTTCATGTGAATAACATTCACTTAGACTAACGATCAAACACTGAATGTCATTTTAAGCTAAATTTAATTGTAGGAATTACTCCTATTACAAGTGTAACTATTTTCCAACAAATAACAATAGCATTTGTTAAGGGAAGATAAACGATGACATATGTGAACGTTCAGCAACTAAAGGAAAATATTCGGCTATTTCCAATTAATAAGAGAAGTTGGTTATGAGAGTTGAGATCATTTTGCACCATAGGTAGACACAAAGAATAACATCGAAGCAAAGAAAACCAAAATATTTCTTAAAACGTTGCAGTTCGTTTTCAAATATCTCTCAATTGAAGATGTATTTGAAGTTCAACACTTAACATTGTTATGTGTAACGTTCGAATCACCTTTTAATACTAACATGTAAACGTAACGAAAATATTTTCAAATTTCGATAATAGTTTCTGATGAATGGATAGTACAGTTTTGACATGGGGAGGCTATTTTTCAGGGGAATCAAATATTTATAGCATTAAAGTATCATAATTATAATCTGTAAAGCTAAAAATGGAGTTAGTATTTCAAACGAGATTCACTGACAAAACATATATTCAGACACATATACAAGGCATTGATAAGCAGCTCTGTGATAAATCAGTGTCTCTGATAGAAACGCACAAATGAAATTTTAGCTGTACTCACCTACAATGATCAAAGAAATAACATTTAATTATATGAGCTTACGAATGATATGTTGTTTTTGTTGTAAGCTTGTTAAGTTGAGAACTATTTAAATTTTCATATCGTAACATTTTTACAACTGCCCTTAATAATATTCCTTAGTCTTATCGTTTGGGTAGAGATTCGCAGAATAACTTGATTGACGCTAATTCTGATAGGGATCAGACCAGTGCTAGACATCGCGAAGGGAGGGGAATAGAGACAAAAATTACTTCAAATAAAAATAATGTTTTAATAAAGTGTTTTTATATTAAAGAAACTTCTTGCACCTGTAAATGGATGGTGTTTTCTGTCACTATTCTGTTTCTTTTTTTTTTTTTTTTTTGCTGGGGAACCACGGAGTTCATTGTCAGTGCATAAACTCTTTAGAGCTAAGTTAAAAGGGGAGAGAACTTCCCACAGACAATAGCCAGTGGTGAATGCTAAGTCCCGAAGGTGAATTGAATCTCATAAAGGATTCAGATATTTTCAGGTTAAAACACCTTCAACAATACAGAACAGAAATATTCTCAAATCCAACGTAACTCGAGATGTTTTTCTGTCCGTTGTAATAATAAATATGTATGGGAGCACTTCCCTGGGCTATGCAGCGTATCCTAGTAGAACAATAATAAAAATTGTAAATGTGTGTATATACATAGTAGCTTAAAACAGTGGTTTTCAAAGGACACTTAAAGAAAACCTCGCTGTTGCTCTTTGCTCTAACAATGAAGAATCACCAAGTAGTGACCCTCACTAAGCCGCAAATATCGTGTTCAAAACGACTTTTTAATATAATCTGTTCGGGGTTTCTTCACACATTTGGAATAAAATCTTTGAGAAATCGCACCATGTATGATGTTTGGTTGTTTCTGAAAAATGCCATATATAACAAATTTTTTATACTTGTGTTAACATTAAAATTGCTTATGTTTTGATGAATTGAACTTTTAGTAGTATTTCAACAAAAACATATAATACTTCATTCATTATTAATATGAATAAATCCGGGAGAAATTTGGTGAGTTGGTATGACCCAGTAACAAATTGTTCTTATGCAAAATACGACTTAAGTAAGTGCGCACGAATTCAGTACGTGGTCCATTTGAGGTAATTTTCCAGACTCGGTTAAACTTTGTTTGCATGAGGCGAAGGTATATTCTGGAAGCAGAACTTTAATAAAGCTTCAGAAAAGCTGGAAGTAACCGTGAATGGAATATACATAATCGTCCTTTCGGGAAAAATAACTCAAGTTCATTGAAATATATTGCGTGAAGGAGGATTGTGTTTAGCAGATGCCGATGCGTGGATCGAATGTTTAAGCTGCAGCGTTGTAATTTTGCGTTTTATTGCCACCATTACGGAAATGCGGAGTTGCGATCCGAAGGAAACCAGAGCCACATCTGTTTTGCGCTTATCTGTTATCGTCCTTGTTGGAAGGGACGGTGTAGATAATTTTTTTTGGCGGGGGGCGGGGAAGGGAGGAGAATACACGAATTCACCTCAGGCATTAAGATCTTAGAGCTCGGTTCGATCATACGAGCCACCCTGGCTTACGCGCTAAATGGGTCAATTTGTCCCTCACTGGAGGGTGAAATTTAACACACAGGTTTAAGTACGGGATTTTCGTGCTCGTATTGTGCACAGACTGCGTGGCTTTACAGCACCGAGGCATCGGTCACAACACAGTTTGTCCAACTTTATGGAGGTAATTGTGCAGGGAGCATGGCGTACTCCATTCAAACGCAGCTCCAGCAAAATCGCCAGATATCTTGGCAATATAGCGGCATCTCATTCGCCAATAAGTTCGAAAACACCGTCAAACTTTTTTTCTTCCAGACGATTTTTCGGCCAAAGGCCACCTGTCCGATAGTTTTTAACTAACAATTATTTTTGTTGTTTTTTTTAGTATGCAAACATCTCCTGCAAAAAAAAATTGGGAATTAGTGACCACAGATTAATGATATCATGTTGAGATTTAGACAAATGCTATATTCGTTGTCTATATTACAGGTTCGATTGTAATTACTATGTATTTTTTTCATTCAGGCTATAATAACCAGTAGAGTTTATCGTGGTATCTTATATTCGGAAGGAAATTACTCTTGAATTAAGCCTCTGTGTATTTTCAACATCATATTTAGAGATCTGCCAAATTCGCGTTATTATTTGGCGTGAGGTTAAACTTCAGAGTGCTGTATATACTACAGCCAGCGTCTGTTCGCCATTGGCTGCTGCATAGATAAGGAATCACTTATTTTTCGACTGGACTGCACGTTATTGGACTGGACTACACAATTGTGAAGTGATCATTTACTGGCGCAGAGTTACCCACGCCGTGTCAAATAAAGTTTGGCCCAATGACAAATTTATTGCAAAGATAAATGTGTTAGTTTAAAGTGTCCCCAGATAATAACGCGAATTTCGCAGGCCTCTGGTCATATGATTTGATATGCGAAATGTAAGAAACACTAACAGATAGTTAATTTACCGCCTGATTTTTGAAAACCCCGCTGATTATTTCTGGGGTAGATTGTTAATTTCGCTTCGAATTTTGCAATTTATATTACTGGAAAACGTACTAAGAAAATAATTTAACTTGTTCACTCTAGTTCCTGTCACATTTTGCGTAGTTGCATGGACATGGAGAGAATATAAAATGTGACCGCGCCGACAGCTCATATTTCAACGCGGCAGTTCGCAATTACAGAATTTCGCATTAGAAAATCTGTATACAAAAAAGCTTAGTATATACATTTATGAACTACGACTATCAGTAGCAGATTAATATCGAGAAAGGGACGACAAGTTGATACAAAGGATGTCAAATAATGAGATAGTAGCCTTATCTTGAATATCCGTTAAATATTAATGACTTTAAGACAGTTAGTATTAGATATAGTACATTTTGGGATAGTGACTTAAGTTCCAGTTAATTAAGGGATACTGAAGTTATGCACTACAAAAAAAAATTGTAGTTTTACTGCGAAATTCTTAGTAATTTTACAAATGCTTGTAAAAGTTCAATGATATCTCTGGTAATACTACTCGTTTGTAAAACTACAAGGGTCTTGTTTGTAATAGACTTGAAGAAATGTTTGTACTATACTGACCCGCATCCACGAGCTTCAGCAAAGTGGCAGACACTCAACCAACAACGTAAAACAGTATATAGCTGTTTGTGCAAAAACTATAGGCGATGTAAAGTGTAGTTACGCGCAAAAAGAAATGTATTGCAAGTTTGAATAACGTAAAACACTTAAAACATCTCAAATAATCATAAAAAAACAATTTCAATAAAACGTCACCGTATTTACGATTAACTGTTAATGTTTCCCAGCTACAAATAACTCTTCAAACGGCTCTCACGGCATCGTTAAGAGCCATACAAATATCTCATTTCAACAACAGAACACTTAAAATGAAATAAATATACTCTTCTTAATGAAATGGCTTCCTTAATATTTTGTAGTTACTTGAGATATATTTACTATAAAAATAAATGCTTATTTTTGTAAGACAAGTTGGTCTTGTGGATTGTTGTGCGGGCAAATAATATAAGGGTTGTGGGTTCTGGAACCCGTAAAGGCACGGTGTAATATTTTTTTTTAGAAATTAAATTTTGTTATATTTTTAAGTTGTTCTCTGTTATTAATTCATTACATTTGTTTTCTAGAAGAAGAAAAAAAACACTTTTTAGTAATATAAGTTGTAATACAATACTATCATTTGCAACATTACAAATACATATATCCTTCGCAGATTTTACAAGAAAACGGTTTGTAATTTTATAAAATATTTTCTTGGCAACTAGGTTTCCAAGGTTTTTTCTTGTAAAAGAACAAACACAATTTTAGAGTGTAGTTAGTAATTTGAGTTCTAGTGTCTTTAAGTCAATAATGAGTCAGGATCTTTAAGGCTAATGACTTTATTGACATGTAATTTATGGCTAATTACTTGCGCCCGTTTACTTAACCTATTCAGTCTCATATTAATTTCTGAGTTCAGGTGTTGTAATCATGTTTTTTTTTGGGTGGGGTATCCTGCACGTGTGTTCAGCACATGTATTGCAACCAGTGAACAACGATTTCCCTAGACGGCGGTAGGCCTATTTCCATTGCCAATTAATGTCAAAGAACAATATAAATTTGCACAAGTCAAATTAGCGACAAGGAACACTGGGTTCTGATTCCTTGCTGTGTACCTACAATAAAGTTCATAAATATAATTCTTCGTGGAAATGGTGAGTGATCTGTTTAAGAAACTTCAACACGTTCCACTTTTGCACGAAGGAACGCTTAAATTTTCCAACATGCGAAGCCGTGTTCATTACGAACCCACGAGGGTTTGTAAGGAACAAAAGACGAGCGGGGGAGCCTCCACCATACGAGCATGGAAGTGAGAGGAAGTGAGAAGGAGCCAAGACTCTTGGTACAGACTGGGGTGGCAGGGGTCCAAGGCAGCGAACGGAGGGGGCAGAATGAACCCATACCCCACGGGCCTGGCCAACCTCTCCTTTAACCCTTCGTGCCCGCCGGTTCCTGAAAGTTTTTGAAATTCGTTCGTACCTACCCAACTCACATCAAGTTCGAAAAGGCCGCGTGAATTATTACGCAGAAGCCGTCAAACTTGTAGCAAGTATAAGTTGAGATTTACCTCTGTGACGCGGGGGTGCAAGGTCTCCTGGGGACTAGGTACCAGATTTGACGTTCTGGTCTAGACGTCGAGTACGCCAGCACCGATGCACAGAAGGACACAAGTCGGCTCATAGTTAACCTTTTAATTCATTCGTTCTTCTATGAATTTTGGTGTTGTCAAAAAAAAAGACATTCTTTGATGCGTGCTGTAATTAAGCTAGCAAAAAAAAAACCTGTTTCGTTGTCACAACCAAAAAGCTGTAGGCTTTGTGTTCGGTGTTCAGTGACACGAACCAATCATTACGTTAAGCAGTAGCAAGGTTTACTAATTAGCAGGGACCTGCAAAATTCGCGTTAATTTTTTCAGTCAGGCTAAAACTTCACAGTACTGTACGTAAAGGAGACAGCGTCGTCTCTCCATTGGCTGCTTCATAGAAGAGAAGTCACCCCCTTTCTGACTGAACTCCACGTGATTGGGGCACACAATTGTGAACTGTTCATTTATTGGCGCAGTTACCCAGGGCTTGTCACATGATGTATGGTGCAGTGACAAACATATAGCAAAGATACACGTGTTTCAAGTTTAACGTGTCCCCAAATAATAAAGCAACTTATGCAGGTCTCTATTAATTAGTTACCTCAAGAATGGCCATTGGGCATTAAGCCACGCTAAAGTACAGTACAGGACCGATATAACATTCATGTGTAACATGTAAGGAATTGGCTACATTGGGGATGAACGGGTTAAGAGAACAAATACTTCGATAGGTATATTTTTTTATTGAGTTGATCGAATGGTTTGACATGTTTCAATGAACATCATATGCCCTTGACACTTTACTTCTGTTCTCGTTACTGGCTCTCGTCTCTAATGTGAAGCTGCTTCCCCATTCGATTGAGTCAATGAGAAATCTGCTTATCTAATTCTGTACATCTATAACTGGATTCCAAAAATCCAACTAGTGCCTTGACTACACTATTCAATTAGAAATTGGCAAGATACTAAAGTGCTTTGAAAAGTGTTTTGGTGTAAAGGTTTTAAGAGATTTTTATATTCCTTTTGATAAGTAGAAATGAGACGGTTTCCTGTAATAATCTGGCGTCACTCGACATTTTACAAATCTCTTATGATGCACTCTTATTCATTTATAAATTACATTTAACTATTTCAGAGCTTAGTTCTATGTTTTATTTGCCACTTTGATTCCGAATTCAAACTTTTGTTGCGTTGTAGAGGTGGCTCATAAAATGCAGGACCAAATTGCGTTGACTATAATTACACATTTAAAAAATCCTTACAAAATTTTTTTGTTCTGCAAAGAAAACCCTTTATTTGAGATTTTTTTTACAGTAACACAATATTGCTTAAATTATAATAGAAGGTTACAGATACATACGTTTGCTGTTAATGAGTACGTTATACATTTTAATTTTATGGCAACATTACCTTCCTTTGTAGCAAATAAGAAAAATAAACTTTGAAATGCCTTTTTTCACAGTAAAGTAGTATTGTTTTGTGTCAAAGGTAACGTTTTAGCGATATTAAATGCTTTCTATCGTTTATTGAAGTTTTCAGGAATTAACTGTTGTCTCGATGCAAACATTCATAAACCAATATATTCTGCAATTACGAAAGTAATTATAAATAGCCGATTGGATTCCTCGTCACCTGGCTGCGGTGCCACGGCACCACGGTGGCCGTCTTGTATGACGTTACGCCGAAACCTCCTGCTGTGATTCCTTGCCAATGGCAGCCGTCTTGGATTTACCTTTCTTCCCTCCTGCTCTATCATTCCTTCCAATCTCTTCATTGCCTTCTCCGGCCGGCCCTTTCTCACGCCGTATGTTAGCATTACCAGCAGACTGGTTGCTGTACAGGGGGGAGGGGCCGAGACTCTTTTCGACTAATTGATACAGAAAAGGAAATTGTTTCCCACGCGAGAGTGCCGGCTCTGTTCCTTTCCGTGTGCACACACAAGTTTAAGGTACAGTAGTGCGCATGATCGAATGCACAGGAAAGTGTTAGAATGATGGTATTTTTTTTCGCGCTATTCATTTTTATATACAAATTTACACATATAAAACTTATATCTAGAGACATGAAGTGTCCGAATTTTTATGTATTTAATTATTTTCTGAATGTTAGAATGACTGTATTTTTTAGCGATATTAATATTTAGCTGCCTGCAGTTTTTTTCCTATATGCACATTTGTCATCAAGCATCCTCTTTGATTTTCTCATGTTGACATCTGGGAGCGCGTAGGTCGCTGCGAGTATTTACTTCAATTCTTCTCCTAACAAAGCAATAGCGTTTTTTTTCTCGCAATTACAAGTTTATTGTATGGTAAGTAAGTAGATCTCCTAACACTTACCATGCAATATTGGTCGTGTGGTCAAGCTGCTCGACTGACGGCCCAAGGATGGACGGATCGAAACCGCATGCCACCTGCATTTTTTTGCGTTCACAAACGACTAAAATATCCCCAGTGCTCCTGGTGGCCACCACTTGAACTCCACTCCCCGATGCTACCATGCCACTGCAGGCAACGAGTGAACCAGCTAATACATACACAAAATGACTGCATCAGTACCAGCGCTCCTGGCTGATAATGGTAGAACCTCCCACACTGCTGGTAGGTGTGGGAATTAAAAACTGGCCGCCTACATCAGGCACATGAATTAAAGGTGGCTGCTTACAGCAGACGACATCGCTGGTGATGAGGGATCAAGATAAGGGCGGGGCTAAAGAGAAAATAAAGGAGGTTGGGATGAATATGAGAAAACCCGACGGGGTAGAACATGGGGAACAAGAGATAAAATAAAGACCGGAAGGAATATGAGAAAACCCTATGGGATGGAACAGGTGAGAGAGACAGGTGGAATGAGAGAGCATGAGAAAATAAAGGAGACCAAAAGGACTTTGAGAAAACTCCAAGGGATAGAACGGGCGAGAAACAGACAGTAAGGAATGAGGGAACATGAGAAAATAAAATAGACCAGAAGGACTATGAGAATACCCCAAGGGATAGAGCGTGCGAGAGAGACATAAGGGAATGAGAGAGCATAAGAAAAAATAACATCGGAATAGCAGATCATGAGAAAAAGATGAAGGACGCAAGATCATGAACAGATTGGAAGGAAAGATAGAGCAGGAGGGCTAAAAGGAAAATTCCGAGGAAAAAGGGAATCCAAGATGGCTGCCATTGGTGAAGAATGACAGAGCAGGAAGTTTTGTGTGACGTCATCAAAGATAGCCACGTGGTGCCGTGGTACCGCAGCCAGCAGCCAGGTGATGGTGAATCGGATATTTACAATTTCTTACGAAAATGCAACTGAGCAAATATACAGTCCTGCAGACGTTTAATGTATTCTGAATTGCAATGGTTCTCGAAATAACTAACACCTATTCTTCCCAAGTGGTGACATATTTTGGCCATGTTGCTAACTTATGTAATCTGCATACATACCAAAAGTAATTGCAATGCAATAAGGCAACGTGGTCGTTTGGTGAAGAGCGATAGACTAGTAAAACAAGAGCTGCGGGCTCTAGTCTCAAAATTGACGTCCTTAGTGTTTTTTTGTGTTAATATAATCTTGAAATATTTATTACTTCTCTCTTATTTACTAACTATGGTTGGTTTTCGGAGCACAAATTTCCTTAACAATGTAACATATACGACAAAGACGTCTGCTGAACTACTGTCATGACAGTGCAATGTTATCATAGTGACTTCTGTATAGATCAAACGTGTATTGTTTGTGGCAAGGCTACTTAGCAGTGGTTCATATGTAAACAAATTTTTCTTTGCGACAGCAAATAGTGCGTACTCGTATATTCTGTGGCGACACGTAGGCGGGGGAAACCTGCTTTCCGCGAAAAGTGGAGATATTTGGGTGTCCCTTAACATCGTCCCTTAACATTGAGAGCCGACGAGGGCGTAGTGAGTTGATTTGGGGGCCACGCCGAAATGCAAAGGCGGGAAGAACGGAAGATCCCCGAGAGAACCCGCAGTCCAGCGGCATCGTCCAGCACGATTTCTATGAACCCGCCATGAATCTAACCCGGTTCGCCTAGGCGTGAACTGAGTATTCGGGTCATTATACCACCACAGCCCTATTTTCTACCACATACGCGCGACGCAAAACTCCGAAGGAATTTGCAAGTGTGCACGCAGGATATTGAAGTATAGCCTGCGCGTGGATCTTTACGTGAAAAACAGTCAACTCTTATACAGAAAATGATTTACTACGTCTTCTTTGAACTATTCGTTGAGAGAAGGTATTTTTAATGAGCACAATTGCAATTTTTTTTTTGTTTATTGATGAAATTAAACAGACAAGACGCTGGAAAACAAGCCACAATTACCTTCTGCAACTTATATGTTAACAACACAGAAAGATTTCCGTAGAAAGAATTAAATTAGTAAAATGAGAAAAATAAACATAAAAATAATACAGCAGGTAATCAGACACTTGAACGTGGACAGTGAATAGCGATACTTGAAAATTCACGTTGTTATTATGCACCATTATGAAGTGAACTCCAGCACCGATATGTAGTTTCGTTACCACCCAAGGATGATACATTAGATGGAATGTGGGATATCGGTTTAATGTGTTAAGGAAATACTATAGCGGCGTGCTCCGAATTTAACACAAAAGGAAGACATACTTTTTTTTCTTTGTTTTTAAAACGAGTGTCTTATAAAGATAAACAAGAATTATTTTCATGAGACAAAATTCAAGTATTGATTGAATATTATGATCTTACTGAGTTAATTCAAAGTTATTTTACCTTAATAAATTGAAACAAACACCTTTCTAAGTTAGTTAATCGATAAATTAAATATAGCTAATAAGAAATACACAAGACAAATGTCTCCAACAAGTATATAATAATATACTTTAGTTTCGACCATGAGTTGCCATATGAGCCATATGAGCAGTAAACATAACATTTTTATGAAATCACTTTTTATAAATATCTTTTATATCCTTTGTAATCTTCTCGTAGGTGAGTATTCCCCCCCTCTCACTCACTCCCACACACTCTCTCTCTCTCACTATATATATATATATATATATATATATATATATATATATATATATATATATATATATAAGAATGAGCAGTAAATATAATCGTTTTATAACCACACTGTTTATAAATATCTTTTATAATCTTTACAACCTCGTAGGTATTTCCCCCCTTTTAAATGAATAATGGAGTATTATTATTGAATATTGGACATTCTTTTATTTTATAATTATATGTTTCATGACCTTCGGGTACACAAAAGCAAACATAGCCTTAAGGGCGTTACATTATATTTTGGTTACATTATCATATATATGTGTAATCAATTAACATAATGGTTTTTATATAAAAAAAAAACATGTAACTAGCACTCCGACACTATCGAATGATCGATGACTTTGTAGGAATACCTAACCTGAGACAGTGATTTCCCCCCATCAATTTCGTTCCGACATATTTTACAAAACTATTTCTATGACTGGATAACACACTTTCCACACAATACATCTGCTTGTAGGCGAATCTCTTTTGTTCACCGTCAGATAATGAGTTATCTCATTGGGCCACTCAAACGAGGAATTAGTTCCTCAGACGTATGGCGGCCGGTAAGAAATATTGCCGATATAAGCATACGACATTGATACCGAAGTAGCTCTTAGGAATTTTCGCAATAAATTATCAACTCTTATCATACTTTACAGAGTGGTAGAATAAAAAAATAGGCTCTCAAAATATTTAGGTTTACTTCATTGTTAAATCAATGTATACTTTATTTATTCGAATCACAGTTTAGGATTTGTCCCCCTTTTTTTTCGGCGAAAAGGAAAAAGAATTTCCCATGGTACTTATTATTGCCTATTTTTATTGAAAATAAAAATAAATAAATATATTAATATATATCTGAATGCGACAGGAAACAGAAAGTACATCACCTATTTTTTTATTAGGGTACACGGAACAACGTGTTAAGCAAGAATTATGGTCTATGGGTTTTGTGGGAAGGGGGGAGGGCACCTGCAATTTTGGACTGCTGCCATTTCCGGACATCCAGTAGCTCAGCCTTCCTCCCCGCCCCCTCACTGAAATGACTTTCTCACTCTCTCTCTCTCTCTCTCTCTCTCTCTCACGATTCCTTTCTCCAGTGTTTGCAATCCGCGACTACGCAAAAAAAAAACATGCTGCCTGACCGTCACGCCAAAAGCGTTCCGGGTGTCATTAAAACATTCACAGTTAAGCGCAGCTTTGTGGCCGCAGGACAAATTACTACAGCAGTGTGTCCTCCCGCCGCCTTTGTGCCAAAAATTATTTTGTTCACCAAGGGCTACACAGCAGGTAAAGCCTGTTCACGATAAAGTGAGCACTTTTTAAATCAACTTTTGAAAAATGTCTTTGCTCCTGTCTGGCCTATACAGGATGAGTCTTTTAAAAGAGGCCCCGTGGGACATGTGTGTAACGGAGCGAGAGAATGAGGAAATACAGTCCAGTGTGACAACAAAATACCTAGAGTAGTTGCTGGAAGTGGCCGCCATTGACCTCGAGGCAGGTGTGCAGACGACACCAAAAGTTGTGAAAGGCACGGACGAGGACATGCTGCGGCATGGCATCGATACAGGGCCTCTTTTAAAGGACTCACTCTGTATTTTAACGGGCACAATGAGTGTCATGCGCCCAGTAAAGTTGGTAACAATGGATGGAAAGTAGTTCCATATCTTAACGTGGAATAAAATATGTTAGGTAACCATGTGTGATTACTTCAATAATTTCTTTCGCATGCTGTTATTTTTAAATAAATATAATTGTAAAAATGACCAGATTAGTAAATTATTTACTTTTCTAATAATTTCACACTTTCACATGACCGGCACATGAATAAAGTGATGAGGCCTATGGCAATGTTAATTGTTTATAAAACGGAAGAATACATTACGTGCATCTTAAGCAGGGCCTTCAAAAGTGCTCATTTTACCGTGAACAGCCTATACATACAAAGGTGAGACAGATGCTGATACCGCGAACCCCAGCATCACAAGCCACCAATACGACACCACAGACACAGAGTACTTGAGAATACGGAGCTGAAAGAGTGCCTTTTCCCGCGAACTCGAGTCGCACACGCCGTCAAAAATGGCGGCCTACCAGCCGGCAACGTAGCTGGAAAGCGTCGTTCACAAATCAGCGTCTGGTAACCTTGTTTGCCGGCAGCCCAGCCATTAGGGTATCTTAGGCATCATCAAGTAGCCAGTCAGACACGTGGCCGTTCCCTGAGCCTAGTGCAGCCAATCGGAGAAAGGGCACGCCCACATCAAAGGAACCGCCAAGCCGTTTCGAGTCTGTATATTTAACTATTATTTGCCACTGGCAAGCAACATGTTGGAATGACACTCGCCAATCAGTGCCGTATTAATTTACGCCAGGCGATAGGGAATTTTTTTGCAGCACTTGGTAAAGGCTGTTCATGATAAAGTGAGCACTTTTGAAACGAACTTTACAAAGATGTTAATATCCCTGCATTCATACATTTTAATGGGCATACTGTGTGACATTCTCCCAGTAAAGTTGGTAACAGTGGAAGGAAAGTAGTTCAATATCCTAACGTCAAATAAAATGTGTTTAATAACCATTTGTGATGATTTAAAACTATTTCTTTCGCTTTTTGTTTTTTAATTCATCGAATTGTACAAATTAGCAGATTTGAAAAATATTTACCTTCTTAATAATTTTAGAGTTTCATTCGACCGACGCATGAATAAAGTGACGAGATCCTTAGCAATGTTAATTTTACCCAAGACGAAAGAGCACACAACGTGAATACATGTAGTTCTTAAGCAGGGCTTTTAAAAGTGTTCATTTTACCATGAACAGCATTTATAAAGTCAAACATAAGGGCCCTTTCCAATCAACAAAATTGTATGTTAACATCAAAGAAAACTCAATTTCATTTTACTTCAGTGAACGATCTGCTCTGTGGCACGAGCATGATGTGATGGAATTACAGCGAACCGATAAATCTCTTACGGTGTCCTTTACTGCAAAACATTTTTGTACTTCGAAAAAGAAAATTTTTGGAACCCCTGTTTCTAAAAGTATTTTCTGCAGAACTGCAAACGTTTTTATTGTAAAAAAAAAATTATAACATCACACTAAGTAGGCTTGTAAAATACATTTTTATAATTTCACAATAGAAAATCCTGTTTTTCGAATACATTGTTAACTAGTGAATGTAAAACTATATTCTTAATTGCCCTCAGATATCCAGTTCATTTATAACAAAAGAGTGGTCAAAAACTAACCTTCATATTGTATCCACAGAAAAACCAAACATAGTTGCATCCAATGTTCCAATCTGTGGCATACGGGTTTGAAACCTATGACCTTAACCCACTATACCAATTCAGCACTAGATTTTGGAGCTGTTGCTATAGTCAACACTCATTATCTGTACATTCAGAAAAATCAACAGCCGTTAAAGTTTATAAAAATTACATGTCTATAGGCAGATTGCCTACTTGCACGTTCGCCATTTTATAATAGCAGAATATATATTTCCTTATGAAACGTTGTGGCGGGATGATATTTCCTGTCACAATATATCCGTAGAATTTTCTTACAGGCTGTTAGGTGAGTTAGAAAATACTAGGGGAGGGCGAATAAATAAACATAACCGCATGAATGCGTGAAATCTTTTCTCGCGGGAAAGAATATCACAATTTTATGACGTTTTCTGGACTAAAGATATTAGACAACTAAAGTCACTCATTCCACTTATTTAATGTACATTATTCCAAAATATATAATTCTTTTGCGCTCACACACAAATTCACTTGATTTAAGTCACAGAACGTAATAATTCGTATCATTACTTTTAATCTAAAAGCGATTTCTTTTGACTACAAAATTTCTTGAGTTAAACTACAAAAATGAACCTTGAAATTTTACAAATAAGTTATTTTATAAGTAATATCTTTGTACTTTTACAATTTTCGTAAAAGTACAAATAATTCATAATAAATATAACCAAAATATTGTACAGTATAATAGATGAGAAGTACATTTGTACAGAACCCCCAGCTAATGAAGAGGATGAGCAAGCTTCTAAAGGATATTAAAAACAGTTAAATATGTTTAATATTATTGAAAATCAGGCTTAATTAATTATGTCAAAAAATATGACTGAAGAAATGTTTGTAAGTTAGAAGACATGAATCTGCTCGTAGTATGTGGGTACGAACATGCCAACTTTTTTATTTATATAATACATTTTTTGACGCTGGATGGTTGCCAGAGGACGATGCAGTGAAATTTATTGCAAATTTATCCAATTTTTGGAACCAATCACAGCTTTAGATTAACAAACAGCCTGAAGGAAACAAAGATGTCCTTTTAGTATGTAAGATTTGGAAGTCATTGCCATAGAAATTCAAATCTTTCGCGCCTGGTTGGAGGTTGACAAATTAAGTAAATAAGAGCATCAAAAATCTAACACAGAAAATTTGTACTTTTGAATGTAACATATTGGAAAAAAACTTCAGAAGAAATTTTAATAGCAAAAGGGTCAACATATACCACTTAATAAAACTTCACACCTATTAAAAAAAAATATATAATTAAATGTGCCTACTGTGAAATAACATGGCTTTATGTTAAAAATATATATAATTAAATGTGCCTACTGTGAAATAACATGGCTTTATGTTAAAAATATATATAATTAAATGTGCCTACTGTGAAATAACATGGCTTTATGTTAAAAATATATATAATTAAATGTGCCTACTGTGAAATAACATGGCTTTATGTTAAAAATATATATAATTAAATGTGCCTACTGTGAAATAACATGGCTTTATGTTAAAAATATATATAATTAAATGTGCCTACTGTGAAATAACATGGCTTTATGTTAAAAATATATATAATTAAATGTGCCTACTGTGAAATAACATGGCTTTATGTTAAAAATATATATAATTAAATGTGCCTACTGTGAAATAACATGGCTTTATGTTAAAAATATATATAATTAAATGTGCCTACTGTGAAATAACATGGCTTTATGTTAAAAATATATATAATTAAATGTGCCTACTGTGAAATAACATGGCTTTATGTTAAAAATATATATAATTAAATGTGCCTACTGTGAAATAACATGGCTTTATGTTAAAAATATATATAATTAAATGTGCCTACTGTGAAATAACATGGCTTTATGTTAAAAATATACATAATTAAATGTGCCTACTGTGAAATAACATGGCTTTATGTTAAAAATATATATAATTAAATTTGCCTACTGTGAAATAACATGGCTTTATGTTAAAAATGGTCGATTTTTGATTGCTGATGGTCGCCCACCTAAGCCAACTAAGGCTAAATTTGTTCAAAATAATTCAGGTGAAGTTGCAACTCATTTAACGGTTACCTTAGAAGTCTTTGCATCAGAGACTAATAATAAGGCTTGGTTTATGGATAATGGTGCAACACACCATATATCTGCAATAGAAGGGAATGGTTTAGGAATTATGAACAATTTAAAGACAACCATGCTATAGTTACTGCAGAGGGACACAGCAGAGGGTCTATTTTGATTGAAGCCGGCTAGAATGGAAATTATTAGAAATTTGAGCTCACAGATGTCTGGCTTGTTCCTAATGTTTCTAAAAATATTTTTTCTCTATTTGCTGATCATGATCGTAGACCACATAGTAAATTTGAATCTACTGCTGTTAATTGCAGATTATTTGAAGGCCAAGAAACTCGTTTCGGGAGAACGTCAATTATATGATGGCCTCTACAAGTTAGCCATTAGGGTTATACCCGTAACAAACTGTACACCAGAAAATAATAATTAGTCTGTTCTTACAAAAGATAAAACTTTATTGCAAATTTATCACCAAAGAATGGGCTATAAAACAAACACTATCTGAAAGAGATATTTAAAAGATAACTCAATTTAGATTTACCTCTCTATGGAGAGTTCTGTGAAAGTTGCACTAAGGGAAAAGCCCACAGACTCAAGTTTGGACGACGGAAAAGACAGGAGAAAATGGGTGCGGTTATACATACTGATGTGTGTGGCCCATTCATTTCCTCGAAAAGCGGTTTTAAGTATTTTGTGGTTTTCAAGAATGATTTCTCAAAATTTAGAACAATATTTTTTATTAAAAATAAGGACGAAGATTTTGGCAAGTTAGAGGAGTTTTTGACAGAAGAAATTGTTCTAGGTCATAAAGTGATGTGCATTCAGTGTGCTAAGGGTGGGGAATTTAATAACGAAAGTTAACAAAGTTTCCTAAAAACCAAAGGTATTGAAATCAGATACACAATGCCTTATACCCCGCAACAAAATTGCTGTGTGGAGAAGGAAAACCGCAAGATAGTAGAACCTGCAAGAACCCTTATGCACTCTGGAGAAGAATCTCTTCCCAAGGAGCTTCGGGCAGAAATGATAAATTTAGTGGCCTATATATTAAATCGAACTGGTCCATCATCAGTAAAAGAAAAGTCTCCTTATGAACACAGGAAATGTAGAAAACAAGGAGTAAGGACTCTACGAGTAATCGGATCAAAATGTTGGGTCCATATACCTAAAGAAAAAATAAGAAAATTTGATAAAAAGGCTCAACCAGGAGTGCTTGCTGGGTATGAAGGGGACAATGGGTATAGAGTGTTTTCAGATAATAAACTCATATGATCAAGATATATAATTTTTCAAGAATCACTTAAAGCAACAATCGTTGAAGAATCGCCATCTCAACCAATCAATGGAATAGGTATCAGTATATATTATGAAAGAGGAACATAAGACGATCAGAAAGAACAAAGAGAAAATCAAGAAGAAATAGGTATAGATTATCAAGAAAAAATTCCAGAAATTGAAAAAAGAGAAGAAGAGGTGATAGATGAAGATATCTTAGACTCAGATGTAGAGCATGAAGACAAAAAATGGAACGGGGGCATACATCTGAGGAACCAAGATAAAATTATTAAACCTAAATTTATGTTGGATTATATCAACTAGGTTGAGGGGAATGAAATTGTTCCTATGGATTTTCATGAGGCTATAGAGTGTGAGGATGCGGAACAATGGCGCAGAGCCATAGAAGACGAGATTAGTTCACTTAAGGGAAATAAAACCTGGACACTCTGTGATCTGCCTTCTAATAAAAGAGCTATCGTTTAAAAATTGCCTTATAATAAAAGAGCTATTGCTTAAAAATTGGTATTTACTATAAAGTATAAACCTGACGGAAGTCTTGACCGATATAAAGCGCGTTTAGTTGTGAAAAGTTTTGCACAGAAGAAAGGTGAAGATTTCGATGAAACTTTTAACCCAGTTGCTAGACAAATACAGTTAGGACAGTTATCAGTATTACTGCAAATGAAAATATGGGTCTCTATCAATTTGATGCATCAACATTCACCAACCAGAAGGTGTCATTGACAATTCCAAAAAGATGTGCAGATTGAATAAAAGCCTGTATTGGCTCAAACAGGCTGCACGTTGTTGGAACGATGAAATAAAGACTTTCCTGCTGGATCTGGTATTTAAAATTAGCACTGCAGACTCCTGTCTATTTATCAAGGATTTAAATGGTAGAAAAATATTGTTGCTCACGATGAGTTAATTGCTGCATCAGAAGAAAAAGAAGCGCTAGCACTCATAGAAAAATTAAAACATCAATTCAAAATCAAGACTAAACCAGCTGATTGCTACCTCGGGTTGGAATTTAAAAGGAGTAAGGAAGGTATTAAGGTCAGCAAAACATCCTGTATTAAAAATCAAGACTAAACCAGCTGATTGTTACCTCGGGTTGGAATTTAAAAGGAGTAAGGAAGTTATTAAGGTCAGCAAAACATCCTGTATTAAAAATCAAGACTAAACCAGCTGATTGTTACCTCGGGTTGGAATTTAAAAGGAGTAAGGAAGGTATTAAGGTCAGCAAAACATCCTGTATTAAAAAGCTTCTCAAGACATTTCAAATGAATGATTGTCGGACTTTAAGTACACATATTTTAAAGTACGAGAATATGGAGTCAGTGAAGTAAGATGTAAGCTTCAAGAAAAGGGATTTTCCTTACAAGGAAACTGTGGGATCCCTCATGTACTTAATGATTTGCCCAAGACCGGACATATCTTATGCAATCAATATTGATTCCAGGACACTTGAGAATCAGAGTCAAGCGAATATTTCGTTATTTAAATGGGACTTCAGAACTTGGAATTTTCTAAAAGAAAGACTGCAAAAAAGGAATTCTTGAATGTTACTACGATGCGGATCTTGGTGGCGATAAGAAGACTGGTAGATCTACTACTGGCATTGTATTTTTATACTCTGGAGGTGCCATCTCGTGGTTTAACAAAAGACAGTGTTCTGATTCTATTTCTACTACAGAGGCAGAAATTATTGCTGACAGTGAGGGGACACGAGAGATGATATTGCTGAAAAGACTTCTTCAAGAAATGACTGATTATAAGGAAGGTACATTGTTTGTTAATAATGGTGCTATAGAATTAGCAGAAATTACTGCGTGGCATAAACGCACGATACACATTTCAATTCGTCATTTCTTTGTTAGCGAAAAGGTCCAAGAGGGAGAAATTAAGATCAGAAGAGTTGATGCCCAGAATCAATTGTTGGATGGTTTCACCAAGCCCTTACTAAGTCCAAAACTGAAAAAAAAAACTGTATCAAGATTTGGGACTTTCTTAATTAAAAAGATTTTACAATTAATCGATGAAGTAAGGTGTTGAAGTACATCAAATATTATACAATTATCCATATCTATTTGTCGATTGTATTGTTGACATGACTTTAAGTCGCTGTGTTATGAGTAAATATCTTGTTAATTAGTGTCAAACATCTAATTTATAATATTACCTGAACATTATGAACCAATTAGGATCTAGACCAGTAAGACTTTTGCAAATCATTGACCTACAGGTAAGATCACTGGCCTTTGAGCTTCGCAGTGTGCAGTAGTGTCAAAAAATTGCATACACGTGCGTAATGCAAACAACTGTGTCCACTGGGCCTGAGTGGGTTTAAAAAAAATGTTGATTTCAAAATTGCTTGATTAAACGCGTTGAGCCTATATCGCTTGACAACAACCTCCACAGTCGCTGCGTGTTCCTAACCTGGGCCACCAGAAAGAGTATAGAGCCGTGGCGTAGTCAGAGCAGGGAGATAACAGATCTTTGATGAGGGGCAAGCGGGAGGAGGGGATAGGTAGCCGAGTGGCGAGGAAGGGTTTATAAATGCCTCACCACCGTTCCGTTCCGTCGGCGTATCGATTCCCTACCTTTCGAGGGCGGTTCGAGGCCGGCCCTACTGTGGAATGCACCCCCCCCCCCCAAATTACATAAACCCGTTCGCCGAGACTAACCTTGAAAAGATTTGCGTGAGTTCATTAGCAAATATAATATGCAAAAATATAATTTAAGGCAGAGGTGACTTATGTGTGAAAATAATCAAAACTCAACATACCCAGCCATGCTTTAACACTGGACTAGAATCTAAGAACTCGCAGATTTTTTAATTCTTATTTCTGAGCAAGCTGCTGTTCAAACGTGATAGTTTTAGAAAACTCTATCAGTTGCCACGGGGAAGGGTACGTAAAAGAGGGTGTTAAAAAAAAAAAAAATACACACTTGCGACTTAATCTAACCATCTGAAAAATATCTACTCCGCATTTCCTGGGAATTAAAAATATCGCTCCGGCTTCCCTTATGTTCACACGTTTGTATTTTATATTGCTATGGTTACACGATTTTGTTTTCCTTTGCCTTTAACTCTCATCCAATCTACGTCAGTTAACAGATAATACTGATTTTATTTGTGGGAATAATTAATGTGGGAAATTAGTGAAAATATTAGTGAAATATTCTACTGCCAAAAGACGCGACTGTATCACATTCTTTCAAATAGTTATTAAAAGAATAAATGAGTGAATTATATAGATATGTAACTATGGTTGACTCGCATTCGGCAATCACGGGCTCGATCGTAGCTAGATGCACAGCCGATGAATAACATCGGGTGATGCTAAGACGCAGTGCCAATATAATGAACGTGTATTTTGATGTTACATTTACCTGCCCACATATGTCGTGTTACTTGTCGTGGACGCAGTATAGTATTTCATCCTAGACACAAATATGTTAGATCTGACGCAGATTCTAGGCGGTGGAGGTTACCAAATTACAGTTTGTATGGTTTGCGCGAAGGGATTAGCTGAGTGAACGTAGGATATTACGTCATAAGTGACACTGATATGCAACGACAAAAGGGATTTCTTCCCCAGGAATATCTTTATAGTAGAAGAATATTACAGTTTTGGACGGGAATAACTGCCATCCGCCATCCAACACTCTGTAAGGAAACCACCATACTGGAAAACGGCGGTAAAATCAGGTTATTATTGTTTTTCTCAAAAACAAATACTCAGACGAACAAAATACTGCTGTAAAAATCAAAGATCATAAACTCCTCTACAAAAATGATTGTTACTCATTTTTTTTATCAGGGCAGTAATTTTTTGTATATAGGTTGATTTATAAAATGAAGAAGGGGGAGGAGGGAAGAAAGATAGATATATAGATAGATAGATAGATAGAGAGAGAGACAAAGAGAGAAAGATATGCTTGGGCTGTCATTCTCATGTGAAGTCTTGTTTTTTATTTAAGTCTTGTTCAAATGTTTGGAAGTATTCTTGAAGAATTCATTAAAATCGTGAGAAGAAAGGGGAAGATGAGAAGTAGAAAATTAACGAATATAGTTACATATGTTTAGGATTTCAGAATTCGTTTTCACATTGATTTACAGGATGTTAGCTCACAAGACAATGAAATAAGAGTTACAAAAAAGAGTGATAACATATTGCAGGAATTTTAAAACATTCCCATGGGTTTTGTAGAGTGAACTTGTTCTGCTTAAAATACACTGCAGTTCTCTTTGATTAGAAGAGACTAAAAGATTTATTGTTACAGTATAGTAAATATTTTTTATGATAGTAATATTCTCATTTATTCAGGCCTTTATTAACTCCATTACATTCAGAATACTCGCTCGACTTAACTTTCATACACAGAGTAATGTTTTCAGTTCCTCTCACGAAGGCAACAATATCGCCTACTTTATTTTTTTTTATTTTTCTCTATTGTAAGAAAGAAGCGCCGTGTTTTCATTGGTAGCTCAAGTTTATGTTTCTTGTTTTTCACTGACTGTTTATGCGAGTTTAAGGGTTTGCAAGTAATTTATATACTGTTGCTTTATTTTCGTATTTTATTCTACAATTATTTTTGTAATTATCACCGTAATTTTATTTGATTATTCGCTAATGTGAGAGAGATTCTGATAAGTAACATTTCGTTACTTAGTTACGAGTCACCATTGTACCCGTCCAATATAGGCAACTAAAAGTGACCCGTATTTGGCTAGTCTACAATGTTTTGCATTTCATTTGCAGAACACTACGTGTGACTTCTATTTATATATTATTTATTGGCAACAAATAAATTGATACTATTTATAATGAGAAATACACACCAAAAAGATAATTTAAGTACCAAAATCTTTTCTTTTACACCCTTTCACAAGCACTAATTTTAATATTTCAGAAAATACCTCCATTGTCGAACAATTAAAAACGCTTTCCATTAAACTGTTGCGAAATAGCAGAGGAATCTAGTGTTGTAATAATTGATGCATTTGGTGGTTAATATAATTTACACTAAAAAAAATAATGGAGAAATTACCTGTTAAGTGCAAGGTAATATTCGCAAACTTATGGGGGAAACCTAGTTTTCCTTACAGGTAAGGTAAAATTACTGCACTCTGGAGTAAAATTCACTTACATGGCAGTAGAAAATCCCATAAATGGATGGTAAAATTACCTTACGAAGCGTGCATCTCTTCAGTATTCTCAACAGCTAATTGGGGGGGGGGTGGGGGGTAAGAAATAATCCTGTAAACATTGTATCACGCTGTCGTCGTGGTGTATTGGTTTGAGATTTCGGTTACTATTCGCCAGAGTATATAGGTAGTTAAATAATTAACTCTACTAATACACCGGGATATTTTTATTATACAATATAGGTAATATTCCCTTTCTTGTATTGGTTATCCCTCACTTTTGTCAGGTACTTTTCCCGTACGAGTGGGGAATAGTACTTGTTATGTAAATTTACTCTTCATGTAAGAGGTAATTTTACCTTACTTGTAGAGGCAATTAACTTATCTTACATGTACGGGAATTCTAGCTTACTATTTCTACTGTGAAATCCACAATGTCGCATATATAAACAAGGCGAGTCAGGAGGCTAGGGAAATATTTTGGAAGACGATAGCAAAGGTCACCATAGAGAGAAATGTGTATATTAACATGACTGAAAACGGAAGTATACTCAAAAAAAGCCGACAAGAGAAGAATTGATCATAACAGCATCAGCTGATGCTGTTATTCGTCTGAAACAAGAACAACTCACATTTCAGCAAGTGACATGCAACCTCGGTAGACGAATTGTGAAATATCTTGAGGTTCACGGCTCCAATTTCGAGCATTTTATGTGAATGTAACACGCGTATCATTCATAAATTCAAATAGACGTATCCCAGAAACCACTGAAAATTAATACCATGTTCATAATACAATTTTCTCTTTATCGTGACCTATACTATAGTCTCCCGAAACATTTCTCTTTCCTTCCGACTCGTCTTGCATGTGGCGGTATTTTAAGCGTCGGCCAGACACAGGCACCTTTACACTATCACATCGCGTTTAAAACTGTATCCCCAGTTTAACTTTATTTTATATATTATTTTTAGTGAGTGGAAAATTTACAACTAAACTTAAAATAAAGTAATTCACAACCTCAGAACATGAAAAAAATACTTAGATAGAAGACAGTTAATCAAAACAAACAGAAAATATCCTAATCAATGATACCTGCTTACGAGTAGACATTAAAATAAATTGTGATCTGAATAACCCAGACGAAGACATTATGTTAATAATAACATACTACAGAAAGTAATACAGCATGTTTCCCAATAGTCCCCTAATGTCTCTATTAACTAAGGGATCCCTTAAAAGTGTATCGTAGGGAACACCGTCATCTCTGTTTAGCATCATACGTAATTCTTGTAAGGGATACCGATTCACCTCTCCACACGTTTACTTGCCAAGTGGTGCGATACTTGCACGCCCTGACGAGGCCATTGCGTCTCTTATTTCCGCAGCGATGTTGTCACTTGTTCTTGTTCATTTGTTTATTTTTATATTGTGTTGCGGGCACAACACACAGAAGGGAAACATTTATTGCTTTAGTGTACAGTTCGGAATAAAGAGGTCTCTGTCTCTTGTTGTAGAATTGACGGGGCGGCAGACCGAGACCAAACTTAATTATGTAGTAAGGGCAGGCTTTGCCGGCATAGATCGATGCACCGGGTGTTCAGACACCCCGCTTAAGGATCGAGGAACCATATTGTCAAAAGGAATTATTTCCATCGTAAGAAAACTCACTGTCACACACCCCCCAGTGACGTAGGCAGCCAGGGTGTACACAAGGACATTCCTCGAATCGTCAACTTTTCCACCTCTCCAATAAGGAAGTTGACTATGACAATTATTTCTTTGTAATTAGTTAAATATGAACGGGATAATTAATAATGGTTCTTGACGGCATCGCGTAAGAATGGGAATACGCGCGCGCGCGTGTGTGTGCAAGATGTAATTAGTTATGAAAGGCAAAATAAATGGTTGTACTGCAAGGCAAATGAGGAGCTGACTGGCCGTGGGGGCCGTGGCCATGGGTGGAACAGTGAGCTAATTGGCTGGCGGTTTACAGAGCGTTTTGTGAAGGAATAGTCGTGGGGGAGTGGAGAGATTTGGGCTGCTCTTGACATCGGTGTCTTGAGAGTCGACGTGATTGAAGCGAGGTGAGTATGGAGCAGCACCGTAATGCAGGGAGCGTGGGAAGTAGGAGACCCCCGAGAAAACCCACCCACCGACGGTTTCATACGGATCGATTCCCAGTTTCGAAAATCCGGGGATGATCCCGCCGGGAATCGAACGCGGTTCACCTTGGTCGGAGGCGAGTAGTCTGACCACTATACCACCGCGGGCCCCTAGTCGTGACGAAGAGTTTCAGGAGAGGAGGACACGTGGGTTTCGCGTCGTCTAAACACCAGGGCCTAAAGGGGAGGCCTGGTCGTAATCCGAACTTTTGGGGAAGACAAGGTTTCGAATTTTTGGAGATTATCCCATAATCAGTTATCTGATCGGAGGCCAGATATCATGGGAGAATAGGAAACAGAGGGCGGAATTAGTGCGCACAAGTTGTTGTTGTAGCCTCATAGTGAACTGGACTGCACCAGCTTCTGCGACAGGCAGCAACCTACATGCTAAACAGTCTGTCACATAACTCGAGTAAATATTTCATTTTGGATCGTGTAGCAAACTCACCCAATTTAGCTGGTACTCATTTATTTAGAAATTACTGTCCAAGAGCCTTAAAGTGACGACAGTAAGCGTCCAGCTACGAAGAACGTTCAATTGATATCTTACAACTTTCCAATTGAAAAATTGAGTAAATTTTTGACAAAAATGTTTTCACAATTTTTATTATACATTTAAATTTGTAGGTTATTAAACGTTAAATGGCAATGCAAAATAACTGCTTGTAATAATGTATATTAATTAAAATTACTCTACTAAAACTTTTTGTATTTAAATATAACTTAATTTTTTTTCTACATAAATTAAAATATTAATAAGAAGCCGCAATAGATTTAATAACTTCCGATACCAAATAATCAAAGGCAGTTTAACGAGGTAATAATTGCAGTTACGGTATAATAATAATAATTTAATTAACCTACTTCTGTTACTTATATATTAACAAAAATTCTTGGAGACGCAATGGATAAATACCTATAATTTGCAAACGGGCATACAAAACCAAGCTGTAACCATTTGGTGTTCGACACAATACGCATCTCAATAATGTATGCACCAGTATAAAATAAAATCGATAAACGTCCTGTATAGAACATTCAGTTAGGTGAAACTTGGTCTCTTATAGTATAGTTTTCCTAGTCGCTAATTTTTGCTGACCACAATTTTAATTTCTGGAATATATTTTTCTGATTTTCAACTACACGGTCCCCCATGTCAACAATTTTCTTCGAAACCAATTTGCAAGTAGATGATTTTATTTAGCTTTCCTAGCCCTTTGTTGTGGATATGATTATATATGTTGTTTTTATTTTCTGAAGTTATGTAGTTATTTTTTCCCGATTGACCTTAATTTTTAAGTTACGTAAGCCAATACACAATGCTTAACTAAATTATCAGCTGATTTCAGTGACACGTGTGCCATTATACTTATATAAAAATAGCTTCGAAGTTATCCTATTGCCGTGTTATCAGGAGCATCTTCATAGAAAAAACTGCCTTAACTGAGAAATAAATCTTGGAAAGAAACGTCTGTTCATAATTGTTGTTTGTAACAGTTTCATATTTTAACGTAATCAACATTAGAACAGTAGAGAGAAAGTCTATTGATGTGTTTGTATTTCCATGCTGCGAAAGATACATAGGTAGATGAAACTTACTCTGAAAACCGTCAGCTTTGCTGGAACACATGACTTGTTACGGCAAAGAAAAAGTTATTTAAATACGAACCACAGCAAAGTAGGCTTGCCAGGAACATAATATTTGTTTGATTTACACTATTGATTTTAAAACGTGCAACAACCAGAAAGAAATGACTGAATTAATCCAAACTCGGAGGATGTGTAGAACAGTTTACCAGAAATAAGTGATTACGATTGCAGGGAGATGGCGTACACGTAGGCCCAGCAATGCCATTACTTGTGTGACAGGAAAGGTCAGTGTTGCTCCAAGCTCAGTCAGTGAAGAGCCGTCAAACGAAGTGAAATAAAGTGCTAGTGTGCCTCGTCAACGTCAAGTGGTCCCATATCAGCATGTGAGTAAGTTCGAACGGAGCAGAATGATCAGTCTTCGGGAAACGAGTTTGTCATACCGTGACATTTCGGCTCGTACAGGGCATGCTGCTACGACCGTGATGCGTGTGTGACACCAATGGATAGAAGAGAGTCGTACGCAGCGACGAGCGGGTACTGGACCACGCAATGTGACCACGGCATGGGATGAACGCCATCTTGTCCACATGGCCTTAACGGACAGTACAGACTCGTCCACAGTGTTGGCTCGGCACTGGAGTACCGCAACGGCTGTGAACCTGTCTGCGTCGAAGGTTCGATGATGTCTGCTGCGGGCTGGACTGGTGGCACGCATGCCATTGCGTCGGATTCCAATGTCCAGAAACCACAAACGCCCCAGACTGCAATGGGCACGTGAACACCGTCGCTGGCATGCTGAGTGGCAAGCTGTGGTGTTTTCGAACGAGTCCCGCTTCAACGTGTACTACAGTGATGGGATGGCCGCATACGTGTTAGACGCTACCGCCGTGATAGCAATCTGGCAGTCTGCTTCGTGGAGTGGCATAGCGGACAAACGTCATGTATGATGGTGTGGGGGCGCCATTGGATACAATATACGATCTCGACTTCTACGTATTGAGGTCAGCCTGAACAGCAACCGCTACATCAGGGTGGTTGTTAGAGCCCGAGGTACTGCCCCTTATTCAGGCGACTACACATGCCATATTTCAGCAGGACAATGCCCGGCCACATGTGGCGAGGAATGTGCAAGCCTTCTTCAATGAATGACGGGTACCACTTCTTCCCTGGCCTACACGTTTGCTTAACATGTTGCCCATCGAATATGTTCGGGATATGGTTGGTCGGCGACTTGTCCTCCAGCAACCACTGCTGCATTTCGTTTCACATGATTTGTTTGGTTTTAAAACAGAGTATGTAATGTTTATTTGGTTTTGCAACAGTATTTTAAATTGACCGCATATTTATATGATTTTCTGTTTTTGCATTGTGTACATGTACTTAAAATACCATATGACCCCTGCATTTTCTTATCGTTGGGGTGGATTTAAATGGCAGTACAAATAAATTGAATTGTAACCCTCGTGATTAGCCAATTTTAAGAAACGTACGTAAGTTAAGTTTTAGAGAAGGAAAGGGGGCATTTTGTTACCCGATTTTAGGTAGCCAACCCGGGTGAGTTGTGTACTAGGTTTCAAATTATATTTTCATGATGAAATCAGAGTTCTCACCCCTGAAATCGCTGGCGGTCTAATAGAGACGACGTCGCGAGGTATTTTAAGTAAGAAGTAGGCCTGTATTGTCTCCCTCCACGTAGCTTTCACAGAGGTTCGCTAGAACTTGTGCGACGTCCGTTAACGTGCCATTGAACTGTATGCTAGCACCATAAGCCGTATGCTTACATATAGGGAATATGTCACCCAGTACTGCTGTGCATCCGGAGAGATGCTTCGTCTTCGTACTTGATAATCAGGAACTTCAAGACCTTAAAATTCTACGTTTTGACCACTAATTTCAGCTAATAAATCTCAAATAAAGTTTTCACATAACACCGTTAGTAAACCTTTTAGAACATTCTTGACGCCCCCATGTAAATTTTTACGTACACGAATTTTTCCTACCTGACCTGAATCCTTGCTCTGCCTCTAGATAATCGCAAACGTTTTATTTAAAGCAAATAATTTTGGATCAAATATTAAAGACTTTTGGCTTGATTTATTAGCATTTCAAGTACTTTAATTATAACCATTAAAGAAGTCACTAGTGTTTCATGTTTCAAGGGCCACTGCCCTAAGCAAAATATTTAAATTATTTTGTCAATGTTTTCAGGGTCACAAATAATTGGCTAATCCGTAATGCCATCTGGACAAAGTATTTGGTTTTTCTGGCAAAAGTCAAATAATTCTGGTCACAATTAAACTTCCAGTTATTTTTTAACGCAGTCTCCAATCGTTCTCAGTTTTCTCTTAGTGTTCCTATTTTTATATGTGTTTGTCCTGTCCACAACATTTTGCTACCAGACTGCAGTGTTGTTATGTGTACAAATAGTACACTTTATTTCAGATTGGTAAGATCAAGTGTGTGTGTGTGTGTGTGTGTATTCCTTTTTACAGTCTAGACGGGACCTGGCAAAGTAACTCGCCAGACTGCCTTCATGCGTCACTACAAGGAATTTCATTTCCATTTTTCGCACTGATTTGTTTTACCAAGGAGTTAAATGAGCAATAATTCTGGTTTTCAATAGGCGCACTAATCTCGTAGTCGGTTTGGACGATCGTGAGTGTGAAGCTAGGGTTGGCACTCTACCCATAAAACCTGTTACACGTAATACAGCCATCGCTACGTCATCGGAGGCCCCGGTGACTGAGCGGTTAGCGAGCTCGCCTCCCATAAATGCAATCCGGGTTCAATCCCTGGCCGGGTCACTCCGGATTTTCGCATGTGGGAATCGCGCCGGACGATGTCGTTGGTTGGTAGGTTTTCTCGGGGGTCTCCCGTTTCCCCTGCCCTTACATTCCGGCGCTGCTCCATACTCATATCAATTGCCCTCATCGGCTCTCAAGACCTCGATGTTATAAGCCTTCCAAATCTCTTCACTCACTTGCTACGTCACCCTCATATACACAGGGGTATACATATACCCTTAAACTCTCAATAACACTGTCTATAATTGAGTTACGTTATTCTCTTATCACACCTCACACTTCGTGTGCGTTGTGAGCCGTGTGTGGGTATTATTAGAATTCGGTATAATATGTTAAGTGTTGAGGAGTACACATTTATTTAAACGTCACAAAAGATCACTTTAGTCCTACAAACATAATGATAAAATTTCTTCCAACCAAACTGTGAAATACAAGGCTGAGAACTAATAGTTAGATAATTTGAGAGTTGTGTGTGTATTTCCATTGAAACTTATAAATTCTCATATCAAATATTTTATGACAAATCTGCAAGAAGTCGTTCCGTCGAATGGAGGAATGGCCTTGGCCCTCTGGCAGCAAAAGTGGACACTGAGATTGGGCATGTCAACCGCCTGCGCGAGATTGTGGGCGGTGGCTCGGCGGAGGAAAGGACGAAGGACACGGGAGGAAGAAAAAAGGGAGCGAGTGAGACTCACCGGGAGGAGCAGAGAGGCAGGAGCAAAGATAGCGACAGCAGACAGTCCCGGGCGTGGCAGCTGTCCTGTCGAGTGCTCCAAGACAAGTTCTGAAGATGGAACTTTGTCTCCGAGTGAATCACGCTGCCCAAACCTACGGAGTCGGTGTGCTGTTGCTAGTTCCTGTTCAAGAGACTATTTTTGAAAGCGAATCTCCGAAATAGTCTTTGCTTGCAGTTGCATACGTTTTGACATAATCACTGACTGCTATGTTAACAACGAATCATAAGAAAGGTACACTATGTCTCAATCTTCTATTAAAAGTGTAACTAACGTTGATCTGTATCTGTGTTTGCTGAAATTAATTTTTTGTTTCATACAAATTGGAAAAAGTTTCGACATAACAATAACATACTTAAGCTTATAGTATTTATAGTAATTAGTAAATTCCTGTAGTTTCTCCTGAAAGAATGTCTGCTGGTCGAAATATTTCACAATATAGAAGTGCTTTCAAAATTGCTCATCTTAGCGCGAACCTGATAAATATACGACTTAAAAATATATTCCTGATCATTACAATAGTTACATGCAAGAACCATTTATTACACTAGTGGAAAATGAAAAGTAGACAAGAATTTACTGGCATAGGCCTAATTAGGGATAGGTGTATTTTCCGAAAAGGTTTCAAGACCAGTTATACTACAAAACACTTTTGTTCATAAGCACTTTCGTGGTTGGATGATTTTAAATGTCACATGCCTCAGGTCTCTGCCCACGAATCATGGATGTTCCTTATCGGAGTACTTTATTCTGATTGGCCTTGTCAAATTAAAACATGTCTTCTTGCGTAGACACGCGGCCAATAACCAAAGGAAGTCGTGGTTGTGGACGTACGATATTGGAGTCCAGCACGGCCATAAATATATTCGCGAAAAACATTGCCGCTAGATATAACTAATGAGTCTAATTTCTTATACATTGGTTCAATTAGTGTTTATTAGGTAATTTCATAAAAGCTGAGTTGGTAGGAGGGACTTGACTTCTCTTTGAAAGCAATAACTTTAGAAATGAAACCAGAAACATATGCAACAGTAGCGAGACAAATACACACAAGCCTTACCCGGGACTTGAAACCAGAAAACTTCGGACTATAAACTAGCGTGCAATACACCGCAATACAGAGGTCGGATTCGGAGCACCAACTTCACATTTAGTCAGTCTAACGTTTTGAATGATACTGTTCACAAACCTACAACATTGACAGGACCTTTATTTAGAAAAAACGTGACTCAGCAACATAAAACATGTAAGTTTACACGGATGGAAATCGGTTGTTTAGTCCCTGAGATATGACATAAAAAACTTTATTTTCTTATTTGTTGCTATCGTACAAAAATTTCCAGAGAAAGAATTTTATATAACATGCTTCTAATGTATACTGTTTATATACACAGTATGGTTGACTTTGGTTAAATTGTTAAATATATATGTCAAATTCCACCTAAACAATTTATGAACATGCTATTTTGAACACCGTTGTCTGACCTATTTAAATCACGAAAGCTTACATGGTCTTCTGTAACATTTACGGTGAGCACAATTTAGTACAAATTTACTGGAAATGTTCCAGTGCAACATTTTGGTGGGAATCAGCTGATTGATTCTCCAGACATTGCATTAAACCTCCATTGTTTTCATGTGGTGAACTTCATAAAAGGAGGAACAAAAGTAATTTAGCCAACAATTTCTATGATTGTAAACTTCGAATATACAAAGTTTACATAATGTTGTAGGTATCACCCACAAGAATAAACTGATTTTAGAGTCGCCATTCTGAAAATAAGTGTGTCCTACTTAAAAAAATATAGATTTATTATCATGGCGTACCACAGTACATCTCTGCCAAATTTTGTAAGAATCAGTTGATTGTTCCTCAAGGTACGAGATGAAAAGATTTTATTTTCTTGTAAGGGGTCTTTTACAAAGTGGCAGAGAAATGAGGCTCTGCATATACATATTTGATGGTTGTAATAGGCGATTTCAGCATACAAGGTTAAGTTGAAATTAGTTTAGTTAATAAAATACTGAGATAAAATATTTTATAGCCACCATTTTGAAAATAAATTCCTGACCTACATAAAACCTAACAGTTTACACCACCTGCTTTAGTATTATTTGTTTGCCAAATTTGGAAGCAATCTGTCAATTGTTTTCGAGATACGTCGAAAAAATTTATTCACTCTAAAGGTGCTATCATACAAAATGGAAGACAAAATGTGGTCTATGTACATACAGTAGATAGTTGCAATATTTGCTGTGAGCATACAAAGTTTAGTTGAAATGGGTTACATAGTTTCGACGATATAACATTCTAAACTAAAAATTGATACATAGCCGCCATTTTGAAATAAGAGTCCGGTATGCTTAAAACATACCACTTGACATAATGTGCCTCAGTTCTACTTGTTTGCAAAAAATTGATAGTAATTGATCAGTTATTTCCCGAGATATGTCATAAAAACTTCATTTTATTCGCATGGCACTATCTTACAAAATAGTTCACAAAATATGCTCCATGTGGATACAATTGATTGATTTAATGTCTACTGCCAGCATGCAAAGTTATTTTCGAATTTATTACATAGTTTTGACGATATAGCATTCTAAGCTAAAAATGGATATACGGCCGCCATTTTGAAATAAGTGTCTGGCATGCTTAAAATATACCACTTGACATCATCTGCAACATTACTACTTGTTTTTTTTTATAAATTTGGCAGGAATCTGTTCATTATTTACTGAGTTATAATATAATAACTTTCTTTATTCGTGTGGTGCTGTCTTCCAATATGGCAGGAAAAAAGTGGTTATTTGTTGGTATATATGATGCTTGTAATAGACACTTTTAGTATACAACATTTGGTAAAAATTGATTAAATCGTAAGGCAGATATACTAAATGAACTTAAAACCTTTGCATAGCTACCATTTCGAAAATAAATAAATAAATAAGTTCAATCACTTACGTTTCTATGGCCTAAAATTATTTTACTTCCATGGCAAATTGGGTGAGAATTTTTTTAATAGTTTTCATGATATAATGCTAAATATTAATTTTTTCAATCGATGGTATTTCCCAAAATGAAGGACCAACAGCAATATCCATCTCAAAATAAAACTATTATTCAGTGTTCTGCCAACATACGAAATTTGGTTGAAATCGGTCAAATGTTTCTCGAAATATGAAGTATCACCCAAAATGTTAAAATGACCGCCATTTTGAAAGTAACAATGCTCGAAAACTATAAATGCCAGGTGTACTTACTATGTATTATATGTGTACTAAGTTTGGTGAAATTCGGTTGAAGCGTTCAAAAATTTAAAAATGGGGACACACACATGCACAGATATACCTATATTCATACACAGACACACATGTACAGGCACACTGACAGGAAATTGATCTCATAAACCTTTCTTTCCTTCGGAAAGTAGGAAAAAAAGTGCCTTGAAAGAATTGTGAATGTGAAAGGCCATGTTGGGCGTGACACTACTTAAAGGAAGCTCAAGAGTTGATAAAGAGAATAGCACTGTGGAAAAACCAGAAATATACAGCATTTCTAATTGCCGAGGCAAACCAGTCGTTGCACACTTGCAGAGGGATTAGTCTATAGTTAGAGCTAGTGACTTTTTGCGATAAAATATGAGTACACGGTGGACTTCAATACTACAAGCATCCAACATCAATCTGTCTATTACCATTGGTTGTTGTCTGCTTGAGAAGGCGTTTTTATATTTGACCAGGCAATTCAGAGTTCGGCAACATCAGCACGGCTCCTCCGCGATTCGTGTGCAGACTGTTAACACGTGTCAAAAAGTAATTCAGCCAATCAAGATAGTTAAATGACTCTACACTGTTTTGAAGTATAACTTGTCTTGAAATATTTTGTCCAAATTTCACTACCCCTACCTATAGTTTCCAGCAGCATGCTGTGGTCAGCAATATTGCTAAGCGTCTTTAGCATGCTAATACACCATAGTCATGCACGGTTCGTTTAATTAATGAATTACGAGTCAAACTGTACAGCGGGTCTCTCTGAGTCTGGATTAACATGCAAGAGAAATGTACAACACGATTTACGAGAAATGTCAGCAGTGCACTGATATTGGCACCACTGGTAAGGCGAAGGTCTACGACCGCACACATGGTTCCAGTTAGTAGAAACATACACGTGCTAGCATAGACAAATGTATCGTACAAGCAGCTAAAGTGAACTACAAAACAGTTGCAGAAAATATCTGATGTAGTGGCACAATACAGGTATTTGTATGAATCCACACCACAATAAATGATGCCGCGGGGCAGAGAGTTAGACACATGCCTGACTGGTTAGCAGCAAATCTGCAATTGTGTCGAGAATGGAGCGCCTCTAAATACGAATGGTGAAGCATTGTGTTAGGCAACGATAGCATTTATTCCTCAATGCCAAAATAGGTCGTTTGGGAGTCCAGCATCGACCATGTGAGCAGCACTTTCCACAGTGTTATGAGTGCAGTGGAAAAACGGGGTACCAGAGTACAATAGGATACTACACTTAACTTAAGTAACATGCCCTAGCGTCCATACCAGAAAATTTTGTTAAAGACTGTTCACGATAAAGTGAGTAGTTTTGAAATGAGCCTTTGAAAAAAGTCACTGCCTCTGCCTGCATATATATTACTGGGACACTGAGTGATATTCGCCCAGTAAACTTTGTAACGATACAGGGAATGTCCTTACATATCTTAACGTCGGATGAAAAGTGTTACGTAGCCATTTGAGACGACTTAAATAATTCCTTTATTTTTCTGTTTTTTTTATTTAATGCGTCGAAGAGTAACAATTGGCAGATTTGTAGAATATTGACTTTTGTAATAGTTTTAACAATTTTAATTTACCGGCATACGAATAAAGTGATGAGGCCTATGGCAATGTCAATCTTACATAAGGTGGAAGAATACACAACACGCATACAAGTAGATCGTAAGCAGGGCTTTCAAAAGGGCTCATTTTACCGTGAACAGACTTTAATGAGAGTTACTCAAGTCACCTCTAGCTGACTGGCATGTTGAGCAGCTCGTGCGTTCGTTACGGCTTGAATCAATGTTCTTTATGACTGTGATTTTATTTTACTATACCTGAAGTATCCTGTTTTTCCTTATTTATTATTAATTATGATCATTATTTTATCACTGTATGAAATCATGCATATATTATATAGTGCGGTTTTCAATTTTCGTTGTGAGAGGTAACAGATCTGGAAGCAGGACACAATTATGTGTGCGAGAGGCACAACAGGGTAGAGAGTTGTGAGAGGTAACAGATCTGGAAGCAGGACACAATTATGTGTGCGAGAGACACAACAGGGTATAGAGTTGTGAGAGGTAACAGATCTGGAAGCAGGACACAATTATGTGTGCGAGAGACACAACAGGGTATAGAGTTGTGAGAGGTAACAGATCTGGAAGCAGGACACAATTATGTGTGCGAGAGACACAACAGGGTATAGAGTTGTGAGAGGTAACAGATCTGGAAGCAGGACACAATTATGTGTGCAAGAGGCACAACAGGGTATAGAGTTGTGAGAGGTAACAGATCTGGAAGCAGGACACAATTATGTGTGCGAGAGGCACAACAGGGTATAGAGTTGAAGCAAGTATTCTGCCCTTACCCTGGTTTTGCCTATCGTAACTGCTGTGTTCAAACATATGTTTATAAGGCCCACATAAATAATTCCGTAAACAGTAAATAACAGGATCCGTATTGTACATTATTATTATTATTATTTTTATAGTCAACCATACGCCAAAAAACAATATAAAGCAGGGTTTATAAGAAGTGGCTCTCGGGCAATGGGTCATAAAATGGAGCAATAACATTCTGTGTGCCACAGACGACATTTGGAGACATGATTTGCTCCACTTAAGACTACAGAAGATTTTAATAGCGCTTCAAAAAGAGATACTACAGAATAATTTTCTTATGAACGTCTGTAGTTAATGTAAAGTGAATCATGTGGTGAATGTAATTTTAGTTTTAAGCTTAGATTTAAATTAAAATAATAATTTTAAAGGGCATAGTATAACATTTCTTATAAATAAAAAATAATTTTTTTAAGCAGAAAGTAAATAAATAATTAAAACGATAATTATAGAGTTACCCAATGTAAAAAGTTATATATTAAAAATAGTAGTTCACTCTCATCAATCAACGTTTTAATGTGCGGAGGACGTAAGTAAAATTAAGTGTACAGAATTTTTATTATTTTTTCTGTAAGGGATACATTGTGAGTTTCACTAATTCCAGTTCATAGTATATTTTGTGCCAATCAATAAGAATAATAAGCAAATAATTTTGTTTAAGAAATGGGCAACTTTACACGTGATATTTCTACCATAACAAGAAGCAGAATTTGCAAGTTAGTGCAAAATAGTAGAAATGAATCTGTTTGGTCTTACACAAAGGGACCAATGTACCAGTTAAGCTGTCCAAAATGGTTTAGCATACCCATTTTTAGAAGAAAATGAGTCTGCTGGGCAGAATTAGCTACACAATGTTATACGCTGGCACTCAGACTTTTGAAATGGAAAAAATGAAGTTACCTTTTGCAGCACACGCAAGAGGGTTTTAATTGTGTAATAAATAAAGGTTTTCACTTGCTCAGTCAGAACATTAATGATAATAAGCTGACAGTTGTCCGAATTTCTAATGTTGAAGAAACGGGCGTCACATGTGCTCTAAAATAACAGTCTAGAGTTTCAGCGGCCTTTGGTATACCTCAGGTAACACTTTAGTTAAAAGAAGACAAACTATTACAGCATTGCTACATATGACCTATGTACCACATATTATTACCTCGTCAGAGACTTAAACCAGGTTATTGGCTTTTGCACTTCCGGTCTCATGGACTGAATGTCATATAAGTTGAAGGATACAGAGTCATTCATTCGTCTACTGGATTAGAAGATTCATAGCATATTCTGAATAATCTAAAATGCTACATGTCTTGTTTCTACTGGTCATACAAAGAACAATTTCACTGATGTAGCACAAGCCAGTGGTGCTAAAACGTTAAGTTTCCCGCCGCACTGCACCCAAAATCTACATCACTTGGATATTGGTTTTACAAAACCATTAAGCGCTTATTTTAGAGAGTAAATTCTAAAATTGCAACGCAATCTCATTCCGACGAGTTTCAAATCGCTTCGCTTTCTGTATCCCCTTTTGTCAAATATGTAACCGTAAGTTGGGCTATCAATTCTATCAGAAAAACTGGACTTAGGAGTTTAGATTGCTTAGTTTGCCAGGAAGCGGACTTTATAGCCGCTGACCTATTTCAAATCCTTTTAAGAGACACTGCTTTGCCTTTGCAAGCGTAATGAGAATGCGACTCTCCAAAGATACAGGTTATTGAGCCAAATGGTAATAAATTATGAGAAACGAACATTATATATATATATATATATATATATATATATATATATATACACACACACACACACGTACACTCAATAATGTGTGCTAAAAGAAAATTTTTTACTTTGTATTTATAACATGCTATATTAATGACTACACGAGCTTACCTTGGTTTCCTGATTATGACCTGCATTCCTATGCACGGAACGACATACAGGAGCAATACCTGAAATAATGGTGTGGGAAGTGATAGCGTACAGTGTCTGTCCGCCTTTCATGTTTATATAGGAAACAATAAACACTGCTAGGGATATCAATAATACCCCCTACCTGATGTGCTACCTTAAGAAGATGTGCTATTACAACAGGATAAAGGTCGCCTCCATCGCTCGTGGAACGCAACATGCTCGTCATATAAGTTCAAGTTACTAAACCTAAACGATCCCGAGACCTGTCTCCCACTGAACATATGTGGGACCGGAAATGTATAAAATGTGGTCTTACATTCGACACCAGTGCAAACCAAAGCTCAAGTACATCACTACTGCGATCTGCAGTGATGATAGAGAAAGATGAACAATGTACCGAAACAGTATTTCAAAACGCGCTGCAGGCTTTATATATATATGAGTATGACCTCGTCTATATGATTGTTTATCGTACAGTACCAGTAGCGTGTGTAAAATTTACTCTAGGACAAGGACAGTGCGATGTCATAACTACTAATTCAAGCTAAATATACATGGTGAGATGCCAGATATAACACTGAAATGGTTTAGCATCAATAACTAGCATAACTCATAGAAAGTCAGACGACTTGGATTTATTGGACCAGCTCTTTTACCACTCACAGTTTGGCCAAACATTTTTTATTCTGCACCATACCAAACACACGAAAATAATCCTTTTTTATGAATCAAATATATATATTCAATGATACTTAATAATTTCAGTATTCTAATTTCGTAATAACCCCTTCCCCTTTATACCACTACATCTGGGCGTAACAATTTCCGTTCAATTTTGAATTTAATTTAGTTATTTTTCTATTCGTGTGTGATATAGGTCTTCTGCTTGGGTTTGAATTATATGAGACTTTGTCGAGTAGATAAAACACTTCCCTGAATATTATTATTTTTTTATTGCTATTTAAGGATTAAATTCTACCAACTTAGTGCAGACCCTCTGCGACACCTCTTTTGAAGCTGATACAATTTTATTTAACTTGTATTTAAGCCAGAATTATTTAAATAATGGTATTAATAATCACCTTCTTCTTTATATCCGCGTACCATCATTATAGTATATTCGTGGTTTCTTCAAACTTTTGGAATGAAGCATTTGAAAAATAACCACATTTATGACGTAATTCGTTGATACCTAAATATGCAATGTATCACAAGCGTTTGATATTTGTGTTGACATGAAAGTACCTAGTTTTTTAATAAATTCAGTATTTACTTATATTTTACCTATAAATCATAATTTAATTTATAACTAATACAAATAAAAACAGAGAAAATAGGTGTGCTGGTAAAGCCTAGTACGAAATATTTCTTACGCAGAATATTATTTCACTTAGTCCGTACGAATGTGGTGCGCTGTACCTTTGGCGTAATTTTCTAGACTCGGTTAAACTTTATCCTGGAAGTAGAAATATTGCAGAGCTTCAGAAAAGTGTGAAGTAACGGTGAATGGACTATATCACAAGTCGGGAGGATCTTACATATCAGACAAAGCTTTGGTCGCAGTCATTCTCAGTTCAAACATTTGTCCTCCTTTGCTCCACGCAGCCATTCTCAAGATTCAAGAATCTTTCCTTGTAGATGACAATGATGGGTACTACGGAAAATCAGAAAGCGAGGTGTCCCAAGCAACTATCTAATTTTAGGAAACATCAAACATTTAGTAACAAAATATTTATAAAATCGGGTTCACATTTGGCCTCATGTGGTACTCGAACATGAATTTATATATCATCTACAAAATTCTTTGCCACGTCTCTTCACATAAAATAAAGGTAAACATTTCCTTGGGAACTTCTGTCTTGAAGTATATTGTGTGCTCATACTTAAAATTATCGCAGATTTCACTCTTTACCTGCTTTAACTTCCGTTGATGAGGGATATTTACTGTCATCTAGAAAAGAAAAGAGCGATACAGTTACGGCATAACTTATTTCAGCACTTCAGTGGCGAATTGGAAGCTTAAACTCAAAGTGACCAATTTTTACTAAAAAAAAAATCTTTGTGGATGTCATGATTGGCAGTACTTACACAAAATTGTGTGCCATGGTAACATTTAATTTGATTTGGGGTAAAATTTCTTTTCTACACCAATCACCCAGGCGACTGATATGTAAATCCACTGGGAATTTTGAATTGTATTAGCCTATGATTTCACTCGAGATTCGCCAATGTAGTGCTTCTGTGTATTGTATTCTTATTTACTGCTAAGTATATTTGACTTTGTCGTCAATTTTGCTATAGTATCTGTTTTGTGGGAATCCCAGTTAAACTTACGGCGAATGAAGCAGTTTCCGAAGTTACTTGACGATTTTTCCTGCAACTATTCAATAAATTATAGCTGCATAACCTTTAATAATACATGCGACAGTCCTTGTGATATAAATGAGTAAATTAATATAAGAAATGGATGTATAAGTTGTGATTCAAATGCAAAATTCTCTTTATATTGCAATATAACGCGGCTAAGTCTTTCAGTTGAAGTGAAAATTGCACTTGATCTATCGTGAACTCTGAAGATTTCTTTGAGCAAGCAAATTGCAAATGTTAGAATATAATAATTATTATTCAAGTCATGTAGTTCAAAAATGCAATAGAAAAAGGAACGAAGCCATAAATAAGAACATGATGAATCAATGGTCATGCACCACATGCACAAAGTACCTTGCTTAGTCAGATGTTCAAAATATATTACAATAAATTTTGAGAATTTTCTATAAGTCTTTGTAGGTTCATAGACGTTACAGACAATATCTAAATTCTCACGGTGCAAGACTTTTGAATCATCTAGTATGTACAGTCCCAATGTGTCTACGTGCTCTGCATCGTAACAAAGATTGTCTAGTGACTCATCCAGTAAATATGAAAATATGTAATACTGTGTGAAGCCCGTGCACTGCAACGCCATTTTAAAGTATGTATCGCATGCAAAATGCCAAAAAGAAGCTTTTAAGAGAAAATGCGAAATCTTAAATGGTAAAATGCAAAGTCAATACGAAGTTAGGAAGTAAGAAGAAGACTGCAGTTAGTAACCCCCGGGACGGGAAAGCTGTTTAAGGTGCTGATTAAGAAACTGTAAAGGAAAAATATTCGACATGCATCATCTCGCTTAAGGTACCCTTGAGAAGTCGGGCGCTTCTAGTTGGTGTTCCGGCCGCTACTCCTCGCAAGCGCTGCAGTCGTAGATTCAGCCTGCACGGGAGAGACAGATATCTTGAACATGTCCAGCAGGCTCACCACAAACACAGTCTTCACAAATTCATTCTCATTCAGTGGTGGTTGGTAACATGTTGCAGTTTTTTCTGGCACCTGGCCAATGCAGTGCAGAGATTTTGCTGTTAATCGATTAAAATGGAGAATCACTGGTATATTTTGTAATGCCCTTGGTCGTTGACGCATGACGCATACTTCAAAATTTTACTTTTATCAAGCACAAGTATATCTTGCAACAGTTTACAAATCACCACTGATGATAATTGCGGGTCGTGATAACATTTGAGACATCATATCGGTGAAAAATTGTATGTGGAAATCTCGCTTTATAACTAGTAAGCTGCGAGCTGATCTGATCACATTGTAACCTGTTAACATACTCAGAGTTTGGCAATAGTGACGATGCTAATAATAAACATTTGAGATACAAGTAATTACAGTGCGTATGCCCAAACAAGTTTTTGGATTGAGAGAGCACTTAGGCATGTGTTTTCAGCTATTAAGCATAACCATTTAACGTATTACAATGCGAAAATTTCAGGTCCAATTTATTAAGATGCTAACCTTATGCCATTGAATGATAGTACTAATGAAATTCACAGTATTTTCCAACATATGCTTTGTAATGTTGAATTAATAACTGACGAGAAATGTAATTAATTAGTTTGTGGAATCACTGGCAACCAGTTATGCTGCGAGATGCTCCTGAAATGAGTTTTTTTTTTCAAATATGTCTATAGACGTTTAGCTGAGGAAAGTTGGTTTCTAGGCAAGTTATGCTGTCGCATATATCCTATAGCAAGTGAAGCCATGTTAGATGCTGGTGTTTAGCCCTCTCAGTCTTGCATTTGTATGTGAGCATAAGTGTTGAAACCATGCAATATTTACGTGTTGAAACCATGCAATATTTACGTATTGAACCCATGCAATATTTACGTGTTGAAACCATGCAATATTTACATAAGTGCTCTGTGTGTACCTCGTACAGTCAGTGAACAATACGGTGCTTCTTCAGTGACATTAGCACCCTCACCAACGATACACAAACGAGACGTGCAGAATAATTCACGTGTTAATTTCACCCACAAAGAAGACACAGAATCTACTGGGCCCTGGTTGATTGCTCTGCACAGTACCGGCCATAAGAACCGATCATGTGCAACACGTCCTTGTAAGTTGGGTGCGGTGACTAAACTGGTTAAGAAATATGCCGTACACGGGTATTGTATATTGTATATTGTATATTTAGCCATTTGAAGTCATTTATGTGTTACAATTACTTTGCCTTAGAAAAACTATTAAAAATTGCCGATTATTTGGTGAACAGAAAAGTCTATTGAGGCGAAACAAGCTCGCTTGTAGAAAACTTCAGCCGCATGTGCCAGGAAGCTGGCATATCCTCGAAAATATAACATGTAATAGCCGTGGACAGAAAATACCGTCTCAGGCTTCTAGCTAGACTCTATGTTTGGGTAGTGAAAGTTAGACTTCGGTATATGGATGTAAAAATTAGTAGGGCCTACACCTGATTTAAACATGCTATGTTTTCCGAACAAACAAAACACTTCGAATACAACGTATGGTTTACATAAATAACAGTTTATTTTTAGAAAGATGCAAATTTTTAAGAAAAGATATAGTTTGATTGAATTTTATTAAACAATAAGTCATTTTAATGAAAAAAACATACATTTTATTTGGAGTTAAAATTTCTTTTCCATTTTAAGTACTGATATACTTGGAAACTACTTTTGAATATAACTTTCTGGCACCAAACTAGTTTACTTCACCTTTAAAAACAACTGATCGTTTGCAGGATCAGGATCAACGAATATCGAAAGATTAGCTATGAAAGTGCAAGGATTTATGATGATTAATAAAAAAGAGATATAATGGCTTTACAACTGGAATAAGGGAGCGTATACCACAGAACCACTGCACTCTTCTTACTCCAGGAAACAAGTGGTCGGTTATTACTTGGGACAGAGTATATAATCATTTATTTATTGCATGTTAAACCATTTGGTCAACATTATTTTACGAGTAAATATTTGTCATTTAAACAAAACCCTTTCAGTACTATGTTTTTAAGTGACACTTGGCGAGCTACTTTTTACCAGCGAAATACGAGTTGAGTGCTAGATTATTATCACCAAATAGTCACAATTTTCACAAATTATGTAATACAGACTATGTGAAATTCATAGGTAGGGTCACATGAAGCGGCGTAGGTAAAAATAAAAAAATATCAGGAATTATATTTTTACGTTTTGTTGTTTCTGCAATGGATAGCAGATTATTAGACATTCCCTTGACAACGAAAATAACACAAACTTTCAAGTAAACACACAGGGAATCAATAAAAATAAATCAATATTTATACTCAACAAATTAAAAAAGACAAAATATTTTCTAAGCGTGAGTTTGAGGGCATTTTGAAGTACTTGATGGCATTTGTTTTCTGATTTTACCCCATTCATGCAGTTAATTAATTTAAATATCTGTGTCTCAAAATCCTCTTTAATCGTGGTTTTGGCAAGTGACTATAAAAATTATAAAACTCAAACTGTTTTTATTTAATCTTAATGACACCTCGTGCGATGTACTTAAAAAATAAAAGAAAATATAAGTGTTTAGGGCAAATAAATAGTAATAATATTTTGTCACCAGTTCTTGAAAAACAAAAAAAGTTGGGCGCTGCAAGAAGTAATTGTTTGTTGTGGCAACTTGTTTCATGGAACGCTTTCCTATATGCGGGACCAATAAACACTTCGTTTCATGCAATAGTTTTTAAATTAAGTGTTTGTTGAGATCCGGAATTTTCGCGGATTCATTCAGCAAATAAGCTAGACTCCATAATCCTTAGAGTATTCGAGCATAAGTTAGTAGTTCATTCACTGTTGCTCCAGCGAAACCCTAGACCCGGTAACATGGGATTCGGTTCTTATTTTCCTTGCAGGTTCGTTATTGGTTGAAAGTCGTTCGGGGCGTATCTGACAAACCATGGACTTATGGAATCACAAACTAATAGGTGCACGTGAAAGCAGTTTAGCTTGCACTCAGATGAATCCGCGAAATTTACGGGTCTCTAAGTATTGGTAGTCGTCTCATAACAAAGCCGGCTTCAACAAGTAAGGGACTAGCGTTATTGGACGTTGGTTTCGTGCTGTGATCAGATGAGATCATTTACCTGTGTCCTGTGTGTTACACTCTTTATTGTATACTGGAACTGTAAGATGTGAGACGTTCCTTTATGAGCTGAAGTGTCGTCGAGTTCGTGCGGATGAGTGAGTGAGTTATTTAATACCCGGAAGACGAGGTGTTCGAACATGGGCATGGCCCGTAGCTGAAATGGAAAGTAAATAGCTTTAAAAATTTTCCAAAACTTTTGGAATCTGACATCAAATATCGTTAGAGCTAGCGACTCTTCGCGAAAAAATATGAGTGCACGGTGGCCTTCAATACTATAAGTATCAAACGTCAGTTTGTCTAATACCATTGGTTGCTGTCTTTTTGAGAAGGCGTTTTCATATTTGACCGGCAACTCAGAGTTCGGCAACATCGGCACGGCTCCTAGGTGATTCGTGTACAGACAATTAGCACGTGTCAAAAAGTAATTCAGCCTACGAAGATTAATAAATGAATTTACAGTGTTTTGAAATATAACTTGTGAAATATTTTCACGAAATTTCACTACCCCTAAACATTGTTCGTAGTCTGTAGCGAGGAATCAAACATTAACTCCATAAATAGCGATTGGAAAACCTCAAGGATCCATTTAAGACCAAGTAAGACTTCAAACGGGTTTATGTTTCTGTTGCTTGAGTAATTGAAATAAAGTTGATTATAAATTATCTTGATGGCTATTGGCAAATTGATAATCTTCAAGCAAACAAAGATGAAACCCTGCGCTACCTAGGGGTCACCGCGGTGTAGTGGTTAGACACTCGCCTCCAGCCAGGGTGAATCGGGCTCGATTTCCGGCGGGGTCGCCCCCGGATTTTCGCATGTGGGAATCGTGCCGGACGATGCCGCTGGTCGGCGACCTCCCGTTTCCCCCGCACTTGCATTCCGGCGCTGCTGCGTACTAACATCGCTTCACCCTCATCGGCTCTGAAGACCTCGATGTTAACAGCCGCCCAAATGCCTTCACTTATTCACTAACCGTGAGCTACCTGGTCTGGTGTTAACCTGGCTACTCACGAGCCAGCAGGAATTGGAATCAGGCAACAGGGCTTATACTGAGTCAAGTGAAGCCAGATGTACACAACAATTGTAAATATGGCCTAAAATATAGAAATTGCGCTTACCAAGGTACTCGATGTGTCAAAAGTTACGCAGGAAACTATTTGTCAGTAAACAGAATGCTGTAAGAATTTGTAATTTTTACTGAGAAATTGTTTGTAATTTTATAAATGCTTGTAACAGTACAAAGATCTCTCTTTGAAAAACTACTCGTCTGTAAAACTACAAGGACCGTGTTCTAAATAGACCTTAAGAAATGTTTGTACTATACTTACCCGTATCCACGAGCTTCAGCCAAAATGGCGGACACTCAACCAACAACGTAAAACAGTATATAGCTGTTTGCGCAAACACTATGGGTAAAGTAAAGTGTAGTTGTGTGCAAGAAGACATGTATTGCAATTTTGAATAACGGAAAACACTTCAAAAAACTCAAATAAACACAATAAAACGATAATTGTAATGAAACGTGACCGTATTATTTATTAACTGTTAATTTTTCCTAGCTACACAGAACTCCTAAAATGAAATAATCAAATAACTTATATGTAAAATTTTGTAGGTATATGGAGATTTATTTACTTTAAAAATAAGTGCTTAGTTCGTACGTTAAGTTGGTCTTGTAGTTAACGTTGAGAGCCGAAAATGCAAGGGCCGTAGGTACTAATCCCTGTGCTGACATATGTTATATATATATATATATATATATATATATATATATATATATATATATATATACATATATATAAGTTATTCGCTGTTAGTATTTCACCGCTTTTGTTTTCTAGGAAAAAATATATAATTTCATAACACTTCTCAATTATGTAAGTTGTAATTCAAGGCTATAATTGGTAAAATTGCAAATAAATGTATTGCAGATTTTACAAGAAAACAGATTGCAGTTTTACAAAGAATTTTTATGGCAAATGAGTTGCCAAGGAATTTTCTTGTAAAAGAACAAAAAAAATTCTTAGTGTATAATCCAGACATTCTGCGGCTATAATAAGGTATTCGAGAAGTGTTATAGTCCAGTCACAGAATTTGTAATTCAATGAAGTCACTTTTTGTGCAGTACAAATATACTTCCAACGGGCGAACTGAGTGACATTCGTCTGGTAAAGTTGGTAGCGATAGATGTGAAGTAGATCCATATCTTAACGTAGAATAAAATGTGTTAGGTAACCATTTGTGATCATGTAAATAATTTATTCACATTCTGTTTTTCTAATTCATCAGTGTGTATAAATAAGCAGATTTATAAAATGTTTCATTTCCTAATAATATTACAGTTTCACTCGACCGACGCATAAGTAAAGTGATGAGGCCCACGGATACGTAAATTTTACATAAAGCGGAAGAATACACAACGTGCATACAAGTAGATCTTAAGTAGGGCTTTCGTCGCCAGTATATTAATATGAAAACCGGTAACTGGTGGCTTTGTTTCTGACTGTCAGATAATAATGAACGGTGTGTAGAGTAAGCGGGTGTGTCCTACGCAGTCTGGACGTACGGGAAGGTGGTAGCCGTAAACACAGCGACCAGCTCCAACCACTGTCCTTCTAGGTGACTCATTTCTGGTTTGTCTGAAATAAGGTTTAACAAATTATCAACTTCAAACTACTTGACAAAAAACTTGACTTGTGCAGACCAATCATTCCCGTAAATTCTGGTTCGCACTGGCAAATGAACAATGCGTACCCTCAGGATATTTCACTGTCGTTGCACAAAACATCCTTTAAGAAGATTGAGGAAAAGCAGGGATTAAAAAGTGCAATATTATTTTGTTAAACAAATTCTCAGCTTGAAATTTTCCTGATGTGTTTATACGATCTCTTACAAAGTATAGTACACTTTGGCACTAAATGTGTTACATTCAATCAAATTTGGGGGGGGGGGGGGAGGGCCGCGACGACACAATTATTTCATCTCACGAAACCAGTACAGAAGAAAATAGTGTGGTTTGAATTAAAAGAATGCCCACTTCGTCGTCACGATACAGAAATTTTAGATCGGCCGTGCGCAAGTTTGAAACGAAAGAAAACGGGAAGAGTTAAAATTCTACTCAGTCCAAATAGTTGACAGACATTAACCGTGGAGTTGTTCCTTTTGAACGACGCCTTCTCGGCAACAGGAAATGTTAAAGTGAGTATATCACCAACAGGAAAAAGAGCTAGATTGCATTCTAAGTGCTTGTAATAAAAAACACCACAATTTACGCAGCGACGAAGCACAACAAATTCAATTTTCGCACGTCGGGAAAAAAAATAACAGTTCGCCTCTTCCCGAACGGGGAAAGAAAGGGGTAAAAAATATATATATATATATATTTTCAGGCCGGAGGGGAGGCGTTATGGAATTGGGTTTGCGGGTGTGGGCGGTTTTGCAGCATCCCTTGCCGCGCGCGGTCTCTTCACACAGATAATGGACCCGCTGAGGCAGCAAGCTGAGATGGCCGCGATAAGACACTCGCGTTGTCGGCCTTGTCAAACCCCATACCCCTCCCTCTACCACCATACAAACATCCTCCACCCCCTCACAACCACCCCCTTCGGCCTGATCTGTTGCCCCCGGGTGTGTCTGTTTCCATCCATTCACGGGCGCGAACCACGGACGCAAAAAGAAAAAAATAATAGTGATATAGGCTGTTCACGTTAACGTGAGCACTTACTAAGGCCCTTCTAAATTTTTCTTTACATCCAATTTACATCTTGCTGCTGCTTTTTAACAAACATTTGATATAAACATTGCAATGTGACCAATAAACACAATGTACAAATTCCACCACCCACAAAATTTAATGCCAGATGCTGCAATAAGATGTATTTATTAGTGGTTAATGTCTGTTGTAAGGGCCTTAAAAAGTGCTCACTATGCCGTGAACAAACCATAGCGATGCTTCTTAGACTCTTCCAACTTTTCTGAAGCGCTGCTGGAGTTCTGCTTTTGGGATGCTCACTACATATCCTTCCGCCACGTGCAAAAAAAAACGTGAACAATTTTGGAAGGAAACGCAGAGGGGTTTCCAGTACAACTTGCATGTGTGCAGGTCAGAAAATAAATAAATAAACCACACGTGCGAACTGGGCGGACAATGTGTATGTAAAATTATCATTTATAACAATGAAATGTGTCCAAAATTTCGTTCTGAAGATCTAAACGTGATAGTAAAAAACTTTTATTTCACAAATGCTATTTAAACTTGTGAGTTCAATACATAACACTCAATATAAGAACTATTTAGAAGTAGTAATTACCACAATAACTGTACACTTACACTTATTTTATTCATATTGACTGTAACCTAAATGTTATAATATATAGATTAAATAAATCTAACCTTAATGAACCTATTTCTTTACGTAACCGTCTAACTTTTCAGACTTGAATTACATTTTTCGAAGGTTTAAGCAGCAGAAGGGTCATCTCCATGAGGTCACTATGTCGGTACATAAACAGTTATAACTATAATGAATTGAAATTCCATCAACAACACAAGGTACAGGTGGATCAAATTCCTCTGGCAGTAAGGATCGCGGAATGAATAAATAGCGCCCTGTATTAAGGACCAATCCCAGCATACGCCTGGATTAATTTCGGAAAACCATCGTAAATCGGAATGAAGATGGTTGAACGGGGCAATTCCACCCGGGTTCATCCGAACGCTAATCCAGTTTGTTACCACTGCAGGAGCCTCTCCCAGAGCCAAAGATTAAAACAAAGTAAATTACTAGTTGGTTTTGAGGAGTGAGGAATTGTTTTAGCGGGATGATAACACCACTGAAAAGAGGAATAAGCTCACTGCAGCGCTTAAAGTAATTGATAAGTCTGGTAGGTACAGTCTGCTCACGGTAAAATGAGCACTTTTGGAAACCCTTCTCAAGATCTACTTGCATGTACGTTGTGTATTCTTCCGCCCTATATAAATGTAAAATTAACATTGCCGTGGACATCATCACTTTATTCAAGCGTCAGTCGAGTGAAACTGTGAAATTATTAGAAAAGTAAATGCGTACTTTACAAATCTAGTAATTTTGACACTTCTGTGTATAAAAACATAAAGCGAAACAAATAATTTAAGCTATCACAAATCGTCACCTAACACTTTTTATTCAACCTTAAAATATGGAACTGTTTTCTATCCATTGTCACCAACTTTAATGGGCTCATGTCTTTCAGTGCACCCGTTAAAATATATGAAGGTAGGGGCAGTGACTTTTTTTTTTTAAAGGTGGATTGCAGAAGTGCTCTCTTTATCATGAACAGCCCTTACTCAGTAAGTACTGACGGGAAATTTTCTCTAATTCATTTTGAGGTCAAAATAGTTTATCGCGAGAAATATTTTATTTTTAAGTTTATAATTACATTGGCCTCCTTCTGGACGTAGAGACATGCACATTTCCCAATATCTTTTAACAGGCTAGAATTTATTGTATATATTATATATATATATATATATATATATATATATATATATATATAATAAATTCATTGATAGTTTCTTCAAAATTTTTTGAAGGTCTGTTTAAGTTCTATTTTCAGAATATTCTTTCGCTGCATTCAAACAATAACCTTAACAAATTATAGAAAATTTCACTAGATTGACAACACACTGTATTTATGCGCACTGTGTTTACTAATATTTTTCATAAAAACTATTGATTTAAATATTATAATTTATAAGTAAAATATAAGTAAAAGTTCAGTTTAACAAATAATAAGAGACTGTAATGTTATCAGAAGTATAAAACAGTTGCGATAGATGACATGTTTAGGAAACAAGCACGTAGAACATGAGACGACTTATCAAAGGTTTACTTCAGGAAGCGTGAGGCTACTGTCAATAGACTTTTAAGAGAAATCGGTGGATTCATTAGCAGATGCCTTTTATGACGTCATTGACCTCTGTGAACGCGTGTCATGAGATTGATCACTTTTCCGTTGAATAGATGTTTTGTTCGCGTTTCCTTTGGGGTGGACTACAATGCAACAAATCATTTGCTAATTAACTATGCCAGTATATACAGGCTGTATTTAAAATCGACCGACAAACTTCGGTTGTAGGTTAGTCACGAAAAAATAAGTTGATAACATAGATACAATCAATGGTGTAAAGTGAATACTAAGGGTGGTACACGTGTTCGAAGTTGGACCTGACACATGTGTTTATTGCAAATATTGGAGATTGTATTCCAATTTAAATATTGACTGTCTGGATAATAGTTAACTGAAGAAAGATCTTCAAACACCACAATACTTGCCACTGTCATCAAATTATTTCATGTAAATAATCACTGTTACTGCCTCTATTTCGAACTAACATCCATGTCACGGTAGCATATTCGGGATTTAAAGGATGGATTATTAATCCTCATGTCACAATTATCAAAATGTCACATTGTGCAAATACCCTAAACCTCGCCGTTTTCGAGTAACTCGTATTTCACTTTCAAAATCATATTTACCAATACCTGGCAGGTGGGGAACGCACAATACCCAATAACATACTTTTGCGACAACTAAAGGGAGGTGAAGATTACGGAGATAGGTACATTACAGTTTTATTGTAATACAATTTTTCTTCTACTACAACTACAAAGATTTTTACCTGCCTTAGAATTAATTTCAGACCAAATGTCATATATATGTTTTCATCTTATTTTTCGTGATTAATCTACACCCGAAGTTTGTCGGTCGAATTTAGATACATCCTATATAGAGAAAGAAAGAGTGAGAAAGAGAGAGAAAGAGAGAGAAAGAGCAGGTGGTAAAGTTTTTTCCCCATACATCCATTGTAGCGATCCTTCATTTGCTCAGGAAAGAATAATAGTAAAGAAGTTCCCCACTTTGTTGGCAGCGAGGCTAAACATTCCTATATTTGTAGCCTGATAGATGACACTACTTACATTTACCTATAATGCGTGTGTGTATGTGTGCGGAGGTTAACAACCCCAAGGTTTGTCCATTGTATAAATATATACACTAGAGTGGCCATGGGATAGGAAAAAGTCTGACCAGTTTTATTTGTTAGTTCCGCTAATGATCCACAGGAGCGCTAGTGTTCTCGACGACATCATCCGCGCGGTGTTGCCAATTCCGCAGCCGGTAAAAGTATGTCATAACTCTGGCCTCGGCTCACCCACGTGTTCGTTCAAGGTCTGCCAGAGGCGAGCCTGTCACACGCGAGTTACCAGCATTCGTTGCAGCTGTGAATACCCAACCCATGATTTACTACTGGCGACCATGGCACGTGTTTAGTTTATGTCGTAGAATTATGTGTTTGCGGAAATTTGCAGTGATGTCAACTACTATTTGATTTTATTTTCTTCTACGAAAACAAATTATCATAAATATATAATGTTCATTGTGTTTAATTATAATATATTATTTTACTATAGTTTAGGTGTTCATTATAAAATACGAGCAGTACTATTAGCACTTACAATTACAAATTTCACATTAATCATGAATGATGTCATACATCATAGTAAACTTTTCATTCCGTTCTTATGTGAAAGGAAATTGGCAGGATATAATTGTTCAATAGTGGAGAAATACGCACGATGGTCTACAATTGAACGCAATGTTTACAGTTTGGAGTTGTGATCTACTACAAAGGTGACTCTTCGTACACATAATCAGTACGTTCAATGTGTCTATTCAAGTCTCATTAAGGCTGTGTCCGAACCTAGGAATGCACTTATGTATATAAGCATACTCCACTCGGCTCGATTCGGGATACATTCCGACAGGCACACTTATTTGCATTCCTTACAGCAACTAGTTAGCTAATAAGATTCTGAATAAGCATTCTGACGGAAAACACATACTGAATATGTGCTGGAACGTAAGCACATAGCTGTAGAATTATCACCCCTTAAGGATCTGTAGCTGGAAAGCGTATGACAATGAAAGTGTTCCTATTGTTAAATAATATACATTTTTACAAAAAAGGAATGAATATATATTTGAGTTAGTACACGCAGTTATCGATCATATATCATTCAAATTTGTAACAACTAGAGGTAAATCGCCTTTTAACACTAATATTGGTACGAATAAAAATTAAATGTCAGATTTTTATATAACGTTTTCACTCATTCATGCCTTACCTTGTAAAAACATTAGTAGTGTTCTCACTGCTCTGCATATAACTACAAATTCAATACCACGCACTGTTTGTAACAAATCACGACGAAAACTGATTACTTTTATCCCGGCTCGTCAAGATCACGAATGGCCAAAGAGTATACGTTGTTAAGAACATTGCTCAGTGGCATTTCTCGTAAGTTAATACCTCAATTTAATTCTTTACAAAAGAAATGTTAGGCATAACATTTATGAACTACATATAAATCGATTTTCAAAATAGTAGCTTATGGGCTGTAAGGGCGCGAGACTTACACACATTCGTTTCCCCGTGTACGTACGTATGTAATTTTCCGAGACATGTAAAACATTTACGTACGTAAAAGAATGCAAACACTGTATGAACGTGCATCTCATTGAGTAGAAAACCTTTTGCATACCTACTGAGGGAAATGGATATTAGTGATCACGTATAAGGCTCAACTCTAACAAATGTCTAATTTAAAGCAACATTATAACTGTCGCGTCTGTAAGATCCAAGTTTACAATAACGATGTGCATTAGTGGATATTGTCTGTTGTGTGTTCACACTTACACGAGTGTAACACAGTACACTATTGTATATTCTACATTGAAACCTCGGACTCATAACAGTGCGAAAAAAACGTTGACAATGAAGTGTTTATCAGTAATGTATCACTATCAGTATCACTAACAAACGCATAAAAATAGACATAACAAAGAGAGTCATAATATTCTACTTCACACTTGGTACATTACAAACTATAACTATTTCTTCACTAAATATCGGTTGAAAGCAATGACTGTGCCATCACTAATAGTCAAGCTAAGGCCGTGTCTGAAAGGACTCTTGTTGCTGCGGCCAGCTCCTTTGAGGGTAGCTCAGCGTCGCGCTGAGGCAAGGCGCGGAGCGACCTCGGTCAGCTGAGTCTTGTTTTAAACGACACATTCCGGGGAATCGAGCACGAGGTCAGATAAGTACTATATAAGATCAGAGCGATGGAAGCTCTGGGCACCACCTTGCCTGCCGCTGCCGGAGGCTCTACGCGAGGTCGCCCAGACGAGAGGACCGCAGCCTGTTGTCCGCCTTCGACGCCCTACGAGAGCCCGCCGTCGAGAGAGCTGTGAGACTTCGATGGCAAAGAGGGTAAATATTAAATCCGCGGTAGGGCGACTCAAGGCACGATAGAACGCGGGACTTGTGGCTGCATTAAGCTCCCTCTGAGCAGAGTTGCCTTAATTAAATTCACTATACTTTGAGAGAGAGATTAAGGGAATAAGCGCCCATTGTGAGATGTTGACTGTAGAGATTACGTGTTACTTGTTGACTGATTGTAGAAGCAGATCATTGAATCCAGTGCTTATATTTTGAACTATCCCAGTTCCCCCTTGTCAATAGATGGCCTGCTCCCTCAGGAGGGGTCGCAGCAAATGGTGGAGGCGCTCGGCTCCCCCACCCTCCCCTTAGAGTAAAATTTAATTAAATTGTAAAGATAAACTAAAGATAAGCGTAATAAAGTGTTGCGCTGTCCACCTGCCTTCAGGGTTAAATTCCCTCGTATAGAACTTGTCAACGTGTCCGAAGTAGTAAACGTTGAATAAGAATTGTAAACACTCATTCCCGTTAGTGCATGTTGTGTCAGTCAACACTTTAATCACGGCCGCACCAGAGCACGCAGGCCAGAAGTGCCGCGTTGCGAAAAGCTGCCAGGCCGGACAGTCGCCCAGTTTATGCTGTAGAATAGTGTGTGCCTTGCTTAAAGAAATAAATGCACGCTTAAAACACGGATCCGCTCTTCGGCCCGTGTCTTAAAGTTGGCTTAATGCGAATTTCCACAAAGGTTTGGCAAATTGTGGAAAAGTAGAGAATATTTAACTTTCTGTGGGTGCATTTTAAATATTAAGGCTACACTACACTACACTACCACGCAATCATGACCAAAACAGGCAAATCAACCTCCAAGAGATTAACAAAATTCATTAAAACAGTAAAAATTAGCACAAGTGAAGTCGAGCGCTCTTTAGAAGAACCACAAAAGGAATTAACCAAATAACTTACTACACTACCTGACAATTTACGCACAGTATCTACACAACAAGAGTCGGCACTTGATTATTCCTTCTCAGCCACCAGCGAATACACCTTATACCATACTAGCTCCACAAAAGGAATTAACCAGATAACTTACAACACTACCTGACAATTTACACACAGTATCTACACAACAAGAGTCGGCACTTGATTATTCCTTCTCAGCCACCAGCGAATACACCGTATACCATACTAGCTCGAGCGGGTACCAGCGACCCCGCTCATTACAATCACCCCAGACAACACAGCGTTTTTAAATCTCAATCCCGCCCACCGAACACATGTACACTAACATAAATGAAAACTCAGGACACTACTATGAAAATGCCGCGGATGAAACGACACACACCTCTCTACCACCCAACACTAAGGAAAATACAGATATGCCACAATTACTTCCACCCCCTGAAACAAAACAGCCACTTCAAATAAATGTCAAGTTCGCTGAATCCATTCCCACATTTACAGGGGACAATGACGAAGACATTCACGAATTTCTGGAAACCTACAACTCCGCAAGTAAAATTAATGGGTGGACAGAAATCGAAAAACGCTGGCGGATAGTATTTTACTTGCGAGGCACGGCTAAGCGAACATACGAAAACTTGTATTACTCTCACACAGGAGAGTTAACATGGCTGCAGGTAGAGGCCAAACTATAATCAGTCTTCACACCCATCAATGAAATTGAAATATACGCCGAATTACTTCATAACACCAAACAAAAACCAGGACAAAGCTCCCAGGCCCATGCGGAGAGTGTCAGATTTTACAAAAATAAATGCAAGCCTCACTTGCCGGAGGATGAGTTCATAAAAATAATTTGGAGATCCATTTTATCCCCGAATTGCAGAGAAACTAACACCACTCCAGAACGACACAATCGAACAGCTGCTCCAGAACCTGAAAAATGTTGAGTTTGGGATACACAATTACAACCAACTCATGGAGAGCCGGAATAAAGACACTGAACACACCGCACTTCAGACGAAGATAAATACGTTGGAAAGTCAATTAGAATTGATCAAGACGAACACGGACACGTCCTTACACAAGGACTCACACGCACACGTAAACGTTTTTCAAAAAACAACACAAACACCCCACCCTCGGCATCATGCCAATTCATGTCAGAAACGAGTCTCACACACAATTATATAGGCCGCAGAGAAACGATCATTACAGAACTCAGACACACCACAACCATTTCCCGTACACACCACACAAACAGACAGGCCCCCTAAGGGCACAGCGGGCAAAAATACAACACTGGAAGCATTGCACGCAACATGTTCACGTGCGCAACAGTCAGGCAGGGTCCTTAAGAGACGCGCCGGAAATTCAGGACCTCCCGCGAGGCGAAACGCGCCCGGAAAGACACGTACAAAGACCCGCCCCTCCCGTCCAAAAGATAAGACGCGTAATTAACGCCTGCGAGGCGCTTTTCAGTAAGAGGATTCCGACGCGACCATACGCGGAGATTGCTAAATTAAACTCACGACCAGCAAATTTTCAACAAGCTCAGGGACAGAAAATTCAGATTACAAAAAAAGCTTGCCAAATGCGATACCATCGAAACTAGGTCGTCAGGTATCATCTTCAAAGAACCAATTTGCAGGTCACGGAACAAACAGGGGAATGCCGAACTGTACACAAGGACACTGCATCACGTCACCGAAACACGGCGACCGTGAAAGCCGAGATCGTAGATAGCACGGTAGCGGCGGGGCAAGCCGAGGTCGGGTCCACGGGATTCACGCGTCAGCCATGGAGGTAATAGATGATGGAGTGGCAACAGCCTATCTTCGCCACGTTTATTAAGTGAAGCCGATGCCTTGCCTGACTTCTTTCAACTGCGCGTGCGCAGACTGATTGGTTGCGTCAGTCGCCATATTATGAGTGGCAAAAGTTTCACAGCAAGCAATTTAAAACATGCACCTTTTTGCCACTACTATCCCTGTCCTTGTCTTTCATTTTCGGCTTCACTTTCGTGTCTCGGCTTCCACTCAGTAGACTAATACCTCCATGGCGTCAGCGCGATCATGACGTCAGCGCACGCGTGGACCGAGGTCGCTGGCATTCATGACGTGCGCCGCGTTGTGTTTCTACCAGGGCCATCGAGCCGGGGAATGTCCGCTGTTTCCGAACCTAACAGAGTATTTCAACACAAATGTAAATGCCAGATGCAAAAGGTTCAAAAGACGTTTCGGATTAGCGGAAGGGAAATTACGCGTCCCGATAACTAATAACAATAGCACACAACATATTTGCAATTAAAAAAAAAAAAAAAAAAAGTTGCCATAATGAAAAGGAGAAACTGAGACACAGATCCGTTTACCGAAACAATAACATACAAGCCCCGCTTACCGGCAAGTACAAATGTCGCGCAAGATACGTGCAACCTCAACGTCGAGCGTCCTTGTCTGGCTCGCGGGCAGGTCATACAAGGCGTTGTTTGACACGGGATACTCGCGTTCTTGTATAGCGACAACACCCACGACAAACACGATACGTCGAGCACCGCGGACGAGTGCCGCGACAGTTCTGTAACAGAACTTACTACCTTATTAAGTACCTTATAACTTAGATTTCCAATCTAAGTCCTAAATAACTTTCCATTTAAAACATTATAATTGCAACTTACCAAATGTCTTTATAGATTAATTTATATATAAGACTAGCGGACCCGACAGACGTTGTCCTGTGCATATGTCTTAAATCCAAAAATTTCAAACTTTTTTTAATAAGATGTAACAATCTGGACCGTTTTGATGAAAATTTTTATAAAAAAAGTTATTACAATACCTTACGTCATCACATGTACAGTTACCACAGTTCGACCTATCGATGTAAAACATTCCAAGATCAACAATAACTTATAAATAAAAAATTTATTAAAAAAACATTTTGTAGTGGACCGAATTGTGAATCTAAACCATTCTCGAATCCACTTGAACACACACAAAAAATTTCATCAAAATCGGTCCAGCCGTTTAGGAGGAGTTCAGTGACATACACACATGCACAGAAGAATTATATATAAAGATTAATCAATATTTTCTAGTTACCTTAAATTACGTGATAATACCTCTGTATATAATGAAATACAGTTCAATAGTAATACCTTGCAAGAATCAATTCTCAGTGATCAATAATTACACAAGGGTTTTTAATGCTGTGACTGTGCATATAAATAACCCGTGTCGCCGATAGAAAATTTTACCGAGGCAAATTAAAAAAAGTAAATGTACGTAGTGACGTGACATTGAACATTGTATTAGTATACTATAACTATGAGTTCAGGAGTGCGCAGCAATGAGCAGGGTTACTAAGAGTCATAGTACATTAGTCCTGCTATGTACTTTCGCATATAGGCTGTCCATGGTAAAATGAGCACTTTTGTAAACCCTGCTCAAGATCGACTTGTATACACGTTGTGCATTATTCCGCCTTATGTAAAATTAACATTGCTATGTGCCTCATCACTCTATTCATGCGTCGGTCAAATGAAACAGTGAAATTATTAATATCGTAAATACTTTACAAATCTGCTCGTTTTTACAATCCAATGCGTTAAAAAAAAAACAGGAAGAGAAAGAAATAATTTACGATATCACAAATTTTTACGGAACACTTTTTATTCGACGTTAAGATATGGAGCTAATTTCCATCCATCGTTACCAACTTTACTGGGCGAATGACACTCAGAGCGCCAACTAAAATACACGCAGGCACGGCCAGTGACTTTTTTATAAAGTTCATTTCTAAAGTGCTCACTTTATTGTGAACAGCCTTTAGTTGAGAACGTCCGCACTTGCACGGAGCAGTGCGACCCAGATGTCAGGGGTTGCTGCGCCCGCAGTGCGCTCAGCATTTTCGCGCGATGATGCGCGACACAGGCACAATGCGACGTGGTGTGACGCGTCTATGCCTTAGATCATGTGCTCCCCTCCCCCGACCAGTAGTTGTATTTCATAAGTCGGTAAAAATATATATGCATAAGTTCAATTGATTTTCCTCAATGGCGCGCTACCCCCGATTACGACACGAACAAGGATGGAACGAATCGTGGAATGAAATGGATCGCTGCGGCTAACTGTTTCAGCCCCAGTAGAATGGACACTTGCCCCAGAGATCATCCCCCTTCAATCCCCTTCGTTTCGCGTGATACTCGGAATACCGTGCCTCTGGGTGGGAGTGTTGACCCCGCCAGGTAGGCAATTTAAGGCCATTGGTGCATGGAAGCAGTATATTATATAATTTTTTTTATTGCCATAACTTGTTTCACAGTGGGTTTTGCAGAATTTTCGGTTCGTCAAGACGTAAATAACAACTTTTAGCACCTACTTACGTTGTTAGATATTCACTGCTGTCATTATTCTCGAGGCACTGATTGCAGATAAGAAAGCAAAAATTCTTTCTTTTCTTCCGTCAGTGCACCGAGAATAATGACGGCAGTGAATATCAAACAACGTAAGAAGATGCTAAAAGTGGTTATTTACGTCTTGACGAACCAAAAATTTTGAAAACTCCGCTGTGAAACAAGTTATGCCAAAAATTATACAAACATACTGCTTTCATGCACCAATGGCGTTAACCCCATTTTCTCTGCTAGCCGTGACAGTCCGGTAGCTGAGGCCGTAGATCTTTTTACTGTGGGATCTTTGTGCGACACAGTAATGTCCCTTTGGCAGTGTTACACAAGTGCACTGGCCATTTCTGACCTCCGTGAAGATAAGTCATGAGTGTAGTTCTCCCTGTGTCGTAGTGTATTCGCATGTCAGAGTATAAGAATTATGCATGTAGCCCAAGTTACCGATTAATATGAACCCTTATCATTTTCTCAACTTTCCCATTGTTGTATAGTTTATATCTCAATGAGTACAGCCGATATGTTATATTTAATTGCAAACATTTTCTTTATATTTACCAATCTATAATGATTAAATTTAATGTTAATAATTATTCACATTTCAGTGCCACGTGATAATTACTTCTCTATTGACGCGCACACAGAGGGTAGTTAATTAATACAATATGATTCTAGGAATGATAAATATTCTACATTTCCATAACGTTTACAGCCAGCCTAATTATTTTCAAATTCAAATAATTTTAATATATTATATTAACTTGTTTTTCAACTATAATCAAAGCCATTCAAGTTTTAATTTTGCTAACAAATTGGTACACACAGTCCATCATGGCTGGTGAAAGACCACAGAATTAATTTTGCATGATGTAAACGTCAAGGAAAAATTTTCTCACGCTGTAATTGTAAGTTTCAGACACCTGAAAGGCAAAGCCAGTAGCGAGCTTCTTGACGTCCCACTTTTGCTCACGCTGCCACAAGCACAGCACACCGGACCGGCAGCATGAAGAAAATGGTCCGCATGGCTAAAACAATTCAGCTGCTATTCCGCATCAACCCACCGCCGAATATAACATCGCAGTTCAGACAGAGGAGTAATTGCCACGCTTGGCAGCAACATGATGTAATTGCCGGCGCAAGAGATGGGCGACAGCGCACGGCGAAATCGCCAGAGAAATGTTGCTGTTCCAATGAAAGAATTATAAAACCCGGTTTACATTAAGTGCCATGTGTGTACCCCACCCTTTTGTTACAGCTGCTGTGAACGAGCGAGGCCAAGTATGTCTTAGGTGAGATTGGGTAATACAGTAGTGCTAATATGACAGTTGATTTCACTACTTGTTTTTGCTCACATACTGCCATTGATCTTGAGTGAGACCTGAGTGAGTCAACTTTGAAACTACTAACGTCACCTTTTAAACGGAGGCATTATTTTAACTAGAATACAGAGACGGTAATTAAATAAGGGAAAATTAGGGAAACTTACAAAGTACTCCGAAACTAGGTCTGCATTTCATCAGGCACACGTGTTCTCTGTCCTATCTCAGGAACACTATATAATTATCAGTTTTTCGACCATCATAATTCTAACGATAGAGTTAGCGGGTATATATTACAGGCTAAATAAAATTGTTATATTAATGAATAACATGGCACAAGCGCCACATCCGTAAAGGTAAGGGTCAATTGCATTGGGCGAGTTTACTAGTTACTAGCCGGCAAATTCACTAGCTGCTAGTAAACTCACCCAATGTAATCAAGTCCATTAGCTAACTAGCAGGTAGCTCAGCTAGTGCGAGTAAAGTTGAAAGCTGGGCTACTTTTCTCGCTACTCGCTGGCGTGTGGGCTACCTAACTAGTTAACTAGTTGTGCGTAATCATAGTTGCTAGTGAAATCGCTGCGAGTGTCCCGGTGGTTCCTGGTTTCAGTGTCTACAAAATGTCGACGGGAATAGTTCCCGCGGGAGTCGTTGTTTTAGCTTATGTCTTAAAAAGGGAGCTAGAAAGAAAAGAACAGCAGAAATAGAGGCGTAGAAAAGCGTGGGTAGAAGCATGGATAGAAAGACGTGAGAAATTTGGTGCATCGAGCAATTTACGGAAAGAGTTGAAGGACGAAGATCCTGCGGGGTACCGGAATATTTTGAGATTAGACTGTACCCATTTTGATGATTTACTGCAGATGGTAGATGGAATGCTCAAGAAACAAGATACGACAGTGAGAACGGCAATCCCAGTAGCCACAAAACTGGAAGTTACACCACGTTATCTAGCAACTGGTGATTCCTTCAAGTCTCTAGAATACCTGTTTATAGAGTTCCGGAACCAACAATTTCGAAGTTTTTTTGCCAAAAGTATAGTTACAGTATACAGTAACACTATACAGGTACAGTATATATTAGTAAAAAGTTTCAATTCAAGTGTAGACTACTGCGGTGGAGTACTTGGTTCAAATGTATTCCTTATGACCTCATTCAAAACGTCATGATCGTCGTTTGAAGAGACAGAATGCGAAGCAAGTGAATGGTCAGACGATGGTGAAAATGAAAAATCGAAAACTTGTGGTGTGTTTCAATAAACCACATTCTCCAAAGAAGACAGCTTGGAACGAATTATACAGTTTTGAATTTCCTGCTGTAGGAAGATGGCTTGTCGCTATGGTAGCTGATGAAGCTCAGCTGCAACAAACTTTCCGAACTGGTCATACGGCTTTCCTCAGCTGCATTCTGTGCAATCCTGTCCAATTGGTTAAGCGCGGCTGATATTTCAGGTGGTTGTTCGGATGCTGCTCGTTTTTAAACCTTTTCATTGGCGTCAATGGTGGTCTCATTTTTGCGGGCGACTTGTTCTTGAATCGTTCTTCTGGGCAGTTGTTGTAGTTGTTGGCGGTCTCAACAGATTCCCTACAGCTATCACCGCCCTCATCTGACTCTGTTCCTCGACTGTTTTCTGATAAATCCTAGAAATAATACAAACATGTTACAGATTTAAATTAATATAAAACATTCATTTATTACTTCGATTGTTTACAGGTACCTAAAATAGTTGATGAATGGAAAGAAATCGAAAAGACATTCTTCCAGCGTTGGAATTTTCCTAGATGTCGTGGGGCCACCGACAGAAACACGTCGTCATTAAAAGACCTCCGTGTTCCGGTTCAGTCTACTTCAATGACAAAAGAACATATAGTATCATATTATTTGCTATGGTTGATACCGATTAATGCTTCATTTACATCGACGTTGGTGGAAATGGCCGAGCAAGTGAGAGCGCAATATTTAGAGATAGTACTCTGAACATTGCAATGGAAAGCAATACCCCAAGGGATGCCTGAATACGCCGTTATTATTGGAGATTATGCTTTCCCTTTAAGAACAAATCTACTGAAAAAAATTTCCACAGTACTGAGAGCAGTTTTGCTGTAAGGTTCAGCAAAACTGCTCTCAGTAGTGGAAATTTTTTTTAATTATAGTCTATCCCGTGCTAGAAGAGTTTAGAGAATGTTTTTGGCATACTTGTATGGTGGTTCAGAGTATTTTCAAGGCCAGTTGAGTTGAAACCTGAAACTACCGATAAAGTAATTTGGGCTGCTTGGAGTCTTCATAACTGACTACGAAAGACTGCTCCAGGCAACCACTTACCTCAAAAAGCTGTAGATAGAGAGGGTTTAAACACTCCGAATATTACACCTTGGGTCTGGAGGGAAAATGCCAACGTTCAGCAGCCTATTAATAATCTAGGCAGCAATAATTACAAACGTGCTGCTGAGGAGGTCATGCGAACGTATGCTACATACTTTACAGAAGAACATCCTCTGCTTTGGCAATGGGAGAAAGTTGGAATATCTGTCTGACTATTTAATTAGTAATGATCTGTTTAATACTGATCTGCAAATAAATATACATAGAAATGTATATCGAACTCACCAAATTTGATTTGCTGCTTCTTGTAGACAAAACCTCGGCCAAATAATTTGCGTCCTTGAATCATGCCAGCTTTGGTGAATAAACATCTTCAGTACCACAGCCACTTTTCTTGCTTTTTTTCAATTTTGTTGAGTTCCTGTCTATAAGCATTTTTAATTGATTTAATTTTTGCCTTCAGTTGTTGACATCCATTCCTCAAGTAATTGTTTTTCAGTAAGCTCATTATACAGGTGTTTGAAAATTTCATTTTTTAATTTGGTATTACAATAGTCTTTGTGTTGTATGTTCTATAATACAGGGTACTGCTGGTAAATGTTAAGGATCGAAGCAATATGATCTGCGTTCCACTTATTATTATTATTATTTTTAACAACACTAGAACACAATAGCCAGAAAAATTCAGCACATGAAAAGTAAGCAAAGAAAGCAACAACGTAGATGATGAACAGGTGATGCAACCTCGCCAGCAAATTGGCTACTGAGCGAGTGGAATGTTGTCGTGTGTAATCACCATCAGCGCTAGCTGACTCGCCCGCTACTTTCCTCGCCGGCTAGTAGCTAGTAAACTCGCCCAATGTGATTGACCATTTAGGCAGTTGTCACGAAGGCAGGCAGCTCTGTAACAGGAGAAAACTTCTCCATTGTGTTATTAGGTAGTCGAAGGAAATTGTCATTGTCTCTCTTAATGGAGAATAATTAACGGAGCTCAAAGATACATAAAGCGTGTGTACACACGGAATTAGAACGTAACACTCAGGCGTTTCAAACCGCCTAGGAGGTTATTCTTAGAAAAAAGAGTGTATAATTATAGTAATAATTGAATTTAAAACGTACTAAGCAAAGGAATCTCGCACCGTAATTATACAGATCTGTTGTGGTAGTTGTGGTTGCACAGTGCAGAATGACGGCAGAGGGCGCGCGCACAAAGATTCTGAACGACCAACAACAATAGCGTAACACAGCGCTACCTAGTTGGCAGAGTTCAAAGCGCTGACGATACTGCTGCATCAACACAAAAATTAGATCGCAGAGTGCAGCAGTTAAGCACTCAGTTTAATACAGTAATGTAATCGCGCCGCGCAATAGAATGCGCTCAGGCGGCACTCACAAGCCGCGTGGCGACTCTCGCCATATACGTAAGCACGGGACCCCAAATCATATAAGTATATCTGTTCCTATAAAAATGATGTTAGGCTAAGCTCGTAAATATATATACCCAGAATTTTCAAATAAATGTATGTAAATATGACTGTCATTAACCTATAATTATGTAAAATAACACCACATAGTGGAAAGAAAAGGCTTATCTATTTAACTATTTATGTGACAAGCCATACAATGTTCATTGCTAACTTTTCAAGACTGATACAATTTCACGGCGCTATCGTCTACTCTTATGGTTTTTGAGAGCGCTCTACCTACGTTCCCCACTTAAAGTGTTCGACGCCAGGTTTAAGAATATTTCAATTTTCTATTTTCAGGGGGTTATAATTTCAAAACGGAGTCGAGCACTGCCTTCCCCTTCCTGTTTAACCAACGCGAAAACAATAGCGACCGATCGCTAAGTTAAGGCGCCGGCACAACACATGTAGCAGTAGTAAAGTATTGAAATTTGTTAAATATTTGGGTTAAATTGTTCATGTAAACTATAGAGACAAAGCATCGAGCTGTCTTGTTAATTATTAATAACACTCAATCTAGTTATAGATAAAGAAATCTCACAAAATATATGTGTAAAGAACATTACAAAGATACAAAACACTCTAATAGGAGGATAATAGTAGTATAACCTGAAATAAAATTTTTATATATTCTGGAACTCCATAAAAAAATGCAAATAAAATCTTAATGTACATAACTATTGCATATTGTAAGATATTCATTAAATATAAAGTGCAAAACTGTCAATTTCACCGAAACTGTCTTCGGGTTAATAATTTGTAGTTTTTTCAATTTTGATATGTAGAACATTTTGTAAAATAATGTCATATCTTACTAAGAAAATTTTGTATAAAGAATCAACTCTGCCATATTGCCATTAATGATACGAAAATGATTTAGCATTGCTATCCTTAGGCTGCCAATAATGTGACGCAAGCCCGACCCTACATGCCTGACACCACCTTAGGGAATCTCCAGTTGGGGGGGGGGGGGGGGGGGGAGGAGAAAGCACTCTGTCAGTAAAAACTTCAAAGTTGCCACCACGCCAATTGCAAAGCTCTTTCCGGCGGGATCCACGACTACAACAGGGCTGGACAGCCCGATGTAATACAACGTCGCCTCCTGTAGCGACCACCTGACCCGGCCGATCCCCTGTAACATTCAAGCTCATGATCCAGAAGAGGGCGCCTGGATGCTCGTGGGAGTGGGGGGTCTTGCTGGGGCCAGCTCCTGCGAGGGTAGCTCAGCGTCTCGCTGAGGCAAGGCGCGGATCGACGTCGGTCAGCTGAGCCTTGTTTTAAACAACACATGGTCCGCAGTCCGTGGTCCGCCTTCGACGCCCGATGAGAGCCCGCCGTCGAGAGAGCTGTGAGACTTCGACGGAAAAGAGGGTAAATATTAAATCCCTGGTAGGGCGACTTAAGGCACGATCGGGCGCGGGACTTGTGGCGGCATTAAGCTCCCTCTGAGCAGAGTTGCCATAGTTGAAGTTACGATACTTTGAGTCAGATTGAGGGCATAAGCGGCCCATTGGGAGACGTTAACTGTAGAGATCACGTGTTACTTGTTGTTGACTGATTGTAGAAGCAGATCATTGATTGAAATGCCTAGTTGAGGCGAGCTTATAATCATAGTATTTAATAAAAGTAGTATTTTGAATCCGAGTGCTTATCCTTTGAGCTATCCCAGTTCCCCCTTGTTAATGCGTGGCCTGCTCCCTCAGGAGTGGTCACAGCAATGCCTAGTGTATTCTATGAACAGTTATTTGTTTAAAAAATACGTTTTTAAGTACGCAGTCTCACATGTGTTTTGAATGTCAAAACCAACATGGCGCTGATTTTCTCATTTTGTAATTTTGGTAACATTCGCTATATACAATATACGAAATATCAATTTACCAAATACGTCACAACGATTGTTACAAAATCGGTCACGTGATCATTTAGTCAACACAATCTGCTATTTCAGACACGGCCTAAGTTTACAATACAAAACAAATGCATTTTGAATTATGCAGTAGTCTCTTATCTGTCATACGGAAACACGTCTTCTATATATGCAGTTTCCCATTAATATTTTAATTCGTAATTCCAGTGAATGGAAACAGGCTGCAAGCCTGCCATGTTTACTTTCATTTCTTACATAACCTCGAATAAAACAACAATATTGAATCAGATCATACTTCAAAACCAACATTTACTATCAGAGAAGTTTATTATTTGTGAACATATAATTGTTATCATGTGCACATTCACACTTTGGTCATATTGTTTTATACTTACGTTACTGTAAGTAACAGTTTCCCGCCAACAACACCGACTGCTCTGTACTGATTGGTCGTAGCCTCGATATATTTCTGGGAACCAAAACATAAGAGAACACACATTCGTTTCTTCTGCACTCACTTTAACGCATAATGCTTAAATATTTATATTGTAAACACAGTTTTACTTCAGGCACCGCAGCTTACGCTGCGTTACGGCGTGCAGGTATGTTTAAACGCAATCGAATCAATACATTTCTCTGTCCATAGTGTACAGTTGTTACCAAGAATAACAAATTATATTTAATATCTTGTCTATGTCAAAAGTTTTTCGTGCATTCTGGAATGTTTGTCGTCTGCTAGCCTACAAATGGATAATGAAACTGTGTAAAAATTGGAATGATTTGTGATAGTAGGGCATTCTTGTGTGTTAATTTTGAGGCATAATTACATACCTATAATTTACTTTTCCTGAAAGTAGTTATGTTGTGTTTACCCCATGTTTTGTTGAATGAATAAATAGCTCTGTCGTTAACGACCACTCATTTCGTTTGCACGATTATACTATATTAACGAAATATATTTTATAACATGAACGATCATTTTCATAACAAGGGGTGTTAATTCATGCAGCAAGTGTAGATTAGAGTTGTTTATCGTGGGTATTTTTACTTTTTACTAGCATTTCCCTAGCACTTAGCAATGTTAACTGTAATATGTTAGCATAATACTAGCAGTATGTGGTGTATCATATTTGCAAAACAGTTTTCTTCCGATATTTAAAAAGGATTTAAGGGTTCTGGGGCCTAAATTCTGCGAGAGGCGTGAGTAATTTAAGCCCGCCTAACACGATGCCCAATTTCTGCTACTTTCTGTTATACTCATGGGCACAACAGAACGCTTACAAGTTTCTATAGCAGAAGGGAAGAAAGAAAGCATCCGTTCATACCCACACGTCACCTAAACACCTACAGTGCTAATAGAAACTTGCAAATGACAGGCAAAACAAATCGCAGGGGACAGGGTTACACATGCAACCAAATCGTACAGAGTGAGTCTTTTAAAAGACTCCCCGTGGGACATGTGTGTAACGGAGCGAGGGAATGATGAAATACAGACCACGGACCCTGTATATGTAGGCTCTTTGTGGTGCATCCAAAACGTACGACGATTGCTTCTTGTTTCCCCTGAAGACTGCATTAGTATAGATTTTAACGTACGAGTACTATTAATGTGTGGAATATGATATGAGTAACGGCACTGCTTATGTATGGAAAACAAGGTACTGTATTCACATGTATGTACGACGGATATTTACGCCATTCATTAAAACATTGCATATTATTTAAACAAGGTGTAGTTAGGAATGTACTCGGGGAGGGGACGGGAGAGAGAGATTTTATATTTCTATTTTTTGAACAAAATACAAAATCTGTATTACTAAGAAATTTATAGTTACATATTTATTTATAATCCGTAAGTTCATATACAGATATGGAAACGCAAAATGCTATAAACATTCTTCATGTTTAAAGAAGATCACATATTCCTTGAATTGAAATAAAATACAACTTGTAATTGTGTTTTCATCTTTTATTTTTATTTCGGTGGGGGCATATGTCCCAATATATCATCCCCCATCCCAACTACGCCGCTGGTTTTAAATGTGTATCATTAATGAGCATAATAATATTGTGCTCTCCGTAACTAAACGCACTTGTATGATTATACGGCCAAAAGAAGACAGAACTGTTATAATATCAAACTTAAGGCTTTCATGTGTGCATGTTAACATTACTCACGCTATACAGCTAGAACTATTTACTTTAGAAACCAATCGATCTGATTAGCAAACAACCACTGCTCGTCGATTGTACTGTGCTGGTACTCGCGTATTATTACTTTCAGATAAAAATATTCTGGAAATAAACAATTTCTAACAATAAACTAAGTTATAAACAGCCATCACGTGTCACATATAAGTACTCGTTATCCGTCGGAGATTTGAACTCACAAATCTGCAGTTATATGGAGCAGACTTGCGCACTAACTCACTGAGCTACACAAACTACTCGCACTACGCTCGTGTGATGAGATATATATTGACGTTAATTCATAGTTATCGCGTATTTTGTAAAGTTGTGTTTATTATTTTGTTTTGACCGTGTGAGTAATATGCAGCGTTTCACATTACTTTTGCGTACATTAAGTTTCATTTTGTACTTACATATGTTTTACAGAACCTGTAATATTTTCGTAGACGGGCATATACGGCTTTCAGTTAAGAACTCGGGAGTCCGCCATTTTGTCTGTCCCAGCTTGTGGATATAGCTGACATTCAGAACACGTTCTACTGCTGCGGAGTTTGTGACTGGAGGTGACAGAGATGGAGTGAGTGAGAGAGAGAGGGTAGATGTCAATGTGGCAACTCCGCCGACATTCCCCACGCCACGAAAATGGGCTAGCGCTACGTGGTGTTCATCCTTCGAACTACAGATTCTTACCTGCTGGAGTGGTCAGAAAATTTAACCTGGGGAAGTCCACTCTAGGTCTATCTTTACACAATGGTTTGTCGGAGCCAAGGTGGGAACATAGGCCGCGTCGCAACCAAGGCAACAAGGCAGGATGATACAACGGTGGTTTACCATTGCCTTCTGAGGGATAGATGAGATCAAGCGAGATGAGAACGGAGCAGCGCTGGAATTCATGGGTGGGCGAAATGGGAGATACGCAAGAAAATCCGCAGACCAGCGACATTATCCGACACGATTCCAAAATGGGAAAATCCGACAGTGACCTGCCCGGGGACTGAACCGGTTCGCCGTGGTTGGAGGTGAGCGGACTAACCGCTAAACAAATGCGGCCCCCGCACTAGATGTATAGTTTGAAAACTTCCATTACTGTTTAGAAAGTTTACAACAATTGTTTTACACCGTACACAAAATTTTGGCCAATAGAATAACTCAGACGAGCATATAAATTCTGAACGTGTAATAAGTGCTGAAAAATAATTACAAATTTTGTACGCCCCTGTTTTAAGAACACTGAGTCAGTGAGAAATTCGGAAAGAAGATAAAACGACGTGTCTTGCTATCTGGCTAGTAATAAAACTGGTTACTCATCAGTGCAGCAAGTACGAAAAAAAAAGAAGAAGCAATACTAATGTACAAATAACTGTAGATTTTAACCTGCAAACTGCCGAATTGGGGAATTTTTTTTGTCAGTGATTTATCTCTTACCATGTGGAATTAAGGCTTAAAAATAATATAATACCTATATGTCGGAAATGGTATTTGAATATTCTACAAATGTTTTCATAGAAAGGTTTGGTATTTATGTCTCGAAGTGCTGGACTGCAAAATATTCACAATTTCCTGCTTTGGGACCTACTATGTACACTGCAAACTTGAATAAGTGAGAATTGAGCCAAATCAGCGAAAACAGTGCGAATTGAGCAATTATAATCAATGCCTGCAGATAACTAATTAATTAGTGTTTGAATTTCACTTCGTTGCACATGTTTACAACCCGCTCACAAAATTTGACACGTTTATCTGGGTCGTCTTCATTCATGGCGTGAAGTAACGCAGGAATGTAGAGCCTACGATTCACTTGTTTCAAAATGTAATGTACACTTCATTGCTGCCACTTGCCTCACGCACAGCTTACCGTACGGACTTTGACTTCCCGGTTGGTACGTGTGAATGTGTGCAACACAACCACCACACTTCCTTCGACCATTGTCAGTCTCTTCCTGCCCCATCGTTCTTTCTTCACATCACACACAGTTCCATCCCTCTCAAAACTTGCCGTGTAATCGTGTCAGTATTACATACCTGGTAGTGGCGCGGTATCGAATTCTGCCCTCCATCGTATGTGCATCTCAATCATGTTCTCAAATTTCTAATAACACTTTAAAATCTACTTACCTTATTCGAAAGAGAAGCTTGTCCCCTGCGCCATTTGCACTGCAATTATAGTGATACCACTCGTGGCTGCAAACGGAACTGACAACAGTATAATGGCTTCTTGCGCTCGCACGCAACAAACGTTATCCTCAGAGCATCAAATACACGTAATCGCGTCAGATTATCTTCAATAGTTTTTCTGTTATTTACGTTCAAAACGTGTGAACATTAATTTGAGACATTCACTAATATCAGCAGATCGTTATTATTTTTTTTTTTTTTTCGCAAATCACTGGAGTTCAGTGCTGGAGTGGCAACATTCTCGCTGACTTGTCAACTGGCAAAACAACGCTCACAGACGACAGCCAATTGCCAATATCAATATACACTGTTGAAGCGTACAAAGCCCGTCGATATTTCCCGAATGACTGACTGCTCCTCAAGCATGCATGTACTTATCTTGTCATTCATCTTTCTGTTTTAATTATCTGTGAACTGAAGCAGTTAAACTCTTAAAGCGGAATCTGGTACACATTTTACGAAGTTCTGTGCCGCAATGTGAGAATCCAGCAACGCAAATTTCTGTTGAACCTGGAGTTAGATGAGGCAAAATATTTTCTAAACATTCCCGACTGACAGAAAAGTTTACGCGTAACGTGAAATGTGCTCTTACAGCCAAGAGTGTTTCTCCCGGCGACCTAAATTTTTACCTCGCTGTACTTAAAGTGGTGTTTATGCAATGAGAAATAATGTTATCGAGAGTCAAGACTGCATGGCTACTTGTGTTTCATGTGTAGGGACAGGAACGTGAGGAAGAAAGGGATTTTTGGCAGCACTTACCTTTCGCAATATCGCTTTGAAAACAAAACACTTTGTACCATTTGATGAGAGGAACCATGTTGCACGAGACTAAGTAGAAATAACTTAGTAAGACGAGTTAGTGTTATTGCATCTTTATAAGTCTATGAATCTTAATTCACTCGCAGTTTTTAGAATACTAACAATTTTACAGAAACCTTTTTGTAGCAGAGTGACTCGAGAAAAGACGGACAAAGTGTTTTTTGTCTGTAAGCGATATCGTGTAAGGTGGCCGGGGCACGCCAATAGGCTGTTCACAGTAAAGTGAGCACTTTTGGATAGCGCGCTTAACAAGTTCCTTCCAGATTATTTGTATCCTTTCAGCAATTGTTAATATACACAATGTTACAAAATTGCATGACAATACTTGGGGGAAACATTCCACTCATCTGGAGGATGAAAAATTTTTCTAAGAATTTAGGTCCGCAAACGCATCGTTTCTTTACCACAGCCCGTAATACATAACGTACTGTGTACGGACCGCGGGCTGGATCATGTTACTGTGGGATGCCATCGCAGTTGTAATTGGCAACCCCATTCCAGCTCCCGAAGAGCCCTGTTGTTAATCCACTAGACTTTTATTTGTATGGACATTTAAAGGCACTTGTGTATACGACCCAAGTGGACAATGTGGGCACCCTCTGTAACCGCATTGTGACGGGTTGCGAAACAATCAGGAATTTTACAGAGATTCGTCAATGCATCCGGGTATCCATGCAACAGTGGGTTGATGAAGGTATTACGGGCTGTAGTAAAGACACGAAGCGTTTGTGGACCTATGTTAATGTAACATTTTTTCATCCTCCAGATATGAGGAATGTTTCCCCCAAGTATTGCCATGCAATTTTGCAACATTGTGTATAATAACAATTGCTGAAAGGATACAAATAATCTGGAAGGAACTTGTTAAGCGCGCTCTCCAAAAGTGCTTACTTTACTGTAAACAGCCTATTGGCGTGCCTCGGCCACCTTACACGATATCGCTTACAAACAAAAAACACTTTATCCGTCTTTTCCCATGTGACTAATAGAGTTTATACATCATATAGCTCTCAAATGGTAACGTCTAAGACCACAATAAATTTTTATTTATTTATAATGTTTGTTGAGAGGATTTTAAAAAGTTATCACTTAACTGTAAAATTGCCTGTAAAACCATTTCATTTTTAAAACCACATACATACTTTCGCTATACCTTTCCCACACTAGGCAGCCGCGTTAAGGATGCCGTCTGCCCGGATATCCAAACAAAACCTACAGCTTCAGTCGTATACGAAATATTTTGTATCCGAATACTTACTAGTTTGTGTATTCTATTTCGGTCCCAAATGGGAGTGCAATTTTTTTTGTAAGAATGGCTAAAACAAGTGTTTCACGATAATTTTTATGTGTGAAACTTCTGGTACACCCCACTTTACATAGCGCAGGACCATTGTTTTCGTCATTACACCATTAGACGATAGGGTCACCGATAAAAGTCTTAAGAGGCGAGTCGACTAGAGGAAGAAAGCACGGCAGTTCAAACCCTTGCCCATAAAGGCGATCATGCATTCGATGTGAGCAACCCAGATCGTCCTTAAGCGTTCCCACGAATCTACTGTATGCTTCGGACACGCAAAATACCACACACATTAAGCAGATTTCGTTAGCGCTGATCACAGATGAAGCGAGGTGAATGTGGAGCAGCGATGGACTTCAATGGTGAAAGATACGGGATACCCCGAGAAAACGCGCTTGCCAAAGGTAACGTTCGGCACGTTTCTCAATTTCGGCCTGACCCCGTTGCGAATCGAACTGGATCCACCTTGGAGGGAGGCGAGTGATCTAACGTCAACTTCACCGCATCTCCTATGGACAGGAAAATTTTGCTGGTTCACTGCTCTTGGACGAGATCCCATAATTCTCTGTTCATCCGAGCTTCAACTTATTGTACATTTATTGCTGCCAGTGAGTAACTAAATTTTATGCCCAGACCTGATAGTTTGGAATTCGCTTCTTATAGTTACAGGCATTTCGTCTCAGAATGCAGCACGTGCTTATATTTTAAGCGATACTATAATACAGTGACATTGTAATACTATGAGCAAAATTAAATGCATTTTTTTTTCAGTTTTGTATTTTAGCCTAGTGGTAGGTTTTTGCTTATATTCATATTAGAGTGTAATTACAGTGTAATTAGAGTGTAATGTAGTTGACGAATTAAATTTTTCTAGTTCGTTGGGGCAAGTGTCCTGGGGCAAGAGTCCCCACAAACGATTATGCGGTCTCTTGTACCACAGTAACAATCATTATTAAAACCTCCTGAAACTTTTTTAAATATAATTACGCAAAACTTATACAGTTTGATTGTTTTGCAGAAATAAAATTTAGATAAATGCTATATTAGAAGAAATATCAAATACAATGGTTTACAGTAAGGGAAACAAAGATGTTCGTTAAATCAAAATCATCAGCCTAGAATTAGTCTGTTGGCAACAGTTTTCAACGATAGAAGTAATGATACACTAATACAATTCTAACAAATTTTAGTGAAATGGTATTCCAAACTGAAAGTATATTATGCAAATGAACGTAGTAAATGGATATCAGCACATCCATGGTAGATGCAAAACGCAATTTAAGATTGTTAATTTGTTTCTGCTGGCTTATGAAAAGGCAACTACGATTTGAATTGCAGCCAAAGGCTTCTAGGCATGTGGCATATTGCTAATGTATCACGATATTTTTTTCTGAAGTTGTCTTCCATCTGAAATTACTGGCAGGCCTCTCTTCCCAAATAATAATGACACCCAATCGTCTCCTGTTGCTGATAGTACTAATAATATGAGTGCAGAAGAACAGCTTGTTTCTACTTGAAAGCACATTACAAAATTTTAAGACACCACTGTCACAAATGTTCCGGTTAGGCCTACTGAAAGTGGCTATGAATATGTTTGTAAAGAATTTGCTAAATGTAGCTCTACTGACGTCTCCTCCAATGGCCGCCTTAGGAATGTATTCCCTCTTGTGAATTGTTGTGTTTCGCAATAACTAATCAGGGCCTTCCCAAAAGCCAGTAATCCACAAAAGGGGCCCAGAAATACAGGACGGTATCAAATACATCGTCGCCATATGTATGCTAAAATTCTCTAATTACAGGGTGAAATATAATAGGCTTAACCTAAATAAAGCGACCGTAACATCAAAATCAGTAAGCTTGAAGACAAAAGGCGCCGGAGCAAAACGAAAATTATCTTTAGAAGGCGAGAAACACATTAAAAGCTCTAGTGAGATAGATTATTTCTGTGGTGGATGTTTTGCACTGTACGAAGAACCTTCATCTGTGGGATGGATTATGTGCATCGAATACGGATCATGGTGGGAGAAATCCTGTACTGATTATATGGGAAAGGGCTTTTTCAAATGTAATAGATGCCAATATGACTCTTACCCCACTGTAATAAGATTTTTGCCCCACGTGTGGGACAAATTTTCTAATATGCATTCATGTATTCTATTTGTATTGCAAGTTCTCACATATGAATTAAAATGTCAGTTGTACATAACCATACACATGCATTGTCGGAGTATATACATGTAGTTTTATGTGAAATTCATAATTGCGACAGACACAATCGACTACTGTTTTCTTAAGTGCGGGCTCATGCCCCACATTACCCTATGTCTTAACAAAAAATAAATTTTCTGCTAAATATCTACCTTTTGCAATAAAAAAAAAATTCACTGGTTAGTTATTGATAGAAAAAATGGAAAATCACGAACAATTTTTAGACAACATATCTCCCAAAATACTAAAATACTGTTGTGTCATGATCCTTTTATGCCTGAGTGATGCTTTTTCAACGAGTCTTGGCACTTTGCAGACCAATCAAAAAGTCTCGCTTTTGATTGGAAGAATTCTCATTGACTCAGAGAAATTGTACACACAGGAGAGCCAATAATGAAAGAAAATTTAATGAAGTATGCACAGTACGTTTAAACCTAAGAAATAGTAAACTTTTCCTGTGATACTTCACTCTATCTAATTACTGAATATTCTACAAGTTTTGACAATAAAACTAAGGCTACTGAAATAAATTTATGTATAATTGCTGTAAATTGTTCTGTATCTTTTAAGCTCGAGGCTTTAATTAAAAGAACGCACTTTTTAAAATTAAATAATCTTTGATTCTAATCCTCATGTTTTCCTCAAATAATTTCGTGTTCTGTTAAGTGAAATTTGAGGCAGTTGTAGAGCCAATGCCATGGAAGAAACCAGCGAGATCTCAATCAACGCACGATAAACTAAGAAACGCTCAACACCTACTCCACGTTTGCCGGCGCCTCAAGTGGGAACAGGCAAGCTCACGGAAATGAAATGGAACTGCGGTCCCTTTGATGTACGTGCACTTACTCTTGATTGGCCGAGTAATTACCTGGATGAATCGTACATATGCTTGATTGGTAGAGGTATGAATATTTCACGGCTACAGGGACATGCTGTATGCTATAGACATAAGTCCTTTGTACAATCTAAACCCAGGCGTTGGTTTAGTCATTGCTGTCTACGTGACCTGCCAGGTATACCACAGAGCACGTAGCACGGGATCGCGATTTTTGTTTTCTTGCGGGTTTATTATCTCGTAACCGACACGTCGTTCTCTAGAGTGATCCTGATAAACTAGGATCAAGTTACACAACTGAATATAGCCGTTTCAGTTACACAAATTTACTGTTTTATGCGTTTCGTGGTTGGATGATTTTAACTGCCACGCAGTGCAGGTGTCTGCCCGCAAACCACACACACTCAGTGTCAGAGTTACCTAATTCTGATTGGCACAATCAGGTAAGTAATTGTCTCTCGACAAAGACACGTGTGCAGTAACCGGAGGAAAACTGCACGTATTCCATACGGCATTGGAACCTAGCCTTCGCGGGAATAATTTCGCTTAAAACGTGTGGCCCTAAGTTTCAATATAATGCTCTGTCATATAGCTAGATAAAAAAAAACTATATCCATGCTTCATTTAACTGGCAGTAGCATTTTATGAGTTTACGGAATATAGTGTTCTGCAAAAAATAACACCTTCAACAAGTATGCGATTTCCCCACACTGGTGTATATATATATATATATATATTATATATATATATATATATATATATATATATATATATATATATATATATATATATATACTGTACAGTGCTGGTCATTAGAACCACTTAGTTTGCAACATCCGGGATATAGGACACGGTGACTACAAGAGTTAATTTACACACGTTTGAAATGTAGCTCATTCTCAAAATTAATTCGCTAAATTTCCTGGTCTCTGCTGATTTGCAGACACCAGCTGTTCGCATAATATTTCGGCTATAGACAGAATGTCAACGAATGCGCACGTGTTTTTAGGTGAACACTAATATCAGACGGTTAGGGTAAATGTCAGTTAGCAGGGATAACCTAACATATAACATAGAGTAACGTGTGCTTGAAGAGAATTGGGATATGGGTACTGATGTAAGGGCTAGCCTATGAGCAGGTGAACACTATATAGATTTGTATTGTCAGCATTAATTTCACGTTATGTTTTGGCGACTTGTTATACTGCAGCCTCAAGAATGTTATTCAGTATAAGAGTGGTCCAATCTAAGTAGCAGCAAGAAAGTACTTATGTTTAAAGTATATCCCAGGACAGCTTACACTAGTGATATCCCGGGATCTCTACCGATAGGGGCTGTCTTTGAACCTCGCTCATGGGTGCCGAGGAGCGAAAAGGCTTAAGGTGAAGAGCTTGAATACGATAGTCAATATTGTTGTACATTTGTACATACACGATGCACACCGTTAAAAATGATAACCTTCGCGAAGGTATTGTATTCTGACTTTCCACATATGAAAGGCAAGGTATCCAAATCATTCGTGATGTGACGTCAGATACGGATCAGAGTTTCACTGGCGTAGGTTCCAGCAATACCATCATTCTCTGCATGGCAACACAACACTATTCGCAATAATCAAAAATTTTACCAAGAAATTATTTTAGAGACATATTTAAGCATCCTTTGTAGTAATTAATTTTTGTAATTTTACAAGAGCCGTAAATGGATTACATTAACAAAGTATGTAATCGCCAGGAATCACTTTCATTCATGAAGTCAAAGCTACGAACTATTACATTGTGTGATCAAGATTTCTCTTAAAACAAGTAATTGTGTTTAGAATTACTTACTATTAAATAATAATAATTGAAATGGAGGATATCGTTTGCTTCTAACGTTCCTTCTAGTGTACAAATTACTTCCCTAGTAAATATACACTCATGTGATTAGCTGATATGTGTATTTTTCCTGCCCGATAATTTTTGTAATGAACTGAGCAGACTCTTATCATAACTTATTGGTTTTCAGTGCCAGTAACGTTCCTTAAAATGCAAACATTAAAACACACCATATATTCTGCAATGAAAAAAATATAACTATGCAACTGTTCAATCCACCTGTAGTCTTAATGTCATTCTGAACGGCAGTTATTCTCTAAATAAATACCATCAACATTTTCCAAGATGTAGTATTATATTATTGCCCGGGATAACAGCACACAACCACCAAAATATAAGGCAGGGCTCTGAAAAATGTGATCTTGGAGTTAAGTACTTTCATATGAAATATTATTATTATTTTTTCATTTTAGAAAAATACACTTCGGAAATATTTCCTACACTGTCATTTTATCGATACACTATTTTAGAGAGCACGATGAAATAGTTTGAATTCCTCTTCTCAGCAATGTAAGTAGAAATACAAACCTAAACTTATAATATTATAGATATATGTATCGTAGTTTTTGGAAGGAGACATTTGGTATTTATACAAAAAAATAGAAACGGGTGTCTAAGAACTTTTCTTGCGAAAGTACAATAAAATACTGCAATGACGTCCCACTGGGGTCACATGAATCTGGAATACTTGGGTCTTTTGGGTTATGCAAGCTTGGCTATTCTGTAGTGGAAGCTCAGCTTCTCACTATCTAGCTGTGGCCGACGGGAGATCTAAGGGGAGTTTTGTGTCTGCCAAAGCAGGTCAAGTTTTACTGCGAGGAAGTTATATCTTCCGGCAATTGATCGCCACTCAGTGCTGAATAGTCTAGATGAACAATGAGGACCATCAGCTATGATCACATAAAATTTTTATTCAGTATTTTATTACAATATTCCGGTCCTGTGCCAGCAAACCTCGGTTTGGCAAATGTATCCCAGATTAAACGTTACTTATTTTTATTGATAGTACAGAAAAATGTACGAGATCTGAGTCAGTAGTGTGTTAGGATTTTAGGTGGCACTTCAGCCCACATTTGGTCTTAAACGATTAAAGCTGCTGAAAATAATAGCAGTTTTACTTTAAGTATTTTGAATTTTATTTCTTACATGGCTACAACGTACACGCATACAGAGTCCAGTAGAGACTGAGAAAAAAAACGTGACTGGAAAAAACACCGACAATCTTCTAGGAGTGGAAGTAGGCCCACACCGAGAAAAATGTTTTGTTAAATTAAACCAATTTAGTTTGGCAATGAAGTATTTTCTTGTTGGAACCAATTATTTGGTTGTTCTTGTTTGGTTGTACCAAACAGAGATTTAGTTGGTGCAACCAAAGTTTTGTTTGTCTCTATGTCCATACATTAAAGAGTTTCAGTTAATATAAAACAAGAATTACAAGTCCGACTGAAACTACAATCGAAATCACATGTGTTTGAGCGCTTCGCTTTAGCATCTCAGCTAAAGTGACCACAGATGAAGTTGGGATGATGTTAAATAAACACATTTCAAATATTTGTCAGCGTGTACTGTTAAATATTACAAGTTTTACAGCATTACTTTATAGTTTCAACTTGAACTTATTTTATTAGGAAGTTTATGCCGTTATTAAACATCAGTAAATGCACCAGCAAACGCTGTTGCTATTCTTACTGTCACAAAAATGCAAACAACCCCTCGAGCTGTAATCTCGTACGGAGGCAGTCAAATGAGTGGCCAAAAAAAAAAAAAAATATATATATACACACATATATATATAGTTTATTGAACAAAATATTTTGTTTATAGTCTAATTTATTTTGGCCCAACAAAGATGATTTGTTTATTCAAGCGTGTATTTTGCTAGACAAACAAAAGTAATTTTGTGGCTTTGCAATTTGTATTTACTCAACAAAATGTTTTGTTGTGGAAACAAATTATACTTTTGACCCTATACCAACAAATCTTTTTTTTTCTGGGCTTCCTCTCGGTGCTAAACGGAGCAAGTTTTAATAGTGTGCGACGTGTCATATCACTCTTTATTGGGTGTAGGAAGGGGAGATTTAGTGACTAATTGTCGACTAAATATCGTGCGGATCGATTATTTCCTAACATTAAACATCTAATACAAATTATTTTAACGCTATTGATGCCAGCGACTGGAAGAAATCTGTCTTTCGGAACGGCAATGAATAGAGTACGTTTAAGAGTGTAAGAGACATTAAAAATCAGCTCACAATTATGAATGCTCGCCTATAGGCCATTCACTCTTAATTGAGCACTTTTGAAATAAACCACTGAGAAATACCAATGCTCTTTCAGCATTTATTTTATCGTACACACTACCTGGCATGCGCACAGCTATGTTAATAACCACGGTGAAAGTGTAGCAGTATTTATTAACATTGAATTAAGAGTGGTTAGGTATAATTTGCCAATACTGAATTTATTTCTTTTTCTTCCTGGTTTTAGAACATCTATGCGTAAGAATAAACAAATCTGTAAAATAATTACATACATAATTATTTTAAAGTTTTACTTGACCGAAGCAATAATAAAATTATGAGGCTCATGGAGATGTTAATTCTACATATGGTGTAACATTAAACAATGTGCATTTATGTAGACCTTGAGCAGGACTTTCAAAAGTGCTCAATATACCGTGAACATACTTTAGCAAAATCTCACCATGGACTGGCGGACAGGTGGGAACTCATAAGGGTGGCAGCTGAAATATTCGCAGTTAGAGATTCCTCCCAGTCAACCGGAGAGTTGTAAACAAGTGACGTCATGCGAGCAAACAGAAAAACAGGACTTGCTATTTGTCTGGCGACATTTTGGTCCATCGCTTAGGACTTCCCCGTCTTGTTAACTAATTTTGTAAAGTTGCAGTGAGGTACAGTCTAACAGCGAAACTTATGTGTGCTGGTGCACCATCGAAATGAAAAAAAAGTATGAGCAATTCTGTCTTCAAATAACTCTAGGCAATGTCCCGGGTAGAAATCAGAGTTCATGATAAATAACAACACATATTGGCCCACTTGTTTACGCTTAGCTTGTGTTGAGTGCCTCTGATGAACATTGCATGGGTTTGGTCCTATAACTAAACGTGGCTGTTGTGACAGCTGAAAAGTTTATCTCGTTTTATCAACACTTCATAAAATAACATGATGTGTTAAGAGAACTGCTTCGTTGCATGATGTGCTATTGAAGACGTCCAATCTTTGAAGTTCACTCTGTATGAGTAGCCTTCTGTATAAGGGTTTGCACTTTTTTAAGTTGGTACGTATGTAAGTCTTCTCAGCTACAGCGTGTACTTCATGCTTTCTTAGTCCATTTCAACTCGTATCCTTTGCTACATTTAAACATTTACACTTTTTTAACTGGGGTCCTCAAAACTGCCCAAAATATAATGTATCTTTTTACCCGACAGCAAATCACAATCACTCATAGGCGTTTCTTCTGACACAATTATAATTTCTTGATAAGGATACCCTAGCTGTTAACCCCGTTACTGTTTACTATAAGTAATATAGAACAATGGAGTCTTGTAGTTGTTCTGAGAGAACGGGAAGTGTTATATAACTGAAAATAAAACACCCAACATACAAGAAGTTATCAGTTTGTAAATTTCGGGTTTCATTTCAGCCAGTGGAACTAATTACTTATATTCTTGTGTTGGTCAGTTGGCACTGAGGCATTGTTGCCCTAAAAACTTCAATCAGTGACAAAATAAGTTAAGTATAAGTCACTGCATGTCAACTATTAATATGCTGACGACTAACTTATCTGTCGAACAGAGTGGGAGCCAATAGTCCTTAGAAGAGGAATTCGCTGGACTACAGGAAATACAGCCATGAAATTAGCATGATTAGAAAAGTTGTATAGTTAGGAAGTTACTGCTGATTACCACACTTATGGGGAACTTTATTATTTCTGGTTTAGACTACAATAAATATGTAAATATTGTCAAAGTTAATACTTTAATGCTCATTACCATAAACTGGGGCTATGTTGCACTTACTGAGGTAACATTGGTACACTCAAAATGTTTTTTCTGGTGTCATTTGGTAAAGAATAAATAACCATGAACTCGCCAGTTAACATTAAAAATTTTAAACACACTACACATACCAAATGTCACCAAAACCATAATTTGTACGGACCAGCAGATGCAAAGTATCCCCAGTTTACGGCACATTTAATTTTACGTGTGTTGCCACTAAAATAAAAAGTAAACATTAAAAATATTATAAGACACAGAACTACATATGTATCAAGTTGCTACGCACCACATTGTGACCAATTTAATAATAATTTTATTAAAATATGCAGCTACAAAATTATTATTTTTTTGTGGAATTGGTGATTTCAGAAATGTTCACTTAACTGTGCAGCAGTTGCAGTCAGTCCATTGGCCAACTACTGCTTGTCTTAATCACTCGCGCAGAGTGACATTTGCGCAGAGTTACACGTGCGCAGTGATACTTGCACTGTGTGATGTGTGCGTGAAGCAACACTTGCGCAGTGTCGAATGTACGCGTTATACTTGCCAAAGCGAAACATGCATGCAGGAGCACTTGCGCAGTGTTACATTTGCTCAGAGTTGTGGGAGAAGTGACACTTATGAGAAATGACACTCGCATGGAGGGACATTCGCGTGGAGTGACACTTGCGCAGTGCGAAACTCATGACGAGTTACACTTGCTTAAGTTGACAATTGTGCATATGGCCTCTTTCTTGGAGTGTCATTTAGGTGAAATGACACTTGCAGGGCACGAAATTTTCACAGAGAGAATGACACGTTCTCGGAGTGACAGAAGAACATTTGAATATTAGCAATACCCTACCCAAACAACTTGGTTTTAAATCTCAAATAAAACTGCGAAGATTGAGCTGTAGCCTAAATTATGTTCAGCTACATTTACATGAACCAATTATGATCTAGACAAGTAAGACGGTTCGCAAATCATATGCCCTTAGGTAATATCATTAGTCATTGAGTTTCGCAGTGTGCAGTGTAGTTCAAAAAGTACCTACACATTCGTAATCTACACAATTGTGTACACTATATCTGAATAGGTTGAGTCTCTAAGCCGGTAGAATGTCGTTTCCAAGAAAAACACAGCATGACGTTAGGTTAGGTAATACAAAGAGTCTGCATTTCTCTGTCCTCTCGGCACCTTCAACCTCCGCGCAAGTGTCAGATCAAAAAAAAAAAAAATCTTTTGGTTTTAGACTTCCAATAATAATCAAATGTGTCGCGTGGAAGTCGAAAAAATTTCACTCTGAGCTACCCTTTTTAAGTGTTGCGAGCTCATCATAAGAGATTCCGTGGTTTCCTCGAGATCATTTTAGTACAAGTAAGACTTCGGAAACATCTGCATTTCGGGTACTTCTGTAATTCAATAACAGTTTACGGAGACATGCGCTGGAGAATTCTGCGCCGATAACTAACTTGCAAGAAAAATAATGATCGATTCCCCCTGCTCTGGGGTTAAACTGGCCACTGTTTATGGCAGTAGCTAGGGGTAGTGGAATTTTGCAAAAAGGTTTAAAGACAAGTTATGTTTCAAAACACTGTAGAGTGATTTACCTATCTTGGTCGGCTGAATTACTTTTTGACAAGTATGAACTGACTACACGCGAATCACGCAGGAGCCGTCTTGATGTTGCCGAACTCTAGAGTGGCCCGGCCAAATGTGAAAACGCCTTCTAAAGCAAACAGCAACCAATGGCAATAGACAAATTGACATTGGATGTTTATCGTATTGAAGTCCACCGTGTACTCATATTTTTTCGCGAAAAGTCACTAGCTCTAGCAATAGATAATGGACGAACAGTCGAGGCTAGAGTATACACACCATTGAGGCACACAGTAGATAACTACACTTAGAAATAGTGTGGTGGTTCCTTTGAAGGAGACGTACCTATTCCCTGATTGGCTGCGCGAAGCTCTGAGAAAGGGCCTTGTGTCTTTTTGGCTACAGCATTACACGAATGCTTCCTCATTAGCTGACAAAAAGGGCACCAGACGCAGATTGGCGAACGGTGTTCCAAAATGTTGCTAGACAGTGACACCATTTTACTGGCATGTGCGGCTAGAGTTCGTGATATAAGCAGCTGTTTAGCATCCGTATTCTAAACTACTCTGTGACTGAGAAGTCTTGAATACAAGTTACTGAACAAGGAGAATTTCCGTGTTACTACTCATCACGACAGCATCGATGACAGTTGCGTAGCCAGAAATTTCTCATGGGGCTTAAGGGTATGGGGAAGTTTTGGGGTAAGTGAGTGAAGAGATATGGGAAACTCTTATCATCGAGGCCTTGAGAGCCGATGAAGGTAAAACGAGGTGAGTATGGAGCAGCGCCGTAAAGCAAGGGCGGGGGAAACGGGAGATCCCCGAGAAAACACGCCGACCTGCGGCATCGTCCAGCAATATTCCCGAATGCGAAAATCTGGGAATCGAACCCGGTTCGCCTAGGTGGCACCGAGTTGTCTAGCCACTTAATCACCGCGGCCCGAGGAAAAGGTCAAGGGGTCTACACCGACTAAATTGAATGGAGGGCGGTTACACCATCATCAGTGGTGTTGACATATGTCGAAATTTGGATAAATTCCATGAGAAAATTACCTCACATCCTAGTGAACGACAAATGAATATTTATGTCATTATTATATATTAAATATTTTAATTCAGATTTTGCCAACTTAATGGTCAATAAAGGAGGGGGGGGGGGGAATTAAAAATCCCCAATCCCCCATTCAAAACTTTTTGGCTTCGCCCTTAGTCGAGGAAAATTGCTTCGCATTTATAGGTGGCGTTCGCATCGCGGCCCCTGTGTCGTCACGCCGCCAGGACTGACATAAGGACGGCCCCTGGCCACCGGCGCCAGCTGCGAAGTGGGCGGGGCCTATCGATCACGTGGCGCGTGACGTCACCGCGTCGATCACACTGCCTCCTCTCCCACCACTCCAATACCCCTCCGGGCGCATAACGGCCATCAGCGAGTCCGGCGCGCCTGATCAATGGGGGTGGCCGCGGGATCAACCCCCTCGCACCCCCTCGGCAGATGTCACGGCGATACATGACGCTGCTGACCCCTGTCCCAGGGACCTGGTTCGCGTCACCATCTGTCCCACATCTGCCATAAGCTAGGGACAATGAAAAAATCACCCCGTGTAATACGTGTTTGATTATTTCCTAAACATGACATATTTCACAACCGTTTTATACTTACGATGAAACGATGGTGTGTTATTTTTGATTATATTAACCTTTTATCCATATTTCTATGACACATGGTAATATTTAATTTGCAGTTAATACGGATAAAACAGGTGAATTGATAATGCCTAGAAGGAAAATGTTCTTATGCAAAATATTATTACAGTGAGTGAGCAGGAATCCGGGTCATTGTCCCTTTGGTGAAGTTTGCTATACTCGATTAAGCTTTGTTTGCACGAGGTGGAGGAATATCCTGGAAGTAGGAGTTTATCAGGTCTTTGTAAAATTTTGAAGTATGGACTAGATATGCGTAGCCCTTTCAGAACTACATTAAGGTCATTGGTGCATGCAAGCAGTATATTTATGTAATATGTGCCATAACTTGTTTCACAGAGGATTTTTAAAAATTTCTGGCACTTCAAGACGCAAATAACATTTTTTAGCACATTCTTACGTGGTTACATATTCACTGCCGTTATTACTCTCGTAGCACTGATTGCAAATAAGAAAACAAAGGTTCTTTCTTTTCGTCCATCAGTGCTCCGAGAATAATGACAGCAGTGAATATCTAACAATGTAAGAAGGTGCTAAAAGTTGTTATTTACGTCTTGAAGTGCAAAGAATTTGGAAAAATCCGCTGTGAAACAAGTAATGATAAAAATTATATAAATATTATGCTTTAATGAGCCAATGGCCTTAACCGCTTGAAGCTCACATTTTTCGTTTCATCCGTGGTGACAGATGAAACATTTTGTATGAAAATTATTTATATTAACACCTAATAGTAACGCGAGGCGCGGTGATGTAGAGGCCAGCTTTTTGCCTCCCGCATAAGCGAACCGGGTTCGATTCGCGGCGTGGTCACACCCGGATGTTCAAATGTGGGAAACCGCTCCGGACAATGCCGCTGGACGGAGGGTTTTCTCACATTCCGGCTCTGGTCCATATACACCTCACTTCACCCTCATCGACTCTGAAGACCTCGATGTTGAGAACCGTCTGGTTTTAGTACCAACGGGAGATAGCAGAATTGATTACTGTGTAGGTGGCTGTATTTCAATGTTAAAATTGATGAGAAAAGTATAGTTAGGTTAGTGTTTAAGAATGTGTGATATAATGCGATTGTTATTGGAAATTGGATTATTATGTGCGTATTAAAACAAATAATAATGCAATATTTAAACTTAATGTGTTTCCCATGTATTTGTGTAAAATTTGTGTCAAATATAAAATTGTGATTAAAGTCACCTAAGACCACGTACACTGTTTAGAGTTACCTAACCAAACTGACGTAACATAACTTATCCTAAGGTAACCTAACCTAACTTAACCTATGCTAACCTAACCTTACCTAACCTAACTACATTCCCCTAATAATAAATCACAATGTAAAGTAGTTTCTGTTGTTCTGTCGCACAAGCAGCAATTAGTTGTAAATTATGACGTAATAACAGTTGCCAATAGCGTTACTCACTGAAAATATATGTCCGTGTTGGTTCAGGTTTTTGACTGCGAACAGCACCGGTCATGATTTGAACAATCCGGCCAAGTGGCGTAAATAAATATACTCGGCAAAGACTTAAACAGTTAATCTGTGGTTTAAGGTCTTATAAATAAGAAGATTTATAAGGTGTGCTGTACAGGGCATTTGTTTCATTGTCACAAACAATTAGCCGTAGGCTTTTTGTTCGACTGTAGTAATACGAACGATTTTTTGACTTAGGACAAATACGAATACAGTTATCATGAAAACATAACATGATTAAAAAATTTCAGCCCGCGAATTAACGTGCAATAGAAAGTGTAAACACTTTGAGTCACAGAGTATAATATGAATATGAGACTTTTCAGAGGATATGGCTATTGGAGTGGAGGGGTTTGGGCGGCCCATGCGGGTGAAACGAAGTGGATATGGAGCGGCGCCGGAATGCGAAGACTGTGATACGGATTTTTTGTAAATTTTCCTATTGGTATGTGTGTGTGTGTATATATATATATATATATATATATATATATATATATATATATATATATATCAAACACAGATATATATACATATATATCTGTGTTTGACATTCGTGCATTTTTTCATAATATTACACCTCTAAAGCCTTATAAGCATATTTAACCGCAATTTCATAACAGTTCGAGATGCAGACACGAATCTTGGTATGTGGAGGGGCTACTCCCCATCTAGCAAATGCATTTATGTAGAATTATGCCACCGAACCACTTCTTATAAGTATAGTTGGTTAGTTGGCCACTATTTCTAAACAGCTTGAAATTACATTTCAAAAGGCAGATTAACTGAGCAATATATTTCTGCCGTTTTTTGGGGGTGTTGAAACGCAAGTTATGGCTCACGGACAAAGACGTGAGAAATTTGCGTTATTATTTATTTACATGCTAGACGTCACTGCCATATACCTGCCTGACTGCACTTCGTGATTACATTGGCTACTGGCAACTGTTTGACGTCGTTCACCTGCATTCATGCCTTCCTGGATATTTGTTTCTCAGCCGCTGAGCTCTAACTATTAGCTGAATGCAACATAGAGACGTGCCACCCAGGTTGTCAGTCGATGGGAGATGTCAAATGAGCATACAGCAAACTGGAGTTCAGTTTGCAGCCAGAAAATAACGCGAATTTTGCACGTTCATACTTTTGGGAGGAGGGAATGATGGATAGAACTTTAACTGCTTACTGTAATGGTAACATGGGCCTCAATGAAGCAGCGAGAACTTCTGAAAGAGAATGATTCTCTTAAAAATAACTTCTTCGTGAACTAAGTAAGCAATTCGTTGGTGTTTTGCAGGAAGTCAGTTATCAACAAAATACAAAATGTTCAGGAGAGCAATAAAACTGCTTCAAAAATAGACAATAATAAAAGATTAAAATTTATACCAAAAATACCTTCCATTGGATAGCATTTACTGGAATAATGAAAACACATAAAATAATCTGCAATACTGCCCTTACTGCATGAAACATTATTCACAAAATGTTGATAGTGGCAGAACAATGTTGATACAGGTTTTAGTGCATTACAATCTTTGTTACATGTTTGCACTTTGCTCCATACAGTATTGTTAAACAGAATACAAGACAATTAATTCAAAAGAGTTGAGTGTTTATAAAATAACAAAACATTTTACTGAAATATTTCAAAACATGTCAACTTGCCTTTTCTACCAATCATTACTATTAACGTACAAATTCCTACTGAGAAAAACTGTAATCATAGTCTTCCTGGTCACTGTCTGGCAAACAGTCTGGCACACTTCATTTCCAAGGAAGCTTTTGGTATTCATTCCAACAACGTTGAGGAATAATTTTCTTCTCGCACAGTAGCTTTAGATCCTTGTATTTTTGTGCTGCAATGGGTATTTTTGCCTTGTAGAGTTGTTTCGGAAGATCAACTTCGTCATGTTTCCGTGGCCTACCCCTCACCTGTTGAGTTCCAAGCGCAATGGATTTTGGAGTCTCTTCTTGAAAAGAGTACTTAATCTCAACACTGTCAGACCCCTTACACAATGTTATCTGTCGAATTTCTTTAAACATTATCTTGTTTCCCGGAACATGTTCCTTTCGTTGTGGAGGAAAAAAGATTATTTCTGTGGGTTTCCATTGCTTGAAGTCATTATAATTCATCACGTAGACTGTGTATGGTTCGAGCGACGTATGCGCATTTTCAATCCACGTGGGCCATTGTGAAGGTGCCCACACTACCCTGTGTTTCAGATTTGTTTTAATCGCACTGTGAACAGAATCAACGGGCTTGTATAAGTGGCCTGGAAGGAGATACTTTATTATGATGCACGTAATTGTTGACAATTGTTTCAAAGTGTAGGCAATCATGCTAAGCACGACATGATTCTTGTTCTGCCCTGGGCAGCTATCACAATACAATGATAAATTTGTAGTGGTTTTCTCAGCGTCGACCTTACTGATATACATTTATAACAAAGAAACTATTTCATTAGCGCCTCTTTTGCCGTCCCACTCACCCCACACATAACAGTACACCTTTTCTTGTATTGTTTTCGTACACAGTGAAGTTGTACACAGAGTATTTGCGACTATAATAAAGTAGCATGCTGTCATCATGTGGGGTGTTCAACACCTTCTGCAGATCGAAACTAACACACCAAAATCCATCAGTTCCACTGGCTTTCTGATCCTTAGCAAATGTTCCTTATTTGATATTTTTGCCCCTTATGTGTTCGTCGAATATTTCAAGCTAGTAACCACTACTCATTAGGTTCCCTTCCTCTTTGGCAAGACACATTGTATATTTGTCTTTTTTTGGAATATGGATTCCAATGTTGTAGTCTTACCTCCACGCTTTCTTGAAGACACCTGACTTTTTGAAAGGAATTCCTTTAATATTGCAGTCTTCTTTGTATAACCTGTACACATTTTTGAGGCTTTTAAATTCTGTGGGGATGTACACCTTGGTGGACAAGTTACGGCAGTAGTGGGATGGCACTACTGGTAAAGTTCCAATAAATGTGTGAATTCAATCTCTCACCTCAGCACTGGTTTTGTTGATAGGCGATTTTCTTCCACGCTGGTCAGGTTTTGCACTGCTGAGTTTGGCTATATTTTCCCAAGTGTAACGAATAGTTTTTTAAGATATGTCCAATGTTCTCAACAAAAATTTAAGGCATTCAGTTACCCATGTCCCCACTCATTGGAAGTGTGTACACTCTTGTGTTTCTCTGTTTGCATTTATCTTTGGCCCATCTCCGTTTATTTTATATTTGATTAATAGAAGATAATAGCCAATATCTTTGCTTGTTATGATTAGAGGGTTCCCAATACAGTCGGAACACTTCTTGTCTCTCAAGCTCAGAACATTTCTTTGAACAATCATTATGAGATTTCTTACTGAGGCATGGGCTTGGTTGCAATTTTATCCCACAAAAAATGACCCTTTATCATTAAGATAAGGTTCTCCCCTGCTTATCTGTCGTCTACGCTTGCCCCTAAGCCATCCACTCACTTCTTTCCTTTTTCTGCTAGGCAGAATTTCACTCGAGTCCTTACTTCCACCAGCCAAATTATTTGCTTAATGATTAGTGTTATTATTTACACCACTTGTCAAAACACTTGAAACAGTGTTTTAATCCTGTACGTTATCAACATTTTCAATTACATTTGTCTGGCACCCTATTATTCCATAACTACAGCTTGGTAGTGTACTTGTAAGAGTTACAGAACCATCAAACACAATGTCAGCATTTTCAATGTCACTGCTCGTAAATGTCTTATAGACATATGACAAGAGATATGACAACGCCCTTACTGTAAAACGATTCAGAAGAATAATTATATAGAGTGGTTGTACAATCTCAAAAAAGTCAACATTTGTTGATAACGCCCTTCCTGCACACCAATGAAGAACTTTTGAAAGAGAATGATTCTCTTTAAAATAACTTCTTCGTGAAACAAATAAGAAATTTATTGGGTAACAATTATAATAATTTTAGGGGTATGCCCGATAGTATGTTGGGAGCAGCTGGTTTTAGAAATGCGTTATTTTTATTAAGGCGTGTCAGAAAAGAATGATTTCTGAGACGTTTGTTATAACAATACAACCAGTAAAATACATCATTTACAAAATTTCATACATTCTTTGGTTATACTGTAATGTGGATAGTGATTTTAATATGCCACTTCCAACGTAACAACACTTGAGTATAGAGACCATCAACTCACAACCTCATTAGCTCACACCAGGTAAATAATAAACCAGGGGATTGTAGTTAACGTAATTTATGTAGCGTGGGCTAGTAAGACCGCAGTTACGTAGGAATACGGAAATAAAATAGTAGCTTTTCTGCAATTATAGAAATGGGCAGTGTGTTTTAGATTACTGCAGTACATTCTGAGAACACAATTAAAATAATTTTATTGTATATATTTATAAGAAACCACTGATATAACCTATGATCCTTCTTTCCTCTACCCGAGAACAGAAATTTTTAATGACGTTCTTAAAAGCTTGTATGGTAGGCAGGTATTGAGGCCTCGTTGACAAAAATTGTATTAAAGATGGAGTCAGGAACATAGACAACAGTAGTGAGACAATTACGAATACAAACATGCCTTACCTGGGACTATAACACAGACAAACCTCGTACCATAATATAGTCTGCAATTACATTGTGGATTTAGGATCAGGAGCATCACCTTCAGATTTAATTTGTTAAATGTTTCTGTAGAAAGGGTTTACAAACCTGAAAATATTTACAGGGCCGTAATTTTGAAAATAGATGTCTGAGCTACTTAAATCACGCAAGTCTACATGGTCTACCGTAACGCTACTTGCGTGAAGACCTTGTTGGAAATATGTTGATTGGTTCCCGAGATAGGGCATGAAAAATTTATATCCCATTTGGTGCTATCGCACAAAAGGGATTTAAAAATGGTTATATATATATATAACTTATCTAAATTATTTATACGGCTGCAATTTTAAAAGTAAGCGTCCATCCCACTTAAATAACATAAGATTACAGGACCTTCTGTAGCACTACTAGTTAGTGAAGTTCGGCAGAAATTAGTTGAGTGGTTCTGAAATTCGTGGCATAAAAGCTCCACTTTCATACTTGGCACTATCTTACAAGAACGCCGAGAAAAAATTTCTGTATAAATAGTTCATGCACCTAATGGATACTGATAGCATAGAAAATGTGGTTGAATTCTGTTCGGTCATTAATATATTTTACATACTAATTAAATTAATTATATTAACACCATTAAAAAAATTTAAAGTCATGTCCCACTTGGGGGAGCGGTGGCCGAGCAGTTAGCTTGATTGACTTCCACCAAGGTGAACCAGGTTCATTCACCGGCCAGGTAACTCCGGATTTTCACATGTGGGAATCGTATCGGACGATTTCACTGGTCGGTGGATTTCCTCGGGGATCTCCCGTTTCACTCGCCCCTTCATTCCGGCACTACTCCATGCTCACCTCGGTTCACCTTCACCATGATGTTAAGAGTCGCCCAAATTTGTTCAATTACCCTGTCCCACTTAAAACATGAAAGTTTACATGGCTTATCGTAACACTAAATGCTTCTAAAATTTGTTGTAAATGGGTTGAATGGTACTCAAGTTATTGCATAAAAATCCCACTTTATCACGTGGCACTCTTCATAAATGACAGGCAAAAATATTACGTATTAGCACATTTGATGGTTCATTAACAGGTCCAGCACGCACAACATGCACCCCATTTAACACCCCATGCACCGCACTTAGCACACAAGATAGTAGTGGTAACACACATTATCAAACAAGCTATCCCTCTCGTATACAATGAGGTGCATCATCACAGGACCATCAAATTGTGGGAAAACATGTATCCTACTAAGCCCGCTGGAAGAAATGAATGGTGTTTCGGTTCGAGAATAACCTCTCCACCTTAAAAAAAAATCAGCATGGCGGTATAACCTCAGCACAAATATAAGAAACGACACCTCATTGATGAAAATTGAGGAGAGGCCTCCATCGTAAGCTTCGTCGCAGACTATCGTGTGGTGCTAATTGCGGTTCGTGTGGTGCATGTGGTGCTAGCTGCGATGTATGGTACATGTGGAGCTGATTGAAGAACCTGCAGAGCTGATTGCAGAGCATGCAGATCAGATTGCGGAATTGCGAATCTGATTGTAGAACATGCAGAGCATGCGGGGCTGATTGTGGTGCTGGTTGCAGTGCATGCAGCATTGATTTTGGTGCCTGAAGTGCTGATTGCGATGTATGTGGTGCTGATTGAGGTGCGTGCAGTGCTGATTGCGATGCATCCGATGCTGACTGTGGTGCATGAGATGCTGATTGTGGCATATGCGGTGCTACCAATTTTCAACAATGTACCCCTGTGTCAGTCTTGAGTTGTGCTATTCCTTGGTCTGTATGGTTGGTTTAGTTGTTTGGATGGTCTGGATGGCTGGCACTGCAGTATGGTGTGGGCTGATAGTAACGTTCAGTCTGAATGGATTATATGATCGTCTGTATGGTCCTTTGGAATGGTTAGCTGTAGGTGATATGTTTTCCTATGATTTTGTATGAAGTGGTTACTACGAGATTCGTATTAGTAGACTTTTTCTTCGTGATTGGTACATATGGCAAGGGGGGGGGGGGGGGGGGGTTAAACATTTTAATAGTCAGTTTGGTGGGAATTGGTCTCATCAGGATCTGTTCGTGATAGGAGTTAGTCTTGTGAGCAGTCAATAGTTTGCTAATGTGTACTGATTATCTGGTCGTCTGGTATGCACCTTAATTATGGCCAAACGATCACAAATAGTATTAAAAGATTCTTATTGAGCTGTGGCAATAAATTATCAATTTAGTCGACACTCATTACATCACAATTTAAATGTCGAATTCATGATTCACTGTCTGTTTAGCAATAACTCTATTCATAAATTTAATTACATAAGATTTCGTTTCCAAATTAATGTCGGGCTAGTTAGTTTGCGGTAAGAGCAATCCCTTCTTAGATAGCCACTGGATTTTACTAACAAACATTTTCTAGATTGTCCTTAGCTAGAAATTTAAGGAATTTGATATTTTTTATTGCAACATAAATATTGGAAACATCAAAAATTATTCCGAAACAGTTCAACAACCATCTGACTTAGTAGGCTATCTAGTCAGAAACCAATACAAGATGTTTTAATGCAATTTACGTTCAACTTTGTAGAAATTGCAGAATGGCATCTGTATTACCATTTTCTGTAGGCAGGCCCGCTTCTTCAGGGATGCACTACAAATCTAGACTAATTGACATCGGGCCTCTTCTTTAATATCCCCACGTCACTTTGCACTGCTAGAAACTCTCCCATTACTATAAAAAACTATCTTAGGATGGCGGAGATTCATATTAAATACTGAACCAGAGACCCTAAATTTGTAATGATCCGTTACTCGGCATCGTAGATCTAACCATTGTATACGACACAGTATGGAAAAAAGGCCTTTTATACAAACTCTCAAATGTCATTCCATGTATCACCACTTACGATCTCATATGCAACCTGCTAAGCAACAGATTCCTGCAAGTCTTCATGGACAGAAAGAGTAGTAGCCTGATGATGTTGAACAACGGATTGCCCCAAGGAAGTGTTTTAGCCCCCCCCCCCTTACTATTTAATCTATACCTACACGACCTACCACCCTTTATAGCAAGAAAGTTCATGTATGCAGACGACATCCTATATGCCATCCAGATGAGTAGCTTCGAACAACTGAACCGTGCCCTGACCAATTACATGAAGGTGTTGTGTTGAATTTTGCAAACACTGGAGACTGAAACCTAGCGTCACAAAAACCAAAGTTGCATGCTTTCATCTGAACAACAGAATGGCCAATGCCAAACTGGAAGTGGACTTCGACGGTCAACCTCTAAAGCACAACTACAAGCCGAAGTATTTGGGAGTGGTTTTTGACAGAACTCTGTCATATAAACCACATATTGTGTGCTAAATTGAGTTCCGTAATAACATCATTCAGAAGTTGTCGTCATCATCATGGGGAGCGGAAGCCAGTTGCCTTTGTATATCCAGCTTGGCACTAGTGTATGCAGCTGCAGAATATTGTTGGCCTGTGTGGATTAACAGCAGTCAAGTGAATCTAGTAGACGCCGAGCTAAACTCTGCCATGTGTACCAACTGCGGTGTAGTAAGATTAACACCTGTCATCCGGCTACCTGCTTTGTCTAACATCCTTCCTCCTGATATTAGGAGGTAGAAAGCACTGTTGCCGGAATATGTTAAGGCAAGGAACTCTATTGGAACTCTGCTGCATGAGGATCTTTCAAGGCATGTTCCTTCAAGGCTCAAGTCGAGAAAACCGCCACTGAAACTAGCTGAAGACCTAGACACGAATGGTTTCTACCCATATTTGGAGTGGCAGGAAAGATGGACAGAATCGATCATAAGCAGTCCATTGTTCGCGTTCGGTGAATAGAGGAAATACGAATTTATGCTTGATAGGAAATTGTAGTGTACTTTGAATAGACTGGACATGGTCGCTGCAATTCTATGTTGCACAAATTGAGACTCAAAGACGATCCATCCTCTCCCTGCGGTTATGGAGATCAGGCCATATGTCATCTTCTCCTAGAATGCCCTCAGCTATCATACCCGGACCCACTGATGATATCAATGCTTTGTCTGCTGACGCGATGAAGTGGTTGAGTGACTAAATATTTGATTTTTATTATTTGCTTTCCAAAACTGTATTGATGAACTATACACTATAAATAAAATACTCAGCATGGTTACAAGGAGAGTCTTCTTCGAGGGAATTTCGGCCAATCAAGTTACTGCAAAAATTGAAGTCTTTATAACATGCTATCCTTCCTGACGCCACCATCAGAAACATCTAGACAATGAGACATTCTTCCTAGGCCTGTCCATTCACAAGACAAGTCATATCACAGCAAAGAGGTGACGTAAAACTGCAATTAATTTTCACAGTTACTGTTTTTTTTTTCATCTCAATTTCCAACATGACTAATCTCACAAAATCGAACTTAATGAAAACCTCACAGTTCTATAAGTACCAATCAATGATGTTTAGAGTGTGTTTATAATCCAGAAATGTTGCAGTTACTATTCATTAAATTGACAAATTACCGAAAGGCTTTTGTTTTCATTTTTAGTATGGCACCAAAACAAATTAAATATAACTCAAGAAAGAAACATTACCATACTGCCAACAAACATAGCACTTTTGAAATGTAAACAAACAGAAAAAACAATACAATTAAAAACTTGAAAAGAAAAATAAATAAATAAATGTGTAACAGTAAGTTCTCAAAGATTTTGCCTCCTCATTCAATGACAAATGTTCACGATTATTTGGAAAAATTTTCAGTGAATCTTGACCAGTGTCAGAAAATACCTTGCAGGTTGGTTTTGACCCAGTAAACGTTCAGATTACTATGCTATTGGGTAAATGTGTACAAATTTGAAAATAACCAGGATACACGTGATAACAAAAAACATCGTAACACTCTAGCCTATATGACACAAAAATATCCGACAATACACGCAAGAATGACACATATTACACAAATAAACATTAACGTTACACATTATTCATACAGCCATTTCTTTTAAAACAATAATAGAATTTTCTGAAAAAGAAACAAACATAATACAACTCGAAATTCATATAATCCAATTAGTTCCAAATTTAAAAAAATTATTTCCTCAATAGGGAATTTTACGATGCTCCTGTGTTAAGTTGGTGGCAGGAAACTTCTTCCATAACTCCCGCAGCAACTGCGCAGAAGTGTGACGTCACCCTGATAGTTGGGAATTGGCTGCGATGCGAGTACTCCCTCGATGTACGTCGGCTATGCCGAGCAGCCAACATTTCTCAGTAAAATCGCTCCCGAAGAACAATTTGTCTTCAGATCTGTGTTAGGCCTAATATCAGCGTACAGTGGAACAGAAAACATACTTGTGTCTTTAGGGCAACATAGTAAATTCACATTAGGCAGTGAAGGTAACATAGTGTTTGCTTGTATAATAGCAGTTTTGCGTTCAGCAGTTTTTTTTCTTTAAGTTTTACTTTCCATTTACGTAGCACATAAATCACTTTTAATCACTTCATTCGGTGCAATTGTTCAGTTTTATCTAAGTTAATTAAATGTGGGGTGCTTGCTTTATGATGATTCAATATTTATCACTATCAACACTTAATGTGACGTTATGAGAGTGACTAAGGGCAGTGTATTAAATGCTTGTGCACACTGCCGGAACTGGCATCACATCTAAAAGGGATAAAATGTGAAGGCCGTAACGTCAGCTATGGGATTGAGAGTGTGTGGTACGAAAATATTCCTAATGAACAACCCCGCCAATTTACTTTATCAACGATGCGCTCATCACGTAATATAAACTTCAAAATTTCTTCAAGACACTTGGACAACTAAAACAATGAACAACTTGCAATAATACACAAACAATAAGCAAAAATTAACAATCAAACACCAACAATACGACAAAATAACTTCAGAGTTTATTTACAGCTCAGAAGCATGTCATGTGTAGCTATGGGAACACTTCGAGAAAAACCACCCGGGCAGAAACGTAGCAATGAATTAATAAAAATGGATGTTTGGTACAATTGTTTCAAGTGGACAGCTTGTATGGATGGTCTGTATGGATTGATCGTATAGTCGGATCGTAGTGATGGTAAGGATGGTTAGTATGGAAATCATGTCGATTGGTATTCCCAGTCGTACTTGATGGACTGATGGTCTTATTGTGTGTAAAGGGCGTTTGGTATGGATGATTCGTATGTTCGGCTGATTATTGATACATATGATTCGTATGACCAGTATATAAGAATAGTCGGGACTGTTTGTCTGGTCGACTGGTATGCTCTTTTGGTGTAGTTAACTGCAGGTAAGATGTTTTGCGAATTTTAGCAGGTATTGGCGAAGAATATTTGTGAAGAGTTAAATAATGGGATTTGTATGATGTGGCTTTTTTCTTGCAATGGTCAGTTTGTATTATTGTTCAGGTGGCTGGTGTAGCGGTTGTTATAGATGGCCGAGATTGATGCCATTAGACTGGATGGCTTGAATTGGCATTTGGAATGGGTGGTTCATATCTTTTGGGGTGCAGTTGACTGTCATTTGTGTTTTGTGTTTTAAGCGCGTATTGATGGTTTGTATGGTTGGATTGTATGGCCGTATCTCATGCATGCCTGTTATGGATGATTTGTGTGGTTTGCTGGTATGGGCAGTTCATATGGATGTTTGGTACGACAGTTTCACGTAGCTGGTAGGTAAGGTTGGTCGGTGCCAGTTGTTCGTATGGTTGGTATGGATGGTTCGATTGGATGTTGTTTCCCATTGGTATCTCCAGTAAGTCTTATTGGGCTGTTGATCTGGATTTGTGGAATGGTTGTTTTGTATGGATGAATCGTATGTGCGGTTGGTATTGCTGTTTGGTTTCGCTCATTGTTGTAGTCATTTTGGTAAGGGGATGGTCTCGAGTGGAGTTGGATGTTTGGCAAGCTGAATGAATGATATGGTTGGCTGGTGTGGCTTCTTATAGATGGCCAGTTGTGGGTCAAATGATTTGCGAGGTGTTTGCGAAGATTTGTGAATATTTTGTGATACTTTTGTGTGAAGTGGTAACTAACGAGATTCGAATTAGGTGACTTATCTGGACTGGCCATCATCGACTTTTGGTGTATCTAGGTGGTATGGTCAACTGGCCTTGTCCACTGTTGTATAAATTTTTGCAGAAATCGGTATTGGCAGGAGCCAGTCTTGGGCAGAGTCTGTCTCTTCAGGAAGTTATTGGGTATTAGATAGGGGGAGGAAAGTCATGTGGATGGATGATTGGGAGGGTGGATTGTGAGAGGGAAGAGCTAAGTCGAGTTAATGTTTGAGGGGACTGGGGGGGGGATGGGGGCAGCACGTGTTGGTGTTGATGCTAGCAGAGGTATCGTAAGTAAATGGCAATGGAAGTGAAGCGATGAGGGGTGCGAGTGTGTGTTTGAAGGGGAGATTTGGAGGGGGGTGTGCATGTTACGTAAACTCAGACATTTGCTATGGGGGTTGCAAGATTGATCTGTTATATGAATTATTGAAATAAAGAGGCGGGTTCAGTCGGCTGCCGATTGTATACCAGTGAGTGGTTGCACTCTGACATGTTTATGCGAATCGAACTTTTATGTTCACACACACCCGACTTGATTTTTCATATTAGGTATGCATTTTTTTTGTGTGAGGCAAAAATATATGAAGCTAATCGAGCGCCGCCAACTGGCGTATATAAAGCGGTATCACCTCTTCGCGCTAAGCCACTGAACCATAGCGAGTGTTTTTGTCGTGATCGTATAACTTTAGGAGTCTAAGCGATATCCCTATAATTTTAGTGGACGCGACTCTGTAGCAAAGCCTAGTGAATGCCTCTATCGTAGATTCGTATGTATCAAGTTTGTCTATTTTGATATATAGCTGTCTGAACAAATTGCTTTTAGCAATGTTATGGGGTATGAAAACAATAGTTCTTAAATGTCGGATGTCATGGAAGTAGAACTCCTTCGTCGTCTGGAACTACCTTTTTTTTCGAATGAAAACGAATAGGGAGTGCATTTAATAGTTTCCTGAAAAAATTCACATTACATACACACTGGAGTCCATTTCATGCATTAGTTAGTAAACCGCCTTAATACTTTCTGGTAGGTAGTATATTACCAGTACTCCAATCCTCAAGTAGGCATCGGCGCTCAAGACCTCGAAGTTAAGAGCCGCCCAAATCTCTTCACTCACTGAAGTAGGCAAGTGTTTTCGAAATATATATTCTTCTGTTTACGTCTATGTCTAAATGGCGAATTTTTCACACAAACACATTCTTAACAAACGTTCTCCGTTAGTGTCAACATTTTCACTAGCACAGACATATAAGTTTTCACTGACAGTAACCAATAACATCAATGAACCTGCAGAAATAGACAGCAATGCTGAAACATAGTGGCACTAAGATGATTTCGCGAAAAATCCCAGTCAGGTAGTGACCGAATAGCTCACTAGTTTCACTACCTAAAGTTCAGATTTCACTGCATTATTCGTACTATAAAGCTTTTTAATCCGTTAAATAACTGATACGTGAGTAATAAACAGTCAGTCAGTTTGCATCAGATGTGTAGTGGAACTGCGTAGGCAAACCCAATGCATAAAAATTTGATGTTCGAAAAGATTCGCCGAGAAGTTAGGATGATCATCCATCTGTTCGGCTAAAGTGTCTAGCAACTCCTGCTATGACGATTGATTCCCGAGCACCGTCCTGCCATGTCAAGAGAACTGAGAACTTGTAAAGAATATATAAGAACACAGGAACGATATTACGTGATGGTTCCTTTCCATTATATGATTGGCTGCAAGATGGTTCTGGGAACGGGCCTTGTGCCTAATTCACTAGTGAATTCTTCGAAAGGTATCCTTATTTGCTGGGCTGCCAGCTAGTGACTATCAGGCGCTGATTGGTGGACCGCGTTTCAACATTTTGCTGGCATGTAGTGCTGAAATTCATGTCGTGGACGGCTGTTTTACCTCTGTATACTGAAGTATTCTGTGATTATTTTCTTCGTTCTTGGTATTTACTCGGTCGTAGAAGAAGCGTATGTGATTCATTTCGCTAAAATTAAATCGTGAAATGTTTCCATTAGGTACTAAACATCAAGTTGTGTATACGCAGTGTAAGCTGGTTTACAGTATAATGCAGAGGCACTGATGCACCAATACATAAACCGCTCCATTCCACCGTTCCTGTTTCGCCGTAATACCAGTTCCAGTTCGTCACGTCCCTAAGTGTCGTCGTTCTTCGAAAAAGGAACGCTGTTATTTTCTTCTATCTTGCCGCGCTGAGCCCCACGGCGACAGCTCCTGAATCGGAGCAAGCCTCTCTCAGTTGGCGAACACGTTGTCATGGATCCTTCTCTACACCCTGTCCGTACCCAACATCGGCTTCGCGCCTTCGCCCGACTGCTTCTCTGCATCAGGATGCCTGGAAGCGGGGGGAGGGGGGACGGGGGAGGAATAAAAATAGCCTGGTCTGAAATTTATTTGAAAGCTCTTGTATGTCAGAAGACGAATGTATTGATTACTCAGGTTGCTAACACATACTACAAACATAAGCTATCGAAGCCGACCTCCCGTGGCGCGGGCGGTTGGTGCACCATCGATCTGGGGTGCGAGAGGCTCTGGGTAAGGCGTGGGTTCAAATTTAAGTTAGGTTTTAGTTGGTATTTAAGCTGTCCCTTACTAAGCTTTCAAGTATAAAACCGGGGGACTATATACAGCCCATCGCGTAGAGAAATCTTTTGCGACAAAATAGTTTCCGAATCGTATAATACAGTAACATACTTTTGTAATTTTCCAAGAAAAAAATTCTTGGAATCTCTTTTTGCTAAAATAATCTTTTGTACAACCACAATAAATTTTCTTGCAAGTCTGAATTTACATTATTGTGCTGGGAAAATTATTTTTTTTTGCCCTAGGAAAGAAGTTGAATAAATAGGAGAAAAAGAGCGATAAAACATTTTATAATTATAATTTTAAAAATTACTCTTTTGCGTTGGCATAGACACCCGAACCCAGAACCCTCGTATAAAATCCTACAAGCCTGAATGCATTACAAACTTAATTTTCACGGGAGATTTGTAAGTTTACTTATTCTATGTAAATAACGTGTATACAAAAAAATCTGCCATCCTACAACAAAAGTAGCGCCTAAGTACAGGAGTCATATCTCTTTTTCAAAAATTAGAAGCTTCCAAATATTTTAATTAATAATAGGTTTTTATTTACCTTTATTATTATGACCGTTTCTCTGCCGTGATAGGGATGTCGGTTCCCGACCATGAAACAGCAGAATACAGTAATCTAAAATGAAAACATTTGTTGAACTTTCTGTATCTGGAGTCATAAACTGAGAGATTTTTCAGTTGCAATCTTTAGAAATAAACAATTTTTCTACTGACTGTGGCAGCATTAAAATGTGGCTTCATCAGGTTCATCGAAAAATCAAAACCTGAACACTAAATACGAGCTGTATTCTACAGTGATTTCAAAGAAATGCTTTAAATTTCTAAAGAGCAGTTAATACACGAGGTTGCTGCTACATTATGGTAATTACTCGAGCGCTTCAGTCACTATGACCACGCCATGGTCATAACGGGTAACGCACGGAAAACATTTATAGCTAGAGACCTGAAAGATGCTCGAGTTCAATGCCCTGCAGGCTAGAGTCCACAGTCTTATGTACAAACATGCCGAATTCAAGTGCACATTGGTTGTCTGCTGTCACAGTGGTAGGCGACGATTGGGTCAGCGTTCTCCAAGTGGACTAATGGCTACACTGTTAAAAATTCCCGTATATTTACGGGAATTTTTAGAAATGTACTGTAAACATTCGGAAACGAAGTCCGTAATGACGAAAAAATGAGTTGAATACGTAAATAAAATGTATGGAACGTCTACGTGTTTCCTATAGCCTCGAGTTTCTGGGACGAACAATGCCGACTCCACGCGAAGTTATCTTCGGCTATTTAACAAGAAAATTGTCGTTCCTTCTGCAGTTAGGTCAACCACGCCACTAAGGCCTGTTCGTTTTGTTATTAAAGAGTAGCACCAGGTGTTTATGTGCCTTAACTAGAAATACCAAAGTTATACCAACGACATCGTATTGTAAGAGATGCAAGTGAGCGAATGTAGTCGTGAAATTGTATTTTTTTTGTCTTGGGTTCAAACCTTGTTGAATATTAACATTTTAAACTTTTTTAAAATACACTTTTACACATAATTAGACGCCCACATTACGAAAATAAAAGAATTTTTTACTGACTCATTTTATTTTACACAGAAAGTGCAAAAACTAACCAGGAAAACAACGGCAAGTCAGTTTTTTGAAATAAATGTTTCTGTAATTTTACGGAGAGTTTACGAATACCTCTGGATTGATTTTTACCAGCGCTTTTCCAAAAACCAAGGCATTTTTTAAACAATGTAAAGTTACATAAACACACGTGTTTTAAATTCTAACTTGTCTCAAAATGAATCCGCGAATGATTCAGGTATGTGATTATAGAAGGCACTGTGCGCAGCAAGGAAATCATTCCCAGTGCTTTCAGTGTATTCCCTGGGGGGAAAGAGAATGTTGGGAAAATTTCTGTACCTCTATTTTATCGATGGTCAACGATAATATCACCGAGTTTGGAGTACGTAGCTCACTGGTTTACGAGTACAGCAACCAAGAAAATATGACACGATTAGCATATTTAAGACCCAAAATTCAATCAAATATACATTTATATCGTCTTTCTTAGACGACAGTCTCTAAAATACACCAAAGTGGATTGCAATAAACAGTTGAGTTACTATTTAAAGATGCAATTTGACAATGGAAACAATTCAGCGAGGATATCGTTTCATTATCTTGATAACATTTTCAGAATCTTACAGGAACATTACGAAGCACAGAAAAAATTTCTTATTTTTTATATAATACTTAGGCCAGTATATGGATACAATGGGATATTGCTAGGGGTAGTGAAATTTCGTGAAAATATTTCAAGACAAGTTGTATTTCAAAACACTGTAGAGCGATTTATCTATCTTGATTGGCTGAATTAGTTTTTGAAACGTGTTAACTGTCTGCACACTAATCACTAGGGACACTCGAATTTCGCGAAAAGATTTCACGACCAGTTGTATTTCATAAGCCTTTACTCCTGTACATACATACTCCTGTAATTGGGTGATTTAGTTACGCGTCTTAAGTGCCAGCCCACGAATCAGAGATGCACAGTATCGGAGTAACTTAATTCTGATTGGCCAGTCAACTATGAATATGTCTTCTCACAGACACACGCTGCCAATAAAAAAATAAAGAGGAAACTGCTGGTACGCTCGTAGAGTATTGAAATCTAGCATTTGCGGAAATCTTTTCACGAAATTCTGGTGTCCCTACTAATCGCGTAGTAGCCGTGCCAATGTTGCCGAACTCTGAGTGGCGCGGTTAAATATTCTCAAACAGACAGCAACCAATGGCTATAGAAAATTGATTTTGGATACTAGTAGTATTGAAGTCCAGTGTGTACTCATATTTTTTTGCGAAAAGTCACTAGCTCTATATATTGCCTCCTACTGTGTATAAAATAAATTTGAAAAGGACATACTCTGTTCGCCTCATCATTGACTGGAGCCGCAGCCAATGAAAATACAGCTGAGGCTCGAGTGTATATAAGGCTGTGGAGTCTAGCCTACAGGTGATTGAACTCGCGAAATTTTCCTATTCCTAGTTATAGGACATCGGTCCGAACAATACGTTTACGTCCAGTACTCGGGTGTATTAATTCCGCATGGGTGGTTCGAACAAGACGATGAGCTGTGACAGGAGGTAGCAGCCTGTGAGCAAATGATCTCTGCTCGAGTGAACAGAATGTTGTGAAGTCGAGCCATATGTCGTTTCATAACGCGCCTAATTACCTATTCGCCAGCCTGCGGCAAAGCCAGTAGGGAACGTTTCGCAGCATACAGTAGCCAGTTATAGTCCATTCACTATTACTTCAAACTTTTCTAAAGCCCTACTAAATTTCTACTTTCAAGGATAGTCCTTCACCCCATGTAAATAAAGCGCAGTAATTTTCACTAGAGGGACAACGCACTGCATTCGCGTAGCGCGCACTCAGAGTAATAATATTTTGCACAAGAACTATTTCTTACCATGCATTACAAACATACCTATATTCCCATGGTCTTTATTCGTATGAAAAATAAATTAAATTTTATGATTTATGAATTAAATAAAAGCTCGATTTTACCCAAATACCGCACTTTTATTTCAACAGAAGTATAAAACGCTTATGATACATGGTATACATAGGAAAAAATCAAAACGTCATAAAACGGGTGATTTTTCAAAGGTTTATTTCATAAAGTGTGAAAAAACTGTGAATGGACTATAGATAGAGCTAGTAACATTTCGCGAAAAAATATCAGCACACGGTTCACTTCAATACTATAAGCATCCAACATAAATTATTCTACTACCATTGGTTGCTGTCTGCTTGAGAAGGCGGTTCCATATTTTACCGGGCCACTAAGAGTTTGGAAACTTCAGCACGGCTCCTACGTGATTCGTGTGCAAACATTTAACACGTGTCAGAAAGTTATTCAGCCAATCAAAGTAGGTAAATGACTCTACAGTGTTTTGAAATATAACTTGTCTTGAAATCTTTTCGCAATTTGTGTATAGTTTTACTATAGACACAATGCTCTTGCCCAGAGCTTCGCGCAGCTAATCGGAGAAAGGGTTCGTCCACATCAAAAGAACTGCCATTCCATTTCATCTCTCTGTACTTATCTACTCTGTTTTCGCACCGTACAATAACAGAACTCAGTGTATTATTACTTTCCCTGCATTGGTAAATGCAGGCGAATAATCTCTACCTCATCCTGAATGCCAGTAAATCGCTACCAATTTCTATACATTAAAGTATTTTCGAGTGAATTCCTTAACAACATGGGCTTAACCTTTTCATATTCGCCTTAATGTAAGTTATCATAACTATTACACCTCCTTCTACCGCAAAAACTTCCTTTCCAACATCCACCTACCTACCATTATCCAGGAAGAGGAAGGGAAAGGGAAAAAATGTCACAAAACCTTTCAAGCAGAGTAATTATTGATAATTACTTTAGTTCTGACCAAAATGGATGGGTGTATAACACAACTGTAGAAACACAGTTTCGTTTGATATCAGTTTACTTTGGTAGAATACATTTTTTTTTAAAACCCTTGCTCTCAATGTACAAAAATATGCAAACACCTTGGGTTTTACATATGCAACATTTGGTTTACCAAAATAACTCGCTCACATAATACATTTAAGATTTCCATAAAACCTCTTTCAAAACCATATAATAATTTCTCAAAAGACCACTCTTTATTAACACATATCATAAATAAACGGACAACAATCTTTGAATCAATCGCCAAGGCCTTTGGTCTCAGGAGAGTAAGGATCCCGAACACGATCCCACACAATAGCCATGTAACACATTTACATGCAGGTAGCCCCTTGACACTCTACGCTGCAACCCGTCAAAAAGGCGTGTGCTATGGTGCAGACGCGACGCCAGGGGTCAGGCACTGGAGATATCCATAATTGCTTAAATAATAAAAAAAAAAAAAAAAACAAATGGTCTTACCATCACACAGTAAAATACATTCAACATTGATAATATAGCATACTCCGTCACACAGCCAATAAGCCGTAGGCTTTGTGATCGGCGATCAGGGATATGAACCAAACTTGACGTAGGGAAGCAGCACGATTTACGAATCAGTAACCTCAGAAAATACCATTTTGCACTAAGCCACGTCATATACAGTACGGGTCAAATATAACATTCCGGTGCAATTTGTAGGCGACTGTCTACAATGGGAATGAAAACTTGACTAATGCGAAACACACGTTAATATTTGGTAACAAGTTTTATTTCAAGCTCGCATAGATTTGCCCTGCATTCGTCATTGGTTTGTATTTTATTTGACACGCCCTCTATAATTCTACGTCAGCACGGAGTAGAAAAGTACGCAGGTGCAAAATGGCGTGGCAATTCCTTGTGTCTAATTGGCTACTGCACGCTGAGTAATTTTCCTTAATGAGCTGGGTTTCCAGGCGCTGATTGGTGAACGACGTTCAACATTTTGCTGACTAGTGACGTAATTTTGCTGGCGTATATGGCTGGGGTTCGCGGTGTACGCGCCCTATTCAACTCCGTATTCGTAAGAACTCCGTAACGCCAATGAAATAACTCACAAATTGGTGCGACCAAATAACATACAGTTTAGTCACAAGGGAAACACACTATTTACCAAAAAGTAATTTGGCACCCGTGAAGGTAGGTAATTCAGTTCGTCAGTTAACTTGTGTTTCACGGCCTTCGGCGCAGGACCGCTGGTGTTTGTCCGTGGCAGCATGAGCACAGAGGCCTATTGCAACCTTCTGGATAATGAAATGCTCCCAACATTGTCGCATTTTTACAGAATGGACCCGTGTTACTTCCAGGATGACAATACCAGGTGCCATGTTTCAAGGGCTACTATGCATTGGTACTTCCACAACAATGTGCGAGAGTGGACTGGTCCGCCCAGAGCCCCGGCCTCAACCCTACAGAACATCTTTGGGACGAATTGGATCGCCGGGTGTGGGCTCGTCAGGCGCGGCCAAAATCCATTATTCAACTCATGGAATAGTTGCAAGAGGAATGGCGACGAATCCCCGTGGATGTCCTGCAAACACTCGTAGAGATCATGCAAGACAAGGTGGCTGCTGTTATAGCCGCAAGAGGTGGCCCTACGAGATTCTAACGGGGTGACAACCACCGAGCATACATTGTGGGCAGGTGCCCAGTTACTTTTTGGTAGATAATGTTCATTCACACCTAGGAAACAGTCAATGAACAAATGAAACGTATAGAGTATGTGCAGGACTGGAATATCTAGCGTGACGCCTCATGACAATGCGAAATTTGTGAGTGAGTGAAGATATTTGGACGGCTCTTAACATCGAGGTCCTGAGAGCCGATGAGGGCGAAGAGAGGCGTAGAACAGTACCGGAATGCAAGGGTTGGGGAAAACGGGAGATCCTCGAGAAAACCCGCCGACCAGCGATTTCCAAATGCGAAAATCTGGGGTGACCCCGACGGAAATCGAAACCGGTTTGCTTAGGTGAGAGACGAGTAGTCTAACCACTATACCGCGAATTTTGCAGGTCTCCGTTCATAACATGGTGTAGTAACATTGTTCACGTATCAATTACTATATTTGGTTCTCGGTGAACTGAGCACTTTCGATACCCCTGTTTTGTTTCTACTTATATGCGCATTGTGTATTCTTCCGTGACAATGTATGTAAAATTAACATTGCCATGTTTCTGACCCCTTTATTCACATGACAGTCAATTGAAACTCGAATTATTAGAACGCTAAATATTTTACATATTTGCTAATTTTTACACCTGCATTAAAAAAAAACTGAAAGCAAAAGAAATAAATCCAGTTTTGCAAAATTTTTACCTCTTATTTTTAATTCAATGCTGAGACGTGCAACTAATTTCTCTCCATATTTACCAACTTTACTGGATGCTAGCTAGTCAATGTGCCTGTCAAAATTCATGCATTCAGAAGCAGAAACCTTTTATCAAATGTTTTCAAATGTGCACAATTGTAGGCTGTTCACGGTAAAGTGAGCACTTTTAAGACCCTAAGTTACTTTTTTCAGCCTTTTATTATCCCTTATTTACATTTTTAAATAAACATTGCCATGTAAGTAGTAAACACAGTGAGAATATTGTACCGCACTCAGAAGTTTTAATGTCCAGCGCTAAAATTACATATATTTATTTACTATAGGTCAGTCAGAAGTGCTCGCTTTTCCGTGAATAGCCTATACCCGTGAACAGCCTTTACCAGGAAATGTCATTGGCACTGAGCATTGCAGTGTAGGCCTACAACAACAGCCATAAATAACTTCCCTGTGCTTTAGTATTGTCCATTCTCGGTTACTTCACACTTTTCTTAAGTCCTGCTCAATTTTTTTCTCAGATTTTCATCCCCTGGTACAACCAAAGCTTAACTGAGTCTAGTAATTTACACCAAAGGGACATCGCACGGCATTCGTGCGCACTCAGTATAATAATATTTTCCATTAGAACTATTTATTACTGGGCGTTACCGACACGCGCGATGTATTCTGACCCAGTGTACACAATTGTCTACATTACGCAAGTGTATGTAATTTTTGATCTGCACTGCACACTGCGAAGCCCAAAGACCAAATATCTTACTTGTGGGTAAGTGGTTCGCAAACCATCTTGAGCCTAGTACACAGGGACATATTTCTTATACAAGAAAGTGCGCACATTCTTGTACACCGCGAGTGCCATCGTGTGAACGGCCGCCGAGTATGCTGGTCACTAGAATACAAGAGCTTGTATACTGCTTGTGTCGTATAGAGACGATCCTATTTTTCACCATCTTTCTTGAACAAGTCGAATGTTAAGAACACATGTATTTTTTGATGCTGGCAATAAGCAGATATGTTAATGTTTTTAATACGATACAATGTTTGATAGTCCCAATAGCGTTAATAATTCTGTGTATGAATTTAAAAAGTAGAGAGGTTCGTTTTTTTTTTTCTTTCTACATTTGTAGGCCTATATATTTAGTGCTTGAAATATTTATGATTGGACTAAATATTTTATTCTTTCTTTATGGCACATGCTATTGATAATGCATGAATTACCTCCACAACCACAAAAACTGCTTTCAAATCATACATAGTTGACATCAACCAGCCACTTTCTTGCTCATCAGCTAGTGTCTTGTGTATGGATCACACAATTTCGTGTATAGTACCTGTAGACACTTTAGTGTTAAATTTCTTGTTCACCTTTATTTTAATTGTCGTGTACAAGAAAGATGCCCTTGTTTACTAAGCTTCACTGGTATGGGTCATTCGTTCATATAACTGTAGCCATACTTGTAGCCTATAGCTCATTGATTGTGACAACTAAACAAGCGTTGGGTCAACTTAACTACAGCACGCATTATACAATTTTTGGTTTTCAATACCTGAAACAGTAAATTGAAGTGTGTCTGAAACGGTCGTATAAATAAATTTCTAGTCGAGCCAAAAATAAGATAGTATTATGTTAACAGAAGTAAAATGCACTTACGATACATGCCATATTTAAGAAACCACGAAACACGTCATTTATGAGGGGCTTTCAAAGGTTTGGTACAGAAAGTATGAAGAAACCGTGAATAGACTACACAAAATTCTGAGCACTGGGTTGGTCAAGGTGGTCGCATTGCTCGCAGATAGCTGTCTTCATGTTGCCGTCGGTCAGTGCGTTGTGAGCAGGAATCACGGACGGAAAGTGTACCCGATGCTGTGCAGGGTTTCTCGGATGGTTCAGGTCTCCCGGGATTAATATCCTGGTCGGGACAATAACAGAGGCGTCTTTGAGCCCCTTCCTATGGGCTATGGAGGATCGTCGGGGCGGGGGACATTATTGCAGCACTAGAGGGCCGATTGCGGGCGGAAAAGCGAGTGATTCGCCGACCTAGAGTCGGGAAGGAGTTTGCCAAGTTCCGGGGTAATGTGAGACTATCTACTTCCTCCCCTTCAGTGGTAATTAGGGCGCATGCGTAGAAGCGAAGCGGCTTGGGAGTTCCTTTGATGTGGAAGCTCTCAGTTTACTATCGCAGACTAGAGGTTCAGAAATGAGTGCCACAGGAACATATACTTAGCGGTAATTTACATGTCGGTTCAGTCACCACTTGGAAATTCTATATCTATAGGGCGATTTGATTGGAATGGAAGAATTAATATATCTCTTGCGAAGGCAATCCAAAATGCAATTATATGTAAAGTTTGTTCACGGCAAAGTGAACACTTTTGAAATCAACTGTGGGAAAAAGTCACTGCTGCTACCTTCATGGTTATTCAACCGGCGCAATGAGTGACATGCGCCTAGTAAAGTTGGTAACGATGGAGGGAAAGTAGTTCCATATCTTAACGCCGGATAAAAAGTTTTAGATAACGATTTGTGACGACTTAAATAATTTATTTGGCTCTCTGTTTTTTTTAAATGCATCGGAGTGTAAAAATGAGCAGGTTTGTAATATATTTACTTCTACAATAATTTCACAGTTTCACTTGACCGACACATGAATAAAGCGATGAGGCCCATGGCAATATTAATGTTACATAGGGCGGTAAGGCGGTAGACTATACAACGTGAATGTAAGTAGATTTAAAGCAGGGCTTTTAAAAAGTGATCACCGTGAACAGCCTATGCACATTACTTACTTTTACTATTGAATAGCCCAGAGATTTTCGTGAAAAAAAAAATTGTCACGTATTAGATTCTAAAACTATACGACGCCACCGGCAGATTTTCTGTTTGTGATTGGTAACAGTTTGCGAAGGAAGCCATTTTCGTGTTCGACCTGGCAACTCAAAGCTGGAAATTTGTGTGCAACACGTAATACATGCAAAAAATATCGTGAATGTAGACAGTGTTCCAGTGTTTTTAACTCCTTAAATCGTAGTGTCTTTTATATAGTATATTGCAGAAAATATGTCACTGATGCTCCTCCTTACACAGATAAAAAATTAATGTTGTGCCAACAGTATCAATGTTTATAAGTATAGTACACGAATTTCTCGTTTTCTGTATCTAATGTGCCTTCTTATGTGCTATTATTGTACATGTAATATTAAATACTTTTGCAAAAACGTTACGTCCATACTGTATTGTCAACATTAAGGTGGGTTTATGTATCGAAAAAAATGTAGTGTTGAATTCTTGTTAACACTTGTACAAAATATTTCCTTCTATTTCCTATGCTACAAAACCGAATTCCGATGTAAAACAAATTAAGTACAATTATTTCCTCACAAAAAGAGATATTACTTACGACGAAAAACACTTACGACAGGGACAATAATCGAACCCGTGCCTTGTATGCATGACGACCTCCCCTAAACCCATCATCCTACAAAATACTCTGCTTTGACATTTGTGAATTCGTTTCGTATTGTTAGTATTCGACAACAAATGACGGCAAATTACAGTACTCTTTCGTTACGTGGAAATACGTTATGCTCTAAAATTTTTTGGGTATTTGGCACACATAAACTGCTTCGGGGGGTCGTAAAGCAGATCCAAGTAACGTTTAGTTATCATTCTATGCTCTAAATATAGTAGTTTCATCACATGAGGCTATCGCTGTTCGGTAGTATCCGCCAATGTACAATCTCAAGCCAGTGAAAACTGGCATTAGCTTAATGTCGTATTAACACGGATATTTTGTCCTTCCTGTTATATTTAGCGTAGTACAACATTTGGTAGCAGTAACACTACTTAGAGGCCATATTAGTAATAACACGGCAACGTTATATTTGCATTATGGTAATATAAGACTATGTAAGGGGTTAGTTTTAACTTTGTCATATTATTAGTTTTGCTACTACATAAACGTTTGAAGAAATGACTCAATAGCAAATTATCTGTTGAAACATTTTTCTGTGTGTAGAGAGCAGAAAACAGTGTCCAGTCCGTCACGTGTGGGAGATCTCATTCGTAGTTGAGGTTATCTTCCGTATTCTCATATAAAGCCACTGCCAGTAAAATGGGGCTACGATGACTGAGTGGTTAGACTGCTCGCCTCCAAACAAAGGTGAACGGGTTTCATTTCCCGTCCAGTTCACTCCGGATTTTCACAAGCGGGAATCATACTGCACAATGCTGCTGGTCAGCGAGTTTTCTTGGGGATCTGCCGTTTCCCCTGTCCTTACATTCCAGCACCGCTCCATACTCACCTCACTTCACACTAATCGGCTCCCAAGACCTCGATGTTAAGAACAGCCCGAATCTCTTCACTCACTCACTCTCCCAGTAAAATCAATTGTGAAAACTTTATTGTTGGTCACGATATATGCCAGAGCGTCATACTGATAATACAACAGTTCCTAGCAAAAGCAATTGTTAGTTGTAATGGCTAAACTCACAAAATTATCTCTAGGCGAAGTGTTAAATAAAACTTAATCTAAAATATCTTCACGCTACTTAACATACATGCCTTAGCCAACTCTGAGTTAATAACAAACAAACACTTCGTGAAAAGGACAGAATTCATTGCGAACTGGTCTGGGGTGGAAATATCTACCTACTTACCTACTATAGCAGAGGCCATATATATAACCCATTATTAGAGAAATTTCACTTTATTGTTTGAGGACACGTTAAACTTCAAACCAGTTTACCTTTGCAATGCAATTCGTTTGTCAATGGACCATACTTTATTTCACACACCTTGGATAACTCTGCTACTATAAATGAACACTTCACAATTTTCTGTCTGCTCCGATCACCTGTGTTCAGTCAGAAAGGGCGTGACTTCACAACTATGCAGCAGCCAATGGAGAAACGACGCCGGCTCCAGTATATACAGTACTGCGAAGTTTAGCCTGATGCCAAATAATAAAGTGAATTGTGCAGGTCCTTGTCCACTATCGAGAATAGGAGTACAGCCTACAAGTTACTGTACCCGTAATATTTACCTGTCCCTAATCATATGTCCTATTCGGTAGTTCTTGTGGACGAAGCAGGTATAATTTTGAAATTGAGAGAATTTTCTCTGGAGAGCAATGATAAAGTTTAGGGTGATTTTCTTTTCACTAACGAGAGCAGCAGCTGTCATAGCGAAAAAAAAAAAAAAAAAGAGAAAATAATTTGTAGAAGTCCAAAACGCGTCGGGCGAGCCTGGAGAGTCTATTGCTGCAGCACGAAGGGCAGAGGTTGTTGTTCAATTCAGTAGCAACAGCGGCCTAGAGCGGTTGGCAGAGAGCTGCTTCGCGCGTACATGTTACCAGTTGAAAATCGTAGTGGCGTATCGAGGTATTTTACAGCGCGGTAATAGGGAGCGATGTTAAAGGATGTTCACAATAAAGTGAGCACTTTAAACTCAACCTTAAAAGAAAGTCACTGCTTCTACCAGCATTAATTTTAATAGGGTCACTGAGTGACATGCGCCCAGTAAATATGGTAACGATAGAGGGGAAAGTAGTTCCATACTTAAATTATTTCTTTGGTTTTATGTTTTTTATGCTTTGACGTATACAAATGAGCAGATTCGTAAAATATTTACTTTCTAATAATTTCATAGTTTCGCTTGACCGACGTATGAATAAAGTGATGAGGACCACGGCCATGTTAAATTTATATAAGGCGGAAGAATACACAATGTGCACGCACGTAGATCTTGAACAGGGCTTTCAAAAGTGCTTATCTTACCGTGAACAGCCTATATCAGTTATTTATATTAGTTGTGTCACGTGGTTACCCTCCTTCCAGCGGCAGGCGCTCGGGTGTCCTTCGCTACACTGCCCGCCCCTACCTTCCCTCCCTTAAAGCTGCGCCAATGTTATTCTCTCATCTAAACTTTGATATTCTAAAACCTCGCCACTGAAAGCATCTCTATGATATGTTAACGTAAAAGCATTGGCAGAGAGAAACCTGACTCCGGTAACAATCCATTATATTCCACCATTGTTTAAATTTGTCCCTACATGTTATATAATTCCATTAACATGTTAGATTTTAAGTATACAATTTTAAGTTTATAAATTAACAGACGTCTACCATGAATGCCATTCTATAATCTCATGTATTCCATTCATAAGTACCCAAACATTTTCTGAGACTACGTGAAGAAAAAATCCGGGAAGGGGAGTGTTTGCCCTGGAGATGAACCCGAGACGTACGGCATCATCTAAATACAACCGGAATCAGCCGCAAAAGGAACTAAACGATTCTCAGCTTCGACTCGTAGCTGAGCTCTCGCGTCGAACTTATCGCGAAGGAGACCTTGTTACAACACGGGCGATAGGGTCTTGTCGTGGCCCGGTCGAGCCGGTGTCGTATCTCGTCTCTCGAGTGGGCGTTCGGGTAGCTTGAAGGCTATCGAGGACGGCTTGTGTGCACCGAGGGTGGCGGGGGGGGGGGGGCAGGATATCAAGTGCACGCAGACAATAGGTTATCTGCTCCGGTGGGGGGGGGGGGAGGTGGCTCCCGCCTCGTCGCCCTCATAAAAACATAGGGACCTACAACATCCTATTGATCACGTCTGGCGCAGGTCGGAAGCCATGGTGTCGGTCGCGAAATGATGATGGGGGGGGGGGGAGGTAGTAGGGGTTCGGTACTGCCCATAAACCCCTCCCTGCCTCCTGCTTATCAAGGCTCCAGAGATACGTAGGTAGGCGGCACAAGTGAAAGAGTCGACTGGGGGCGAAAGTGGAGTGGCCGGTTCTCTTCCGAGTATGAGAAAAGTGCAAAGAGGAGAAGAAGAGAGAAGAAAAATTGTTCCCGAAGAAGTAGGAAAGCCGGTGTAGGAAGGCTTTCCGAACGAACCCCGTTGCTGTAACGATGACAATTAACTCTCTTCCCCTTTCTCTCTCACACACACACTCTCTCTCTCTCTCTCTCTCTCTCTCTCTCTCTCTCTCTCTACCAGAGAAATGAAAGGCCGCCGCGGACAAATATCCCTTCGTGGAACTTTTCTGCCCAAAACGCGCGGGAGATCTCATTTGCACCCAGCTTCTTCGGCGGCGACGAGAGCTTGACGAGTGACTCTTGAGTTGGCGCAATTACGGCGTGAAGTACGTATAAATGTTTTCCTTCGTGGCGAAAACGGCCATGAAGCTTATACGTGGAGACCGCTGCAACACGCAAGTTAATTTGGCGGGAAGCTATGAGCTGAGAAACGCTTTGGTGTGGTCACCAGCAGCTGGGGCTGGCAGGAGACATGCTAGCAACATTCTCCTGGAGGAAGGGTAACGAGGCCGGCGCCGCGACTATATAAGCCTGGAACAATGGCGGCTCGCGGCCATCTTGATCCAGCCCGCCGGAGCGATACCCTGAAGGAGGACCACCTGGACAGTGGTCCGAGATAGACACCGTCCGTGAGGGTCTTCTCGCTGTCGTCTACGATACAGTCCAGGCTAAATATAACTCCCGTTAGGGTGCACTAAGTTGTTGAGACGAAGGATAAGCGAAGGCGTAGACTGACTCCTTAAGAGTACGAACACGCTACTAGAACTAATAAGCTAGTCCTCCTAGTTCTTACCACTGCTTACTGTCGATTAGTATATGGTTTTGTCAAGACACGCCTTAGAGCGACTTTTGTATGATTACTGTAAGTTTAATAAAAGTAGTGTTTTCATGTATCCGAGGGCTCTACCTCTGTCTACTAAATTCCCCTTTGTATGTGCGTGACCGGCCACCCTTAGGAGAGGTCACATCAGCTTGTATGTTCGTTGAAGACACTTCCACCACTTTCTTCTGGTTATGGACCGCGAGAGCTTCATTGAGCGAGAGGTCTCACGATGACTGCGAGACAATCTCGGCATCTTCCCGCCAAGATTTTCCGCATGCGAAAACTTGGTGGACGTTATCGACGGCTCGTACGTTTTCTCCGCCACAATCCTTTGATGGACTTACAAGTACTGCTTTGTGCAATAACGATGTAAACATGTCATCGCTATCTTGTGCAGTACAGGATGTGCATGTGGATGGTACAGTCAATTGGCTGTCACTATCGGGTCGATCGTGCCACTACTGTAGTAAGACGTACAGTAAAAGTAGCAATGTGGGTAGGAACGATAGGCGTGGCAAATTTACGAAGAAGACACGATGGCCTTATTTGACTATTCGCTGTTACAAATGTGGACGTATGTTCATGTGTTATGGAGTAAAAGATGTTCCAGACAATGTGCTACTTGAAATACACGACAGTCAGAGAAAAACAATATTATGAATCGTATATCAAACATGCCAAACTGTGTAAAAATCGTGTCCAGGAACCTGTTCATGTTCTAGGCAAACCTAACGCCACTGGATTTCTCCTGAAGAAATCTGCATTCAGGGGCATGTTGAAAGATTACATCGCTCCGAGTCTGACAGTTTCGTCAAAAGAGATTTGCTCGTTCCTGACAAGTATAAAACAAAATTTAATAAACCAACTTACAGAAGAGATTGATAAATACGGGCCTCTAAAATATAATATATTGCAAGAATGCAATTATACAAAACCGGAACCGATGGACGAAGATATCAACAAGAGGGCATTCAAGACTTCTAATGTACCTGTCTATAATGTATACGACATAGAAAAGGGTGTAGAAGATAAAATAAAAAAGGTATGTTGCGTGGAAGAGGAAATGATGATGAAGGATTCGGGATGGAAACTCGATTCGGTAAATCATCTGGAGTTAAGAACGAGTGCATACCAACCTCTTACGAAATAATGTTATTACCTCCTCTTGCCTTTGAAGAAATCATCACAAAGAAATGTTCGTATCTGAAATTTTGTAAATAAAAATATATTTATTAAATATATTGCATTTTATTTTTTATGAAAAAAAACCCCTTTCCCTTTATATAAAAACGATTTCAAATAAAAAATACTTGCACTTAAGAATAAAACAAATAAACAATTTAATGTGGTAGTTTACGTGCTTTGCAGGAATGGACAGTCGCCATTCGGTACAGGCCGATAGCATGTGGCATAATCAATACAACATATATGTTGAGAACAGAATCCAATATGGAGGGAGTAGAACTAATATGAGTAATTGATGGAGCGAATGCAACTAATAATCGCAATGTATACTTTAAACATATACACAAATATGGCTGTCACCTGTTCATACATAGGTGATGTAAAAATATGTACTCTAATATGGCTGTCGCATGAAGGTGAGATGCAAATTGTAAAACAAATAACAATAAAAAAATGGAGGACTGTACCTAGCAATATGGTTACCTCCAGACATGGCAGCCTCCAGTAACATATATAATCAAACGATGTACTGTACAAAAAAATATGGCAGATGAAGGAAGGTGAGAGAGTAAGTAACATATACACAAATATGGTTTTCTCCAGTAGCATGTAAATGTATGACAAACAAAAAAATCAAGATGTAAGAGTGAGTGGAGGCGAGGGCGTCAGCTTTGCTGGGAATGAAACAAATGTAACTAATGGTGGTGCTAGGGGGGGGGGGGGACCTTAGGAAATGCATGATTCTAAACAATTATTTTTAATAATAATAAAAAAATATTTTTTTGTGTTTTTAAGTATTTTTTCGGATATTTGTTTTTAAGGTCATTCAAGGTCATGAGGTCAAAGTCATGGTCATTGATTTCCAATATAGCACATGGGTGATGTATATCAAGATGGTAGTCACCTACCAAGATGGTGAAATGGGTATGGACTATGGGTGACCACTGGTAAATTTAAATATAGGATATCGAAAAAGAATGGTACAAATTAAAAATCACAAATTCGAAACTATTTGACCGATTTTGTTGGTTCTTATACGAAAATGAACAGTAAAAATCAAAGTTTTGCTTCCCTTAAATTTTTTCTATGTGCGCTCTATTTGTAGCTCTGCATATGTCCAGGCGATATTCAACCTCCATCCATGTATTCCTAGCACTGTCGGCGAAATTGTCTCAATCGCAGCCGTGATTCTCTAATGCAAAACCTCCAAATCTCGAATCTTCACAGCGTAGACAATGTTATCGATATATCCCCAAAAGAAAAAGTCTAGATAGGTAAGATCGGGCTTCTTTCCATGTATTTTTCTGTTAACATTAAAGCAGCGAATGCAAAACGTTTGGGCCGATTTTCTGGCTTAAATTCATGTCTCAATTGAATCTTGTAGGCATGCAATCACAGACGTTTATGGAGAAGAATTTGCATGATAGTCATCGGAATTCCATTCTCCAAACTGCGGTGGGCAATTGACTTTTTAGGGCTACGATAGCATAAGCTGTGCCACCTTTTTTCCGGACGTTCTTGGCCATTCTGGTGTTTGTTTTTATTTTCTGTACGGTACCGATTCCGCTGTAACTTTTATCCCAATGACAAACAGATCTCTGTTTTGGTACACGTTGTCCACGATACTGCCGTCTAAAATCACGTTGCACAGTCACTCCGCGAACCACAGAACACAATGTGCTTTCTGCTGCATGCCCGCCATCTCACTGGAACGGTCGGCGCGAATGGCAGATGGCGCTCTCGCCCCTGCCACAATCTCAAGATCAGCGTGTGACTGTCGAACACCCCCTCCAAAAAAAAAAAAAAAGAACTTTCTTTCTTCCACTATAATTTGATGTAAGAATCAGCTAACTGAGTTAAATTGTTTTGTCGCTATAAGTTATGATATTGTATCATTCTTTTTCGATGATCCTGTATTTTTAAATACTTTTTTTATGAGTTTTAATAATTTTAATAATATATTCCTCGGGATTTTTTGTGATGTTTTTTGAAACTTTTTGAATAGTTTGTAATTTTTGGGTCAAAGGTTCTGCTCTTCAGGCCGCTGGGTCACTGATCCCGGCTTCCTGTCTGGCTAGGAGTGACTGACCCCCTCGCAGGAGTTACTAATCCTTCCCCCCTGCTCCGGGAAAAATTGCACTTTTTTAAGGAAAAAATGGAAATTTTTGGGGTATTTTGGTTGATTTTGAGGAAAAAAGCGAAATTTTGATGGAAAAAGGGAAAAACATGGCGAACGGGTGATGTAACAAGATGGCGGCCGGGCGAATCTGAATACAATGTCCGATGCCCTTGAGCCAAAGTCCCCATAAGTATACTACTGACTTATCCTCAGATGAATCCGCGAAATGTCCGGGTCTCTAGCCATCAGGTAGCAACACATTGTCTGCAACGCTGTAGAACAGAACGGAAATCAACAGCTTCCGTTTCCACGGAAGTGGATTCACAGGCGTTCAGAATGTTGTCTCGCATTGCATCCCATGTCCTTGGCTTTGTGGTGTGCACGAGGTTTTTAAGTTCTGGATATCTGGATGGATGCTCAATAACTCCTCGTCGGCCTATCATTCTCCCAAAAAATGTTTCACCCAAGAGCGACCGTAAGTCTCGATTATAATCTGGCGGTGCACCGTACTTCCAAGCTGTTTATTTATGATTTAAATATATCCAAACCGAGAGCAATAGAATCCGAATAGTTAAAATCAAACGGGAACAACGCTTCGCATTCTCACAAAAACCAATTGTGGAAGAAAAATGGGGTGTGGCTGTGTTGGGGACACGGCCGTTCCTTTTGCGTGAGCACGTCTATGCTGACGCACTCGGACGACTTAATGTTTATTTTACGTTCCCGCCACTGTTTCACTTTATCATATGGGGTTGTGTGGGTATCACTGGATTGCTTTTGAGATGCTCTTTCCAGCCGTATACGATTTCTGTATTTCGATTAAGCTTTTTAACGAGTATAGGCCGAAATTGTGTTAAGTTTTCTTAATTTTTTACATGAAACGCATACAATTTCGCCATAACCACGCCACACAAATGTTTTTATACGCGCAATCGATTGATCTTGACGATAGCTGTCGATTGAAACTAAAACTACCGCCGTAGCTTCTCCTAGTCAAAAGTTATACTACGCGGAAGTTATGAGACTCGGCGAAACAAACTCAAAATTGTGACACCCCTACCGCCCCCCCCCCGGCAGGAGGGGGGTCTTCACTCAACGTATTCTTTGATCCTTTGGCAATCGAGTGGTCTAATCGAATTTCGAATGTAGACGATAGATTCGGAGCTGCAATGCCAAACTATATCCCCCGATTTTGTTATAATCAGATTTTCTGGATTGCCTCCCACTATGGTCGCAAATTCAAAGACGCATTCACGTCAAAACTTCAGACGACTAGATAATATAACGGAACCCAACAAGCATTCTACTTTTGTCAGGATGAGGTAGTAGCAGCTGATTAATGATCGTGCCCTACACATGCATAAAAGATATTCTGTTTATTACACGCTGTACACAAACAAATATATACCCGATTTCACGTCTCGGGGTTGCTACTGTGCAATACGCTTCTCCGTGTGTCGCAACCTCTTTCCTAGATCGGCGGTTTTCGCAGGAAAGTGGTACCGATACCCTTTGAGCGCAAGCCTTGCGTACTGTTTGCTTTTGTTTGTTTGTACTAGCGTGGATAGCCGTCTGTTTCCCTTCGTGTCCGCCCCCACAGTCGGGCTTCTTCGATATCGGACAGCTGCGGTTCACATGTCAGAAAAATTCATGCTTCCCTGAAAGCGAAACAAACCCTTGGCCCGTTACTTTCACATATCCGAGAAACGCTACTTTCAAACATCTCTTTCTGTGTCCATCGGATGACCTGCACTCCTTTTATTTCCTTAAATATGTGATATTGTTACATATTAATAGATAGAGAACTGCAAAATTTGCGTTATTATTTGGCGTCAGCCTAAACTTCACAGTGCTGCATATACTAGACAAGCATTGGAATCACTCCTTTTTTTTACTGAACTGCACATGATTTGACTACACAAATTGTGACGTGTTCATTTACTGGCGCAGAGTTACCCACGCCGTATCAAATAAAGTATGGCTCAATGTCAAACTTATTGCAAAGGTACATGTGTTTAACGTCTGAAGTGTCCCCTAATAATAACGTGAATTTTGCAGGCCTCTATTAATATATATGGTATAGGCTGTTCACGGTAAATTGAGCACTTTTGAAACCCCTCCCATTTGCAATAATAGTCAATAAATAATGTTATATTAGCCTTAGACGTTGACATTAGAGTGCGGTGGAAAATACACACTGTATTTATTACTTACATGGCATTATTTATTCAAAAAAGATGGTTAAAGGATACAAAATGGGTGAAAGGAAAAAGTAACTGGGGTGTCAAAAGTGCTCACTTTACCGTGAACAGCCCATTACAAGCTATATTCCACATTCTTTTATTTACTTGAGCCTCAGTTAGTTGTTCATTTGCTGTTAGTCCATTTTAACCACTGACAAGGTAGCGCGGTATTCGGTCCTCGTTTTCCCTACACGTTCGTTATTAGTCGAAAGTCGTTCGAGGCGTGCCTAATAATCTGTGGTCCAATAGACGCGAAATACCATAGTATATGCGGATAATGTATAACTTGTCCTTAAATGAATAGGAGATATTTCCGGGTCTCTAATTATGAACAATAAGTTTTGCTGACCTCCCGTGGCGGAGTCGGTTGGTGCGCCGCCGGTATGGTAAGCGGGAGGTTCTGGGTTCGGATCCCGGGTAAGGCTTGGGTGTTAGATTTAGTTAGGTCATAAGCAGGGATAGGAAAATTTCGCGATTTCAGTGACCTGTAGGCTAGAATCCGCAGTCCTATGTACACTCGAGCCTCAGATGTGTGTTCATTGGCTGCGGCTCCAGAGCGTAGCCAGTGTTACTTCATACCTCGCAATATGGGATTCGCCACGTGTTTCCTTGCAAATCTGCTATTGGCTGAGAGGCGTCCAGGGTGTGTGTAACAAATTGCGATCCAATTGCAAATGGGACTTCACTGTATATGTGTTTGACTTCAATTTAGTCCCAAAATGAATTCGAGAAAATTTTCCTATCCCTAGTCATAATTAGAGCTAGTGAGACTTCTCGCGAAAAAATAAGAGTACACGGTAGACTTCTATACTATAAGCATCCAACATCAAATTGTCTACTACCATTGGTTGCTGTCTGCTTGAGAAGGCGTTTTCATACTTAATTCGGGCCACTCAGAGTTCAGCAACATCGGCAATGCTCCTACGTTATTCATGTGCAGACAGTTAACACGTATCAAAAAGTAATTTAGCCAATAAAGTTAGTAAATGACTCTGCAGTATTTTGAAATATAACTTGTCTTGAAATCTTTTTGCAAAATTTCTCTACCCCTAGTCATAAGTTAGCCTGTAAGCCGTCCCCTGATATGCCTTCAGGCATAACAGTGGGAGTCTTTAATAAGCCCTATACAATACAACAGTAAATTTAGTATTTAATGGTTTGTGTTTTAGTGACATACATAGGGACACTCCAATTACGCGAATCGATTTCCCGACCAGTTGTGTTTCGTAACACTTCAGTTCAGACGCACTTTCGTGATTGGACGATTTCCGCGTTACAGGTCTTCGATGCCTGCGCGCGAATCACGGACGTACAGTATTGCAGTTGCCTAATTCTGATTGGCCAGTCAAGTATGAAAATGTCTTCTCACAAATACACGCCGCCAATAAACAAAAGAAAACTACTGTTACGCAAGTATAGTATTGAAATCTAGCATGTGCTGAAATATTTTCCCGAAATTCGGGTGTCCCTAGACATGCATATTACGTGTGGTTATCTCACGAAAAATTACTCTTAAAACACTCGTGTGCTCGTACTACTTTTGCAATAGAGTAGATGAATACACAGGAGATGATATTGTGTGGTGGTTACTTGGGCGCTGTCGTACCAATTCACTGACTGGCGGTGCTGGGCTTTGGAGAACGGGCCCTGTGCTCTAACTGGCTACTGCGTGATGTGAAAGGTTCCCTACTGGGTAGGCTGTTGGCTTGTAAGAACGTTGCCAGGCGCTGACTAGCATACATAGTTCCGACGTGCTTGCTGGTCAGAGACGCCAATTTGCTGGCGTGTGCAGCTGGAGCTCGAGGTATAAGCGGCTACGTTATCTCTGAACGCTTAAGTACTCTGTGATTTTTGCCATAGAGATAGAGATTACTTGCCGTGCCCTAGATAACTATGACTAGAGACTGCAAAGTTCGCGTTATTATTTGGCATCAGGCTAAACTCCACTAGAGCCAGCTTCGTTTCTCTATTGGTTGCTGCATGAATGTGATGTCACTCCCTTTCTGACTAGATTGCACGTAACTGGACTAATCAACTGCGAAATGTTCATTTACTGGCGCAGAGCTACCCAGGGCGTGTTAAATAAAGTACGGTCCACTGACAAACTTACTGCAAAGGTACGCGTATTTCAATTTTAACGTGTCCCCACATAATAACGCGAATTTTTCAGGTCTCTAACTATGACCAATGAGAATCAATAGAGACATGAAAAATTCGCGGATTCATTTTGGGACAAGCTAGAACTAAAAACATATTTGTTAATATAAAATTAGCCATTGGTTGACACGGCGTTTGACGTCTCTTGCAGAACGGTGGCTCAATCATCGCCTTCCACTGTGACAGCGGACAATCAACGCACAGTTGACATCGGCAAATCTGTACATACAACTGTAGAGTCCAGCCTGAAGGTCACTGAACTCGCCAATTTTTCAGGTCTCTATGAATCAGTTAACATTTCTAATGAACGTGACGTCTTGAAAACACTCAAAAATCCTCGTCTGAAGTGTGCGTGTGTGTGTGTTTTTTTTTTCCGTATATCAGCACATTTTGATAGTCTCCTGGGAAAACGTCTATTTAAAACACGCTGAAACGCATTTCGAACGCCAGTTAGGTAGATCCTTTCAGAGAATCTGCCAATGAGCACGTACATTGAGAGGAATAACGTGACAGACAGGATGCCCTAAAGGCACGCCGTTACCCTAAGTCCAGAATATTAATTTGCATGTTAGGCTTTGTTAGTGTGCTCTGCATGTGACCGCTCTCCGTTATCGGTTTTCCGCAATGTTAACACTTTGAGGACCTCGTTCAAGAGTAGCTCGAGCAAAAATGCTTTGAAATTTTTTTGTAATTGAAAAGAAAACTAGCATTTTCGCGTAGTCGTTGTATTGCCCGTGTTTAACAGGATCTTACAGAACTCTACAGCTCAGTAACGATAACTAGAGATAGTGAAATTTCGCTAGTTCAGTGACCTGTAGGCTAGACTCTACAGTCCTGTGTACACTCGGGCCTCAGATGTGTGTTTATTGGCTGCGTATCCAGAGAGTAGCAAGTGTTACTCCACACCTGGCAGTATGGAATTGGCCACGTGTTTCCTTACAAGTCTGCTATTGGCTCAGAGGCGTCCCGAGCGGGTGTTATAAATCGTGATCAAATTTCAAATGTCACTTCACTGTATATGTGTTTGACTTCTATATTGTCCCAAAATGAAATCGCGAAATTTCCTATCCCGAACTATAACTTTCCTGACTACAAACATATTTTTGCTACATTTCCGCAAAAGGACAGGTGTGAATGTAAAACATCTTACACAAATAAAGACATTTGATTGGGACAAAATAAACTCAGTGACTGATGACCAGCCACTAATGAACGTTGTAGATCACAGTAAGCGTGTCCATTATCATATTGTCCACTAGAACTTTAATGAGCGCGAACACAGAGACCAACAGAACTGGTGTTCATGCAGTGCTGGATATAAGTAACTTGCTTCTATCCTGTCTTGGTTGTCTTGTAAATGTGTGCTGACCTCAAAGTGTTAAGAAATCTTATCAATATTGTTCGAAGTTCCAAAAGGATTGGCGCTGCCTGTAGTTGCTCGGCGAGTGCAGTTTCTTTAAACTACGGACAGTACGGTTTGCATGTTGTGGTGCTATTCATTGATTATAAGTAGAGCCCCGATTATTTCACGAATTGTTTCGGTACCGAGGTAGACATCAAACACTTGTTCTTTTTGACTACTGCTGTGATTTGACCGCAATTCTGTAGACATGCCCCGTTTAACAGGGAGCCAGTAATAAGCAGGAAGCAGTAGTGTGAGTGAATGTTGAAGAGTGCCTTACAAAGGTCTCACTTGATCGCAGCAACCAATAAGCAAACGACAGTGTCTCGAGTGTGGATGTGAATAGGACTGTCAATTCTAGTCCGCTGCCACATCAATCAGCGAAATAATCGGGGCTCTAATTATAAGCTTGGTTGGGATAAGTTGGAGAGATGTTTCTTAAGTTTTACCTAGGTGGTGGTGCAGCTGGACCATGGCAATGTCCTGGCTTTCAACAATGGCTCTGTCAGGACGATTCCTGTTCACACATTGGAGATCAGATGCAGGAGATACAGTGTTGCGGGTAGCCGGACATGTCCGGAAAACATGGGGTCACAGCCAGTGAAAAAATGACCTCTGGAGAAGGCTGGGCGGCTCATAACGTTGGAATCTTGCGAGAAGCGATCTCTGACGGTATTTAAAGAATTGGGACATGTAGCTTAGTAACTTTTTAACCCTTTCAGACACGGCGCTATACAAACTAAACTTCACACACGAAGTGTTTTTAGCGTGTACGCAGCATACAGTAGAAAAGAAGCAAAATATGTTAGGCAAGTTCCTCACGTATAGTGGGAGACGACCAGTGTTTGACCAGTTGTTCAGAAGTCGCAAAAATATTTTCTGGAAATAACTTCAAACGCAAACACATGTTAATTGGCACCGACATATGGCAGATCCTTTAAGCCACATAAATACAGTTCCAATAAAAAACCGTTGTCCGTTGCAATGCATAGAATTACATTTCTATATTGGCTCTCAAGACCACGATGTTAAGAGCCGCCAAAATCTTTTCACTCATTCACATTTCTATGCATACCTAAAGGATTTAAAACGTAAAATTGTAATGTCACTACCTAAAACCCAACACCAAATCATATCGCGAATGTTACATATCTTTAATAATATAGGGCTACCTTAATTTGTTAGCACCCAGTGTAACCATTGATTAAAAATCAGTAGGGACACCCGAATTTCACGAAAATATTTCACGACCGGTTGTATTTCATAACACTTTAGCTCGAATCCACATTTGTGATTGGGTTTTCTAGTCGTTACGCATCTTATGTGTCTGCCCACGAATCAGAGACGTACAGTGTAAGAGTAACTTAATTCTGATTGGCCACTCAACTAAGAAAATGTCTTCTCACAGACACACGCTACCAATAAGCAAAAGGAAACTGCTGGTATGCGCGTAAGGTATTCAAATCTAGCATGTGAGGAAATATTTTTCTCGAAATTCGGGTGTCCCTAACCATCGTGTAAGGGAAAGTCAAAATACACCAAATTTACGTACGAACGAGGAAAATGAGGGCTGTAGCGAAAGCCCGGTTACATAGTAGGCTGAAATATACAGTTCATTTATTGGCGGTTGGGGTTATCGCTAAAAGCTTCATCGGCCTTCTGAGTGTTAGTGGCCCATTCTATAGTAAGCCAATAACGAGGCGTGATATGACACAGATAGCTTATCGTGAGCGCTCGCTTAATTTCGTTGGGCACCTAAAAGCGTTTGATTGTGTGTTAAGCATTATTTATAGCTATCTGTCGGGCTTCCATATGTCACGTCAGGTGAAGGGCTACAGGCAGTCTTCAACATCTCTCAGCTTTCTGCACACATTCAACGCTGTTAAATAAACTCCGGGAACAATTTTAGCGGATTCGTTTCCTAGGCTGTTCCACGCGGCAGGTAAGTAAACAGAAGCGATACAGGTCTAAAGATCTGAAGAATTCGCGGATCTATTTTGAAACAAGCTAGGATGCAAAACACGTGCGTTTATATAACTTTAGCCATTGTTTGACACGGTATTTGACATTTTCTGGAGAACGGTGTTCTATCGCCGCCTTCTACTGTGACGGCAGACAACCAGTGTGTAGTTGATGTCGGCATATGTGAACATAAGACTGTACAGTCTAGCGTGCTGGTCATTGAACTCGCGAATGTTACAGGTCTCTAGACATGGCGTGTTGACTTTCTTGATGCAGGCATACTCAGCCGCTTCTTAGCTACTTTTCGCTGTATGTATGGCCCTTGTTTCTGACTGGCTACGTAACTTCACGGAAGACCTTCTGTAGGTTCGACTAGAGTTCTGCAGTTTGCCACTTGGCCCTAATGGGTTGGAAACATTTACTTTGTTGGGTGTTACAGGATTGATAGGTAGGAACAGGTGTTTGTCGCAAAAAGATTTCAATACCAGCTGTACTCCAAAGCACTTTAGTTCATATGCACTTTCCTGTTTTGATAACTGTAAATGTCTCGGGCCTTAAGTGTCAACCAGCGATTCACAGACGTTCAGTAGCGGGGTACTTTATTCTGATCGGTCTACTTACATAAGAACGTGTCCTCTCGCGTAGATTTACACCCAATAACCAAAGGAAATTGTGGCTGTGGACGTAGGATATTGAAGTATAGCGTGAGCATCCATCTTTTTGCGAACAACACATGACCCTCTTTATAGGAATAGGAAAATCTCGAGAATTCATCTTGGGACAAGATAGAAGTCAAACACATATACAGTGAAGTCACATTTGTAATTGGATCACAGTCTATTGAGAGGCCCCTGAGTCAATAGCAGACTTGCAAGGAAACACGTGGTGAATCCCATGCTGCCAGGTGGGGACTAACATTGGCTAATCCCTGGAGCCGCAGCCAATGAATACACATCTGAGGCTCGAGTGTACACAGGATAGTGGAGTCTATCCTACATGTCACCGAACTCGAGAAATTTTCCTATCCCTACCTATTGATAGGTCAGCTTCACTTTTGACTGAGCTCTGCGTTGTTCGATAATTATTCCAAATTTGGAAGAACAGGGTAACAAAGAAAACAGAACCAAATCTTGTACTACTCTCCAAAAATTAAAGTGTCCACCGATTGGTCTGTCTTTCCAACAAAATGTGAAGATGTAATTCACGAAAAAATGATTAAAAATCTGAGGATTGTACTTGAGTGTATAGCTTGGACGTTAGTAATCACTTTTCTTGATGAAAAAATTCTCACATACATCTGTTTATCGATTTGTTAGCGTCAGTGTCATTCAAGTGCACATAAAACATTAATTTCGAAAACAAATCGATTTTTATCAAAACCTTCAAAGGACAAATTGTTAATTTAACAGTTACAGTAAAAGTAATTTTCTTAATATTCTTATCAACAAATGACACAATAAAACCCATAATAATTTTCTTTTCATTTTATACAAGCAACAGTTAAGAAGTTTTTGGTGTGTTAACAGCGACTATAGATTTTTTTGCGGTTTCTTCAGAATTTTATAATCAGACCTTTGAAAAATCACCCCATTTAAAAACGTGTCTGTTTTTCCCCCCATAATGCCGTGTAGTGCTAGCGTTCTGTGCTTGTGTTAACAGAAGAGTACCTTAATTTTGGTTAAAAAGAACTTTTACTGATGTTTTATCTACAAAATAAAATATTTTATTTATAATTAATATGAATAAGAACAGGAGGGAAAGAGGAGTGTCGGTAATGGCTAGTAAGAAATAGATGTTATTGAGAATATTATTACAATGTGTGCGCATACGAATGCGTTGTATTGTCCCTTAGCTGTAATTTTCAAGTCTCAGTTATGTTTTCTTTGCATTAGGCGGAGGGATATCCTGGAAGAAGAACTTAAGCTTGACTATATTTGTTTCTGACCACAATGTACATCGGCCATACTTTGCGTACTCTGCAGCATACTGCAAATTAAAACGTTTGGCTGAGATAATATGCTACGGGGTAATCAACTCAAACGATACACATCGGCTTGCATATCCTGCTACATACGAAAGTACAATTAATCTGAAACACAGTCAACTCACCATTCAATTGCTTGTCCGCCAGCTTATAATTAACTACTTGTAATGAATTTATGACCATTGGCGTAGTGTAAAACTTATAGGTTTGCAGTATGTGGAAATATCGTTTTATCAAAGCTAGTGTTACTACAGTGTATTTGGTATTGGATGCTCTCTTCTAGCTCAACATCAGAACCAGTGAACTAATATGACCGAATAAAAACTGTTAATTGATAGCGTTTGACAACTCTACTTTGTTTTCTATTTCTCGCCATTTTGTGTCCTGCCCCAGGCCACGTGTAAAATTAAAATAGCAAAGGGCTTAATAATCGGCACATATGCGATAATATCCTGAAACGATAAAATTGTTATACACGTGTAACGATCATGGTATATATTACATTTAATTTTATACAACCAAAATAAAAGAATTTTATTTGATACACAATAGAACATTATATTTTCAGCAAGAGTTGAGTTATATAGCTCTTCTTTTTGTCTGATTCGCTATCAACATTTTTATATTTATTTGGTTTAGTATTTACATTAAACTGTAGACATTGGAGTAAATAATTTAATTTTTTCACTACGTAAGTAGAAAATTGTCCTATTAGCTGCGACGTAGCTGTACAATTTCTATGATATCATTTTCGAGTTTTTAAAATTCTTATCAACATACCTAATATGGTTTAGTTCGTAAAATACGTTTGTGGAAAAGGAGGGGGGGGGGATATATTGATTTTAGGACGCCAATGAGTAGCGAAAGAAAATACCTTCAGACATGTACGCAATATACTGTAAGTTTTCCCGCAATATATATCTGTCCTTTCTCACGCCCTACCACTTTTACCGAGGGCGAACTGGTGATGTACTACGTAGTGATTACTAGTTAATCAAAAAAAGAAAGGAAAACTAAACAGTTGTAAAAGACGATCCTAGAAGGCGGATGTTCTTGAAAGAAGGCGATAGCAGTACACTCTGGTCCCAAGGAGCTGGCGTAAAATATTTTAACATGATACGACGCAGTTCGCGCACAAAGTAGGAGCATAGGAAGCGTCGTCAAAAAAAGTTTAGAAATTCCATGTATTCTTTGGGGGTAAAATACCCTCCAGTCACACGCAATTTCTTGTCAATTTTGGACTGAAAGGTACTTGATACACATAGCATAAAGTTAATGAAATAGTGAAAACTATTCTAAATATAAAGAAAAAAACCCAAAGGATGTGCGTACATCCACAGAATATGCAATAATACAGACGTTTAGTGTAACGATTCCCTTTATGCGGGCCTATGCATGCTGATTGACTGCGTGAAGATTTAAGGACGGACTATGTGTCAAGTTGGCTAACGCGTGCTGAAAAAATTCCCCTATTGGCTTGGCTACCGGTTGGCGAGTAAGGTACCAGACGCTGATTGCTGAAAGGAGTTCCGACGTGCCCTATAAATGATATGCAGTTAGATGCATTGTGACGTTTCTGAACGGTTTATGAGTGCTCAAATAACCGTCAATAACCTATATATAATACATTCACGGTTACTTCGCACTTTTCTGAAGCCTTGCTTTAATTCTACTTCCAGGATATTCCTCCGCCTCCACCTAACTAATATTGACTAAGTCTGGGTAATTACTCCAAAGAACGACTCACCACATTCGTGCGCATGCATTTGTAATAATATTTTGCATGAGAACTAGTTCTTACTAGGGGTTATCAAAACACACATGTTTTCTCACTGCATTTATTCATTATATTTATAAATGAAGAATTGTAATTTATTGATAAAATACAAATAATATGTTATTTTAAACAAAATAAGGGCCTTTTATGTTAGCACAAGTATAAAACGCTAGTGATACATGGCATATTTAGGAAACAACTAAACATATCATACATGGAGTTTGATACAAAATGTGTGAAGGAACCGCGAACAGACTCTACCATACATAAGTATTCTGTAACTTGAGTGTGCGACCCTGTAACTGTGCCAACCCGCAAGGCGTGAGAAAGTACGAGAGGGGGTGAAGGGGAGGTGGAAGCCATTCAAATGCTACAGCCGACCTCACGTGGGCACACCGTGAGGCATGCCTTCCATCGTCGGCTTCGACCTCCGGCCTTCAGGAGCAGCTCGTCTACGCCTTAACAGTCCGAGTGCTGCCTACCTCACATGTAAATATTTGAATCCAGAGAAGAGTTAGTGAGGAGATCTGGGCGGCTTTTAACAGCGAGCTGTCAAGAGCTGATAAGGGCGCTGAGGTGAGTATGGAGCAGCACAGGAATGCAAGGGCGTGGTAAACGGGAGATCCCCGAGAAAACCCGCCGACTAGTGGCATTGTCCAGCACGATTCGTATATGCGGATATTCGGGGGGGGGGGGGGGGGGGCGACCTCACTGGGACTCGAATTTGGTTCGCCTTGGTGTGAGGCGAGTAGTCTAACCACTACACCACCGTAGCCCTGACACTGTTCGAATACAGAAAGAATTTGTGGAGCGTGCCGTAATGTTGGGACGTCCTAATATTTTGAAGACACTGACGACGTAATTTTACGTCGCCGATAGTATTCATTAATCTCGCTTCAGTGTAATATTGCTAGGGATACGAACATTTCGCGAGTTCATTTCAGGACATGATAGACGTCAAAAACATGTACACTGAAGTTGACTTTGTAATTGGATCGCAGTTTATTAGACACGCCCTGGACGACTCTGAGCCAATAGCAGACTTCCAGGGAAACAAGTAGCGAGAGCCATACTGACAGGCGTGAAGTAACACTAGCTACTCTATGGGACAGCAGCCAATGAACAAACATCTGAGGCTCGAGTATACACATGACTGTGGAGTCTAGCGTACAGGTCACTGAACTCGCAAATTTTTCCTATCCCTAAATATTACTTTGGCAGCTCTTAAAGTGTGAATTACTGAAGTGAACACGATGGATAGACCACAGCAAAAACTATATGTAGCTAAAGCCCCTGTCACACTCAAATTTTTCCGTCAAACTGCTCCCAATAAGTTTGGTCAAATAAAGTTGGTCAGTTATGACGTCATTAAAAAGTCATAAACGTTGTCATATTTGTCTGAGAAAGTTGGTTGGCTTCAGTTCCCACTTAACATTTGAAAATGGAACCGGTTCTACAATTTCTTTGATGTTTGATGGTCTCAGCCAATCAGAATGATCCACGGCAAAAATGGACGTCAAGAAACTTTAAAATAACGAACGATTGCTGGGAACGAAGTAGGTTATGAAGATGACTAATTTATGAAGAAGCTGTCTGGGCATAAGTGCTATTTTATTTGAATATTGTACATAATATTAAGAACTCAGGGGCATTACATTTTATTGCGCAGGAAACATCTCTGATAAATAAAATTTTAATTTTGCAAACAAGCGAAAATAAATACCAACATGCTTTACATTTCTTCCTGTAATAGAATGCATAGAACAACAAAAACAATATCTCACTATGAAAATAATATTTAATTAATAATTTAAATTATATTCTCCCAATGAAATATTTTACACTGTAACACATCTTCAAACACATTCAAGGGTATTTGATAAAATTTGTTGCTAAGAAAAATTTGATGACCGTATTTTGTCTTAAAATTTTACTGTCAAAAATAGTTGAAGTCTAAAATCTGACAGCAGTAGCAGATAGGAAAATATACAAATGGGAAATGGATTATGAACACCCGAAAGCAATAGTCCCGCATGAATGGAGGTTTTATTGAATAAATAAACAGCCTATACACTGGATATGGTAATGATCACAGGGTCTAACACCAATTGACAGAGGCTACAAAGTGCTTTGAACAACAATATCTGTATCTTGTGTCGTCCCCTTTAGCGACGATGCAGCCCTGCAGACGTGTGTTGATACGATCATAAAGATGTCGGATGTCATCTTGGGAAATAGTGTTCCACGGTAATTCCATCTGTTGTTGCAATAGGTGGAGGTTTGTTGCCGGTATTGCAGAACGCACCAAACACCGTCACGCCATGTCCCACACATGTTCAATGCGGGTCATGTCGGATGATCGTGCTGGCCAGGTGAGTTGATGAACACTGTCGAGAGCGCGTTGGGTAATACGAGGCGTGTGTGCGTGGGCATTGTCCTGCTGAAAGACGAAATATCCTTGGAGCCTAAGGAATGGCAACAAAATGGGCTGAATGGTGTTCTAGATGCAGCGTTCACGGTCCGGTGTTCTCTCAACAAACACCAGATGCGTACGGCAATTATAGGCTATTGCTCCCCAGACCATGATGCCTGGAGTTGGTCCTGTGGGTCGCTGCCGTAAACACTCTGGTGGTTGCTGCTCTCCTTATCGACGCCGCACCCGCAAACGACCGGCATTGGCGCCAAGGCAGAATATCCTCTCATCACTAAACACACCTCCGCGCCATTCATCCTTTAAGTTGCGTCGTTCGCGACACCATCCGAGGCGGGCTGCACGGGGATGGGGTGTGAGAGGAAGCCTGGCGAGCGGCACCCTTTATAGTAGCCCAGCGTCCAGCAAACGGTTGGTGATGGTCCTAGCTGACACTCTGGGTGCAACAGTGACCTTAATAAGTCCGGCGGTTGCCATGCGATCAGCAATGACCGCTCGTATGATGGGGCCGTCCAGGCAGGTATCCGTATGCCACCGCTGGCCGTTCGGAACCAGGTCGACGAGCATGTGCACCATAGTTGGACCATCAGCTCCACCAGTGATGCAGAACAGACACTTCAGGTCCTACACGTTGGGCGATTCTTCGGAAGGACCATCCAGCTTCCCCCAGGTCCACATTATATCTCGTTCAAAGCCCGTTAATTGCTCGAAGTGTGCTCGTATATGCAATCGTGGTATGTCTACAGTGCTCACTACACACAGGCTGATGCTTGAAACAACTATTCTTTCACCGAGTCAACTACAGTTGTATTGTGCTCAGCGGTGTTATGCATAGGACGTGGTTCCTACTCTGTCCACAGCACAGCACTGTTAATCATTGCATGTACTGCCCTCTATCAGTGCCACATGGGCATATGCTGTTTCTACGTCATCACTTTAGTGGTGTTCATTTTCCATTTTTCGCCAGTGTAGCTTGGACTTGAGTGTGTAAACGACCGTGAATTCCAGAGCACATAAAATTAAACTTGTAAACTTTTCATTTTCTTAAAAATTCGTTTTGTAGAACTATCATTGCAATCATTAAAAAAAATGAGCCATATAATACAATTAATATCTGTGCAAAATAAAAGTAGCAATTTTGCATGCCCATTGCATAAAAAAGGGGGGGGGGGCATACACATATACATATTAAATAAATAAATAAATACGCTTTAAAGGCAAAGTAATTCGAAAATATTTGAATAAAAGTATTTTACTGTGAATGCAACAGAATCTGTGCGTCAAGAAAAAATCATGATTCTAAGACGGTTTGTGTGAGAACAAAATTTAATGAATTGAAATCAAACCGAATTAGAATACACTTTCCCCTGAGACGATGAAAACCCTGGGAGTTCTTCGTTCGTACAATTGTACACGTTAACACGCTGAGAACCATTTAACCCGTTCATTCACCTTGTACACAATCGCGGAGAAGTTGCACATGAAGGATACTTATGACCGGTAGGTACTGTACATAATAAGGAATCAGTGCGCAATGTTATGAATGTCTTCGTTTTTGGTCATTTGATTACTATAATTGCATGCACCTGTGGTTATGAACGTTCGATACTTATGTCACTGAGAAACCTTGCAAACTGTTCGCTGGTTGCAAAAGGCAAGCAGGTTACGAGGGAACAATAAACGTAAAAAATAATGATCTCCAAATTCGAGTTTGTAAAATTAATATGTTTCCTAACAGTTAATTTATGGTTTGAAACATTGGAAATATGAGATATTTTACTGCGTGTTCTATTTAAGCTGACGAAAGTTTTACTTTGTTATCAGAACTACAGTCCTGTGATTTTTGTGTAAATTAATGGAGATATGAAGCACTCACATAATCTGTAGCTATAACAATGTTTGCGAATAAGTTAACCTGAAGGGAATATCACTGAGCACTGAGTCTCGCTGTATGTAGCATTCGGACAAATAAAATGTTCTTGTGCAACGCTATCGTGGGAATTTAGTCTGAATGTGTTAACAGGTGTATTTTACAGTTTCGAGTTAAACCATTTACTTTTACTCAATGATCCTTCGAGATATTGATTTCTTGCAGAAAATGTTCACTATTTGTTGTGTACAAGTTTTTCTTAAATTTTTCGCAGTCATCCAAACGAACAGCTTTTATCCCACTTTACTTGTAAAGTGAAAAATACGTTAGCGGATTTTGTTTTCACAATTTCATCGTATAGAGTTTAATGAATCGCAGATAAATGAAAAAATTCACTAGTTCGTTGGCATGTAAGTTACATTGCACGGTCTTATGCATACTCACGCATATGTCAATTGAAAACTGATTGCTAGCTGTCACAGTCGAGGGCGATTGGTGGCGTGCATTTTGTTGTATGTTTTTCATTGGTCCAGAGTTCTCCAGCAGTTGTCAGATAAAGCAGGGACCAATTACAAAGGCAACACAAACGTAAGGGATTCAGATCTACAGCTTGTAGCGAAATGATACTGCTAATTTTTTCAGGTCTATAATGACTCTTAATGCATTTCAGTGATCCCCTAAACCATAACTTGCGATCTGTGTAGATTTGAAATGATTTTTAAAGTCTCAGACTTAAACCACTTATTCCAGTAAAAATTAAAAAAAAAAAACAATTAAAAAAATTGTACCAGAATCATAAAACGTTTTTAAGCGGTTAAGTACCGTACGTAAAAAGTGCGCAAGAAATCGGTCGCGGCGAAGGCAAATGTAGTCGCACAAAGGAGATTTTCCCGCCAAAGCTCCGGGAACTGGGCGGCGAACAAAACAAACGACGGTAGAAGAGCGCTTTATTCAAAGCTCCGCCTGCCACTCGCAGGAATGCACAGTTCGCTTTGAGCTCTGAGAGGGGTCGTATTTTTGTGTGTTTGTGCGAGTATGTGCGCGAAAGAGAGAGAGAGAGAGAGAGAAAGAGAGATAGAAAGAGGGTGGGACACGAGAGCGGGAATACTAATGGTAATATAACTTACGTCAAGAGTTCAACGCTCTCTGAGGAACAATCAAAGTTATTCAAACCAGCCCTCCGTCTGTCGGTCTTAACGTTACTTAACATCGCGCCGCAGGCACATGAATTAAATATGCCGCTGTGGACGGAAGAAGTGTCCGCTGTGAATCAAAACCGTGCTTTTTCGTGTTACTGTACGTTATAGGCCTTCCACGATAAAGTGAGGACATTTGAAGCCCTAGTTACTTTTTTCTTTCAACCAATTTATATCCTTCCACTGCCGTTTAATGCATACCATGCCATGTGAGTAATAAACACAGCGTGTACATTCAGAATACCCAAAACCAAAAGTACGAGGCCACAATGAAAATGTATTTATTGGTTATTATGTCTGATAGAACAGCTTCAAAAAGTGCTCACTTTACCGTGAACGGCCTTTAAGGAGACTTGCGGATAGTTCCATTGATGTCGGTGAACTACCACTTACCCGGCACTAAATGCGGGACTCGCAATTACTGGCGAACATCTAACACTCGGGTGGATTATTTACTAGGGACACCTGAAGAAAGATCCTCAGAGATACAGATTACTTGACAATACAGAAGTAAAAATAGCTTATACCGCGAGCTCCTTCCGCACACACCAGCAAAATATCATCACTGGTTAGCAACTTGTTGGAACGCCGCATGCACATCAGCAACTAGTAAAATACTTGCAGAGCTGGCAGCCCGGTGAATAAGAAACCTTTCGCGATCTACAGTTTGCCATAAGGCCCAGTTCTAGAAACTCTCGCAGCCAATCATGGAAATGTCATATGTCTTCATTGAAGGAACCGCAACACCATTTAGTCGGTAGGTATTTATCACACTTTGGCAGACTGTGGTTCGAGTCTTATTAGTACACTCTAAGAAATTATTCGGAAATTTACCATACCAGTGTATACACTTAGTGAGAAAGTGGGAATGGTAATTTTTCCTCTATACATTCATCGTAGCCTCCCTACATTTGCTTAGGAAACAGTCAAATGCATAGGGAAGTTCCCAACTTTGTATATCAGCGATGCTAAACATTCCTATATCTGCTCTTGATATGTGGTATTATTACCTTACAATGTATAAGTTAAAAACTTCAATTACAGTTTAGGGAGTTTAGCAGAACATTTTTTACAATGATGACAAATTCAGTATTCCAGTTAACAAAACCCACACTGATTTCGGTCGTCTGTTTCCCTGGAATTGATCACGCTCTCGAACAAACGTGAAGGACGTTTAAGTTTCGTAAATAAACGTTTATTTTTGTGTAATTTTTGGAAGTTTTACGATGGATTATTTATGTTGTTTAAAATGAAGGTAAAAGAGTACAACGGGAACTCAATTAGCTAAGAAATAGCAAATATCAAATTTTTCACAATACAGTGTGTTCGGTGCACTGTGTAGCAATAAGAAAGTGATGGGAAATAAATGATTTTATTGTAATGCCACTATAATGGTGAAAAAGGGGCATCGGTGGCGCAGTGGTTAGGGCACTCGCCGCCCACCACGGCGATCCTGGCCCGATTCCCGACGGGGCCACTCCTGGACCTTCGCATGTGGGAATCATGCTGGACGATACCGCTTAACGGCGGGTTTTCTTGGAGTGTTCCCATTCATTATGAAATGATTTTTTATTATATAAATACATTTTCTCCAAATACTGGTTGCTAAGAAACTCCATGTTCTCAGACGCTAATTAACTTACGATTTTTTTTTAGTACTGACACTTGCTCAATAGAAATTACGTTTTTAAATAATTTATCCCATTGCCCCTGACCCTTTTCCTTTTTCTCCAGTTCGGTATATAGCTGATGAAATGTTTCAGATCTAAAAAAGACTGACTGACGCACTGCTAGAGGACATGAACTCTTTCGCCCTCTCACCGGAGAGGGCGAAAGAGTTCTCTCCACAAGGGCGCTGAGAAAGATGCTGACATTGTGCTGATGTGGTTTCGGAAGATGGCAACCCAGTCGTACGATCGAGGGCGACGATATCTAGGTCAGACAGGAGGGAAGAATATTTACTCCATATTTACACTGTAGTCTTTGTAATGCTCTGTACATCTACGAGGCTTGAGAGTTAGTCTGTAATAATGGTACCTAAAGCTATTCACGGTAGTAAGCACTTTTGAAAGTCCTCTAATTCTGAATAATAGGCAATAAATATATTTTATTTTAGCCTTAGACGTTAATTTCCGAATGCAGTGGAATATACACACACTGTATATTACTTACATTACAATCGTTATTTAAAAAAGTGGTTAATGGCTAAATAATAGCTGAATGAAAAAAGCAACTAGGATCTCAAAAGTGCTCACTTTAATGCACCAGACTATAACTAGGTCACTAATAAAATTAGTGGAAATAAAACTTTAAAAATAAAATTGAAAAACTGTTGAACGTTTCTGAGTGGCGTCTGCCTAGTATTCCGTTTTTAACGCTTTAATGCATAATGTTTCATATACGATACAGCTGGACTATTCGATTATTATTCGCATGTAAATTAATTAAATTATAGCAATTTAAAAAACATTTAATGTAAACATTATAACAATTTAATGTAAGCAAAAGCCAACCTCATCTTCACAACGATCGGGTAGGGTAGTGTAAAGCGCTCTAGACTCACGATACAAGGTTCATGAGTTCGAATTTAGGCATATGCACTTTCAATTAAAAAAAATAAAAATAAAATTAAATGCACATGCCGTGGAGTGCTCGATCACCCTTCGTCGTTAGGAGTAATATTGGAATGGCGAACCGATGGATTAACAAGATATTTGATGCTCGTACGATGGAGACGATTTCGCGTTTGTCCAACGCAATCGTTACTACTGAAAATCTTACGAGGAGACAAACGTAAAACGAGTTTATTCATTTGACAGGTTTTCGCACCGTGCATATGGTCGAAAATTGGAACTGTTGGATCTCTGTTAAGAGCGATAAAGTGTTAAAGACAAAGTCTATAGTGAAAATAGTTACAGGCTGGAATCATATCTGAATGACATCACTAAAGTGAACCAGTGGTTCTAGGAACCCAGAAAGTTTGTAAAGAGCTTAGAAGCTCAGTCCCAGGTACATTCACAGCACGAATGATGGAAATTACGATGGTTTGATTGGACTGTGTCCATTGCCAACCACGAGACTAAATAAAAAGAAAAGATAACACGATGATGAAAACGAAAACACCACAATGAAACACAGGCCAGGAAAAGTATTGATTGGCAGATTATAAAACCAAATGCATCAAGACTATGAACAACACAGGAACCAAAAAAATTACCAGAGAAAATATTACGGTAACAAGGACACATAGCGACGAAAAATCGTAACGTAATTTTATTTTGTGTTATCAGTTTCGTCGCTTTGTTATCCTCTCTGTTTGTTAATGTAGTCTTTTCTATGGTTATTTGTGTGGTTCCTGTGTTGTTCGTAGTGTTGATGTATATGGTTTTTATAATTTGACAAGGAATACTTTACCTGACCTGTGTTTAATTGTAGTTTTTGTCCCATTTTTGTGGTGTGTGTTTTAAGTTTTATTGTTCACCTGTGTCCCGTGATATTATTTTTTGCAAAGTTTTGTTCACTCGTGTGGTGTTTTCGTTTTCATCATCGTGTTGTATTTTATTTTGGTTTGCTTTCGTTGTCCATCCTTTTTTGTTATAAGTTGTTCGTCCGTATTTTCTTCGTTTTAATTATATACATATTTATTTTCAAAAGTTTTTAAAAACTTTTTTAGTGTAATATCTCATTCTTATCACTTTTTGGGTGTTGAATCCATATCTGACATCAGTTTATTTTTATCACCCACAGTTTCGTCACAATGTGACTTCATTATAAGCTAGAACGATAGCGGATCATACAATAGGACTGAAAAACAAATTAATGTTGCAATATGATCAAAACTTTTATTTCAGTATAAAAATGAAAATATCGCTTTATTACATATACTTTATATGTTCATTGGCTTACATTGCCTTTCCCTCTTTTCCTTGAAGCTCCTGATATAGCTTTTTATCAGGTGAATTGCTTTCTGAACGTCTTGGTGAAGTGACCAACAGTAGTATCCCATCATATTGGTATTCCAGCGGCCCTGATACTGTCTTTCCATTACTTTGATGTCTTGATAAAAACGCTTACCTTGCTCCTCACTGACATCGCCCAAATTGTCTGGGGAAATATCAAGGTGACTGTTGAAGAAGTGAATCTTCAGGCTCATCAAACATCCTTACTCTTTGAACTCTTATAGCATGTTTCCTACAATAGAAATATAATGTGGGTCCTTTGTGTTTCCCAAGAACTTGGTAACGACCTCCTTGATTGATACCCAAACCTCCCTCTCATTTGAAATCATTTTTGACTAAAAGTCTGAATCGAACTTTTTTTTCGGATGTCTGGCACAACAAACACGCCTTCTTTTAATTTTGCTTCTGACAGACTAGGATATTTCTCGCACAGGTACTTGAAACATTGTCCATCTTTTGGTAAGGCTTTCAGTAATTTTTTCGTAAGGCCTAATTTTATGTGTAGAGGTGGCAGCAGAATGTTTTCCGGGTCCACGAGATTCCTGCACATAATGATATTATATCCAAGCTCTAGAGATTTTCTTGCAGGCCAGTTTTTTCTGGACCAACGTTGAGCCCTTGCTCTACTGTCCTATTCGCATAGGAAAGATGGGAATTTTATAAAGCCACTTTGCTGGCTAAAGATCATGCATAACACTTTCAAATCGCCACATATCATCCAACTATGAGCGGTATAGTTTAATTTATTTGAAACTTTCAAGATGTTCATAGCTTTCCTTCATATGCACTGAATAAGCAACAGGTAATGATTCATAAGTGTTGTTATTGTGTAGTAGAACAGCCTTTAACTTAGTTTTGGAAGAATCTATGAACAACCTTCATTCTTCCTATTTATATTCTATTCCGAATTCATTCATCAAACCGTCAATATTTGAGCAGAATTCTAAATCACCTTCTTGGTTGAAAAATTGAGAAAATGTCTGCTCTCTTCTCCTATACACATAAATGTTTGTTCCTACGTCAAACAAGTTCTTCTCTTTGAGTCTGGAACCAAGCAATTCAGCTTTCTCCTTCATTAAGCCCAATTCATTAATCAAATCATTTAGCTCGGTTTGAGTAAATCACTTAGGTTCTAAATTGTCTGTACATTCAAACTCATCATCGGCTTGTTCATCTGCATCAGACTGGGCATCACTAGACATATCCAGAATAACATCATCAAAAACCTCTGGTGGTTTCGGGACAGGAAGCTCTGGACCGTGGCCTACTGGCCGGATGGCAAACGGAAGGATAGGGTACCTTATTACTTTCTTATTTTTTGAGTTGTAACCAATAACATAAACGCTACAAAAGTGACAATCATTACTATGGTTCCTTGGCTCTCTCCATATCATTGGAACAGCAAATCCAAAGGCTTATTTCGCCTTTTTTTGACCATTTTATATGATCTTCAACACATACATAGCACACCTTATGCGGCGCCCAAACCTTATAATGATCACCAAGTTTATTTCCAAAGATGAGATGTAAACTTTTTTTTAACGAACTCTGTAATGTTCATTGTATTTTTTAAAAATACAAACTCACCAAAAATATCACAAAAACTATCAGGAAAGTTTTTACAACGACGACTAGCCATTGTACTAAACACATGCACTGAAAGGTAGAAAAGTGAGGTTATGTTGACAATAACAAAACAAAAAGCTGTATACTATAACTGGACACTACATTAATGCGACTAGTGCTAACATTACCAAGAAGTGTTTATAAACCCATTTTTACCATTTCAAACTATATATAAAATACCATTGCAGTCACCAAAAATTTAATGTCCTTAAATCTTGAGTGCTGAAAGTTGAAAAAATGGTGTGTGATATAGCTTTTATACTATCATATTAGGATTCAACATAATAATAACAAGCATAACTCATATTCATTCAAATATATTTCCCATTTTCACAATTTTAAATGGTATATGAAATACTGTAGAATTCGCTAAAAATTTCATTCATTCAAATATTGTGTTTTGAAATGTGAAAGAATGGTGAGTGAAACAAGTTTTTATTGCCATATTCGGATTTAGCAATAAAAACCACATGAATAAGGTAAATTCTTTTAATAAGTTTACCCATTTTTAGCAATTTAAAAATTTTAAAATTAAAGTGGAATTATTAAAAGAATTCTGTTATTTAAAAACTGATTGTTGAAATTCGAAAAAATGTGGGTGAGACAGCTTTTTTATTGTCATATTGGGGTTCAGAACACTAAAAACTATAAGAATAAGGAAAATTCATTCACAATTTTTTATCAGCATTGGCCTTTCTTATCTGTCTGTGGTGTTGTAAAAGGTTTTATTTTTTTGGATGCTGTCTTTCTGAGTTTTGTGTGTGTACAAGATTTGGTTAGTTTCTTGGCCGATAACTGATACAGTCGCATAAAACATCTGAGGAAGGGCTGCGGAGCACAGCCCCCCTAGTAAAATCTCAGAATGCAGAGGTCTAATTATCTGCTACTCAGGAAATAATACTGTGTACGAATACGGAAGTTATTTCGCAGCCAATGTTTTTCAGATGGACGAGACTCTTGTCACGAGAGAAATGTTTTTGGAAATGTCGAGTGGTGGGGCTACAGATTCTTCGCCTAGAAGTGGGTGGAGTAAGTAGAGAGAGATGACCATAGCAATGGACGAAGGCTGCTATGGGAGGGAGGGAAGACTTCAGAGGCTCACCCCTTTTCAGCCAATCAAATGCTGTAAATCAGGGAGAGCAGGTCACGTCCCTGCTCTCACACAAATCGGTTTCCTGGGACTTGACAAGGCTACCAATATTGAATTCCACTGATTAACAGAATATGTTCTACAGTTATACACTACATGTTTTGTAGGCATACTTTCGCGCTCCGTTCGTTTGCAGTTGTTAAACACATTTCATAACAATGCTTGTATTTAGTTTTAATTTATAGACATCGTTCAAACTCGTGTGAGCTTCAAATATAGAGTGTAATATTCTGAATAAGGTTGTTGTTAACGATGAGCCATAAACATCGGTCAGAAGCAGTGTTGAATTGTTGTAAATATCGTGTTGTGTAAACTTGAAAATAATGAATAATTCTGCAAGTAACATTTTAAACCTTATTACAACAAATTTGAATTACGAGAATAATCTAGAGCTTAAGAATTTGGGACCAGCAAAGCTACAGTAAAATATAACAAAACAGCAAAACCAAGGTGGCAAACACATTGGTTCGTATACATGAAAATTAAATGTAAGTACAGACAATTTCGCAGACTGGCTATGCGGGTGTGAAGTTAGAAATGCATTGCTTTGTTTAATTTTTCTGACAGTGACGCCTAATGATCTTGCATGGACTGTCAATGGGTTAAAGATTTGAAATATTTGGGAGACAAGTTAAAATACATTAAACCCATTTAGAACATATAAATAAGCTATAAAGTTTTCTATGATTGGTGTGGTGAATATACACTGACAGTTAGATAGTTGAAGAATATATTTTGTCTACAAATATACAAATTAAGATATGCTACTTTCATCCTTTAATTTAAATTTGACAGGCATTTTGTATGAGCTGTATGTAAATTAGTACTGGTTTTTTAAAATATTTGTTTTAGTATGTCTAAGTTATCATCACCATTAGTATAGTACAAATAGTATTATTATCTTATCTCTCATTTTGTGTGATATACCACACCATGTAGGTACTGGTTGGAAGGTATATACCCTATATAAACTTAAAATAAACAAATACCTATGCTAGTGATTAGCTCTGAACCAGTGGTCAGAGTATGTTGACAATTACAACTCCGAGCAATGATAAATTTTTCTTCAAACAAGCACTTATCACTGTGCCTGTTTAAAAAATGCTATTTGTAATGATCTGAGTTAGGATCGCCACAGCCCTCCCAGTTTCAAAAGTCACCAGCCGCCACTGAAATCATCATGACAACGGAACTCAACATTGACATTAAACTACAAAGATAAAGCAATGAAAATTCCAGTAGTTCATGTACACTGCCGTAACATCCGTTACTGAGTAAGTCTGTTAAGGCACGCCATAACCAAACAAAAGATCAGAGAAAGTAGAAACATCACTTGATATGTTGACATTTAATATTGGTACATTTTTGCCTAACAGTAATTATAACTACAATCTATTCGCGGTTTCGTCACAGTTATTGAACCAAACTTCTGAAAAATCACCCCACATAGGAATATTTAGTTGTTTAGAAAATAATTAATGTATCACAAGTGTTTTATTCATGTTTCTGTGGTTGCCTGCTGCAGGGTTGCCAAGCAGAGAACTGTGCGAGGTGCTGGACGACCTCAGTTAGCTGATCTGCTGTTTAGAGAAACAAATACCAGGGGAATGAATACAAAGTCGGGCCAGTGATATATAAGGCAGGTACAATGGCTGCTCTGGGCGCCATATTGTGCTAGATGCCGAAGGCCCTGCCCAAGGACCACCTACTGAGAGGACTACCAATCTGTGGTCTCTGGTTCATCACCCACTGCAACCACCATGGAGAGAGCTTCCCCATAGTCGCCGACAAGACGAGGGTTAATATACTCCTGATAGGGAGACTTAGAGCACGAGAGACTTCGGTGCAAGCAAAGGCATCGTAAGCTCCTTAAGAGGAGAATACTTGCATTAATGATTGTTAATCAACTCGTTTTAGAAGCATTGTTAAGTAATATCCACTGATTAGACTCTTTGAAGCTGAGACTCCTTACCTTAGCATAAGAACTTGTTTGTTGCTAACCACACTTGCATCGCGAATATTGTAGACTGAATTGCGTAATAAAAGTAGTGTTTTCTATACATGAGAGCTCTATCCATCTAGCTACCTTAATCCGCATAATTAATGCATGACCAGATGCCCTCAGGACAATCAAAGTAATTGGTAAAGGCACTGGCTTTTCTAACCTCCCATTTCATCTCATCGAATCTCAATTCTACTTTAATATTATCGTAAATCTGTGTCATAAGTCAGAAATTAATGGAAGACACCTCACGTTCCCCACCACCCCACAGGGTTGCACCCTCTGCTAATAAAGAGCAATCAAACAAAATAATTAAACAAAACTGTATCATTAGAGCAAAAAAGAATAGAGCTGATTAGCAGCATTCACTTGCCTACAGGGTTCGAAGTACCACGTCAATTACAAGTCAACGTATCCCATGTAGTAAAAAGTAGCACTCATTCAAAGCTCAGTGTTCTGTTACTCAGTAAAATTGTGGCTGCCCAAGAGATTGTGTGCAAAACTGCAGTGCTGAACACTAACCTCAGCTGTACAAGTCGCCCATTGTCACTCATAGAATAGTGTGTGTGTGCTTAAGCTTTTCAAATCAATTCATTTTGAAACATGGATCTGCCTTTTGGACCATCTTGTTTTGCTTCATGGAAACTCCACAGCTTGTGTGTGCTAGAGTGAGAATATTATATTAATAACCTTTGTGTGTGCATGGCAGCAATTAAGGTCACATGCAAAATGGTCAGACAACACAATTAATACATGACTGACAAACCGTCAATGTCGTTTGCTAAAACTGCTAGGAACAACCTAAAACACACAATTATTGACCTTTCAAGAATACAAAAGAAATTGCAAAGGAAAAATATGAGAAGCTCGGAAAAACTTCACCAAGTAATTTCTTCTGTGGAAATATTATTACACGAAAATCCAGCAATAAATGAACAATTTAATACCAGTTCAAATTGACACAACTGCAACTGAACCTATATATGAAAACTCTCCTCTAGCATCACCACTACTTAACACAGGTAACATAGCTATGGCTAACCCAGTACCCATTAATATAGTTGTACAACAGCCAGTGGCCATATCCAAATTCACAGGGGAAAATAACGAAACAATGACAGAGTTCCTCGACCAGTATTACTTGGCGTAAGAAACAAATAACTGGGACAAGGTAGAGAAATGTTGTATACTGAAGTATGGCAAAACACACCTTAGATAATTACTTACAAACATATGTGGGGCACATTACATGGCAAGGTATTAATAACAAACTTAAGACCACATTGTCGACACCAGATATGGAAGAACGGTTGAAACAGCTCATCCACACTATGAAAAAAAAATCTGGGGCAAAGTGCTCAAACACATTGAAAACCTTTTGTACTACAGATGCAAGTACAATCCAAATATCAATGATGCCAACTTCATCACAATCGCCTGGCGATCATTCTTGCCCTCAATAGACAACAAAATCATAGGGCTTAGAAACAAAACAATTGAAGGCATGCTGGAAAATATAAAATGGGTAGAAGTCAGGTTGTCCAGGTACAATCAGCTTATTTCAGGAAATCATGCTACCTCAGAAACCGAAATCTTAAGAACTGAGGTATTAAAACTTAAGGAAGAAATAGCAAAACTTATGCTTGAACCCTAAAAATTACCCATGTTTAATCAATACAATCGAAACACAAGATATGGGATAACGCGTCAAATAAAACCACTTTACAATACTACCATCAGGCACAGTCAACAGACACCCCTCAAAGATCCACAATATATGCCACGATATGTAAACAACCACCCATATTGATCTCAAACCACATGCCCTCATACAGACAAAAATGACAGACAGTCCTACAGAAACCAAAACCTTTTCACGAATGCATGATACAGGCAAGTTAACCAACTTGGCAAAAATCAAACCTACAGTCCTTCCCAAAGCCACAACACCACAAACTATAAGCCAAAAATATACTAAACTAAGGGGCAATAGGCACCTCCCCCAAGGACAAATACAACCAAAAGGTGCAAGAACAAAAGATCACAACATGCGGATAGGCAGCCCCCTTAAAGGACCACCGTAGTAACCACGAAAACATGAGGAGGATAACGAACAGACAAAAACTTACAGACAAAAACCCACCCCCAAAGGCATGGTCCAATGAGTAATTAACTCCTGTGAGGCACTCTTCAGCAAATGCGTACCCACGTGATCTTACGTGGAAATCGCTAAGTTCAATTCCCATGGGGAAAACTTTTAGATGTCACAGCAACGTACAATTTAGACCAAAGAATACATTCAGAAACAGGTAGACAAGGGAAACAGGACATCCTGCTATAGATTTCGAGAAGTAAAATGTGGGCCAGGGAAAAGCAGCCATAACACTGACAACTCCCACAAGGACAAGTATACAAAGAAACCAAAGATTGTGCCTGTGTAAACAGACACGCTACACTTCACAGAAGCGGCGGGGTGTGTCGAGGCTGGCCCAGAGGAAAGCATTAGTCAGTGTGATCGTGATGTTAGTGCAGCGCGCACGACCTTCATAGGACCTCACTCACTGGTGGCCGTGATGTGTGCTCTGTGCTTGTATCAGGGTTACCAAGCTGCACACTTCCCACTCTTCCCTAATGAAAACCAACAATTTCATACAAAAATTGTGACGTGCTGCCGCAAATTTAAACAACACTTTGCAATTGGACAGACACAAATCAAATTGCCTAAAGCGGGAAGTGACACAGAACATTACACAAACAAGGTACTGGTTGACAATGATGACAATCCCCAACGCAACCTGAGTCACCGGCCACATTCAGGCTTCACATACAAACACATCATGCCGGCCAAGGATGAGTGCTGCGCTACCAACATCAATTCATCCACACCACGCGTCCTTGTCCGGTTCGGCAGCATAACATATAATGTACTAGTGGACACAGGTTGTTCTCGATCATGCATAGCAACCACCCTTGTTAACATTCATAACCGGGACCCTGTCATGGAACATTTTATACTAGTGGGGGTCACAAACAATATTGACTTTCCTAAATACAAAACTAAAGCCAATATTAACATTATGGGCTATAACTTCGAGCATGAATTTCTCGTCATTGACAACTTCAAATTAGACATAATACTAGAAGTCGACTTCAAGAAAAAATTTGATGTTGTGCCAATCTTGTCTAAAGACATGATGTTTATAAATGCATCCAATAACAATATGATTATTGAGATACTAATCAATATGAATACAATTGAGCATTACATGAATAATTGCATTGAATAATACATCAATAAAATTGAGGCACACAATGAAGTAACAAAGAGTGACACACTTTCAAACATAAACCCAGCACCACCACCAGAGCAGAAACATCAGTTACACAAATTATTACAAACATATGAGGACCACCTCACCAGTTCGATAACAGAAATAACTGAAACTAAGAATTATAAAATCAAACTTCAGTTAACAACAGATAAACCAATCCACACACAGTAATACCAAATCAACCCCAAATTGCTAGAGCAAGTAATCACACAAATTCAGCAAATATTCGATGCTCAATTAATAACTCCTTCTGAATCCGCTTATGCAGTGCCAAGTCTGGTGTTTCAAAAGTGCCAAGGCAGAATAGGTTTCCTAACAGACTTCAGAATTTTAAACCAACATTTAAAGAAAGTCCAGTATCATATTTCCAGAACAGAGGATATTATAAATATGCTCCAAAACTCTAAATACATATCATTCTTTGACATGTTTAGCGGATTTTATGCAATTCTGGCATGCCAACAGGATGGTGAAAAATTAGCATTTAACATCGATGGCATCGGTCTGTACAAATACATTTATATGCCAATGGGCCTCGTCACACGTGCCAACTACTTTCAAAATTTTGTAGATATTATGCTTGGCCCATTGCGCTGGAACACAGCTGTAGTGTATATTAACAACATTTTCATAATAGGGGAAACATTCAGCGAACACCTAAATAATATCGAAAAAGTCATGAAACAATTGAGGATATACAATGTAAAGATTAACAAAAAAAATGCAAATTAGCTCGACAAGATGTAAAACTACTAGGTCATTACATCACACCATTAGGGATTCATACGAACCCCGAGAAAATCGAAATTACCAACAAATGGAAACACCTTACAACATAAAACAACTAAGAACATTTCTTGGCCTAACATTATACTTATGACAATACCTTCTGAACTATGCCCAAATCGCCGAGCCTCTAAAAGAGTAAACAAAAGAAACAAATACATTTAAATGAACAGAGCATGAACAACAGGCATTTGACAACATAAAATTTGCCATCCTTAAACCACCAATACTATCATAATTTGACGAGCATAGATACACAGTTTTAGCGCATGATACATCCAAAACTGCGATAGGAACTGTCCTAATGCAAGCGGTTCCGGGCAACAAAGACAGAACAATAAGAGCTTCTGCATCCACAAAACTACCACTTAACAAAAAAAAATGGTCGGCTACATAATGTAAACTATCTGCTATAAAGTACTTTGTTATATACTTTAAGCAATGTCTGTATGGGAGAAAATTTATCATTGAGATCAACGATGCCAGGGTCCTCTATCTGAAAACAATGGCAGAGTATAACATGCGTATTCAGAAACTAGCGATCGCATTAACTGAATATGTATTCGAGGCCAGAACAGTCAAAGGCAAACTGAACACACTAGCCGACACCATGAGCCGAATTCCGACAATAGGAAAAGCTGAAACTGTAGCTATAATAGCAAACAACAACAATTAACAATTAAAAAAAACGAATTCCTGACATGCCAGTCATTCTATGCAGCCATAGCCAAGACACTTTTAGGAAACCCAGACAAGGCTAACAAAGTCAAACACAACATAGCGAAGTTAATTACAAATCACTGGTAAGACCTAAAACTGCTAATTAAACAAGAACTCCACGCCTCAGATATAATGCTCATTGCAAAGATGGTAACAAATGCAGAGTATCTAACACTACAAGCTATAACTAAGATTTTAACAAACCTATACCAAGTAAATGTCGCAATTAAGATTAAGGACATGAAAATCAAATTAAATCCACAAGCCTCGACCCCAGACTAAATTGTCAAATTATAATTACCACCACCAACATACCATACTACCACCCTGTATTTATTCATGGACAAGAATATATAAAGGTCGAGGACAACATTCATTTAATGCTCACACCACTCACACACACACAAACACCGACATTCCCTTTCCAAGATGAATATGCAAAGTATCCCCTTATCACACAAATAAAATTGGCCCTTACAGAACTACAAAAATCCACAGCCAAATACCTCCGATTGGCCAGATGCTATGGAATTACTGGTAATGCGGAAATTTATCTCAAATTACATACACCAGCAAGGGAAAAACGACAGACTCTGGTGCCAAAATACAAAATACCTGAAATAATAATGGCACACTATGATGCCCTACTACGCGGCGGACATTTCGGCCAATACAAAACATTAGCAAAAACAAAAAAAACAATACTACTGGGATGCCATGGTAAAATATGTTAAAGAGTACATTAAGAACTGCACCACCTGCCAGAAGGTCAAACACTCCAATCGCAAACCCATTGGGCTTATGATTTCAATTCTGGTCCCTCCCTTATTACATTCCTGGGATCTTGATACAGAAGGTCCTTTGCAAATGGCTGTGTCTGGAAATAAATGCATACTTGTCATGACTGAGTTATTTACGCGCTATGCAGTTGCTTACGCGCTATGTAGTTGCCTGTCCAGTCAAGTCCATTGACTCAACCATTTGCGCAAGTTTCATTAAGGACGCCATTCTCCAATTCATATGCCCTAAATCAATGTTAACCGACAGGGAAACATCCTTCAACAATGACATGATGAACGAATTATTCTCCAAATGGCAGATTAACGGCCTGTAATGGTTTAACTGAATTGGTGAATAAGGTTCTCTCGCAACAACTTGTGGTATGCGCAAATGAAGATCACGCTTACTGTGACGAATATGTACTGTATATTACCTTCAATTACAATTCCACCATTAATCGCAGCACGAAATTCTGCCAGTTTTTTCCTTTTACATGGTGTAGAAGCAGTGCAACCTTGTCACATTACAACATATACATATTCACAACATGTAAACAATTGGTGTAAACAAACACATCAAGCTTATGAACAAGCCCATGTCAATTTACTTGCATCCCAAGAAAAACAAAATACAGTGTTCAATGCTAAAGTCCGGCATAACACCATTTAAATCGGCCAATTTGTCTGGGTGAAATCACATGCCAGGCAAAAGGCATTCAATCTTAAATTCCACTGGCCATACCATGTACACAATATCTTGAGGCCCTCTTCAATTGCGATCGACATACAAATAAGGGGCCAAACAAAGATTGACACAGTCAGTAAATGGAATGCGAAAATTGCCAATATCAGAAACTAATAACATGTATGTTACAGGTAAAACGTTCTGCCATGTGCGCAGCCCAATAAAGCATGCTGACCCTTGTTCTTCACTTGGCAGTGGCTACGACGAGTGTCCATCTGTACAAGACACATGCCTGCATCTATTTCCAGGAACTGGCACCGGACCTGCACCACGAAGAGACAGTTCCTATTGCCTACCCAATACCATTGCACCAGCCGACAGCGCCAGCCAATCTTGATGTCTGGTACCATTCTGCCTGCACGAAGAAGAATGCTACCATTTGCAGAAATGCTGAGATGCTACACCAATACTTCAGTGAAACAACCAATAATATTGTGGATGAGTTTTTGTCACAAATATTAGTGTCAAACAGAATGAAGGGAGCAATCACCTTCCTAGTGGATGTTAAGACATGGTATTGCGACATCCTCACCTCCTGACACTTGAAATCCCTCTTGTCTAATGATGAAATACTTGCGAATCAACTTAATGATCTAAAGGCCAATGTCACCACATCTAATAAAAATTTGAATATCACAGTACATAGTATAAGTGAAATGAAAAGTCAAGTAGAGGCCAAAATCAATTAAATTACACACAACATTGGCTCATTTTCAGAAAAATTAATACAGAATTTCATGAACCTGATAATGCCAAAATTCAGTCTCAAATGTTAACATGTATGAAGTTGCATTTAATCAATAATATAGTTAATGAACTTCGAATAAGTACCTAAATTCAACAGTGTCAACAAAAGTTTTTGTCTTTACAAGCTGTTTCCAGACAGACCTTCAATAATGACCTTTTACAGTTTCAATCGCAAATTAGTGTTCTAGGTTTACAACAAAGTATATGGATTAAAGACATTCTTAAATATTATACCTTGCCATTAACTGAAAACATGTTGTCACCAACACAAATGATGTTAAAAATTCAGATACCCCTTAAAAACAAAAATTCATGGTAGTTTTTCAGAACAAGCAAAGTACCATACCTATAGAAAAATGAAACATGTCATATCACGACTCCTGATAATATTTCTATTAACTTAACAATGCAGGAAACTAGTGAAATTTATGACACTGCAGAACAGGCCAAGGGCATGTACTTTCTCTCCAAACAAAAAGCGGATTATGCCGAAATCAACTGTCTAAAGGCAGCCCTTTAATTAGATAATCTCGAAACCATATTTTTATGTTGTTACATATGCTCATGGAAACTTAATTTTTAGGTGTACAAACAAAACTTTGAGCAAGGAAATTATAAACTCATGGGTTGGTACAATTGAGATCAATATACCATGCGGTTGCAAACTTACATCTAATGAGGTCAAGTTCATTCACATCACACATGTGTGATATAAAACGCCCGAAGTTTGCTATCTCGCACACCATATTACCAATATAATCGTTACAGAACAACTTCGAAGCACAGCAGCTCAGATTGAACTAGGGCATATCCGTCTATTCAGTCAATACTAGTTTAAATAAGGATTGGTAAATCGAGCATGCAGAGCTCCCAACAGTTAATACATTGACAACAGGTCTTCGTTCAAGCAAACACATGTATTAAATATATTATCGCAAGAACATTATAACTACATTAGTATCTCCACAATAGTGGTACTCACAATAGCTTTTGCGCTTATTTATTGCAAACTTATAAAAATTGCATTACTACTGAATCATATGGCACAGGCAGCCTAGCGAAAATATAAGTTAATGATATAATATTATAGAAATGATATTATTCCAACTCAGTCTTACGCATAGAAAGTGGAAAAGGAACATGTAAGATACAATAAGGCTTACTGAAACAGACAATTTATAGGGAAATAATTAACTTGTAAATTAGTACAGAATTATGAGTAGAAGTGAGTAAAATAAAGCAACAAGGTGTGACGTATTCCGTGGTATAACACTAAAACAGTTAAAATTGCTTTAGACATTGCAATAACTACGTAATAGCTCTACAGAAAATACATTTAACACCTTCACTGACAGTACAACAGTATTAATTTTGAATTTCATCAGCCAAATGCCGATAAAATAAGTTATTCAAATGCTTATGCAGTCAGTATAACTCTTACGAAATGTTTACGAGACTGGGAAATCTACTAAACACATGGTGCCACCTAGCACCACGCTGATGAAGGAATGGTGACACAGTAGCACATGGTGCACAATGACCGCAGAAATTAACCACAGAGAGCAGCAGTCTACACATACAGTAAGTAAGGTTAAACAACTTCGCTCTAGAAAGCGCCAGGCGGTACGTCAAAGCCATGCAGCGATAATGCCATTTTTTTAAAAACATTTTCTCACGGGTCCCCATTTAAAGTGTATAGTCTGTGTTAATATTTCTGTATCACAATTTTATGTAGACTTGTTCAAGATTTTCTGATTCTATGTTTACCATTTTTGTAAATATTTTGCTAAAGCCTACATCAGATATCAATTAATGTTTTGTATACATAAGATAAAGATCTAGTGTTTGTATTCCCATTTTCAAGGTTTAAAGTATATAATTTGATGGGATATAGAGTAATAAGACTGAACAAAGATGGTAATTTTGTGTTAGAATAATGAGTAAAAATTCCATAACTCAGTTAAGGCACTATTGCGGAATGTTGACTGCAAAAGTGCACAATTCCTATAATCTTTTCCCATTTCTCTAAGTGCCGACACAATAGTAAGTAGAGTAGAAAAAACTTCCTTGTTAGTAACGTATCCTATAATATGATATCTATAATGGATTACAGTATAATGACAAGTATAACAAATTAAGTTTTAACCCTTCACAAGATAAACAGTAATACCATTGCAAAAATGATTGCATTGTTAATCGAAGTAGTAAATTCATAGGATTCCACAGTAATTATTTTGCATATAAAATATATTGTATTATAGTTATAAAATTAAATTTCCATGTGTTCAATCTCATGGCATGAACACACCATTATGCCATATTTGTAACGCCTGCCCGAATCTCCATGCCTGACATCGCCCTAGGGAACTTAGAATTTTCTTTAACTTCCCTTATGGCTGCCACAGACAAGAAAGGTTCTTTCCAGCGGACAACACTCGCCTATGATGAAGTGACTGGCATACCCGCTTGTACCAAGCCACCTCCCCGTACCGAGAGCCCGACCTCGCTTTGTCATTCTCCCACAACGAATGACCTCAGCCCTTCCAGATGAGGACGTCCGGATCTACCAATGAAGGGGGGTCATGCGGCGGTTGCCGGCTGCAAGGGTTGGCAAGCTGCGAACTGTGCGAGGGGCTGGAGGAACTCTTGGCTAGCTGAGCCGCTGTTTAGAGAAACAAATACTGGGGCAATGAGTAAGAGGTCGGGACTGTGATATATAAGGCTGGTACAATGGCTTCTCTGGACGCCATCTTGTGCCAGATGCCGAAGGCCCTGCCCGAGGACCGCCTGCTGAGAGGACTATCAACCGGTGGTCCTGGTTTGTCACCGCTGCAACCGCCATGGAGATAGCCTCCCTGTACTCGCCGAGGATAGGGTAAATATGCTCCTGATAGGGCTACTTAGGGCTCGAGAGACTTCGGGACAAGCGAAGGCGTCGTAAGCTCCTTAAGAGGAGAATACTCGCATTAAGGGTTGTTAATCAACTTGGTTTAGAAGCACAGTTAAATTAATATCCTCTTGACTAGACTTTTTGAAGCTGAGACTCCTTACCTTAGCGTAATAACTTTTTTGCTGCTAACCGAAATTACATAGCGGATATTGTAGAGTGAATTGTATAATAAAAGAAGTTTTTTCTATACACGAGTGCTCTATCCATCAAGCTACCTTTATCTCCCTAATTAATACATGACCAGATGCCCTCAGGACGATCACAGCCATTTGTTAACTTAAAAATACATTATTTTTGGTGTATAGTATTTCATTTATAGCTAAAATGAATAAATACCGAGAGAAGATAGGCGTGTTGATAATGTACAGTTCTCATGCTAAATGTTGTTAAGCTGAGTGCACACGAATGCGGTGCATTGGCGCATTGGTATAATTTCCTAGACTTGGTTAAGGTTTGTTTGAATGAGGCTGAGGAATATCCTGGAAGTATAACTTTAGCAGGGATTCAGAAAAGTTGGAAGTATCGTACCTAAACGTAGTTGGATTATACAAGCAAAAAATGTGCGGTGAAGAGTTAACGAAGAAGAGGCCCGGAAGCCGACGAAGGTGTGAAAGACTGCGGCGGACGAACGAGTGTGCGGCTGCTACGATCGAGAGTACACGAGTACCGTGGAAGGTGAAATATCCGACGAGTACTGTAGAGTGTGACTTTGTACGGAGATGATCGAGGTGCTTTGGAACCTTCCAGACAGGAAATACTGGTGACATCTGTACTAAAACAAAGTAGACCTGAATGAAGGAGTGACATAGACTTAATAGTAAATGCAGGAACTGTAATATATCAAAGTCGTAACTTTTAATACTAATTAAATATATGTTAATAACCTTTATAGATATTGATTGCAATGATTCGAAAATGGTCATTTCTGTTTGGCGACGCAAATGAGAGCCATTTCTGTCGAGACATTAAGTTTGGAGTTTTATTTTAATTGTTTATAAATACACAAGAGAAAATTATAAATATATCTTTATTTAACTAAAACCTCCATCCCCATCCTTTATAAACCTGGCTATGACCACAGATTTTCAAAAATTGTAACTATATAAAAATAATTCACAGTGTCGAAAAATGCAGTAAATAGAAAGTAATCAAAAAGCGACAATGGTATCTAATAGTATGGAAATTATGTTTACTAATCAGTTTGTTATAGTTTTGGGAATACCCGATGATAATAATCAGAACTGTTTCGCCAACTTAAGCATTTCCAGAAATATTTTTATTAATAATATGTAATTTTTCAGTTGAGAATATTTTGATACGTACAATATTTACGCTGACATAACTAGATAACTGCAAAATTTGCGTTATTATTTGGGAACACGTTAAATTCAAATACATGTACATTTACAATAAGATTGTCATTGGGCCATACTTTATTTGACACGGCGTGGATACCTTTGCGCGAGTAAATTATCTCTTCACAATTGTATAGTCCACTCACGTGCATTCCAGTCTAAAAAGGAGTGATTCCACATCTCTGTAGTAGTTAATGGCGAACCGACGCTGGCTCGAGTATATACAGCAGTGTGAAGTTTAGCCTGACGCCAAACAACAACGCGAATTTTGCAGGTCTCTAGATATAGCACATGATTAATTAACACAAACAATGGGTTGTAGGATTTGTGTTCGGCTATAGCAATATGAACCATTCTAAACCTATAGCAGTGAACGGTTTACGAATCAGTTACACACGAAGAAGATCGTTAGGCATTCAGCCCCGCAATGTACAGAATTGGCCGAAAATATCCTGCCCGTGGGCTATGTATGTGTAAGTCAATTCGCTGTTTCTTCATACTTTTTGATTAAGGTAGGTAGTTAGGTAAGTGGGCTTAACGCCTCGTCGACAGCGAGGTCACTAGAGACGGTGAAAGGTTGCACTGGGAAGAGGGATTGTGGAAGGAAGGGGGAGGACTCGGCCATGACCTTTCCCATCCCAACATTCGCCTGGAGTGATTTCGAGAAACAATCGGGAATCGAACCCGGGACCTCCCGAATGCGAGGCAAGTGAGTTAACAGTGCGCCGCCTCACTCGGTTTTTAAAATCAAACATTTGAAAAATCACCATATGTATGACGAGTTTAGTTATTTCCTATACACGTCATGTATCACAGCCGTTTTATACCTCTGTTAACATAACTTCTTATTTTCGTTAACTTGAAGTTTTACCTATATAATTTTATAAATTATAATTTATCAATTACAATAAAAACGAACAAAAACAATGACAAAACATGTGTATCGTTAGCGCCTCTCGTCCGTCTCACGCTTAGATTTCAGTATAGGGCTTATGGCGCTCACTGTTGCCAGATTGCTTCAGTTTTGTGGTGTAACTGGCAAGCTGAGAAACAAATGAGCGGTGAAGGAAACGGCCTGATTATGATAATTTTTATATGTTTACCTCCCTGCCAACTCGTAAAGGAATCCAATCCTGCGACGCAAAGCTAAGCAGCTCCTTTGAAACTGAATCATGTGAGGAACCCTATCATTGTGATTGGACGGCGCGCACGCAACGTAGATAGTTTTCTTATTCGAAATTGCAAAAAAATAAATTATCAGGCCACAAAGCCCGCAAGAATAAGGACAGCGTTAACGACAGAAATCGTGCATTGGAAAGAGAGAGTGAATGCCCATTACACCGCACACTGCAATCTAAGAGTGAGACGCTCAATAGTAAGAAATTGTTCTCATGGAAAATATTATTACAACTAGGTGAGTACGAATTCGGCGCGATGTCCTTTGGTATAATTTTATAGGCTTAGTTGAGCTCAGTTTGCACTAGGCGGAGGAATATCCTGGAAATAGAACTCTAGCAGGGTTTCAGAAAAGTGTGAAGTAACCGTGAATGGATTATTCACAATATATGCACTAGATGTGAATGAGTTAAGACAGCACTCCAGCTTTCTAGGAGCACTGTGCGACCAACACGTTTACTATAAAATTAATACAATTTTTGTTTTTGCACTGAAAGTAATAAGTAGAGCGATGAGTATTTCGGGGATTGATTTGGCAGCAAGCTAGACATCACAGACCTGTATACACTCGAGACACTATCGTTTGCTTATTGGTTGCTGAGACCAAGAGAGGCCTGTGTGCAGGACTGCTCAACGCACACTCACGCTTCCTGCTTCTTACTGGCTCACAGTTAAAATGGGCGTGTCTAAATAACTGCTGTCCAATCACAAAGCAGGAGAAATGAACATGTGTTTGAAGTCTACCCTGCCACCGAACGGAATCGCAAAATGCTCGTGGCTCTAGTAATAAGTCATCATTCTTGAATGACGTGTACATACTTTACCATTCCGCGCTATAAACTGGCGCCAAGTTAGATTCCACAGTCCTCTACGCACTTGAGCAGTCACATGTTCAATGACTGCCGCGACAGTCAGAACTCGTTCTCATGTTCAACCCTGCCACGCGAAACGCAGCTATCAGCACAGAACACTTGAACATGCAGAAGTGAAACCGCCAGCAACATGTTAAAACGCCCTTAGCCAATCAGAGTCTGTTGTAACCGGCTTGCCAGACGGCGGCCCAGCGAATAGGGAACATTTTGCAGCATGTGGTAGCCAATCAGGTACGTGTCCTGTTCTCAGAGTCGTGCGCAGGCAATCAAAGAATGGATACTCCCGCATAAAAGGAATCGTTACGCCATTTCGTTCAGACGTCCCGTAGCAAAACAACACTAATATCTTTGAGCCAGACAAAGGAAGAAATAGTCTTTTGATCGCCTGACAGCAGTGACGAAAGAAATATTAAAGACGTGTGAACATGGCATTGAAGACTAGCAAGGGCTGTGATATTTTTTCTCAGTATATATCATCACCTTTAAAATGATACACTAGGACACAAGTTTTTTACGGAAAGCTTTCATGACTAGCCGATTTTGAAATCACATATCTCACACTCTCTTTCGTGACTGGAAGTGTCACGTGTCTCAGGTGGTAGCCCACAAATTTTACACGTTCACTATCAGAGTAACATGATTCTGATTGGCTCTCTTTAACAGAAAGTTCCTTCTCACGGCCAGTAACAGAAGGTAAGCTATAAACTGAAGTATGCCCTTCGCGTAAATATTTTCGCGGAAATTGGACGTTCTAAATTGATGATATTCTTGTAGCTCGAAAAGGTGCTTAATTCTGGGTGATATTAGCGCTAATCATTCATTAACGATGGATCTATGCGATTTAAAATATATGGCACCCACAATTAAGACATTCTAAGTAGAAGCACAGAAATTTTGCTGTGCTCAGGAACAGCCGCAAGTACCCATGATGTACAGCACGTTCTTTATAGCGGACAGTTACACAATTTGATAAAATTGTAGAACTAATTTTTGTTGCTCTTTTTCTGGACACGAAATCAGTTAGACAAGTAGAAGATCTTGTGTTTGACGCCTGACAGCACAAAAGTAGAAATAATTGCGTTGCTCTACCTGGCAGGCAAGCATGAATTCTACGCAAACGATGGGATTTATAGTGCTAAAGCAAGACAACCTCCTTCGTTAATTTTAAAATGCTCATTCATAATCCATCACTTGAAAAACCCATCAGGCTTCGGTATCACATATATTTATGTGACGACAGCGTTACAAACCGTCTTCGCTAAGCCGTGCCTTTATTACAGTGACTGGTTTTGCAGTGGTTGCATATATTTGTTCAACTGCACACTATCCTGGATGGCATAGATCAATTAAAAATACTTTCTGTAATATTTAAAATGAACATACAAATTCCACTAGATTTTACCAAATATTCTTCTTGGCATAGTTAGACAAAAATTTTTTTCCCCTAAAATGCATAACATATGCGACCGAATAAAATTATTTCCGGTGACAAACACATTATTCCCAGCATATCCAAATTTATCTTTATTTGACGGGACAAAATAATATTTTTTTATTCATTACTCTCTCAAAAGCACGAATAAAAAAAAAAAAAAAAAAAAAAAAAAAAATATGTAGATTTAATAAGTGATGTGAAAAAGAAGAGAAATATTGCCTGCATTAAAAAATTTCTGATGAATCTTCTAATGCATGCTTGGTGGCAGTTTTCTTGCAAAAACTCTCCAGAATTATTCATAAATACATAAAACATGAACCCTAACATTAACGATAGGAAATTACACATATAGCCACACCTTTGGAAAATAAATGGATAGGCAACGTGCAAATATTATGGAATTAAGAGTACTGGTTACCATAGATAATGGCGTAAGAGTATATTTGCGCAAAACACTGTTCCAATTTGGAGACTGCACATTGTCATTTCCAGAAAATATAAAAATCTCATTGCGTAGATTATTCATTACCACATTATTGCTCTTTTTGAAATGTAGAGAAAAATAAACAGAGGATTTACAAAATACGAAATAAAGTTATTTCTTAGGTATAATCTTAAACCATTCCAAAATGTTATTAAAAATGTCTATTTTACGAAAGTTTGTAGCTTGCCTAAAAAAATTAAAAATTCATGTAAGATAAAAATTTAAACATGCCATATATTATTTTTTGTGTTATAACATTTAAATCTTGATGTATTTTTGAATTTTTTTTTTAATTTAAACGTTTTCTGCATAAGGTACAATTGTAATGGTTTGTGTGTACCAAAAAATGTAGAATGTGTATTTGACACGGTTTTATGCAAAAAATCATTGAACCAAATATAACGTATTTGCTTTGAAACGTCTGATATTGTGTGTACGTGTGAACACTACTTCACAATAATACAATGTTAGTTTTTCCCGCTATCCAACACTGTTGAAGTTTCTAACTGTAGCAGAGTAACCTACGGCAAGGACTGAAAAACATATTACAAAAATGGGAAGACTATGCGGGTTCAGTATTGGGAAAATTTCGAAGTTATGTTGATTAAGTTTTGATGCCGCGTATTGGGATATGATCTCGATGAAAATATGACATCGTAAAATTCGCAATTTCTGAGTAAAGGCTTATTTTACTGACAACTTAGTTCACTAGTATGGTACACGTTTAAAATCGAAGTAAGTATATTTTACACACGTTGTTGTGGAGATATCAAGAGCGTGGTTGTATGATTAACTAATACCAGAGCTGTGTCTCGACTATAGTTAAATATGTTTTTAAACCTTCCAGACATTTTAAATTTATGGGTTTAATTTCTGCAAAAAATATCAACGTATTCTGTACTAAAAACAACACATCACTTTTATCTTTTGTATTTCGCTTTGTAATTTAAAATAGACACTGCCTTAAAATTATTCTTTTCATTTGCATAACTATTTATACTCTTACATATGTTAACACAGGAAATATTTATTTCAGCTTTTCACGTTTTCCTTAAATTTAATATGAAAATCATAAAACATTGTTTCCCAGTCGGTATGAAGCTACCAGAGTGCTAAATGCGTACTAGTGGCTGTGAGCCGTATGAAGCTACCAGAGTGCTGATTACGAACGCATTGGTTGTGATTCCTGTGGGGCGCGTCAGAGGAGAGGTCTAATGTCACATGTGAAACAAACATACACTTTATTCCGTTTACTTTGGTACTGAAATATAATGTGAAATGCTAGGGCCTTTATGAAGGAAAGGCGGTCATAAACGTCTCTCGTAGGAATCACAACTACGTAGGCTATTGCTTAGTTCCTATAGTTGTATTGTTTCATTGATGTGCTATATCTTGTCAGAAACATTAAAACTCACTTAGTTTAATTTTTCTAAAAGAAAGCATTCTCAAGTAATAATAAAGTTATTTAGCCCTTTCTATAAAATAATAATTTTCGAGTTCGAGTGTTTTAATCACGTAATATGTGGTACACACTGTATTCAGAAATTGTCTTGCATTTAGTTATCAACGTGCTGCGTGCTCGATGATAAACTCTATTCACGGGTAAAGTGAGCACTTTTGGAATCAACAGTAGAAAAAGTCACTGTCTATATTTTGACGGGCGTACTGAGTGGCGTGCGCCCAGTAAAGTTGGTAAAGAGGGATAGAAAGTAGTTCCATATCTTAACGTCGAATAAAAGGGGCTAGGTAATCATTTCTGATAACTTAAATTATTTATTTCGCTTTCTGTTTTTCACGCATTGCAGCGTAAAAATGAGCAGATTTGTAAGAATTTTACTTTTATATTAATTCCACAGCTACACTTGGCCGACTCATGAATCAAGTGATGAGGCCCATGGCAATGTTAATTTTATATAAAACGGAAGAATACACGACGTGCATAGAAGTAGATCTTAAGCAGGGCTTTCAAAAGGGCTGATTTTACTGTGAACAGCCAAGACTGTCATTAAACATTCATGTCAAAGAAGAGTAGAATATTCCACAAAAAATATTAGTTACAAGGAAGACTGGGCATTGCTGACTTGGCGTGTACAGTTCCGGTAATTAATATATTTCATGTTAAACGTGTCAACGAGAGTGGATCTTAATTAATGGTTATTATATGCAAGACAAGTGGTAAGGTGAATGCTAACTTATTACTTTGTGGCATTAACCTTACTAACAAGCATATAATGGCTGATACTTAGTTCTCATAAACTGAAACCCATTACTTGTATTCGAACGTAGGTAATGCGTACAGTAAATAGAGACGCTAAAATTTTTCACGACGAACGCCTGGCTGTTGAGGACTATTGAAAAGTCTCGCACCCTGCGGGTTCACAAAACACAAAATCATAGCATAATTTGAACTAAATGCTATATTTCGATGGAGTTTCTTTTGTTGACAATATGTTTGAATTAATAAAATCATCACTTACAGCAGTAGTTGATACAATGTATAGTTTTTTAATTAGTAGACATTTTAAATTACAACGTTTGTAAACCATAAAACCAAATAAAATGTGCAAATAAATAGTTTAGGAATGTACAAAATAACTTTATGTTTGTAAAAATGTACAATAAAAACTTAAAATAAATTGTTCTTGATTGCAACATAGTTTTTCTTCTTGAAATCACTTTTTAAATGTTTAGTTTAAAAAAATAATTTTGTTAACCTATATACATTTTAATACAATACAGTTCTTGCAAGCATTATTTTGTTAATTTTAATGAATTAATTTTACTGTATTTACTGATTTTATTACACGCCCTATTTTTTTTTTGCGAAAACAGTTGGAAAAGTCTAATTGAACTCTACAATTTGTGTCAGTCATTGATTTGTAAGTTAGTTAGTGATCACTGAATCTAAAACCTCATCGTAATATACTAAGCAGTTCAAATTATTTTAATGATTTTATTTTTCGTTAGTTCCTGCATTTATAAACCTTCCCATATCCCTTAACCGAGCTTCGACAGCTTGTCAATATTGGCGGTTACGAAGGCTCTATAATCCACCTGGTAGTTGCGGGGGCGCGTAAAGCCAATCGGCTTTCGAAAGGAGATGCTTTCGTGTTATTTCATTGGTTTAAGGGATACAAGTAGGTTTATACACGTTTCATTATTCATTAAAAACGAACAATGGCAGATTTAAAAAAAGTTGTTTGCGTGTACAATCGTCGTGTGCTTGCAGATGAAGAATATACTTGCTGAGAAATTCTTTTCAATTCATCGACGCGTGATGGTAATTAATTAAAAAAATAGAGACCCAACGATTTCGTATTATAGTCCATTCACGGTTACTTCCAACTTTTCTGAAGCCCTGTTGAAGTTCTATTTCCAGGATATTCCTCCTCTTCATGCGAACTAAGCCGAACCGGGTCTAGAAAATTACCTCAAACGGACAGTGCAACGCAATCGTGTGCACTAAGTGTAATAATATTTTACATAAGAACTATTTCTTACTAGGCAGTACCAACATGCCTATTTTCTCGCTGTATATAAATAAAATATAATAATTTATAGATAAAATATGATTAGAATTAAAATATCATATAATATAACGTATTTTTATGTCAACACATATATAGTGCTTGCTATACATGACATATTTTTGAAACAAATCAAGTACGTCATGCACGGGGTGAGTTTTCAACGGTTTGATTCAAAAAGTGCCAAGAAATAGAGAATAGACTATATAAAATGGCAGGCACCAAGCTACACTGCATAGTCCTCTACACACTCGGCCAGTAGGCTAGTCACGTGTTCATTGGCTAACGCCTAAAGCGGAACACATTCTGCTGTTTCACTCGGGCACACGGAATGAAGCCAGCAGAGTACTGAATCTTTACTATGGACTGTTTATGCTAAACTGAACACTTTTGAGAGCCTTATGTAAAATTAACAGTGCCATGGGCCTCATCACTTTATTCACTTTCCCTTCTTCGTTACCAAATTTACTTGGCGTATGTCAGTCAGTGCACCCGTTGAATGATATATGCAGTTAGGAGCAATGACGTTTTTCCACGGTTGATTTCTAAAGCGCTCACTTTATTGTGAACAGCCATTATTGGTCGTGAGTCCTGCAGGGCGTGTTGAAAAACCGGAGGTCTTGTCATGTGGAAAATAAACATAACGTCTTGGAAAGTTTAAAGCCACACGTTTGGGCGTTCAAATCAATACCGTAACATCTCTGATATGTGTTACAATATTACGGCCAATCTCATTGGCTATAAAATATCATTTCCGAGATATGTAATATAAAATATGAAAGTGTAATATAATGATAAAATATCGTTGTATATGTGAGTGAGTCTGATAGGTTATAATAATGTTATACTTCGGCTCAACTCTACGCCGCCACGCTAAAAAATCGGCGTATTCATCCAAATTTCATTTCCTCTGTAGTTAGAAACAATTGGATCAATAATTCTAATAAACAAACAGAGAAATCTTAATTCAAGTAAATCAATAGAAACGAATAAAATTACTTTGATTCTAATACTGATGAACTAAACTAAGTTCAAATTCCATGGTACTTTTGCAGAATTTTAGTTACGAAATGTTATACTACACTAATTCTCGAAATTACAAGCAACACCAGCCTGCACATTGCACATCAATCGATTTACCAACATTTGCCTTTACTAGTTCTGGTGTCATAAATACATTTACATTTGCCTGTGGAAAAATACGACTTAGCTGTGTCGATAGCGGAAAATAACCGCAACTCTGCCGATGTCGTGGAGTCATCCTACACTGGTGTGGAATCCAGGAACAGCTCTCCCTCTCACCACGGACAGCACATCTCCGGGTGGTGCTCAGCGAACTCGTCCTCTGTGGGCCGGAACAGCGGAGGTGGGTGCAGAATCAGAACCTCTCCAGAATCCGCAGCCAGTAGTCCTCCTCTCGCAGAATTGGCGCTCCGAACACCAGACACCACGTCGTCCTTGGTGCGAAGTCGAAAACGCCGAAGTCCTCCTTTACTGGGCCGTCCTTCCTTCTGGGCTCATCGTACAGCTTATGTAGAATTACTTCTTCTTTTAAACATATGTAGGCTCAGCATTTAAATAGTGGGTGAATAATTATGTATCTCCGTCGTAAATATCAAATTGTAAAGACTGACTTCTTTTCTAGCTGGCCTCTCCCTGATTCCAAATTAGAATGAATAAGTTCTTTGTTCTATAAGATAATTGTTCGAAAAAAAATGTAATTTAATAGGCCGGCTGGTGTGGCCTGATTATTTTGAGAAACGAAAAGGTAGTGCTTGTTACAAAGACAAATAATCATGCAAAGAAACCATAGATAATTATTAGACTTACATAGCTTATTCAACACACTTGTCAAAATAAATAAAGTTACACGTATTAAATTGAACATACGCTAAACATCTTATAAATTGCATTAAAGATTGGCATTTAAATCAAATTTAAAGACATAGAATGATAATTATAAAGTCATAAATATTGAAGTGTTGCAGTCTAATTACACACACGTAACATATACTTGTATGCCGCCTGCCTTGGTACCGAATTATAACGCAACATATTAGGATCCCCATCAACACAATAATAAAATTGTTGCTTGAACCAAACCAATTTAAAAAAAAAAAAATCAAATGTTTGTATAGAGGTAGTGAAATATTTTGTTGTTGAAACCAAATTATTTAGCTTATATTATTTGGTTGCCCCCGACTAAAATTTTGTTTTTGCAACTAAATATTTGTATGACTCTACTTATTCTGAACTGCTTCGGTTAATACAGAAATGGATTGAAGCCCCACCGAGATTTGAACCTAAATCGTTAGCACATAAGCGCTACGCCCAGTAACCTCGGCTAAAGTGACTACTAATGAAAATATAATGTTTTTAAATATAGATGTAACGCAAATTCTGGACAAGCGGAAATAAATACTTCAAGTTAACAGCTATACTTTTTTATTTCCGGTTCAACTTGTATATTAAGAGGTTTATACCAATATAAAGCATCGATAAATGTAAATAAAAACACTGCTACTGTCGTAATTGTCATACAAAATAAAGACAAGATGCTCCAGCTGTATTTTCGAATGAAGGCAATCAAATGAATGGTCAAAAATGTATACAGTCGATTCAACAAAATATTTGGTTGACAGTCTTATTACGTGGGCCCAAGCTGTTGCTTAAGCCAGAAATATTTCCATAGATGATTCCATTTAGACAAGATATAGTGGGTCACTAGTTCGTAATTACTCTTTCCCGTGCGAATTTGCGCACTTGTTCAGCACTGTTAGTGTGACAGGTTATCCTTAGTTATAAACAATCTTTATGTGACCCCGGCATTTTAATATATGATACAATTCACAATGAATCAGCTGGTAACAATAACAAGAGGAATTTGAGAGGTAAATTAAATTATAATGTTCCTAAAATGACGATTATAGGTAATTTTGGTGAGAGCTATACAATTTCTTTAGGTAATATTATCACAGGCAAGAAATTTGTTACTTTCTTTTGGAAAATATAGTAGAAATTAATGGTTCCATAAATGCCAATAAAACAACACAACACGAACACCTAGATCAACATAGGTGGAATCAATTTTGAAAAAAGTGAAGGGTTGGGTGAGGATTTTCAAACTGGCACCCAATAGTTTTCATATTAATAGTAATTTTCAGCTACCTTTTACACTACTTATGTCACGCAATATGGCACAACAGTGTCAATGACATAACAACTTATCTGGTCACTAACTGGATGGATATGATTACATCCAAAGAAGTGGCATACAAACAGAACCTTAGGTAATTGCGTTGGTACACGTCTTCCTCCTGAGTTAAAGCACTTCTTACGAAGTTTGCACAACTTCCCAGGGTTAAGAGAGCTCGGAAAAAACTTCATTTGTCTAGTCAGTGCTTTTAAAAGTTGTAAAATCTTGGTGACTCCCAATTAAATTTCTTCTTACACCCTTATTGCTGTTCCGATCTATAATTGTAACCGATGGAGCCAAAATTGTCTTGGCTCAGATTTTACCATTTTTCTTCACGAGACAATTTTTAGTATTGTAAAACTAATGCAACTACTATATACCTAGTATTTTTGTCTTGGCCAGTTCGAAATATTTTTAAGGAAAGATTTCTGAAATCCGTAACTACTTTAACATAATGCTAGAACCATCAAGCAAAACACACGAGATAAAGATTCACACGAATGCCTAAAACTGTCTTGACTACGGTCCTGATGGTTTAAATTTGAATGATTGGTCCTCTTCACATTCAAAGGGAGATTTTGACTTCTCTTATGATATGGTTCTTTAGCCATTTGTCCAAGAACACTACGAAGCGTGTTTCCTTGCAAGACTGCTATTGGCTAAGAGGCGTCCCGGACGTGTCGAATAAATTGTGATCCAATTGTAAACGTGACTCTACTGTATATGTGTCTGACTTCTATCTTGTTCCAAAATGAATTCACGAAATTTTCCTATCCCTGCCTATTACTTTGCTGTTCTACTTAAAATCAACAATTCCTGAGATTTTATTACGTGGTGAATGTAGTAATTCTGCTAGCTACCTAATTCATTCCTAATGAAGGGACTGTAGAGAGTGGTAGGAGAGAGGTACCGACCCAGCAGGCAAACACATACACCACAGATCACCAGGTCAAGTGACAGTCTCTCGTCTCGTTTGTGTCCCGTTTCCTACTTCTCTCTGTTGCCTCACTCTTGTTCCCGATCAAACTTCTCGTCTCCGCCCCCTCAATCTGTCGTCATTATGTATTATTGGTCCTTATTTGGGTCTAGGGGCGGGACTACAGTCGCGAGATGTCGATAGTTTGGCATAATCCTACCGCGTTGGCTAGATGGAATAATTATTATGCCAATCTTGGCAGAAGCCTGCGTTTGTTGTTGCGTAGGGTTCTCCGCTGTTTACTAAATAAGTTTTTACAAAAAAACCTTGCCTTCATTTTTTCTGGGGCTGCCGCTGCTGGCAGTGAGATAATCATTAAACTCCGCAGAAACACCAAAAACGTTGAGTATAACATTTCCACGTAAGCGATGGAAAAACAATGTGTCCAATAAAAAATCTTGTTGAAATACATTTAGCTAATTTTATATTTTTTAAATTGTTTTCTTCTTGTCAAATGCAGTTTTTTTTTAATTTAACTAATTTCCAAATAAACACAGGACTCCTGAAATGGTCTAGTTTAATAATATATTTTGTGACCACATTACATTTTTTTTCACTCTCCTCCGAGTATGATGGTTTCTAGATACATGAAGGTGCTAAAGTACTAACGAGTTTTTTGAAGATTAGTATGTTATGAAAGTAGCAGCTCTGACAAAGATTTCGGGTAAATTCTCTGTGATCAGAGTGTGCACTGTAAACAACGGCTTTGCATGCAATAGTAAATTGAAATACGAAAACCACCCCACTCTAGTCAACTAAGAATGACTGTGTACATATAAAATGACCTCGGTTTAAAAAAAAAGGTTATTGTTACTTTGCTTCACCGCAAATGAATGCTTTGAAAAATTGCCAACACATACATATATCGTGATATCTTTACTAAAGCGTGAGGAACTGAATTGAACTCGTAGTTGATATCGTTGAATGCATTTAGTTTTATGTTTTGCTCTTCGTCATAATAATCATCGACATTGTCAGTGTTGGCAGCAACTTGGAGGCAGACATAATCAAATTCCTTTAACATTTTTTTTCATGGGCGCCTCAGGTGATTTATAAAGACATCTATGACGCAGTAATCATACAAGTGGTCTTAAGTCTTGCCAACCTCTGTTTCTAAAGAATATAAAACCAGCAGCAGAATTTTAAGCACGTAAAATACTTTCGTTCCAAAAGTAAATAACTTTTGAAACAAAATTATGTGCCGAAACTGATCGTGTGTTCGAAACCGTTCATAGCTAGCCACAACAAAAATAAAGCGAATTATTTCCTTTGTGACACAACTAAATATAACGAATGTTTACTACAAATACATGGTCCATTAACAGTTACATCCAAATGAACATAGTTACTCACTTAATGTTGAGCTGACCGCTAAAAGTACACAAAAATTAATCTGTGGCAGTAAAACTATTTTATTGGGGTAATCGTGTTATAGGCTATTCACGGTAAAATGAGGACTTTTGAAAGCTCTGTTTAAAATCTACTTGTATGCACGTTGTGTATTATTCCGCCTTATGTAAAATTAACATTGCCATAGGGCTCATCACTTTTTTTTTTTTTTTTTCGTGTGCAGGCCAACTGAAACTCTGAAATTATTAGAGAAGTAAATGTTTTTCAGATGTTTGCATTTTTACACTTTGACGCATTAAAAAAGCAAATTAAAATAATTTAAGGTAACACGAATGGTAACCTAACACTTTTTATTCAACGTTAAAAAATGGAACTACTTCACATCCATCGTTACCAGCTTTACTGTACTCATGTCACTCAGTGTGCCCGTCAAAATATATGCAGGCACAAGCGGTGTCTCATTTCTAAGGTTGATTTCAAAAGTGCTCACTTTATCGTGAACAGCCTTTAACAAAGATAACTGTCCTTGGCGTGGGTGGTAACCCATTACGGTCTTGTGAGACTCAACTTACGTCTACAAACTGTCAGATATGAAATTCAAAACTGCTATATTGTTCGTTATATATGTAACTAGAAACGGTTATTTCTGGACGACCTTTCAGGGCCGATTAATTTTATGGTTTCACGTGTTGCAAACAATAACTTATTTTTACGTCTACAACATTTTAGCCGACACAGTACTTATGTAGTTTTTGTGTCCAATCAGTAGTAGGCTTTGTGTTCGGCTAGAGAAATAGAAGCCACTAATAACCACTCGATAACAGTGACACTGTTATCTAGCAAGTTACCCACAGGAAGATAATTGGGCGTTAAGCCACAAAATAATCCTACTCTGAGTTATTTTCACGATTTACTACACGTGATATGAATGGGTCAGTAACAGTAAAAAAAAAAAAAAAAAAACGCATTACTCAACACCCATAACATGTAGAGATATTCAAAACTTTCCAAATAATTCTCTCAGAAACAGTTTCTGAAAGCATACACTTAACACTTTATTGTCCTAAGCGCAAAAAAAAAAAAGCAAGACTGAAAGAAAAATTTTATCATTTGAAACACGGCGACATATTTTAGTAAATAATAGTGTAGATGCAAAGAAATTTAAAAAAAAAAAGTTTCCTTTTAATATGAATTTATAAATTGGTGCTACACCCGTTTCTCTTAATAAAATTTCTGCGTTACATACCACTTACTAAAAGTAAACTTTGTTTTTTATCCACAAAGTTATTTACACTGCATGATTACTCTTTTACCAACAATTCCTTCCTAAAACTGAAATAACTTGGATTTAATATTGTTTATAGTAAATGTTATGTGTTATTTTGTTATCAGAGGCATACAACAAAATATAAAAAGGTCTTCATATAAGCTTGGATAAAATATATGTACATGTATATGTTTCAGTTTCATCGATGGAATGATGAGGTACAACATTTACATTTTATAAAATTTCCACTTGTTTTTGCTAACAATAACATTATAAAGGTGTCAAATTGTAAACCAGATACATCCGTATTACAAACACTATAATAACTTTTATACTTTCTGTTTATGTGGACACGATGGTTAGAAAATAGTTTGGGGAAAAGTCTTGGTACACATATTTGCTTTCATAATTTTTTAAAGTCAATATAAACAAATAAAATTTCCCTTTGGCATTTTTCTCACATGCTTTAACCATCTTATGTGAAAATGGGTAATTATATTTAGGTATGATGTGTAAATGAGTTAATATTTAAGTTCAGTGTCGTGTTTGTTACTAAGCCGCTATGGCTAATAGACATTTAAGTACTCACAAATGTTAGAGTTCTCCATTTACACTACCGTAAAGAAAAACTGCAGCTAAAAGGCAATGAAGGAACGTCTACTTGTTACATGCTTAATTGCTACCTTGAGTTTTCCTTCTTGAGTAACCAGCTATCGTTTATTTTTATTGCATAATATAGTTAAGGAACAATACTTCTGAATATCTCAGATGTTTTGTAAAAGTTAGTTGCTTTCCGGATTGGAAAAAGGTACTTGTAGGTTATTGCCAAATAGTATTTTTTGTAAGTAACACAATTTTCACGACGAAGAATAACGAAAAAATCGAAGATGGATTTTAGAGACAAATGGCCGTAGGAAACGTACGTTTACTGAAGTAATTTAATTCCTCACATGCAGTTAATTTTTCATTTGTAACTAGAACTATAAGTAACACAGGATTTTAAGGTGATATTATTGAATACTTCAAAAGTTATCTACACCTCAAAAGTCGAATAGGAAATGGGAAAAATTAAGAAAATTAAGTTTCTGTACGGAAAGGTTATTTGAGATAAAATTTTAATATGTTATTACTGAGCTACAAAGAAACATTATTTGCACGTGGAACGTGTATTTGTAACCAACTAAAGACCGTATAACACATAAACATAGTTATCTTGGATGTAGCAAACTTTTGTTTTAAAACGTTAAAATATATATAAATGCATTTAAATACACATAAACGTATAATAAAAGATTTCTGCAAAAATAATATGGGTGAACTAACATGATTTTCTACCGACAAATTTATTCTCAGGAATCAGCGATACATTTGTTCGGCAGAAATTCATTTTTATATATAGAATTTAATTTGACTTTTTTTCGATCGTGTATGATGACTATAAAGAAAACCCTTATAATAATAATTCTCAAAATATTGAGCAAATGTCAACTAAAACTAGCAAAAAAAAGTAATATCCTCTTCTTATTATAATATCAGAAACAATTTGTAGTAAACACGCAATTGGAAATCGGTTTATATGAAATCGTAGGAATTTTTTGTGGAAGTAATAGTTTGAAATAGCGTGTTTATCCGTGCTCCTATTTCTCTGGCGTCCTATTTTGTACTCAGTAGAGCAAAAACTATTAGCATTCCTCAGGGGTGCAAAAATTGGTTGCAAAAGCAAGTAAATAAGGGAACTCTGTACTTGAAAAACTACTAATGACGCAAAAAATTAAATGCGCGAATCCCGAAAATAGACAATTACGAAAGTGTATTACATTATGAATAATTCAAAATACGTAATTGTCAGTATTGAATAGCAAGAAAAAAGTTTAATAAATTTACTGTATTTACTTTCGTCACTGTCAAAATTGCATTTCAGGGATACAAGAAAGCGTTTATTTTGGTGTGACGTTTGTAAACCTTTTCGTTGTTTAATTATTTGTTTAATTTCTTGCGACCATACGCATGGAAAACACGTACCCGCCAGAGAATCCAGCAGAGGGCGAAGTCGCAAACTTTCGAGAGCTGCGAGACATCAGAACTTAATCTGCAATAGTGAGGAGACCCCTTACACGAAAATACGAATGGAAACGCGAAAGATTTCCCATAGCTACGTAAGTCTGGTCGTACTCTACGTAAATCTAAATCGATGAACTCTGTCTTTCGGGAGTAACCAGAAACCCTTGCGGCAGCGCTCAATCCTGAAGGACACCGTTCGAATTTTTAACGATTCTAGTATGTAGTACAGTTGATATGTTAAGACTGATGTATGTTTGCTTCCACGTGTGTCGTGATAAATATGAATTCATGATATTGGATGGGAGGTATCGTATATTGGCGAATAAGTCGCTGGACGTCGAGCAGACCAAGGTACTCCAGGAACGTCATCGGAAGTTCTTCGCAGGATGGTCGTGTGCAAGGGTGGCTCTGACATGTCTCGTGGGTAGGTCACGGTATGGACCGGGGAGGGGGGTGAGAGGGGACATATCAGTGTGGGGGTGGGGGACTCACCCTGACGTGGACACTCTCCTTTGCAGGCTGCGCAGCGACATGGGGAGAGCTGGTGTTGCTGCTGCTGCTGTTTGCGGTGCGGGTTCGAGTCCTCAGACCCGTCACTCATCGCCCCTGACCGCGAGGGTGACCTTCCTCGGGCCGGGCGACTACCCCCCTACCTTTCCTCGCGACGGACACAACACCTCGCTCCGGCCGCCCGCCCCCCGGACCACCTGCGGGGAGACACTTCCGACGTCCGTCCGTCAGCGCGACGACGGGACCCCGCGCACCGCGACGTCGAAGACGGCGAAGGTTTCGTGGCTCGTGCGACGACCCCGGACCGCCTCTCGCCTCGGGGCGTCCTCGCGACACTCTGCGGGAGTCTACCCCTCCGCGCCTCGACGCCAGAACACTGGCGCCTGCGCGCACACCCCTCCCCCCACACCCCTCGCAACCAGCCCGAATCAATTCCCGGCCGAGTCTCCCCCCTCCGCCTTTTCCATGGCGAACATCTCCCTCCCCCACCGAAACCCGTTATCATCTTCGCGCAGAATTTCATCATTTGCGATTCCTAGATACAGCCGGGGGAAAGGACGACATCGCTTGGCGGTGTCTTCATTCACGGCGGTGTGTTAGCGACGTCTTCTGGGGGCAACAAGCCTCCAACCAACCTGTAGAGGTGCCGTGTTCGTGCAGGCACGCGGCGGAGACGCAAGGAGTGACCCTGTTCATAGTTACAAATAAGGAAGCGATGACGTGGTGAGAACTGTTTTGCCTCATTCACCATACTTAGAAAGGCCGCGGTGATGAGGTGGTTAGACTACTCGCCTCCAACCTAAGCGAGCTAGGTTCGATTCCCGGCTGGGTCGCTCCCAGATTTTCGCATGTGGCAATCGCGCCGTACGATGTCCCTGGTCAGCGGGTTTCCTCGGAGATCTCCAGTTTCCACCCTCCCTTTCATTCTTGTGCCGCTCCATAATAACCTCGCTCGCTTCAACCTCGTTGGTTCGCAAGACTTCAATTTTAAGAGCCTCCCATGTCTCTTCACTCACTCACCATATTTAGATGTCTAAAACATTGACATCCTACGTGTCAAGAACACTATATACACATTTCCGTAAAAGATCGCTGATGTTTGGCTTAGAAGTTAAGCTGTGGAATTTTTTCTCAATTAAGAAATCTCCAGTTAACATGGATCTTATACAAAAACAAACTACCATATTGCTATAGACCTGGACATTTCATCGATTCATTCGGTAACAAACTAGACTACAGAATTCTTTATGTACTCGAGCCGCAGTTAGTTTTTTATTGGATTTTGATCCAGTTACATTCAAGACCAGCTGGTATGGGATTCGGTAATATTTTCCTTGGAGGTTAGTCATTGGCTCTAATTATTTCAGAACTAGGCTTTCAAATTGCGATCCCACTGGAAAGTAAATTCAACTCTACATGTGTTTGAAGTCATGGTTGTCCTCAAATAAACTATACTAGAGCCGCCCTAAGAACGGCCTTGACTCCTCCTACCCAAGTGAAAGAGAGAGACAGAACAATTTGTAAAGCACCAACCACAGGTAGCTAGCTGGTAGGAGGGCAGAATAATCTGCAGGCGCTCCCTCCCATCTGCCGTACCACCATAGTCCAATTGTTTCCTTTCCCGGGGAGAAGTGGCCCGACATTGGCACAGCTCCCAAGTCCTGAGGTACAGTGACGCTACTGTAGTAAAGTTTCAATGTATTTACGTATTGTCAGTATTTGAGGCGTCACAATATGGCAGTTGTCAACAGAGATAGCTTGAGCTACGTCACAGAAAGTAATTGCCTCACTGTTCCTAACTACATGGACGAAGACCACATCGCCTGTACTCGCGAGCATTCGGGAATTTTGTGATATCTCTCAGTAGACTGATCTACACAGTCGTCTATACACTGGAAGAAACTACGCTGTGTTCATTGGCTGCTGCCGAAACTTAAAGTTATTCAACCTTAAATCTGGATTTACTTGATTCGGTCACTCAATCTCCATCTGTTTATCAGGCTTACCACGCTCCAAGATGTGTTAAAACGATTTCGGTCCAGTGACAAAAGCAACATGAATGTACAATAGTTTGAAATATACCCTAGGATCAAATGAATCTGCAAAGCTCACAGGATCCCCAGGACTTTTAGCTGTGAATAAATTCTCTGTTGTGTAATAAAACATGCAAAATACTTGACTGTAATTTAAAACCAAACAGAAAACTTAGCAGCAGTTTTTATGGCCAAGTACCGTTCTTAAAACATCAATTTTAACCACACATCACCATCAACAAAATGTCTTCAACGTTACGCTTGCATAGTCTCCAGCTTACCTTCCCATATGTAGCAGTGTGACATATAATCCCAATTGTAAATAATTAAAATACTTTTTATTGCACAAGACTACAAATAAGTTAAAACTACGACTATAGTAACAAAAACCGGACTTTTCATATAAGTGACCAAATACAATAGAAAATCGTGAAAACATGTTCTACTGACATTTAAAAACGCTGTACGCTGCGGCAGCTTTTATGATGGGATAATGTGGTCCACACAAGTCTTAGTTGTTTCCAGATTTATAACAGTTATCCACTACTAGACCAACAGAGCTATAATAAATTCAGACGAATGGAAAAAATATAATCATTTCTAAAATACTACTAATAACAGGATAAAATGCCCTTTATAAATGATAAATACAATACTTAATGTCATGGTACGAGCGCTTTCCCCACTAATTTTTTTATCTGCAACCTGTACCGTATCATTACTTGGGGTGGGGGCGTTTCAGAAACTCAGATGGAAAAAAAAAAACTACTTAAAGGGGGTATCCAACCGAGGCATCTCGCATTGTAGTTCAACTGATTCATTGAATAATTACTGGGGGCTAGCATTAGGCAAAAATTATACACCTTAACATATATGAGCGGGTGTAGGTGGTGAGGGCCCTTTGAAAGGTAAAACAAGGCAGCTGATTCACATTTAACTGTTATCAAATTTACGCCACTTTGGCTGACACGATACAAAATAAGGCAGCTATGAGAACAATTTGGATATAGTAAAATTGGTACATGGATTTATGAAAAAAAAAAGTAAATACTAACGACCTATCACGTGATATAATATTGCCACATGCAATATTTATACACCCCCATACACATAGGGGAACATAACTTTCGCAAAAAGAGTTGAGAGTTGGGAGTTGGGTTGCTCTTAAAATCGAGGTCTTGAGAGCTAATAAGAGCGAAATGAGGTGAGAATGAAGCAGCACCGATATGGATGGGCAGGGGAAACGGAAGATCCCGAGAAAGCCCGCCGGCCAGTGGCATCGTCCAGAACTATTCCCAATTGCGAGATTCTGGGAGTGGTCCGGCTGGGGAATTGAACCCGGTTCGCCTATGTGTGAGGCGAGCAGTATAAGCACTCAGCCACCGCAGCCCCTAGCAAAAAAAGAGTTCCTGCCCAGTCGCATTTCGTAACATCTTGGCTCATATCTAATTTCGTGATTGGACAGTTTTAATTGTTGCTATTACAAGGTGCCTGCCTTCCAACCACACACTTTGAGTACCGGATAAGCTTCATTTGACTCAAGTTGCCAAGCTCAATGCTTTTAGTTTGGCAACTAAAAGTGTTCGCCGCCAGGCAGCACGGGTGTCACATGTGTGCCAGATATTTCCGTTTTCTGTGTAAGAGAATGGAATGATTGCCATTTTCATACAACAAATATAACTGCGTATAATCCAATCACGGTTACTTCAGCCTTTTCTGAAGCCCTGCTTAAGTTCTACTTCCAGGATATTTCTCCGCCTCGTGCACACAGAGCTTAACTAAGCCTGGAGAATTACACCAGAGGGACAACGCACCGAATTCGTGAGCACACACTTGTAACAGCATTTTGTATTAGAACTATTTCTCACTAGGCTTTGCTACCAACACACATTTTTTTTCACTGCTTTTTATTAAAATTATTTACACATGAAGTATTGTAATTTATAGATATAGTATGAATAATATTTCAATTTAACAGAAAAAAAAAGTTGCTTTTATGAACTCAAGTATAAAACGCTTGTTATATGTGGCATATGTTGGAAATAACTAAACCGTCATACATGGGGAGATTTTTCAAAGGTTCGGTTCAAAAAGGGTGGAGAAACCGTGAATAGACTATAAAATATTCCTAGTTGTATTGTGCTAGAACTTATGTAAAGAATAATCTTTGATCTTCGCACTACAGTGAAAATATCACGAAATATATTCACATGTTGGCCATTATTCTGTAGTGAACAGGCTGCAGCAAAACGTTGGTTTACACAATCACTGTATTTAAATATGACAACTGAAGCCAGAAAAAAAAGCGAAAGATTTAAAAATATTATATTTAGTTATTTCCTGCGTAGTGTCCTTAAGTGAAATGAGGAAAGTACAAAGCTTGTAACATTGCAGGTTTTCGGGTTTATGAGTACCGTTAGTACTAGGTATTTTCATTATATATAATTAAAGAGTACTTGCTCATACTATCCATTCATTTAATACAATTTCAAAAGTATGTTTTGCTATATGAAGTAACAGTATAATATTTGGTTATTTTAATAGTTTATTGATATGGAGATCATGTATAAGCAATTTTCATTTGTTTCTAGACAGTATTCAGTTTATTGTCATTTATTTCCTAGAGGGTAGTCGGAATAAACGTTTACTAAACAAAAAAAAAAGAATATTATCCTGGTTGTATCTTGTCTTGCCATTGCTGATTGGCAGAGATATGTTTCATGGCCAGACGACAGCCAATCGGAGGATAGAAGACAACATAAGTAAGGCAGATTTGAAATATACCTAATTGTTTCTTTAGAACATTTCTCACCATCTGCAACGATGGACGTATGTCATATAATAATAAAATTTTAATGATATAATTATATATACATATACGAATAATTAAAATAAGTGCTGCCAGATGTTTTAATATCCATAATTCATTATGGAAATTGTATGATATTTGCGTAGTTGTGTTTGAGAAGATAAAAGGAAATAAGTTGTAGAATTTCTATGAGAAAATAAAGAGGCAATAAAAATATTTGAGAAGCTAAGATTTTGAACTACTGATTCTACTCAAATGTTTTAAATGGCGCCCAACTTATTAATGGCAGAGTTGAGAAATGTATGAAATGTAACAAGTTCCTTTTAATTTCAGCTATATTTATTCCTCACTTAAATTCGTAACTTTTTCAGTTGAAATAAACTTGCTTACGAACGCTCAATGCAAAATACAGTTGTAATTTTGCCTCTTGCTCTTATAAAAACTATTGGAGGGCGTGAGTGATAGCTGCGAAATAAATTTAATACTAAAAATTTCGGCTGGGGCAAGTAAACCTCACAATTAAAGGCAAGCACAAACGTTTAGACACAATAAATATAATTTCTCTAGTTACCGCCAGCTTAAGTGTGACCCTTTTGGTAGAGATGGGCACTGCGCGGTGGAAATTTGACCTGTGTCACACCCCCCCCCCCCCCCCAATAATAAATCTGATTTATTCCCCACCTGAGTTGAATAAACCATGATAAAGGAGTAACTTAAGAGCGAATGGCATAGAAAAATTAACAGTACATTCTTACAAAGACACTCGGTCAGTAACCAAAGGAAAATTGCTGGTATGTAAGCAGGGTATGGACTTCTAACCTTCGTGGAGATCTTGTCGCTGAAATCAGGTTTCCCTAATCATAACTCGTTCAACTGTTCAAATTAGCCAAACGGAAGGAAGCAAACCGAGGTTAAATGTTCACCACTGGGTCAGAGCCCAGCAGCAAGTATTAGTTGAGGGTAGCTCTAGTACCATAGGTGAAAATAACACGTACTGTCATGAAGCCTAACATGTTAACCAAGTAAAATATGAGATGATAATAGGCTATCGTGCGTCAACATATTTTATAAGACGTTCGTGTTTAATCCTTCGCCTTCTATGGAGTCCTGGGCCTTACTCTCAATGGACTGGTTATGTTCTTAGGACGTATGTATTAACGGATATGTGAATTTTAAAAATTGTGATTGATTCCACTTTGTAAGAAATTCCTAGCTTAGCTTTCAAATGCTGGCTTGAGGATACCATGAAATATAAATGGCCGTTCGTCATTAGTTTGAAAAACCAAAAATATTTCAGACCCACGTAATGCTTGACTTCGGATGCTGGAAATACATTATTTGGTTCGTGCTGTACATGAGCCGACACATCGCATGTTTCGTTAGCAGTAAACGTTGTGTTCGGTTATAGTAAAATGGACCATTCATGGCCTAGAACAGAAGAACGGTCTGGTAATCAGTTGTCTACGGGGAAGATCATTGGGCACTGAGCCTGGTGGAGAACAGTACCAACGAAAACATGTGCGTTAGGTGGACAGTTGTGCTCACTTAATCTGAAAGGACTGAAACGTGCAATTAATTTGTCTCTTAATCGAGGAAGCAATATGCCGCAAAAAAATGTCACGATTTCTTGCTGAATAACTTTTCCATAACTTTTCTGTAGACCTGCTAAAGTTTTTCTTTCAGGATATTTCTCCGCCTCATGCAAACAAAATCTAATAACTTAGTATAGGAAATGACAACAAATTGGGACTACGCAGCGTATTTATGCGTACACAGTTAAATTTCATTTATACGAGAACTTTTTCTTATTAGGCATTACCAAAACAAATATTATTCTCCTTTTTAATTCATATTAATTATGAAAGAAATATTATTATTTATAGATAAGATATTAGTAGAAGTTCTGTTTGAAACAATAGATACTTTTATATTAAAATAATTTAAACGCTTGTGATACTCGACATATTAAGCGAACAACTAACACGTCGTGAATTTGGGGGGGGGGGGGAGGGGGGGATTTTTCAAAGGTTTGATTAAAACTGTGGGAAGGAACTACGGATAGACTATATTTCAGTATTATGTGTTTGCACACAAATAGCGGACGTTTACATCGCAGTAACGGAACACTGAATGGATCAATCACATAAGTGAAGTTTGTGTTTATTTCAAATTCACTAGTCCTACGACTGATGTAGAGGCCTTTTCGTTTCATATGTATCATCATCAAATTACAAAAGTTACTGAACCATCAGTGTGCCCCGCAACGAACTTGAGAAGTTCTCCGGTTTTCTGCCTGTAACCTACTGTCTAATTCCGACGTAAGGAAAAAAAAAAAAAAACAGAATTTATCATGCTTGAGTTTCATTTTAATCCTATCACGTTCCATGCCTTCGTTTCCATCTTCACGACAAACGTGGTATTGGGACATTGAATAGGCATCACTTCACATTTCCGATAACAATATTCGACTGGGAGTGGAATGAAGGTGTCAGTCCACCTGGGGACGGGAAGACGTGCATAATTCATGTCGGAAGAGAATCTGAAATATAGGTCATGTGGTACAGAAAAGAAGGCTGCTGACAATTCCTATTTGGAGTTGCTTCCGCTATGGCACTGCTGTTTGGAGGCATGGGCTCTTCAGGGCGTGTGTTATGTTCCTGACAAAGGTACGTATTTGTGTGACAGTGTTACCTTATATATCCAATTTAATTTGACGCCATGTTCATCTAAATTATGCTCAGGACGTTCTTGGACGGTGGGACGTTCTGACTGAAGTTGCCCGTGAACTAAGTGGATACTCATTCAGAAATTATGAGTCATGCGATTCTAGAGTGCGCTTGGAACCATTGCTGTTTTGGCATCTTGGCCATACGAGAGTTCTAATTCTAATTGCACGAACACCGAAAATGTTTTTTAACGGAAAGTCATAATTGTTTGGTTATTTTTAGAAATTTGAAAAAAATTACCTTTCGGGTAATTGTTTTTTAGTCTATAAACAGTAGAAATTTCTTTCTGAAAATAAAATATAAGCCAAGGAAAAAGAAACATAAGAGAAGAAATGGTAAGTTTCACAAGTGCATATGTATGGGTTATAAAACATATCCGTTTGTATTTTTTCCATACTACTTGACAGAAATATCAAAATTCTTCCTTGTTGTCCAGTGAGTATTCTTGACAAATCGAAATCAAATTCCGGAAATTATTTAAAACTAAGTTACTACGGACTTAGCCCTCTCATCGCTGGACTCATCTATGACTGCCAGATGGCTTGCCTGTATTTCTTAGATTTTTTATGTAGTGTAATGAGTTTCGATATTCGTTCCAGTGTTGTTATGCAAGTGCAATTGCTACTATGAGGGGTTCACAAAAAAACACATTATTTTTAATCTTTATTAGATATTTGTACCATAATGACCCGAAATCCATTAATTTTTTTTTTCAGTCTGTAGGAACTATTGTACATTGCAAATGAAAGGCACACACGCACGTTTCTGATGTCAAGGCAATAATATAAAGGTTTTTTTCTTTTCAACTTGCTACGCATGAGAACCCAGGTTTTGTTTCCACTGGCAAGCGCTCAACTCCGCTTAAGCCTTGTTCACTGAAGATAGTGGTTGAAGAAGAAGAAGAATAGAATGGGGGACGGAAGTGGCGCTGATCCCACTCCTGTTTCTGTGAGTTCGAGGAGTCTGGAGAAATAAACCGGCCAACAAGGACCTTCCACGGTCCGGCTCAAGGAAAATACAGTCTTGTCTTCTGGAAACGTTCCATCATTCCTTGAAACTACATCTTACAGTGTTGTTTGTAACAACACCTGAGGACAGCGCCTGAGCTACCTGAATTAGTGGTTACAGAAGTATTTTGCTTTCGAGAAACTGAGCACTCTGCAATGCATTTTCACTGTTTCAGTGGTGTTTACAAGGATTTTACAAGAACGCCTCGAAGTTATCAAAGATATATTTCTGTACCAAAAGTACAACGTGACTGGAACTACAGTCTCTATAACTACTTTTAGTGTGGCGACAGATAAAAGCGCCTCAGATGTAGTTTATCTTGAATTACAATAATAGTGTATTTTGAAATTTCCACGATTTTCCTGTAATTTTCCTAATTCAGCTTGTTTTTGTTTTATGGGTGATTATTCAAAGACGGATTTTAATATGTGTTCTTCATCTTGCATTAATGAATAATTATTTCGACCTAAAGTTGAACAGGTAGAGAAAATTATAGAGTCGAGAACAATTCGATTTGTAAGGAATATCATTCTTCATTCAAAATATCTACATATTTCCACTCACCCATATTCTTAGCCTAGTCTCTTATATATTCATATTCAAATGTAAGAAAAATCTTTTTTTGTCAGTCTCTGGCCACGTACAGCACAGATCCTGATTTTACGTATTTTACAACATACCGCAAATAAACGAGTTAACTAATGATTTAATGTTAAGCCGTAGAGAGTTATGAAGTCATACTATTTGTTACGGTTTTTTGATGTCAATAAATCTTTTGTTTTAAAGTGTAAGGGGCGTAAATGACTTTATTACAAAATTATAAAACATGTTCAGGTTGTCAGAGTTTGAATTTAGTAAATGTTTAAGCTAGTTTTGTTAGTGACCATATAAGCAAATAAGGAATTTAATTTAAATTCCTTGTTACCTGGTCTGTGATAAAACTGGTTATTCACTAGGGCATCAAACAACAAACGTTTTACTGAGGCTTGTAGATGGTAGAGATGCTTCACCTTTAACTGCGTCAAACTGTGTCAACATGGAAAATTTATATTCTAGTTTGAAAGTGGCGAGAGTTAAAGTAGATGCCTTAAAAGTATTTTTCTCGTCGTTACATGGGCGTATAGGCGGTTCACGGTAAAATAGGGCACTTCTGAAAGCCATCCTTAGGATCTACTTGTGCACACGTAGTGTGTTCTTCCGCCTTATGTAGAATTAACATTGCATGGGCCTCATCACTTTGTTCATGCGTCGGTCAAGTGAAACTGTGAAATTATTTGGAAAGTAAATATTGCACATATCTGCATCGTTTCCTTATCTTCATTTCAATGCAATAAAATAATATAAAAAGCGAGACAAATAATTAATGTTATATATGGCAAGCTAACACTTTTTGTTCGACGTTATTATATAGAACTACTTTCCCTTCCATCGTTACCAACTTTACTGGAGACATGACTTTCAATGCGCCAGTTAAAAAAATGCAGGTTGAAGCAGTGACTTTTTCTAAGGTTGATTTCAAACGTGCTCACTTTATCGTGAACAGACTTTATCAGTTATTAAAAAATATACTTCTTTGCGGCATCTCCCAAAGGTATGGGTGAAATGCCGCACACTTGATAACGAATTGTTCCTCGCCCTGAAACAATGTTCTCGAAACACGCTGTACAGAAATGCTACGGACCTGCGGTTGTCTCAGTGTGGGGGAGTGTTGCAGACACTTCCGTGTTCTGGTGGTTTTTATCAACGTGCTCCAGCATTTATCTCCTCTTAATTCCAAAGCTATACAACCCCATCTCACCTTCTCTGGCAGGGTAGCCAGCTCCCATCAGCCCCTAGCCTCTTCTCGTCCGAGGTGACTGCCTCTACTGGGAACTCCAGGGTGATTTTTCATATCATGCTAATGAGAGTCTGCCGCCGGCGAACTCCCATGTACCCCCGGAGATCGTGCTGTCGCAAGGCCGGGAACTCAGGTCTCCATAACTCGCTGGTGTGGGTTCTACAAATTAAATTTGCAGCCCGACAGACTTTGGTCGAGTAGTCGAGCCGGCAGCGCGCCTCTGCGTTCGTATTTTAGCTCGGGCTGCAGACCCGTATCTTAGGTGACTAGCTAGTAAATTATTGTTTGTAAAATATGTGTTTGCTTGTATACGCATATGTCATTATGTTCTTGGAATACAAAGTTTGTCCAGGAATAAAAACTTTTCTTCAGCGAATAATTATTTACACTCTAAAATTTTTTTGTACTTAACATGAAAAATCCTTGGAAACACAGTTGCCAAGAAAATCGTTGTAAAACTGCAAAGTTTTTTCTTGTAATATCTGCAAAACATTTATTTGTAATATTACAAATGGTAGCCTTGTATTACAACTTACATTATTGAGAAGTGTACGTAATATAATGGTTTAATTCTAGAAAATAAATGTGATATATTAATAACAGAGAATAAAAAAATCAAAATATAATTTACGAAAAAAAAAATTGCACTTTACTAGCACGGGGACTAGAACACACGCCCCGTGTGCTATAAGCCATCACCCTTAACCACACAAACCGATTTAACTTAAATGATTTTAACTTATTTTTACAGTGAATATAGTCGCAAGTACCTACAAAATATTAATGAAGATATTTGGTGAAGAAAAAAAAAATATTAATTTCATTTTATGAGCCCTGCTGTTGAATTAAAATATTTGGACGACTCTTAACAACGAAATGTTGAGAGACGATTTAAGAGTTCTGTGTAGCTAGGAAACATTAACAGTTAATGAATAATACGGCCAGGTTTTATTGAAAGTGTCGTATTATTATGATTATTTGAGTTGTTTTAAGTGGTTTACTTTTTTTTTTAAATTGCAAAACATTTCTTTTTGCACGCAACTACAAGTTACATCACCCATAGCTTTTCACAAACAGCTACATACGGTTTTACGTTGTTGAGTGTTTCCCCATTTTGCTGAAATTCTTGAATACTGGTCAGTATAGTACAAACATTTCTTGAAGTCTATTACAAACACAGCCGTTGTAGTTTTACAAACTAGTAGTTTTATAATAGAGATCTTTGTAATGTTACAAGCATTTATAAAATTACAAACAATTTCTTAGTGAAAATTTCAATTTTTTTACTGCGTGTAAAAATTGTGTTCGCTTGTATAAGAATATTTCATTATGTTTTTGGAATGCAACTTTTGTCCCGGAAAATCAACTTTAATAATTTACTTTTATCCTAATAGATATAATTAAAGAGAAGAATTCAAGTTCTAATAACTAACAATTTAATCAGTTTTGGGGTCTTACTGCATAGTTTGCTTAGGAGAAAGAAGATACTACATAGTGGTATCCTTAGATTAATTAATTGGGTTACATCGCATATTTATGCTACATTTACATATCTAATTTGTGAGAAATTCAGTTTCCCGTTAATGCACATATCAGTCTTGACAGGGCCTTTCACAATTATCCTATATAATAAGTAGACTATCTCCGTCTTTCTGTTTGTCTGTCAGTCTTTAATACGCCCAAGTCCCTTGAAACTCAACAGAAGTTCTTCAAATTTTGCAGAGTGAATACTCAGGGTAAAATACATGTCAAGTTCGAATTTCAGCACGAGCAGATTACGCAACCATTACCTTTTACCCGAAAAACTAATTTTTCAATTACTTATTCCTATGAAAAGTTTCGTATCAATGAACAGAGAACATTGCATAGAGAAATGAAGGTAATGGAATATCAGTTTTGTTTACTTTAAATATCTCGCTTCAATGTTCAGTTAATTAAGTGGGGACACAGTGGCTCAGTGGATAGAGCGATTATAAGTGGGGCCTTAGTAGCTCAGTGGATAGAACTATGTTAAGTGAGGCCGCAGTGACTTGGTGAATAGAATTATATCAGGTGGGGCCACAGTGGCCAAGTGGATGGATAATATTAAATAGGACCGTAGTCGCTTCAATGTTGAGTTAATTTCACACCGTTGCATTATTACCTACATATATCTATGCAATATTTTATTTAGTATTTGTATGATAACCAAATTTTTAAACACGGTAACTGTTCTAGCCCCGTGACAACGATACAAAAAAAAGTCACGGGCTGGGTCACCTAATTATTTATAATCAAACTTGACCATGAGTTGTTAAATTTTTTCTGAGGGTTCACAGTCTCCAAGTTTCGTTTCTGAAGTTAAAATAATTACGTATACGTGTTTCGATTAGGTGTCGAACTCCCCACCAGTAATGGAGACGCATTTTGTAGTGTCGTGATATCTGTTTCACAAGTTGTAGTGCTTTAAAGAAGCTAGTTAAACTCGCGTGTAGCGTGTGTGTGAGTGGCCCAATGACCCTGCTGGAGAAGGCAGACCTTGTGGTGCTTTAAGATAGGGTCACGACCTTGTAGCTATTGCCATTTTTCATATTATCTTGTGCGCGTTTGTGACGTGGAAGTAGCATGAGACCGATACACTTAACTGGGGTCATAATAAAGGGAGAACTTTTGAAATCAACATTTAAAAAAATTCACAAGTTCTACCCGTATGTATTTTAACGGGTGCACTGAGTGACATACACCCAGTAATGTTGGTAGTTACGGAGAGAAAGTAGTCATTTGTCTAAAAGCTGAAGTAAAAGTGGTAGGAAACATATAATAATACTAAAATTATTTGTTTTACTTCGTATAATTTTAATGCTTGTAAGTGTCTGACCTTGATGCGTCCTAAACCAAGGTCGTGGCAAGGCAGGATTTGCATAAGACCTAGCAAAACCATCAGAACACAACAAATGGCAAAAGCAATGCAAAAAAACTATTTTTTTCTGTACAGTTAAAGAGTACATGGTAGTTATAAACGATTAATAATATAAACAAATAAGTGCGGTAATACTTTTTACTTTGGCTATATTTTTTTTGTTAAATTCATTCATAGTTCTTACAGGTGTAAGAAAAACTTCCATTTGTTATTATTCTTACATTAAATTTTGAAAAGTGAACATTATTTTCCTCTCCCACATATAACAAATTCACTAAAACATTTACATAAAAATACAGGTTGCCAAAATATAGAATAAAATGCAACCAGATACTTCAGGTACCAAATACATTCACTGTTATTCTGCAACCTTTTTCATACAGGCTATGTTTATGCTCTTTACTGTCCATGTTAATGAGTAAAAACAAAAGGCCTTCACAAAATGTACTCGGCAAGAGACCACAAAATACCATCATTACAAAATGGCGGCTTTATTTCTGTCGCACTTACATTTACTCTGTTTATTACTAAATAATTTTTAGTTCCTACACCAGGAACTAGCCATTTTGGTAACACATTCCTGGTCATCACTAAATGTTCCTGGTAACTTCACTGTTTACTGCATATCTACTCGTGATCCCAAGTAGATGGGAGCAACTGCTAAGTAATGTCAGCCTTAACTACCGCGAGTAAATGTCTTAAAACATTCACAGGCCATAAATACACAGAGTCTCGCATATTGCCTACTGGGTTACAAAAGGCTAAGACCATAATTATTCCTTTTGGTTACAAAGTGATTACGAGTGGTTAAAACCACCCAACTTTTTGGTTACAAGGTAACCATTTTTCCTTATACGTTTACAAAACCCCTCGTTACAGAAGGCAAAATTCTCAGATTTTTGACTAAAAGGCCAACATGTCGCAAAACTTTATAAATACTTTTAAAAATTCTGGCCAGCATGGCCCTCGCCTAACGTCAAAGTGACGTGAGGGACCTGTTCACCTGAGGAGCCTACTGCTAGTTATATCTGGCAGAAGCTTGCCCACCTCGAGGCCGCTGAACTGACCCCGATGGCAGCAGGCACAGGCATTAAATACACAGGTCCGCCCTCCTGCGCTACCAATTAAACTTAATTTCCCCTCAAAAACCCCGCATTTCCAAGAAATCGTTGGGCTTTCAATTACTCCTAGGAAGGATCAAGCTAATAACAACCGATGGCGGTGGATGTTACCAAATATGGTAAACCGACGCAGCGGACACATATTTCCCTCAGGGGTCTAACTAATTGAAATATCAAAAACTAATAATATTACAGTACGTCATTAAACTTCCGGCCTCTTGACTAAGTTGCCGGAAACGGCGTAACCAGACGTCACTGTTTTGGGCGACGTACACACCATAGCAGGCAGTTCTCAGCGATTGCCGTCAACGGTGCTGGGCTCCGGTGACGAATCGCTTAAACACCAGTCCGCTACACTCTTCTCTGCTAGGTCTGGCTGCTGCCGCCCGTGAAAATATGCACGGAAATTAACAGTTATTTTCTCGGCATCCCAGGTTTTTATAAGTCTTTTAAAGTGACGTGAAGCCGGCGAGAACATTACAGGTGAGTCACATTAAAGTTTCAAGTCGCATCGGAGGTTTCTAAACCTGAAAATCAACGTGTGAATGTGTTCGTGCGTATCGGACAGTACGCTGTACAACCACAACCAAACACTGTATTTTTTTCCCCTAATGACTGAATGTCGACAAGGTCCGCCTGCTAGTACATAATTACTTTAATTGTTCAAGGGTGTCTGCGACGTGCCCCCCCCCCCAATTAACTTTAAGAATGTTTTTAAACTGCTCGAGGGTGTGTGCGACGTGGTACACCCCATTAATTTTAAGGGTATTTTTATTAGTTGCAATTTGATAATTATTCCAAGACGTGCAGTGGCGTGACGCTGCCCGTCACATCCCCCCTGCTCAACAGGGAGGACTCCCCAAGAATTAGTGGTCCACCCAGGTTGAGAAGTCCATGCCAAGTTGAGTTGGTCATCCAAGTTGAGAAGAAGATGCTAGGAACCAAGACAAAGTGGCCAGCTTCGAAGAAGAACCCGCTACTCTTGTATCACATCCTCCCAGGGAAGAAAGTCAACAGCATCACCATCAGGATGGCTCGAGGAACGTCCAGTGGAACACCATCTCCTGGAACACTCAGTGGAATGCCACCGAAAAAGAAACAACTTGCGCAAGTATTGTCATCATCATGAGAAAAGAGCCCCATCTGCTGTATGGAAGAATGAGAGTCCCCATTGGAAGCATCCCAAATCAGTCCTGCTGACGTCAATGGGACAAGGGGATCTCTATTTATTTTTACTTTAATGTTGCCATGTTGGACTTTTAGCAAAAATCTCTCTTTTTTATTTCTTTTTTTTCTCAAAACCATAGGGCATACAAGCTATAATAATATTGTTACCCAACCAATAAAACACAAAATAAACAACATACAACCATTTTCCCTCTTAAAAACTACATGATCATGGACAAAAACGAAATGAGAATGCATTGTGGTCAGCAACACCCCCAAGGGAGCCCACTTCTACTACACACAACCATAAAACAAGATGATCAACTACACATTGTATAAAAAAAAACCAACCCAAATACAATAGACCACAATTAGTGATAGCTCATTCACACCACTTCACTGAGTGGTGCACATTTTCAACTGTGTCACATGACACTTCATTACAACTTTATCCTAAACTCTCTGTCACCCAAACACCTCCAACACATCTCACTACTACACCAGACCCTATCATCACTACCTCATTCCACAGGCAAGAAAAATTCAAAAGGCGAAATCAAGGTCCATCCCTAGCTCACTCCCCCAGCAATGTGACTCCCTTCAAGGATCAAGCATGCCAGTTCCCGATCTAGCCTGTCGACAACTATATTGGTGCCATGCCCTTTGTCCCTAGGGTTCAACGACACTAAATCATCTCACGACGACCAGATTATTTAAGAACCCGACCATCTTCCCCGAGACCATCAACACACAACCCCATTACTCTTCCCCCACTCAATTCCATTCCAGGACACTCTCTACCTGACCCCTCACTCTCAATACGAATCACCACTCAAAACACAATCCAACTCTTTATGCCCCTCTTCCTCACAGAGCACTTCCTACATCTCATCACTATCCTCTACCGCAACCCCAGCCTTTCCTACCATTTGTACGAGGGCCGTTTTTGAGAGTTTTTGTATCCACGCAGTAGCCATGGTTGAAATTAATATAAGTCCTATTAAAAGTCCTACCCCTTTTACCATAACCTATCACTACTATGGTCATGCATTATATGAAATACCACACTTCTATATTTATTTTACTCAAAATTCACAACCCGAGACATAATGTATTTAAGCAGAGTGCACAGCCTGTCTGATCTTGCTGCGTCCTAAACAAAGGGCGTGGCAAGGCAAGATTTGCATAAGACCTAGCAAAACCATCAGAATACAACATAATGGAAAAGCCATGCAAAAAAAAACATTTTTTCTGTCCAGTGTAAGGGTTCATGATAGTTATACACGATATGTAACAGAAACAAAGGAGTGTGATAATACTATTTATTTTGATTATAGTCTTTAATATTTCTTACAGGTGTAAAAAAACTTCCATTTGTTATTGTTATTGCATTACATTTTGAAAAGTGAACATTATTTTCCTCTCCCATATGTAACAAATTTTTCTAAAACATTTACATAAAAAGACAGGTTGCCAAAATATAGAATAATATGCAACCATATACTTCAGGTACCAAATACATTCGCTGTTATTCAGCACATTCTACATACAGGTTATGTTGATGCCCTTTACTTGCCATTTTTATGAGTAATAACAAAAGACCTTCACAAAATATATTGGGCAAGAGACCACAAAATACCATCATTACAAAATGGCGGCTTTATTTCTGTTGCTACTACATTTACTCTGAATTAAAGTTTCTTGTCGCATCGGAGGTTTCTGAACCTCAAAATCGACGTGTGGAAGTGTTCGTGGGGATCAGACAGAACGCCGCACAACCGTAACCAAACACAGTAAGTATTTATTTCTTTCGAATTGGTGAATGTCGACAAGGTCCAAATGCTAGTACATAATTATTTTAATTATTCGAGGGTGTGTGCGACGTGGTCCACCCCATTAACTTTATGAGTGTTTTTATTAGTTGCAAGTTGATAATTATTCCAAGACGTGCAAATGGCGTGACGCTGCCCGTCACAAGTGTATGAATGAGCAAAATTGTAAAATATTCACTTTTATACTAATTGCACAGTTTTACTTGACCGACGCATGGATAATGTGACCAGGTCCTTAGCAATGTTATTTAAACATATGGCGGAAGTATATTTAATGCGCATACAAGTAGAGATTTAACACGTCTTTCGAAATACTCACTTTATCGTGAACAACCCTTATCAGGCTTGGTCAATGTTAGGACTGACCAGAGTTTTTTACGTACTGCAGCCTCCCGAGGGGCGTCAATTGTAGTGACTAAATTCATAACAAGAAGTCACTGATAACTAATGATCATACTTTCTTGTACATGGGTGCAAGTAAATTTTAGTAAAGTACTTGAAAGCTTAGATGGTAGGTAGAGATTGGCGGCATTATCATTAGAGGTAAAACCAGATACATGAGGAACGATACAAAGACAATTAAATTGCACGACTGACTTACCCGAGATTCGAATTCAGAAAACTCTTAAAATGAAACTAGTTAGCAATCAATTGCTTTAGTTTCGGAAAATCAACTTTGGATGTAACCAGTCTAATGTTTGGAATGCTAGGGTTCTCTAACCTGAAATATTTACTCGGCCATTATTTTGAAAATAAATTTCGGAGCCACCAAAACAGACAAGTATACATGGCCTACCATATTGCTACTTCTGTAAAAAAAAATTATATAAATCGGTATATTGGTCTCCGAGATATGGCATAAAAACGTTATTTTCGTAAATGGGACTATCCCACAAAATTTCTCTGTACACAATGTTTGTAATAGATAATGTCAGCATAAAAAGTATATTTTAAATTGTTAAATTGATGTGCCAAAGATATGAAAATATTTAATCGGTAGCCATTTTTAAAATCATTGCCTGATCCCATTTCAAATATGTAACTATGCTTGGTCTTCTGTAGGTGTGTACAGTTTTGTGGAAAATAGTCAAATTATTCCGCAAATATAACAAAATGTTCAGTTTATTCGCCTGACCCTACTTTGGCAAAAACCTTTCAAAGGAGGATCTCTGTATGCATATCGGTTGATTGATCCTCGAGGTATAGCATAAAACATCCATTCATCTTGTTTATTTAAATATATAACTTTGCATATTTTTTCTATGACAATGATCGAATCTGCCAATATATAAATTTTTTTCCCTCCATTCGTTTAGTTTATTTTTCTCTGGCATAAAACGTTAAGTTAATTTTTATTTTTGCAATTTCATACATAAAATTTTTGGACCTCTAATGCTTATATGGCCGCCACTTTGAAAATATGTATGTCTGACACACTCAAAAATTTTTCAGTTTACATAGCCTGCCATAGTGCGAATTGTTTGCCAAATGTGGTAGAAATCGATTGTTTTATTGGAGATCACATTATTTCAATTTGTCAAGTGATACTATTTTCCAAAATGGGGTACAAAACATATTTCGTGTACACATTTCATTGTTGTACTATATACAGCCATCATGCAAAGTTTCTTTGGACGTAATTACATGATTTCGACGATGTGTCTGATATACGTAAAACATATTACTTAACATTACCTATCGCAGTACTACTAGTTCACTATATTTGTTAGGAATCGGATAAATTGTTTCCCGAGGTATGACCTAAAAACTTTATTTATTCGTTTGGTGCTATCTTACAAAACTGAGGATAAAGAGGCTCCGTGTAGATACATTTGATGTTTGTTATATATACTCCTAACATACAAAGTTAAGTTGGAATTGATGAAATGTTTTCGAAGATAGATCATACTATGCTAAAATTTTTAGATGGCCACCATTGTGAAAATAAGTGTCTGACATACTTGAAACATATTTGTTCATACCAATTGCCGCAGGACTACTTGTTTACCAAATTTGGTAGGAATCTGTAAATTGTTTCCCGAGAAATTACACAAAAAACCTGATTAACTCATGTAGCGCTAACTTACAAAATATCAGAAAAAAGTTTTGTTTTTTGGCTTATTTGATGCTTGTAATATGTGCTGTCAGCGTACAAAATTTGGTTGAAATTGGTGAAATGGTATTGTAGTTATACAAAATAAACCTAAAATATTAATATGGCCACCATTTTAAAAGTAAGAACCCGGCGTGGTCAACAAATTAAAAAATAATGTGTACTTTTTTAGTACTATACACACACACACGTACAACACACACACACGTACAACACACACACGCGTACAACACACACACACGTACAACACACACACAGAATCACAGAAAGGAACTTAAGCCTTAAGCCTTTCTCTCCTTCGGAAAGTAGGCTAAAAACAACCAGCCGTGTAGCTTTAAAAGGGCAGTAACCCATAATTTACGGATAAAGTTATGTTTCGCCGTAGCATAGTATTGAGATCAAATATTTGAAAAAGTGGGTTCTCAGAGCATGGGCGAAGGTTAACAGATGTGGTGTTTTTGTCCAAACCTGTAAACGCAAGAAAGATAAATTATTTATATATTATATTTCCGTCTACATAGTAAAATACAGACTGAATATGCCCCTTTCTGGTTCCAGTAATTTTTTGAAGTGTTTCTGTATGTAATTATGTGATTTGTATTTTAACATTAAATCGTGACAGGATGTTATTTGAGACAAATGAACACAATATGTCAAGGATACCCCTTCTTAAATAAAAATATTCTCAATTTTTTTTTTTAACATTTTCAACATTTATTTTGCATGTTTCAATATATTTAATTATGTTTATAATGAAAGAATCTTGCTGACGTTTAATACCACAATATGTTAAATTTCACAATCCAGTAGAGGCATTTGTTCATTGCCTCTTACCATCCAGAGAGCATAATATCCTGTTCGACTGAGTCACCCGGTTGGTACAAATTTACTATTGGCTCACAGACTTGCGGGGAGTTTCGTGTGCAGAGTTACATTCACCAGAGAAGAATACAATTAACGAATTCATTAAAGGACAAGCTAGAACTAAAAAAAACTCATATGCTTACTTTCGCAGTTGTCCCACGCGTTATATGACACCTGCTGGATAATCCTGACCCAATGATAAACAAGCCACAAATTGCAGGCCCAGCCATCGCCTTGCACTGTGACAGCAAGCATACAACGCGATATCACCTTAATTGTACGTACATAATACTGCGGTCTACCTTATGAGACTTCGAACTTGCAAAATTTTCAGGTCTCTAAAAATAACACAGATTACACGTAGCTTGTTCATAATGACTCCCATCCCAATTATGGGAAATGTTTTCTAGATTTCATGTTAAGTGATCTGAAAGGAAAATTCCATAGTGTCTCATCTGCTTGGGGAATCAAACTCGCGTCTCTTATGTACATCATCCAAGCAGAATCAAACCAAGTGTTACTGGGCGTGAACTTCGATCTAAGATAATCGGTTTTGTGGGAGAAAAAAATTGCCGTTGGCCATAAAATATTTTGTCTCTATATACAATTTCTCACAAATATTTTGTGGACTTACAAATTTTTTGGTCATGTCAGTATGAAGTGACAACCAAAAAAGAACTCCTCTGGTAACCAATACATTCAGTGTGTAACCGATTTCGTTAGTTTCGGAGCTCACAAAAGTGATTCGCGGTTTGTGGGCTATAGTAGGTAGTTAAGTATTGACATCTTGTTGGCAGCAGTGTCGGAGAAAAAACAAACCACGGTCTTTATCAAGAAACCAGCGATGGCGTAGAGTCGTTTCGGACAACCACTGAAAATCGAAAATTGTGATAGCTGGACGAGGACTCGAACCCTGGTCTTCTACATTGCGAGTTAAGGTGTTACGACTGAGTCACCTTGCTCTAGAAACTAAATATCACAGATCTGACATGTGACTCACATGTCAAGGCTTGAAAAAACCGCTTCACGGAATGTTTTTTTTTAATCATTCATGTGTAACATTAACTTACATGGAACAAAATGATTATGTGGAATCCATCCATCATTAATTAATGAAGAATCCTAGATGAATTCGTTCGCAAGGAGACAAACATGGACTAATAGAGCGTCGTGGCCTGACAGAAAGGTAGTTGGCTACTTCTAATACGCATACGCGAGATACAACGGATGTTGTTTTGCAGTCGCAGAAAATGATTCACTCTGGACGACATGAAAGCCATTGCTTGCCAAATAAATATTTGGTGGCAGCCATTTTTTCTCGGTGAACATATGTTCTAGTGCTTTAGCACTTGTCAATCTACGTGTGAGTATGCACCATAGTTTATTTTTTTGCCAGAAACCAAACTTCGGTTTGGAAAGATTCAACCAAATAGTTGTGTCTAACCACTAACCAAATTTCTCTTACAGTTACCGCGTTGTATCCGTGACGGGGACGTAAGTTGGTTTATCGATCCAGATGTAAGCAGTGACCTTAGACGCGGCTTGGCGGTTGAAGGCTCGCCGAAGACAGAGCTCAGGGAAGCCGTACTCCGTGCCCGAGGTGTTATGCCCTACTCAAGCAGCACAAGGCATCCAGCACCACTTCCCCAACCCTCTATCGCTGACGTCATTGTCAACAGGTGAGCTGACCTCGCAGGCCTGCAGTTCCAGTAGCATTGGACTTTCGACACATTTTCAAGATATAGACTGATCACGGTAAAGTGAGCACTTTTGAGGCCCTAGTTACTTTTTCCATTTTTTAATCAATTAACCACGTTTTAAAATAAGTACTGCAATGTAAGTAATAAACACAGTGTGTAAATTCCACCGCACTCGGAAGTTAACGTCTAAGACCACAATAAAATATATTTATTGACTGTTATTCTAAATCAGAGGACTTTCAAAAGTGATCACCTTACCGTGAACAGCATATTCCTGGGGATTTAAAAAATTATTCTTTATTATACTCTCAAAATAAATCAGTGAAATTATTCTCACAAAAATTTATTTGATCTGCTGTTACCTACTGGTGAATCACTGGCATGCACTCAGGATTTAACACCAGGCCAGAGTTATTCATTAAATATTTTTAGAAGTCTCTGTTGCCATTAAATATAAAAAGTACAATTTTACTCATTCTAGTGGAGCAGTTTCAACAGATGCGCAGCCAAATTCACCGATTTGAAGCAGTTTTGAGAGTTTTGGGTTTAGAGTGTACAGAGCTTGTTTTGACACCCTTATTATATAAAACACTTCGGATGATCTTGAGTACGCAAATGTAGTACGAGTACTGACACGACCGTACAGTACACAGAATACAACATGAAACGAAGTTTCCCCACCTCGGTAGCAACTGATGACTTTTGAGATTTCTGGAAGTCTAGCATGTTGGCTAAAGTATGAGAAAAAATTTACTTCTTTGCTTACTTTACTCCATTGAAGATCGCATTGTACTATTTTAAAATGTGCTGTGTTCCTCAAAAAAATAAACTTTCTGAAATATGTTGTCACAACAACAATAACTAATCTATTAAAATGTTATAAATAAAACGTCTTTGTACAATAACCTAATGAACACGATTGCATTTTAAAGGGAGGCTTAACTGGCTCACGGTCAACACGCCATTTCATTGACTAATATCAAGCCAGCAATGAAATTTATATCTTTACAATATTACTTTGTTTAAAAATTTTTTGCCATGTAAATTTTTTTAATGATCTGAAATTCTTGATATGAGACCAGGTTTACTTCAACAATTCAGTGTGAATTATGTTCGCGTGCTGAGTGATATGTGGAACTTCACGAGTGAGTGTGATATAATGGGTTGGTATAAAACAAGAAGTATTCGCTTACAATGTCTACCTAATTATTAATATCGCACTTCTAACAATACAGCATGTTACAAGACTGTCTGTGACTCACTGTTATCAGTGTAGTGGTATGTCCGCTATTGTTCAGATCAAAGTATGGCAGTCACTATTTCTGACAAAATACATGACTCACTGCTAACGTTAAAACATGTCACTCAGTGTTTGCGTACGAATATATTATTCACTGTTTATCGAAAACACGCGAGTCACTGTTTTCATTAAAAATGTCACTTACTGTTTAATTAAAAATATGTAACATTTTATGTCAAAATATGTCACTCACTAGTGACGTAAAACTATGAGTCCCTTTTTACGTCAATATTTGTAAGTCAGCGAAAGGTAACGGTGAACCAGCAATAGCAATAGTGTGGTGTATATAGCTTGCAGCTCGTCTTTGACACGCGTTGTTGGCGAAGTAGGCCAATGTATACGCAGAGCGTGTTATTTTTGTTATACTCCATGTAGTAAAAGTGTAGTAGGCCACTGTTGTTCGAGAATCCCTACAGCAATATTTCATGAGGTCGACCACAAAATCTCGCTCGATGCGTGCAGCACGAAGACCATTTCATCAACCTTAGAGATCGTTATGCAACCCTGAATCTCGGATGGTACAGCCAAGCTTTGAGAGGGCTCAGACACAGAATGACCAGGTGCAGAGAATCACAATTGGTTTGTGTTGTTCAAACTTAAGGAAAAGAGCCCGACTTTCCAGAAGCGTGACACCTATTCAGCTAATTGTCACGCATATATCAAAGAAATGACAGCTAAATATGTTTTGAGTTTGTGATTCAGTTTTGACATTGACTGGAAAACCGGTCGTTTTATCTCATAAACCGTCTATATACAGTGCCAATGATAAACTTCAATCGCTACTTAACTATGTAATACGTTTATTTTAATACTAAAATGTTTTTGACACATTTTTTATGATCCGAAAATAAACATACACAAACAATGTGACCCAACCATGCGAAAACCAAAGCATACATATAAATACAGTTATCTATTACAAAAAAAAGTCTCTGTCAAAATACATCTCAAAACGCTGTAACATCGTAATGCACATATGAATACATAAATCGCAGGCGTTAATCACTAAATTCGCTGACATCTTATTCGCTAATTTAAATGGGGAAATAACTTTACAAACTGAAGAAAGTAAATGATGATTATAAATATTTGGGAACGCTAAATGACATTGAAACATAACGAATAGTTATGTCTTTACACACATAAACTGGTTAAAACTACAGCAGCTCAAAATGTGTTTGTGATTTCCGCACTTAGAAAATTGTAAAGTGTAAAATATTCAGAAATAAATCAATGATCTTCAACGGGGTGAGTAGTCAACTGTTGTTCATTCGCAAAATTTGACTGAGGCAGAATGTTTTCTCGCAATGGCAGGAATTTCCGAATTAACAGGCTTCCATTGCTTGTTTGCGGAGAACAACATTTTTCAGAATATTTTGAATAAGCGAATATTTTCACATCCACGTAACTGTTGAAATGGAACATAGTAAATTTGGCACAGTCCTGAGTATAATTTGCTAAAAATAAGTCCACAACAAAAGAAGTGAAATCTCATGAGTAACTAGTTAGAATTACTGTGGCAGCAAACAATGAAATAACGTCCACAACTTAAATATAGGATGAATTCTGATATCTGTTTATATACAAAGACTGAAACACTGCGTTATTATTTGTGACATATCTGACTTAAAACTCTGCAAAATCTGAAAATTCTGAAACTAGACTCGAGATTAATTAATACGCCTGAAGTTATAAGTCAGCTGCAACCGAATAAATATTGGTATTTTGGTTAAGGATTCCATTATGGCCTAATAAGTTTCTCTCTTCCACACGTTATTTTATGGAGCTTTTATTATTTTTATAAGAACTTGTAGTTTACTTGCTGTTTCAGGTTCTAAGATCCGGACATATATTATGAGCCTTCACGTGGTGTATTGTGACATTCCGAATATAAATAAACGCCTTTTTCCAAATTTCGCTGTCTTTTTAACAGCGTGTTTATATTTGCTTTCTCGAATGCTCCGAGAGTCGTTTTACACCCCGTAAAATGACACTCCTCGAGTATATATAGGAGAGGAATGTCTCCTCCCCAACATTTAAGTGAATGTTTTTGTTATTTTCCAAAAGGCATGGCAATCAAAATACACTTTGTATGCGAATGTCACTTTCAAAACTGATGTACTTTTAATTTTCCGTGATGCCATCTTTCGTTGTCCAATCCAGGTAGGTAAACGCTATGTAGGTGGCGACGGCAGAATTCCAAACGGCCGCCACCGCAATGGTGAGAAATGTAAGCATTTCGGTGTCCTGGCAGTTGTATTCGGTATCTCGTAGAGTATGGATGGCAGACTAGCATGCTGCTCACCAACGATATTGTGGCACATTCGATGAAGATAAGCGGGCGAACAGCTGACATACAACGTGCCACTTCTTGCTGCGTAGACACGCAGTTTTCAGAAACAGGTACAGACTTTAATATTTTTTAAATGTTCGTTTCTTGGATCAAGCAACCTCTTGTTGGTTTTACATGGCATTGGATGAAAGGAAGATTTCTCGTACTGCGTTGTAAAAAAAAATGCAACCGTCTCATCCTTGTTCCTCCAGAAGACTGACTTGTTCTGGACAAGCTAGGCCGGAGCAATACTCCAGGTGATCCAGATTATCCGCGGGACAACTATAGTCTATTCGCGGTTTCTTCACACTTTTTGAATCAAAGTTTTGAAAAATCACCCCACGTAAGACGTGTTTAGTTGTTTCCTAGGTCATGTATCACAAGCGTTCATACCTTTGCTAACGTAAAGTTATCTTTTCCCCCATTAATTTTAAGTTTTACCTAACTTTTATTTATAAATTTTAATAATTTATTTACAATAAATATGAATAAAAACAGTGAGATAGTATGCGTATATGTTAGCACCTAGAAATAAATAATTCTCATGCAAAATATTATTACTAGTGAGTGCACACAAATTCGGTGCGCTGTACTTTGGTGTAATACATACACTTAGTTAAGGTTGGTTTGCACGAGGCGGAGGAATATCCTGAAAGCAGCACTTTAGCAGGGCTTCAGAAAAGTGTGAAGTAAACGTGAATGGACTATAGATGAGAAGCAATCACTAGGCCCGCAGCATTGCCACGTGACCAGTACTCATTGTACCGATCAGCCAAGACGGGATCTCCAGCTACAGGGAAGTTGACTCCAGCCGACTGTAACACTTTCTTCAGGCATCCAGCACCACCGCAGCATCCACGACTGCAACATACAAAACTGCGCAAGAGATTCTAGTTGGTGTGCTGCATCCTCAATAATTATATCAACCATATCATTCTAAGAAAACAAACACCCTAATATTGTCAACTATCCTGCCACTCAACTTCTTTATTTAGTATGGGGATGCTGTGCGTACGTTTACAATTACACACAAAACATTTAGTTTGCAAACAGCACACACTTACAGACAAAATAACGGCGAACCAAACACAACTAGATGAAATAATCATGGTGTGTTGGACATAAGACTCCCGGAACAGCTATACCAATTACATCTCTTTAAATACATTACCCTGGGAAACATGGGTTTTATCGCCATACTTTCCAAAGGAAAGTTAGGCTGATGCAATCACCCGAACTTCTGTGTAGAATGTACGTCCCCCTTTATAATGTTTAAATCTGGTAACCGAATTTCACCAAACTTGGTCCACAGCTAGGAAGTATATCCGGCTTTTATAGTTTTCGATAAAACCGTGACTTATTTCCGAAATTGCGACAATTTTAAAATTTAGGGCACTGCTTTATATCTCGCGAACCACTTAACCGAATAAAAATAATTTTGGTGTTTTGACAGTGCATGATATATACATTGAATTGTGAGGGTAATAATGTTTTGGGTATACCATTTTTCAACATAGAGGAACATGGAATCGTTGAGCTTTTTCGTTATATCTCGGGAACCACATAACCGATTCCTGCCAAATTTGGTGTATAAGTAAAACTATTGTTGGCCATGTTTAAACGTACAATTTAAATGGGCCGGTCACTTATTTGCCCTATGGCGAAAATATAAATATTTTAGGTTTATTTGATATATTTACCATACCGTTAGACAATTGTTTTCATAACAACGCCCATATAAACATGCTGTGATTGTTTACGCAAGAATCAAAAGAGCTAGGCCTATTACATAAACTCACTTGTCCATCATTTTGAAAGAGTGCATCACATGAAGCTTTTGTGCCCTATCACGGGAAAAAATTAATTAACAGCAACCACATTCAGTCTTAAAGTTATACTATTGTAGTTCGTCAAAATTTACAAATGTTAATAAGAGAATCGCATATTTTAAAAATAGAATTCGTGTAAATATTTTCGATTACTATACCAAATGTCTCAAACAATTTCAACTAAACTAAATACGTAGCAGTATATATGGAAAACATAGATAGTGCCAATACATAACCGTTTTGTTCTCTATTAATGAAGATATCACCACATGAGAAAATGGAGCTTTAGTGACATACTTCGGGGACAAATCAACCGATTCCCACTAAATTTTGCAAACAAAACGTGCAACAGTGGGCGTCGTAAACTTATACTTGTTAAGTGCGTCTAGCATTATTTAAAGAAAGGTTGTCATAATAATTTAGCTAAGTTAGTCATATCTAGATATTAAAACATTTAACCAATATTAAATAAACTTTGAATGCTGAGCATATCCATAAGAAGTATCAGATATGCCTATACAGAGCCTGTTTGAAGGACATTTTTACGATGGCGCCAAATGAGATAACAAAACTTCCATCCCATATAACGGGAAACAGTCAACCTATTTCCATGAAATTTTGCAAATAAGTAGTGCTATGGTAGGCTGTGTAAATTTACATGGTTTAATTGACTCATGCACTTGATTTCAAGACTATATCCGTGTAAATAGTTGTGGCAGTCAAACCAAGTCTACCAAAACTTTGACTGATTACAATTAGGAATGTTGCTCCTAAACCTAATCTTCGTTATTTAGTTAGTTGCAAGTCGGCTTACTGTACGAGGCGTTCTGGGTTCGAGTCCCGGGTAAGGCACGTGTGGATATGTTCTGATTAATACTACATTAATTTTTGGTTGCATTTATAATGATATCGCTATCAACAAGACATCAAGACCAACCTATCATTTAACCTTCTAAGCACATTACCAATATTTTTAGCATACATGTAAAGGAAAGTAGAATTGTTATTTATATCTACAACTTATTATTCTTTTCTCGATGCGACACAAATTCAAATATAACAATAATTTGAGACAAAAAGTTTACTATCCTTAAGGGATCTTGTTTCATCGATACTAACATGAAAATAAGCTTTGCTGCTTTAGAACTAAGATGATGTAGCTGCAGTAAGACCTTATTCCCTACTTTCAATCCAGTATTCTCCACACTTCGATTATATATCTGAGCTAACTTCTTATGATACTTTAACCTATTGAGACCTAGTATATAGAAATTTGTACATTACGCATGTGTAAGTAATTTCCAATCTGTGCTGCACACTACGAAACTCCATGACCAATTTATTACCTATGGATGAATGATTTGCAAACCATCTTACTGGTCCAGGTCATAATTGGTCCATGTAAATGTAGCTGAACATATAGGCTACGGCTCGTTGGCTGGTACAATGAAACAAGTGTTGTATCGCTATAATTATAGCATGCATCATAAAATGTTCTGTTATCAACACTTGGAACCGTAATATAAAGTGCGTCTGAAAGGGTTAATAGATTTGTTACACCTTCCTCCCAAATTTCCTCTGTTTGCCTCGCAATGCATCGAAACAAAAAAGATTAACGCCCCATGGGTTTATCAAAGAGTGAGAAGAACCCTGCCTATAAACAATTCCGATTGAGCACATTTTTTTAGTTCATTGTAAACATTATTAAATGTTAAAGTGAGCTCATATAATACTGTGTCCCAGTCATGGTGCATTCCCGTCTGAAATGAGTGCAGAACACCCTTCAGATTCCTGTTGAATTTTTCGATAAGGTTTGCTTGGGGGTAATATACCGAAGTCTGAATCAATTGGAAACTCTATAAAAATTTTAGGTTTTTCATTTAAGCGGAAACAAAATAAATATGGGAAATTAACTTTGACCTAGAACTTTACATATCTCGGAGAATTTGATACTATGTAATGGGAATATAATAACAAGATTACTGTAAATATCATCAATATTCAAACTTACCTCAAACTTAACTTATATTAGAACGGGTTAGTGGCCCAAACACATCCATCGGAGACTCGCTACATTTTTTGAGTACCGTCTCTAAAATTTTCGATTTCAAGGCTTTGCCTTCCGGCAGTCCTTCCTACTCTGTAACCAGCACTCGATTTATTTTGGCGTATTTGGCTAACAAACAATTTCTTTTAATGCGAGATATAGATTTGTCCATATCAAAATGTAGCCAGAAATAAATACGGCGACAGTACTGATAAATCACGCTATGCAAATCTCATGATACAAAAACAGTAAGTCCATTTTTCATCCAGATAGCCATAAGGTCAGCCCTGATGCGAGAACACCCAATTTTGATGGTCGCATAGTTAAACATATACCTGAGAAAATTGTTACAGCACGTTATTTTCTCCTGTACCTGTTTCTATGGGTGGCTGAAACATATTAAAATCCCACTCAAAATTACACATACACCAGACATATCTTAAGGAAGGTGAAACTCATCGGAGCCAGACCTCCTTAAAAGGGCATCTGTTACTCCATTTTAAATACTTTTACATATTTATTTTACTGTTTACATAAGCTGAGCTAGCCTCACTAACCACCATGACCGTCTCCTTGCTTGTTTGTGTGTAGATAATACTCAACATAGATTCTGGTTTTCTGTGTGAAGCACCATTTATTTTCTTAAACTGTGAACTTATGCTCTTCTGGTACCAGGAACCTACTGGTGTAGGCAACAGGGACTAGCCCTTAATCCACCTTTTAAAACAGAAGAGTCTTAAGTATTACGAAACTAGCATTTACATGAAGAACAAAAGTCTTAACAAAATCTGGCAACCGAAGCACTGGGAGAGATAACTTCTTTTTGTAGCTTATGGTATGCTTTTTTATGGTCGGATTTCCAATTGCTCTCGATTCCTTTCCATTTGAAAGCATTCAGCGTTTCGCTCAATAAGTGAACTAAGGTTTGAATTTCGAGTATAACCCCACCATTCCAAGAAATATAACGCTTGTCTGAATTTTGGGAGTAGTGAAATTAACTACTGGCGAGTTTTCTCTGCATCCATTAGCAACCTACATTCGGCAATTATGAACCCTAGATAATTAACATAGTTTTTTAGCCCATGCTATTTTATCTGGGTTTACTGTGAGTCTTGCATATTTCAAGGAAATTAGAGAGTATATAAGTGTTTAAGATGCTTATCAAAACCACATATTACTCCAAATACCAATATTGTTGATATAAGTAAATAAAATTTCATATTGATTTTACCCAAAACAGTAAATATTATGCTGAACATTGCCTGCGGCACACAATTAATACCCATAGGTTACCTCTTACATCGGAAATGTCCCCATGGTGTTCCAATTTCCAGAAACTTGAGCTAATTTGGATGAATATCACAATGTAAAAATACCAAATTGAGATATAATATCTAGAAAATTGTCGCTTTACCTACATGTTTAAACACATATTATATTGGTGGCAAAGGCAGTTAACCAAAAAAATATTTTAGTTCACATGACGATTATCACATATAACCCTGTATTTCTATAAAGACCAGCTGGGCAATAGAAAAGCTGGGAAGGCATAAAATATCTTCGAATCTTCAAAGATGTCCTGACTTTTAAACAGATTTATCAATGATTTAAACATTTCCAATTTAGCTGGACATACCACGGGCTCAGCGTCATTTAATTTAAGTTCATATGGTGTCTTAGTGCAGTTCCCCAACTGAACCTTAACCACATCTGCAAAGTTCTTTGGCAAAGCCTCTAAATTACCTATTTTTATATTTTATAGGGATTCAATTTTCATTACCCGAGTTTTAAAATACTTTCTGCTTAAAAAATGTGACTGTGATTTACAAATATCAAATACAAGCTCATCATTCCCTACATTCAGCAAAGAGTGGGGTTTCCCCAGGAAGTCCACTCTTAAAATTACTCAGGCCTGGTAGCACAAAAAAACCATGCTTACACGAAACATTTTCGAACTTTATTTTAACACGGCTACACAGCGAGAGGATATCAGGCCATCTTCGTCTGGAGAAAAGGAATGGTCGCTTCTCTGTTTTATCTTTATTGTTGCTTTCCTCTCTTTCCTTGGTGATTAATTGCAATACTCTTGACTATCCAAGGAATGCTAGTCTCCTGAACCAATTAAAGTCAGACGTAAAAACCAATTCTCAATAACCGTATGCACATACAGTAAACCATGCTGTATTTAGAACAGAAAACTGGAGAGATTACTGACATCCATTGTCTTAATTGTTTCGAGAATTTTGGCCGAATATGGCCCCTGGCGTTACAGAAAGAACAGTATTCCTCCCGAAAAACTGGTGGGAATATATCTATTCTAATCGTTCCGCCTTTCACAACTGGAGAGGGAGCCGTCACAAACCCGTTGGTCTGGGTACCATAGCTTACCATTTTTACATCTAATATGCTAAGTGCGTTTATTGGCTGCTAGTAAACTGTTCTCATCTTTAAGTTTCCGGCCGACCTCCCGTCAGTTGGTGCGCCATCGATCTGGGGTGCGGGAAGCTCTGGGTTCCAATCCCGGGTAAGGCATGGGTGTTAATTTAAGTTAGGTTATAAGTTAGTCTGTAAGCCATCCTCTGCTAAGCTTTCCAGGATAAAACCGGAGAACGTTAAAAAGCCCTTTACAAAACGACGATTTAAGTATCCGTTTTATAGCAAAATATACATCAGCAAAATAGTTACTCTTACCGCAAATGTAACAGATCATATAGAGTCCATTCACGCTTTCTTCGGCCTTTTAGAATCAAACCTTTGAAAAAATCACCCTAGACGTAACATGTCAACCTGTTGTGCTCAATCCCTTGTATTCCAAAATGATATAACCCTGCGATTAACGTTAAAGTACTGTGTTATTGAATAGATTAATAATCTACTTAGTATCTTCTATAACATGTAATATTCATTTCGATTAAATACGAATTAACAACAGCGAGAGCAGCGACGTGCTGGCAATGGCCGATAAGAAATAGTTCACAGTTACAATATTTTTTAACCTCGTTTTTATGTGTACTATTTGTAAATTAAACGTTGCCGAATGATATATTTGTATTGTTAGGTAGCACTGACGGAAACACATTTTATTGCTGTAGTGAAAAATATCAGCGAAAATTACCGTGCGTAGGCTCGCTCTAATGACACGGTGATTTTTTTCCGCCTGGAAGAAAAGTTAAAGCGAAACGGATCGTGTCGCTCTCTTTCTCTCTCTCGTTCTCTCTCTTTCCTCTCTCTCTCGGAAAGTTCGTACCACCTGTGTGGCAGGAAAATTATAACTCTTGTTATTTCTAATTTCAGCACATTTTATACTAATAACTGCAACATTAATGATGTTTGAAATTGTAATTTACAACTGAAACGAGATTTTATTGTTTAAATACCTATTATATGTTATTTAGATGTGATGCAATGGCGCGACGCTTACAAATCCAGCAGGTTGGCAGACATGACGTGGAAAGGAGAATCTAGTATCACGCGCTTGTCTCAACCTAACCAAATATGGCGGGCGATTATACCCATTGACTTACGACTGGCAGTGATGTGGCGACGTATCAATGACACGGCGTGTTTCTGAACGAAGCGTTAAGTTTGTACTCGAGTATATTAAACATCCTAGCAAGTTACAATGTTGTGATAAAAATGTATTTCCACGGCAGGGTTTTAAGTGTTGTGTTGTGATCGCTGTGTTTGAAAGGGTGTGGTGGCTGCGTTGTAATCATTACACAGGCCAGGTGTGTGTGTTGATTTCAAAAATGTGCAAAATGTATTAGTTTTAACAATGAACTGATGTTATGACGAAGTTACTCATTGAAATCCACGTCTGTTTATCACAACGTTGTACCTTTGCGCTAGATGTTTGAAACATAGTTGTGTAACGAGCTTATGTTTCTGTGATTTGAATATCTCCCACCATCCCCTCAAAATACTAAGCCCAACCAGATAAATTTAAATAAATAATACAATAAACCTACAAACCAGTAAGTACCAATGCATGTAAACATTTGTGAAATAAACGTTACGGTAGGCCTACATGTTTGCATGTTCACCACTATCTTTTACGTTATTCGATCCTATAAACAATAAATACGCGACACGAGTTGCGTGCTTGAATTTACTGTGTCCCTTAGTTATAATTTTTATTCCAAATAAGCCGTCGTTTTAACGAAATAACCCAACACATGTCACAGGTTAAATACTACTGTAATTTGCGCCACAGTTGTAACAAACACTGTCGTGGCAAAATATTTATGTGTATTATGTGTAACGTGCTATATCGTGTGTAACAAATAGTTATAAAGCCGACCTATATATTGGTATAAGCCTAAATTGTGAACATTCGTAGGAAATATGACAGCATTCTTTGAACAGCAACCAACGCATCTGACAGTTATACAAGTAGACGTCACATGGCAGTGTTTATGTTTACGTGTAGCGGAAGGATACGTAATTAGTAACCAAAAGTAGATACTTAGCAGGGCTTCAGAAAAGGCCGAAGTTATCGTCAATCAACTATATACGTTATCATGGGTCCGAGTTAAATGAAATATCAGCATTATATACAGTATAGTTCCTTCGACTTGTACCAACAAAATCAAACAATTGCACAAGTGTTTTGGGCTTCGTCATAAAGTGTAAACCTCTACTAATCTCTGCATGTTCTTTACAAAATCCTTCATTGTCTGACCTATTTGCTGATTCCTTTCCAACTGTTGCACGTTCATCTGTGTTACATATACTTCTGAAGATATCAACATCGAACAAGTATTACTTAGCCTGGAAACATACAATTTTTCATCTTTAGTTAGACTAAATATTTGTTGAATATATCCTGGGAGGCTGACCACTGTGGTTACATAAAACATTTGCTTAGACGTGTAACTAAGTACTAACACGCTAATAATCCTCAGAGATAAACACATTCCCGCATCTAAATAGGTAGATTTTAAAATATCGGTTCTAGCCTAGACGTCAGAAGTGATATATTTCACGTGTTTCAGTACTGGATTGAGGTCACTCAAACTAGAGCTCATTATTGTTCTGTCTTAATCGGCTTCCTTCCGCACCAAATCCAAGTTCACTGATTCTGTCAGTCTCTAGCACTTCAAAGCCCGTCTTTTTCAGCATTTGACTTAAAGTCACCTTGGACAATATGTTGATCCAACCTGTAGCCATTGTATGAAATATTATAACTAAGTACAGCATACTGTATACTATAATAACCACTCTTCAGACAAATCCTTGCGTCATGTACAAGTAAACATTATCAGTACACTCACTAGAGACATGTGAAGAGCAGAGTGTTAAGGCAGGATTTTATCTCGTGTCATTTGTGACATCACCAAGAACCAGTTATTCCAATACGCCAAGCTCCAGGCGCATCATGGTTAGGACTGCAGGTTTATAAAAGCTGGTGCCATGAACATGGCACCAGCTTTATAAACCTGCAGTCCTTACCATGGAAAGAAGGTTGACAGAAAAACAGGTAATTATTCCCAAAACAAAATATGAAATTGTTTTCTCCCGTGTCTGATGAAACGTAATTATGTGATGTTTGTCTGAGCAGCATTTTAATTCCATAGAGAACATTTTACCCTCCCAGAGAGAGTGAAGAATACCATTTCTTCATTACATATCTAACTGTATGTCACAACATAGCTTGTAAAGACAATTTTACTAGTTATCTATTCGCGGCACTTCCCGCGTATACTCCACCAACCAGCTACTAATTTTCTTTACTGAATGACCTCTTTGTAGAAGAAATTAGTGATATTTCACTCAGGTGCTAGGGTTACCAGTTTCAGGTGCGCGTACTCTTTCCATGGCACAGTGGCCGCAGTGGTTGAGCGGTTACAATTCTCGTATCCCACCAAGGCGAACCGGGTTCAATCCCCGACCAGGTAACTTTGGATTTTCGCAAGTGGGAATCGTGCCGGACGATGTTGTCGGTAGGCGGGTTTTCTCGAGGATCCCTCGTTTCCCCCACCCCTTCATTACGGCACTGAACCATTCTCAACTCATTTCACCCACATCGGCTCTCAAGACTCCGCTGTTAAGTGCCACCCCAATTCTGTCAATCTCCCAACTTTCAACAACTGTCCCCCTGCCACCTTTTGTGACTGCCCCTGGAAATCACTTATAGTCATAGCGAAACTGACTTTGAGGAGGGAATTGCAGTCGCTTCTATTCTAAAGTGTACTCAGATGAAATGAGGGGGGAATGCGCATTATAAGAACTTATCTCCCCTTCCTCCTGTCACCAAATTCATCTATACTAATATATAAAGTGGTAGTGTTTGTAACTTTGTGTGTTTGTGTGTTTGGATGCAGGAGGTAATATTCGAAACTACTCATCCGATTTTAAAAATTCTTTCACCAATAGAATGCTACGTTATCACTGAGTGTCATAGGCTATATTTTATTTTAAAAATCAATAGGGATCCCTACTAAAACTCCAATAATGTAACCCAAAGTGTAAATAAATGACCTATAAAATTCCTTACATTGCGTGGGCTGCGAAAACTATTGATGATAGAACAAAATAATGTACTACGGCTTTGCAGGACGGACAGATTCGGCAAATAAAACGTGCTGTGTGCTGCGTACGGCGCCAACCTTAGAAGCTCTACTGCCATTATGAGGGGAGTTACTTTTGTGTTTGCTGGGGATTTTCGGCAGACACTCCCTGTAGTTACAAAAGGGACGCGTGCAGATATCATCAAAGCATGTATTAAATCATCTACCTTATGGAGTTCTATTCAACACCTAAATTTGCGAACGAATATGAGAGCCTATCTTGGTAGAGACACGCATAAAGATTTCCCACAACAATTGCTCAGACTTGGAGAAGGAGTTTTTCCTTCTCTAAATTTGGGCACTAATTTGGTTGAAATCATTTTAAATGAGACATTAGGTCAGATAGTCCACAATCTGCAGCATCTTATAGAAGCAGTATATCCGGGCCTCGAAAATTTACTAGAAAGAGACTTTCACTGGTTGTGTTCCAGGGCAATAGTATCGCCTAGGAACGACACTGTCAATGAAATCAACAATCTCATTATACAAAGAGTTCCCGGCCAAGTCAAAACCTATAAGTCGATTGACACAGTCACCAATGTTGACGATGTCGTCCACTTTCCTCAAGATTTTTTTAATTCGCTTAATCCTTCTGGCTTGCCACCTCACGAACTATCATTAAAAGTCGGTACTCCTATAATGCTTTTAAGGAATATAAGTCCTCCTAACATGTGTAATGGCACAAGATTGCTCATTAAAGACTTGAAAGAAAATTTGATTGTCGCGACCATCCTCACCGGTCCAGCAGCCGGCCAGCTGGCAAACATCCCGAGGATTCCGATGATTCCCACGGATTTGCCAATATCTTTCAAACGGTTGCAATTTCCCGTAAAAACATCGTTCGCGATAACTATTAATAAGTCCCAGGGTCAAACTTTCTCTTTGGTTGGAATCGACCTACGAAAAGAGTGTTTTTCCCATGGCCAACTATATGTTGGTTTATCACGAGTTGGAAGTCCCGAGAAACAGTACATTTTGCTACCAAACAATAACAGGACGTCAAACATTGTCTACAGAGAATGTCTTAGCCAATAACATATTAAATACTTCTATCTCAGATAAATTGCATAATAATATAATGTATATTAATATGAAAAATTATAAAAAAGTAAAAAAAATATCAAATAAATTGCAAAAAATAAATAAATAATAAATAAATAAATAAATAATTAAATTATAATGTGCTTTTTTTTTTAATGCTTTAGGAGAGTTTACCCAACCTAATTAACGCCGGCTTAAGAAGTTTTTGTTCATCTTAATTGCACCCGTGCGAAGCCGGGGCGGGTCGCTAGTATTTAGATAAAGCTATGGTCTCGATTACATATTTTTGCCAATCCTTCACTCAGAGCCTGGTGCCATTGCAGAGTTTTGGTAGCTTAAGGTTTCGCAATAACATGAATGTAGCCCCAACCTTGGGGCAAGGAGGGTAGGTACTGTTGAATAACTCCATAGTCGTTGGACTCCACTATCCATATTTACAACTGTGTCCACAGATTTGTACTACATCTCTACTCCTTAAACAATATAAGCAATCGATGATAATGATTTTTTATATGGTCAATGTTACAAAATCCTAGTAAAATCTTCTAAGGCAATATTTTTTAAGATGTAATATTTCTGATTAATTTTAAATTTATAAATTAAAAAACCGTATGGGCAGATTTTGGGTTTCCCAACATTTGCAGAATTAACATTACTGGAATATATTCAAGTAACTTTTAATATTACTTTCGTGAACAAAGCTTTAATTGGTTGTAAACCAAATGCAAACAAACGTCCTTGGCATAGTTATAATACTTGATTTTGATAGTTCTCTAGATGATTCGCACATATTTCATTCTACAAAATTCAATATATATATATATATATATATATATATATATATATATATATATATATATATATATATATATATATATATATATATATAGTGGCAACACAAAAATTTGTCACTGCGCAACTCGCATATAACCCAATTCAGGCTCCATACAAAATTACATACAAAAATATTAAACGCGGTATAAAATGTGATTTATACACATATACACATAATATCTTAGTAAAAAAAATAGCGTGATATATTCCACAGACTGCGCAATTTATGAAATTGAGCTATTTTATTCTTAATCCCTCTCATTTTCGACCACACTGTCTGCAACTGAAAGGCAAATTATACTTTTTTTGTTTTAAAGTAAGAATCAGATTTCCTTTCTATTCATAATTCTATCTTGTGAAGGTTTACTTAATATGCTGGTTTGAAAGCTACGGGGAAGTATAATATATATTGCAGGTAAAATATTAATTGAAAACACCTTTTACCACTTTTTAATTTCTTTAGTTGTTGAGTCTCTAAATATTCAGAAATAAATTTTGAGGTATTTATGTAGCCAATATTTTAAAGCGAAGGCCATAACTATATCTTATGAGGTTTATGAGCAAATTAGAAGTTTTCGAAAATAGATTTCATCCCTAGGAGTTGAAAATTTGAAAAGAAATCCTAAAATTGTTATTTAGATATTTATGCAGGCAACTTATTGAATATAAGAGAAAACAATATCTCATCGTGTTAATGAGTTATTTGAGGAGTCCTCAAGAACACATTGTACTTTTTTTCAAGATAATCGAAGTTAAATTTTGATAATTCCTAAGATTTGTTTTTACGATTTTATATAAGTAGCTTTTTAAAGCTAAGAGCTTGACGATATGTTATGCGGTTAATGGGTTATAAAGGAGCGATCGAAGACATATTTGACAGCTTTATAATTTCTTAGGAATAGGTTTTTAGGAATTTATACAAATAAATTGCTTTTAAAGCTAAGAGCACGATATGTCATCGGGTTAAAGTACTTATGAGTAGTCCTCGAAAACACGTTTTATACATATCACCTTCTTACGGGTTGAATAGAACAATCCTATTATTGGTTTATAGATATTTACATAAGCAACAATTTCAAGCTAGAATCACAACGATATGTCATCATGATAATGAGCTATTGAAGAATCCTCGAAAACACGTTTTACCCCTTGTCACCATCAAGCGAGACAAATTTCGAACAATACTTTCTTAGTGGGTGCCTGCACCCTAACGAGAACTCATCCCTAATTTTCAGGGTTTTGCGCGAAGCGATTTTGTATGTGCGTTGAAGAGTAGGTCAGTCATTCAGAAGATTCATTTTATGCATAGAAATTACGAGGCCAGGACTGTTTAATTTAGTATTTGGTGCTCATGGATACTTCGATTGACATTCTGTCATCTAGTCTCCTTCTTATGACTTCAAGTTTATTTTTTACAAACTACTACGCATTAATTTCTGACAGAAAAATGGTGAATTATCCCCACGGTCACGAAACTTTAATTTTGTTATTGCACTGGAAGTTATTCGGCTCCCAACAGTCCCGTCTTGTGTGAGACATGTTCTGATGACTCCGAGAGGAGTGGTAGCAGGCAGAGTTTAAGACTGCGCAGAAACATGTGGACCAATTATACGACGAGAACAATTTTTATCCGGTGTGCAGCCTGCTCCTGTTTCGGAATCGTGGAGGAGCGGAAAAAGTCTTTGGAGCAGATCTGCGTAACCATTCAAAGCAACTTCGCAGTAGGCCAGCTTTACTGCAAAGTCTGATCTAGTGCAGAGCGAAGTTAACCAAAGTGCTGTAACGTAAGAGTTCGCGAGTGGTACGGTAGTTGGTACACGACTGGCATTCTCAAGAAGCGCAGAGGGGTAGACAGGGCTGGCAACTGCGGAGTGTGTGTGTGTGTGTGTGCTTGTGAGCAGAAAATCAACGGCCCTTGTGGATCCTCGTGGGGTGAAACTAGCGTACTTGGAGTGCATCGCGATTGTGAGGAAGCAATCGGGGTGGCCCTCGCTGTTAAAAAATTGTCGTAACTTAATGGAACCTTTTTTGAAATGTGCGGATTTTATATAGAAGCGAAGTTCATCTAAACAAAACACACAACTGATTTCCCAAATAGAAAATACGAAATCTTCTCCGTCAGCATAAATTCGGCTGGACAACACTGAGCGTTCTTTGCCACTACAGTCAGGGCAGTCGCGCGATTTATACAAACACTTAGTTTAAATATAACAAGCAGACAAAAAACTACTCGTAACATAGAGAAATACGTAATAACCAGTAACAAGACAGCAGACTGAAATTTGTTTATGACGTAATAGTGTAATTTAATAACGAAATACATGGGTTCAATGTTGTATTGGACGGGATATGGGAGTAAATTTATTGAGTAAGATGATTAATCTCAGACTAATAACCTCACAAGCGTGTAACTGCTGTGAAGTCGCCGCTTAGAAAAATATGAAATAAAACATGTTATTCTTATATTGCTGGAAAATGCTTCACACATACGAAAGTGATTTTGTTTTGAGTAAGTGTGCTGTTTGAGGCTTTGGAATTATTTCCGTACATTTACGTAATTAAAGTTACCTTTGTCAACTGCGCATCCGTAATTACGAAGAGCTCCAGGTTTTTTGCTGTCATTACTCTTCCGAAATCTTATGGAAAAATTTGTTAACTTGCAGGCGGACATTAAGACTATGATGAACCAATTGAGCAGTTGGTCAGAGTCTGAAGAGACCATTTGAAACAATCAGATATAAATACTTTCTAATGCCGTTTATTATTAATTAAGTATTTCTGAAAACAATATAAATTTTTTTATTTGTTGGCTACTACAGATTTATGGACGACTCCTTATTTAACCGCATTAGTCGCCTTTCTCTCTTATTATTTGTGAGCGTATATGAAATAGAAACAATATTTTCCCCATTCATTTTATTCAAATCAAAACCAACGTAATATCAAAACCTGGCTAAGACCAGGGATTGTAAAAGAAGGTTAGGAAAACTGGGAAACTAAATAAAATGTTTGTTTTTCAAATATGAAGGTCAAATGAACTTTTATTCATGTATCAAGTATAATAATTTTGGAGTTATTTCCGAAACAAGGAAACGTTTTCTGTTACGCTCGTTTCCAGAGTAAACGAAATGGTTATATGGGTCATGCAAGGTTACAAACGATATTTATTGGCTCTAATTCAAACCACACTGCGTTTTTAGGTCATGTCTAATTACCAGCACTGTGGCTTATGTACGCAGTGCGTCAACATACTGGTCATTGTGGCTTTGTTGCTAATTACAATTTAAAAAATCTTCGTAGCTATGTTGCGGAAATAAGCGACGTAACTTGAACTAAGCATATAAAAAAGGCAATTATTTTCTTAATGTTACATTCCTCTAGTGAAATATTCTACTCCAGAAATGTAGTTCGAGAGATTCATAATTTGTTAAGGCTAAGTGATCTCTATACTGGTAAATTTGTGCAAAACTATCCGAAATCTGTGGCTTTGTTGGTTCCTTTGTATAAAGCGCCTGCATATCTTGAGCATAAACATTTTTGCAGAGAGTTTAGAATTTGTGTAAATGAGTTCGCATACCCAAAATATTCAAAAAATTTCGGTTAGTCTTTCATCACTGTAAAGTATTATAGTACGTGTTTTTAACATATTCAAAAATATATATGTATATATATATGTGTGTGTATGTGTGTGTGTGTGTGTGATGAAAAGGAAAATTGAATTCGGACTTAGCTGAATGACGGCATCGTGAAATCCACAGGAACGGATATGAATTATCCCACAGGCAAGAAAATATCATATCCACTGCCAGACCGCAGCGTGGCGGAATTGAAGTAAAACTTACAGCTCCACCAGCAAGGAAAGAACAGACAACGTGTACAAAAAACCGAAACGTGCAGCAAGAAATCTTGTCGATGTGCAGTAAAGAAATTTAACAGACACGCGCAGAAGTTTAAGCTGGCATTTACACCCTCGCTGAAAGAAAAATAAAAGCAGAAGTAGAATTAGGGAGTGAATATAAATGGTGCTCGAAGACAAAGCAATAATAAAACTGGAGTGTTACCACAGAGGAAAAACAGAAGAATATCCACATGGCGAACTACATCTTGAGCCACCATATCAAACGGATAAAAAAAGAGGAGCACAACTCACAGATATAATTTACTAGGTCTAGCTAGAACCGACTGCATAATGGTAAAAAATATTCCGACATAATGCAGTAGGCACCGAGGTGCCTGCTACATTACGAAAGTGAAGGTTATATTATCGACAATAGATGTCGCCGTTTGTCAAAAAGAGACGAATTACCTCCAAACACAGAGAGGTGGGTGAAAATATCATGTGAACAGAAGCTAATTTGTTTTTGGTGAAATCACGAGGGCTAACTGCAAGAGCACGGCAAGAGAACATCCGAATTGCAGGCTGCAGGGAGGAAAGTTGGAAGCTAGCCTTAGATGTCAATAATCGAAGGAATTCGCAACGCTGCAATGTTCATCCCATCGGCAAGACAAAGTCCAACGGAACAAGTCTGCAGTAGTCTAACGAGATTATAAACGTAAGTTTCAAAGTACACACCAAAATTGAATTGCAACAAAAGTAATGACGCAAACGTTAACTTGAAAATAGTGACATACAATGATTAAATTAACTGAAATTCATAAATAACACTTTATACAGGCTTTAATAGACCATTAAATCCTAAAAAAAGAAAAAATTCAATAATGAGTTACGTCATAAATTTATACCGGACATGTACACATAAATAACAATAAAAAATAAATCGGTGTTTGCTTAAATGAGGATTAAAAGCATTATTAACTGAAATAATTCAAATGTAATAGGTAATGAGACGATTAATAATTATACTCGCAATCGTTTACGAGAATTATATATTGGACACAGGTTCATAAAAATATTGAAAAAAAAAGAGTACAATATCAACGGTGACGTATTTTAAAACGACACAGTATGGCCGACTACAGAAAGTCCATCAATGACGACTTACAACAAGACTTTTTGGTGCACTGCTTAGCACTGTCACTGCCAGCAGACTGTTAGCCTAGGGAGCCCCAATACATATTAGTTATTATTCTTCGTATTGTGTCAGGTACCTATTGGACGTATGGAAGAGATGGTGGCCACTCGCGCATCTTACCCTTCCACCAGACAAGTTGTAGCTCACATCTCTGGTTAAAAAATATAAGCTCTAGCTCGATAAAAAAAAACAAAAAACCATAACTGAATAAGGTTTTTCTCTCAACCTTCTACAACCCTTCCCATGGAATATTCCCCTGGCTTCCTCTTATCACGAAGATTTTTCTAAGACTTAAATTGTATGACATTTGGTATTTTCTTTGTGTCAAGGGACACAACCGTGGACATGTTTGCCCAATCCCAGTTAGGGCACAAAGACCTCGCCCTGTTATTACGACATACATGCCTAGACGTATGAAGTTAAGTTCTGAGATGCACTTAGATCCCACATCTATCTACATAAGGCATTTGACTCACTTTGTAGACAGAGTAGTATTAAAAGATGTACTGGGACTTCTAGCAATTCCAGCTTACAAATGATTAATGACTTTGGTCATGACTGTCTCATGACAAGTCAATAAGAAAAATTACTCGAATACCTCAAAATTCAAATGCATTCAGTCTTCAAAAGTGTTTTTATATTTCTCATTTTACCTCAATATAATAAAGCTTTCATTCCGTAGAACCAACATGTGTTGGCAAACTAGCTTTCAACACTATTTCCATAGAGTTAATAAATACAATAACATTAAAAGGGGCATGTAAATTAACTGATATTTACAACATGTGAATTAGGGGAAAATGTGTCGAGCGTTGGCAATTGAGGGCAGTCAGACTGTTGGCGGCTTTTTGTGTAGCGTGAAAGGGACCTCCCAACGTTGCTATGTGCTCCTTCCCTGCCCATTCGTGGCTCGGACACATATTCATATTTTAGCTTAGATTTATTGAAATGCTAAGAGGGGAAACTGTTAAACGTGACCCCAAGGTGTTTATCTACGAAAACAAAACCTGCCCCAGAATAGGACGAAATGGTACTTTAAATATATCTCGCATGGTGAGAATATTATTCAGGGCCCTCCAAAATAGTCTTAAACGGCTTTTTCAGACTGCCGTAGCTTAAAAGTTACTGCCCGACCACAAAAGAAACCACGGCAGGAGCCTATATTGACCTTTGCTTCATACTTTCCACCGACCCATAGGTACGAGCATAACGACGAGAACATTGCCCACCAGATTCCGTAGCTCTTTCTGTTCTGGGCCTCAAATTACAAAATAAACCACAAGTAGGTGATCTCCATAAACAATTTCGCTGGTGCGTGGAAATGAAATTAACCATAGGCCCTTTACTTTCGCTTCTGCGTCCTTTGTTTTTCCATGATTTCCTCTCGTAATTTAGATAGAAATAATTTAAGTTATCACAAATGGTTACCTAACACTTTTTACTTGACTTCCAAATATTCAAATACTTTCCTCTCCACCGTTACCAACTTTACTGGGCGCATGCCACTCAGTGCGCCGATTAAAATACATGTAGGCTGGAGCAGTGACTTTTTTCTAAGGTTGGTTTGAAAAGTGCTGACTTTATCGTGAACAGCCTTTAGTAATACTTTATTAAGTTATATTGATTCCAGGGCCCAAATATTCAAAAGGAAACAGTATTTAATATTTTAAGGGAATTTTTCTTGGAACTGTTCTCACTAAGTACCGACCATTTCTGGTTCTAATGCGTTATTTTTGTCGCAATAGTCCTCACGATGTGCCTTTTCTGCTCTTGCAATAGCAAATTGTAGCGGCACCATGAAGATGGCTATAACAAATTGTCTTGTACGCTGCGGTATGAAACCGACCTTAGACTTCAAACAAATCCAGGATGTCAGGGATTGCGTCAAAAGACTGCAGCAAGATAACACCCCCACCCACCACTGAATCTGGAAGGAGGCCAGTTGGCTAATGCAAAACAGGGATTGATACAGGCCGACGCGAAATGAGGGTCGTGGCTTTTCCACGACAGCGGCCGAAGACGTCGGAAGGAGCTTCCACGTCGGGACGTCGGGCAGCGAGGAACTCATGAGCCAGATACAGCCTCCGCCCTCAAGATTCATGTGGCGACTGCCCTTATTAGCTTGAGTCAAAAAGGCGTAATTGCTAGCCGTTTAAATATAAATTTGATATCACTTAGTAGCTCCCCGCGTCAATTAAGTCACAAAATTAACAGGAATATTGTATGAAAATTATTGTGTTACAACACGGATTAAATCAGTGTATTTAACGACTTGTCTACCAATTAATATTAGCGTAGTAGCAACACCCCCAAACTATATGTATGGTGCATTGTGGAACACAATAGCAACCATTAAAAATGTATCTTTTCGTGGAATGTTTCAAGGTGACAAATTGTGTTGAATAATGTACATTACCCTACACGGTATTGTCATTTTAAAGAATCGGCATATTCATTCCGCCATTTTATTGTTTTAAAAATGTTCTTCTCAAGCCATCAGAAAAACTTCTTACCATCGCACGATCAAATATACAGCTTTATTTGAATGTAGAGTAATCTTTTATCTTTAGACAAGATTAAATTTTCTTAAGGTGGCCGCCTGGGTAGGCCGCCGAACGGCGTGCAAATCTCCAGCAGAAAACGTTTTATTAAAAAACCGTCCAACGTGTCTGAGCGAGGTCTGCTTACGAACAAGATTGAAGGATCGTTGCGCGTCTGCATGCGTTTTTAATTTCATCCATTTCTCTCTCAACTATGTCTTTGGGATAGTGAAAATGTCTCGAACGGGTGTTCTCACAGCCATTTCTAGATTATGAACTTTCCGGCGCAAAACTGTTAGAAAGGAATAGTGACGTGCGTCAAACAATTATTTTTATTATTACTTCGTAAAATGGTAGGGTCTTCGCTGGACGTCTCATAATGTCTCGTTATCGACGGCAAGTCTGCACGCCAGTTCATTGCTTTACACGTAGAGGCGATGAGAGAGTTCATGTGCGTGCCTCGGTCACCCCTAGCGTTCCCACGGTTTTAGGTCTCAGACGCGCAAATTTTTATATGTAAGTCATAAACACGTAGATAAGTGTATATCAATGTTTTCTGGATGCTACATCTCAGTGCTTTAAAGTCAACTTAGGCCTAATTTTTGTTACGTGTCTAATACACGCAAAAATTTTATTGCTAGTATTTATACTAACTACGAACACTAAACACTACATTCAGTTTATGAAATCAACATTTGGTTAGATGAAGTAATCTTCGTAGCTGTATAGAACATTCGTCGGGAACTTCGATGCCTTGACACTCTGTTTTGAACCATTTAAGATTACCCTCCCCCCCCCAACTGTTAGGGGTTCGTAAAAATGATTTATGAGTAGAAATACAGACTTTGTGGCCAAGGATACTGCCGCATGTCCGACAACGCATGATCTTTCAGGCAGCTGCCTAGTTAATGCTGTTACTCTATTGGCTGATAGTGACATAGCACCCGCATGACGAACTATTTCTCAGGTGCTGGAAATGCGTAGTTTCTGAACGCTTGTAACTACATCAAAACAACTCTAATCTTAAAAATTACACTCTAGAAAGCTTATTTTATACAGCTTCTGTTGGCGTTCTCACTGAAAAATGTTTGAGGAACTCGTTGTACTTATTCATGCACATCAGTAGAATATGAAACTATTCTACCATCACGAGCCGATCCGTTAAAACCATATTGAATGCGGTAACTGTGGGGAATTTGTTTGCGTGTGTGAAGCAGAACATACGCGAAGCGATAAGAACGACGCTGTTTGAACAATTCAGCGTGGTATTGCATTTACACGGAACGCAATGGACTAGTGTGTACTATGGGTGCCTGCAGCCACGGGATTTTATTAGTGGACTTTTTGTAACAAAGTGAGTGCAATTGCGTGTAACAGTTCGGCTTTTATCCAATAGTACTGTTTCCAGGCGCAACAGACTGCAAAGGCCTTATTTGACTATAAAATGGAAATGCTGTGAAATAATTGTTTTTCACACTCACAAATAACCTGAAAGCACCCGATTAAAAATTATTGGAAAAGTATTTTCCTTAGAAGACGCATATATTAAGCACCTGGAAATTTTTTCTAAACATTGAGAGGCCACGTACACCATAGGTAGGAGTAGGGAATTTCGCGAAAAGATTTGAATACAAGTTATATTTCAAAACACTGTAGGTTCATTTACCTATCTTAATGGGCTGAATTCGTTTATGGCACGTGAAAACTGTCTGCACATGAATCACGTGGGAGCAATGCCGATGGTGTCAAAATCTGAGTGTCCCGGTAGTAGATATATAAAGAGAGAGGTGGACCACCCCAAATTTTCATCGAAAAATCAAGCAATTTGAGGCCAAAATGAAGTTTTTTTTTGCCCCAAATTCATGGTTTGAAATTTCAGCACTTTCGCTTTATTAAAAAAAAAAAAAAAAAAAAAATACTTTTTCCCCTTAAAAAATATCGTGCAAGCTTGTCTCGCCATTATAAGCATTAAATTTTAAGCTAAAATCATACAAATTTCTCGCTTTTCAAGCAAATTTTTTCAAGTTTTCTAGAAATAGCAATTTTGGAAGCGAGCAAGCAAATTTAACAGAAAATCAAGCAAAACAAGCAAAAATCAAATGAAAATATTAAAAAATATAATTGATAGAAGTTATATATTTTTTAAGAGAATTCTAGATAATTGACAAATTTTCCATTTCTTCGTTTCTTTTAAGCCTTTATACATTATAAAAACCTCATTATTTATTAGTTTTAAAGAACTTTTATTAAGTATCTTGACATAGTGCTCTGGGAATGAAATTTTTAATTTACTATCTAGAATACAATTAATTTTTTTTTATCAAAATTAGATTCATAAATTTAAAAATCTGTAGCAGTAAACCATTTTTTTTCTAGATCTTGTAGTTTGGTCAATTCAAGCGAATTGTTCAACTTGTTGAGCAGATATTCCATTTATTGTGTTATTTACAAAGAAACAAATTACTCATGAAAAATATATTTTTCAATCTATCACTAAATTAATTTTCTAAATAAATACAATGGAATATAATACCATATCTAAGAAATTAAAAGAAAAGTGGTGATTTTTCAAATATAGAAAGTTTTCATACGAATAAATACACAAAAAAATATTAACACATGTAAAAAATGTTGTGCTGAACATGACAAAAATCAATATGAGTTAAAAAAGAAGAAAGTACTATGCGAATGTGGAAAATATATTTATAATCTACAGCTCGAAAACCATAAAAAAAAAAAAAAAACCCACAACACCTCAATACATATTTTAAATGAAATTCAAAAGGAGAATTATCCAACAAAAACATGCACATTTTGTAATGAGAACTAATCTATAAAATTATTTTCTTATAATAAATCTTGTAAGGATCAACATATAACTATGTGTAAAAATTGTTTTTAACTAATATCGTAAGAATTATCGTCTTAACAAGAAGTTAAATATGATTTCCCAATAATTTTTACATATTTTCAGTGCAATTCCACTATATTTTTTCTTCTATTTTATATTTTGTAATTATAAATGTTTCCTTTTAAATAAACCAATATGAAGGTTTCGAAGATAAATCATGTGCTGAGCGAAAATACAGTGAGAGAGTTAAGAATTATAGGTGGAAGATTTGAAATTAAATATTTTTACAGGCTGCGGAAAGCTGATTTAATTGCAGCTATTGTGTCATTTATTTTAAAGCAGCAAAGAAAAGGAAATTATAAAAATTTACCCTTATCAAATTACACTATAAAATATAGAAAAGCTGAAAAACAATGAAAATAAATTTTTCAATTTTATTCTAATGTTTTCATACAACCTAGAGATAAAAGTAAGCGGGTAACAGAGTCGTCATCAAAGAATAATTTTACAAATTTAACTTTATCTAATTCGGATATCAATGAATTATATAAACAATATATAAACAAATTGAAATAAATATTTACTTATTCTACTGATGTTTTCGTTAGTAAAAGAAATAAGGAAACCAATGAAGCTTACTTAGTTAATAAAGTTTTTAAAAGTAGGATATCAACATATAACATTGAAAATTCTTTAAATTTAGTACAACGTCTTCATTTTTTGACTTCAGTAAAAAATAAGGCATTTGAGAAAATACATGAACAACTTATAAAATTTAGAGGGTTGAAAACCGGTATTAAATTATATATCAACTGTCGTAAGCAAGAAAATAATCAAGTTGAATTATTAACACTTCAATCACCAAATTATAAAATATTGGACGATGGAGTTATTAAAAGAATTTATAAATGCATAATACAAGAAATAACCACAATTACTTCTGAATTCCAAAAAAGAAGTTCGGGGTGGACTTTCGATATAATAATGGGTATACAATTAGCAATAAATAAGTATTATCCATTAACAGGATAATCATATATTGAACTGCCAGAAATTATAAAGATTAAGAAAGCATGTATAATTGTTAAAAACAATGATCATAAATAATGCTATCTTTGGGCTGTAAAATCTGCATTATTTCCAGCACACAGGCATTCAGATATAGTAACCAAATATAAAAATGTGGGGGCTTAATATCGATAAAGTAATATATATATATTTGAATATCCAATTTAAATTGATTATATATCAAAATTGAAAATCAAAAACCCATATCCATAAATCTATATTCTATTGTAGATGAAGGTAAGAAATCTATGGTATATCCATAAAAACTCACAAAAAATTAAAATAATAAGAATATAAATATACTTTATTTCAAAAGTGATAGAAACTCGCATTACTGTTGGATTAAAGATTTATAGAAACTGCTTTCAGCACAAAAAACTAAACATAATGGCAAAGTTTATATATGCGATATGTGCCATCAATGCTTTTATTCTCAAGAGAAATTACGTAAACATACAGAAGACTGTTCAAAAAATGAAGCAGTAATAATTCAATTACCTTCGAAAGAAGAGCAAATATTTTTCGAAAATTATAAACATACAATGAAGGGTCCATTCACAATGTATGCAGATTTTGAATCAATTCTAAATAAAATATCAACAACTAAACAAAATCCAAAATAAATGTATAAATTTAAAGTAATAAAAAAAATATCCAGTTTCAACAGAAGATAATATTGATAATGGCCTTTACAAGGTGGTACTCAAAGAAAGATATAATCTTACTAATGATCAAATAAATAACATTAATTTAAAGTTAAATGATGAATCATATACAATGAAATATAAATTATATGAAGCATCTGGTTTTTGTTATCATAGTGTATCTAGTTATGGCAATTATAGGCCACCAGTTGTATATCGAGGTCCAAATGCACATAATATTTTTACAAATTCAATTAAAAGGGAAGTAGAAGAAATTGGTGAAATAGATTCACAAATTGATCCAATGCATCCATTAACAACAGAAGAAAAAATATTATATATTAAATTAAAAAATGTACTGAATGTGAGTGTGAATATACAAAGGACAATAAAAAAAGTGCATCATAATGATCACATAAGAGGAAAATTCATTTATCATTTATGTAATGATTGTAATCTAATATTAAAATGACCAAATTTTGTACCAATTAATTTTCATAATTTAGCTGGATATGATGCTCGTTTAATTATCAAAGCGTTAGGATATGATGAACAAAGTATAGATTTAACAGCAAATAATGAAGAAATGTTTATAACTTTTGGGGAAAACCCAGAAGATTTCAATATGAAATTTATAGACACATTAAAATTTGTGGCTAGTGGTTTAGATAAAGTATCATCTAATTTAAGTAAACATCAAATGAAACACCCAAAAATATTTTCCATAAGATCAATATAAGTTAGTTATTAAAAAAGGTGTTTACCCATATGATTATATGGATAGTTGGAAGAAATTTGATGAAACTGAACTTCCATCAAAATGTGAATTTTACAATAAATTAAATGAAAGTAGTATATCTGATGATGAATATGAACATGCAAAATGTGTATGGAATCAATTTAATATTAAAAATCTTGGTGAATACCATGATTTATATTTACAAAGTGATGCATTATTGTTAGCAGATATATTCGACAATTTTAGAAACACATGTATACATTCATATGATTTAAATCCAAAGTAGTATTTTACAGCACCAGGTTTATTGTAGGAAGCAATTTTAAAAATGAATAAACAACCACTAGATTTATTACATAACTATGATATGATTTTAATGATTGAAAAAGGAATTATAGATTTAATATCATACTTTTGTAAGCGATATGTTAAAGCTAACAATAACAATGTTGATGTTTTTAACTCTAATCAAGAATCAAATTATTTAGCATATCTCCACGCAAATAATTTATATGGCTGGGCAATCTCGCAATACTTACCAAATTGAGGTTGATTTAGAGTATCCACTAGAACTACATTATTTATATAAAGATATTCACTTTTGCCCAGAAAATAAGGTAGTTCCAAAGGCAAGTCAATACAAATTATTGACTACTTTAGATAACAAAAAAAAGTATGTAATTTACTATGTGTATTGTACCATGTAGCAATAACGTTCCCATTGTTGGTGGTGAGGAGAAGGAGGTCTATATGTTGTTTTTTTTTGTCAGCTACACGTACGGGATTAATTTTTTGGTTCTCGTCTAGGCTATAAATGTTTACAGATACTGACACATCGTTCTTTTCGAAAACTTTTATTTGCAGCATTGGTGTGGGGAGCTCAAGGCCGGTAATGTCTAATTTTGTTTTCTTTTCGTGATATCACTTGTCTTCTCACTGTGGATATGTACATTCTACAAAACCTGCCAGAACGGCCCATTCAAAGCCCGTGAGGTCGTTTGTGTTGTGCGGGTTTATTATAGCATACCTATTCTTTATGGAAGCGGACAAGTCAATGTCAGAAGTGACACAGAGGGGGTCCAGCTTGTTAATGCGGAGCTGTAAGTGATTGACTGACTATAGTGTCCACCCCGAGCCACGCTCTTTGTATGTTTCATCCTCTTCGCAATTTTTTTATAAACTGTTGCGTATCGTCTTCTCAATGAAGTTCACCTCTAATATTGCTACGTTTTTAGTTTTGAATGCCCTCTTGTCGGTACTTTCATCGAACGGTTCTAGTTTCGTGTAGTTGCATTCTAGCCAATTATTAAATTTAATCGGGCCCTGCTCTCCTACTTCGTCGGTGAGCTGTCCAACTATGCTATCCTCTGCAGCTGCATCGCCCCCTCCCAGCCCCTCCTTAGAATCTGCATTTCCCTTCCACCTCCCGACCTGTCAACACCTCGTCAAGCTCATTCCTTCGTCAGACTTTGCAGAGGCAATATCTATGCTGCTGCTGCTCCTCCTTACCCTCACCCATACGCAGACCTCAATTTTACTCAATACTCTGAAGAGGTAACACCTATACCACTTCTGACAACCTCCCTCCACCCCCTCACCAAACACCAGAGCTCAGTCATGTTTTGGACTCCAAACTGTCAACTTCAACTTTCCCAAAATGTGCCTTGTGCCTTTCTTGCTCCAATAACCAGTTGAGAAATCGCAGCACACCTACAGCAAAGGAGGAGTAAGCCCCTCTGCACAAAGGACAACACTCAATCACATCACACCTCGTTGGGAAAGTAGGGCTTGGGGAGGGGAGGGGGAAGGGGTACTGACAATCACAGCACACCTCGTAGGAGGGGTGGTGGAGGGGGAGGGGTTACGTATACTGGGGAAGTGGTAGAGTTGTGATTGGATGGGGAGGAAGGGGTACACACATTTTAGTGAAATGGCACTTAGGCCACTCTTGCTCCCTGGATCGTGGGAGCCCACCACTCTCACTGCTTACAAACATTCTTTGAGTGACTTTTGTTCACAGTAAATAAACATTACTTCGGACCTAACGTAACATTTGGCGATATGGAGGTTTCTTGCCATTCATTGTAGTTTTCATTATGTGTCTGTTGTTTCGACGCAGACATTCACAAACCAATATATTATGCAGTTACGAAACTACAACTAAGCAAATGTACTTTCCTTCTGCAGACAATTGATGCCATTTTGAATTGCAGATATTCTCAGGATCACATACCTTATTTTCTGCCAAGAGGTAGCCTTATATTCTGGCTCAAATTACTACTACATATAATCAACCTATAAAAATTAATGTGGCTGCAATAGAGGAAAGTGGTAGTTTGTTGAAGGGCGTTAGGTTAGTAACACTATTAGTGAAGATATGTTGGGGGGGGGGGGGTCCTTCGAGTCACAGAGACACCTTAGTTAATATTTTTAGTGAGAATAATTTTGAAAGATTTGTTACTTCTTTCCTATACACTAATAATTGTTGTTTTCCAAAGCAAATTTTCTTTACAGTGTAACTATTATCACCACAAAGACGTCAGCTGAACTATTGTAACACCAATGCATGGTTACCTTATGTTTGTGGCAAACCTACATTGCAATGGTTCATATTAAAAATAAATTTTTACTTTCCGGCAACTAATCATGTGTTGCAACAAAGACAGTTTTTTTACAATGTTACGATATTAATAACTGTTTGGTGTAGTTTCCGCGGGAGAAATCACGAACAGGAAGCTAGTATAAAACAAAATAAGAGTTTAGCTACTAATATTTGTAGGTTAGCAGGTACGTGTGAAATTACGTTTGTTTATTTGAATTTCACGACAAAGTGGCTGGACTTGAATAGGCGAATAGTGTACTTTCATTAACGTTTCTCACATTGCAGTCCTGTCGAGCCAGAAATGAATAATATTTAGAAATTCATATTAAAAAATAAACATGAAAAACACTTATGTTTAGAAGGAAATTAGACAGAGCATAAAGGGCTACATTACATGAAACAGAGTTTATCAGACATTTCTCTTTGCTTTCTTTTAGGGAAAGAATATATATTTTTATATAGGACAGGAAGCACTTTTAGGTTAAATTACCTCAGGCTAGATAAGATAATTGTATGCTTACTCGCGCCTCTGCTGTTTGTTAATTGGTTAATAACCGGATGATTAACCGGTTTATCCTCAGATCGGAAGAAAGGGACTCGGCGTATAAATTATCAGATTGTAGTTATTGAGTCAGAGTCCACCAGTGCATATCAACCAAGCCGTGATTCGATTCCACTAGTAACTCTCAAACGTATGAAAGAAAGTTTGATATATATATATATATATATGAATAGATTTTTATCACATAACTCTTAAGGCTACGTGATTACACTTGGCCGAGTACATCATATGAGGATGGCGAGGGTGGTCTCCTTCTGTCGAAGAGGCCAATGAACAAATTACCTTTGATTGAATATGTAACGGGTTTTTAAGTCTACGGTGGTGTAGTTGTCAGGCCCCGCCTTCCATTATGGCAAGCAAGTATATGTTTCTCGCGCGGGAAAGTTTGGAATAACGAAAGTAGCAGACGTGACGAACGTCGATTTTCTCCGTTGTTTCCCATTTCCTTGACTGCATTCCGTCGGTACGCCATCTTAACCTCTTCTTGCCTCCTATAGGCACTGAAAATTTTGCATGCTAAGGATAGCCATACAAAATAGATAATATCCGCTGCCTTATGTTTCACCCATGGTTATAGCAGACGGCATACGAGTTTTTGCCAGAGGAAAAATAAAACACGCGAATTCATACCCAGACGTTAACTTGAGTGTCGACAGTAAAGTGTAACTAGATCACACATAAAAGGTACTCTACAGTTGGCAGGTGTGAAGATGTAAAGGCTGTTCATGATAACGTTAGCACTTTTAAAATCAACCTTAGAAAAAAGTCACTGGTCCTTACTGCATAATATATTAACAGGCGTACTGAGTGACATGCGCCTAGTAAAGTTGGTTATGATGGAGGAAAAGTAATTTCATATGTTAACGCCGAATAAAAAATGTTAGAGGCTGTTTACGATAAAGTGAGCACTTTAGAAATGAACCTTATAAAAAAGTCACTGCCCTTGCCTACATATATTTTAATGTTCTCACTGACTGACATTCGCCCAGTAAAGTTGGTAACGATGAATGGAAAGTAGTTCCATATCTTAACGTAGAATGAAAGCTATTTGTGATAACTTAAAATTAATTTTTTCACTTTCTGTTTTTTTTTAATACATCAAAGTGTAAAAATGAGCATATTTGTAAAGTACCTTTACCTTCTTAAAAATTTCACAGTTTCGTTTGACCAACTAAGTGTATTCTTGGAGAAAAAAATTCCTGAAAATGGTCAAATATCGCATTTTTAAAACTTGCCCATGCAGTTTCCTTAAGCGGCAAGAGAAAAGTACAAAGATACGGGCGTAGTTTGATATGTGGGCTTTCATCGCCTGTAATGCGGCGCATGTATAGCGTGATGAGGCCCATAGCAATGTTAATTTTACATAACTTGGAGGCATACACAACGTGTATACAAGTAGATCTTAAGCAGTGCTCTAAAAAGTGCTCATTTTTATCGTGAACAGCCTATAGGTAACCATTTGTGACTGAATAAATTATTTCTTTCGCTTTCTGTTCTTTAATCCACCAGAGTTAAAAATGAGCAGAATTGTAAAATATTAATTTTTATATTAAATTCACATTCACGCGTGAATGAAACGTTGAGGCCCACGACAACGTTAATTTCAGATATGGCGGAATACTACACAACGTGCATATATGTAGATGTAATGCAGGGCTTCCAAAAGTGCTCATTTTACAGCGAATAGCCTATAATGAAGTCATATTTTCCAGGATTTTGCTTCTATTTACTCTACCAGTAACATATTTATTTCAGCTTATGTATACTGGTTACTTAAGAAAAACTGTACTAAAACAAGGCGTGCAGATGTCCTATCCTGTACAAATATATATATATATATATATTATACCTTATGCTGTGCTTAAAGATAGTGCTGTATAATTGTCATCATACTTGTATTTTGTGTTTACACTTTTATGGTCTAGCCGTTAAAACCCGAAGAAAAAATATCCCATATGTTTGGAACTAATGCTTTTGTGTGCGATGGAGTGTTCTCATAACACATATAATTCTATATCAACGGGTTTCACTAGGATAATGACGTACTGTATTTACTGTAATCTGAAGTGTATTTCATTAATTTGCAGGACATAGTGAGAGAGAAAATAATCCTGCACGAACTACTGCGAGGTGGAGATTTCCACAGCATATGGTTACGTTTTATACAGAAGAGTGTAGGGTTTCTATAATTTATATTAAACGTACAAGTTTGGAGTTAGGCGTAACTCAAAGGTAAACACTATTTACCTCTTTATCGTCCTGTATTGAAATCATATAAATTACTACACATTTAAAAACCTTTCAGTTAGTCTTTAACTCGGAGGATCTGTAATAATGTTTACTTGGTCACATTTCATGATTATCATGACATTTTAGCTAATTACTTAATTACATTCAAGCCACTTCGAATAGTATCCAAGGTACGTCGTCACCTTTTTCATCATGCTGTAGGCTGATGACTAGACGTATGTCGGCGGACAGCACGCCCCCGTCTCTGGACGTCTTCCTGGTACAATGTCTCGACGACAAAGACCACGTTCGCCGTCTTTCCAGCTGTAATATTGGTCCGTGTTTATAAACAACCAGCCCTGTCTGGAGGAGTTTGTTTTTAAGCGCTCAAGGCTTCCTTCCACTTCCTCGTAGTATGTTTGTGCTCTCGCAATCAGGCCAGCACGCCTGTTGCTGCACATAACAATATCGATCGCATGGTCGTGACGTTATTTGCAAAGAAGACTGCTTGCGGGTTGCCGCACTAAAGTAAGAAGGATATCTCATATCTATAACTTTAATGTTTTCCGGCACCTTGAAGTTACAATAATTACAGTTGCCTGTGTACGATGTAATGAACGGAATTGTTTTAGAATAGCCTTTCCTTCTTCGTTACCTGTTCCTAACATCGCTGGGTGAGGGGATCGCGGGGAGGGGTAACACGACTGTATATACAGAATGTTTCAGTAAAAGCGCGCATAAATGAAACAGGGAACATTAGCCACATCACGGAACGTTTTGAGATTAGGAACGTGTGGTCCAGGAGGCCAGCTGATCGTAAACGCGGTTTCAAATGGTAAAACGTATCTGAGAATATTTTTAATATGTTTGTCGTCGTAGGCAGCAGCTAGCCGAAGCATCCCCATAACATCAAACTGTAGACGTCTCCGCAGCGGTAGTAAATCCTCTTCTACTTCGAGCTCTTCCCTAAATCTTAAGCTCACTGGTGTTGAGATGTACGAAAAACAGTCCTTACACATTTATTTTTTAAGTACGCGGAAGGTGAAACATATCTAATATTTAATCACGGCTGTAGTCCGAACTCAGGCCCCTTCTTTGCTTGTAATCTTCATCACGTCTTCGTGCCATTGTAATTGCTTGGTTTTATAATTATTCGAACTTGCGTGTATTAATAAAATGAAGCAAATTCCTAACTGTGCGATCACTTCAGACCACCACAGCCCTAGAGAAATATCCAATATTGCTTAAAACTTCCATTAGAATTTTAAGACGTTCGCAGAGAAAGTAAAGATTTTTCAACAATCTTATTTTAAAATAAATGAATTCTCCTATACGCTTGCTAGTATCACCTCACAGACTTATAGTATAACATATTTGCTCATAACAAAATGTTAACAACTTTCTCTCTCAAGAAGAAATTAATACCTTTACCAGTTCTGCTTTCAGTTATATGTAAACAAACGAGACTGACAGTTCAGCTGATAGATAATTCGTACGGTATCCACCTATGATTTGTAGGTTAGGTAAACAAATTTACACTCTCAAGTTATATACTTCTGTTATCTCAAACCTAGATCACCAAAATCATTAATGTGATAGTTAAAATTCCATGTGTTACATTATTCGTAGCATCATTCCTTACTTCCGGTGCGTTTCGTTTACAAATCTCACATGTTACAAAACAGTACCTACTCCCACAACTTTAAACAATGACCTGGCTTTTAACAACAGTAATATTATCTGAGTGTAATAAATAGTTTGGTACTTTTATTAGTGGGGACAAATATGCTTCTACTATTTAGTCAAGTCAGATCCAAGTGCAAATGAAACTATATGCAAGGGCCTGAAGGTTTATTCACATGTACGCCAATAACGCCAAACATACAGGTTGGGCAAAAATTCGAGAGTTCACATGTAACAGATTTTTCGGCGGTATTATTTCGCGTTTTCATTGCAAGCTGTTTACAACTACCCTATTTAGTTCCTTATTTTTCAAACCAATATTACAAAATAAGTGATAGACTTAAAACTAATCATTCTAATGTACCAAATATATTTTATTAATTCAATTAATTGAGGTAGGAGCTTTTGATAAATGATTTTCGAAACAATTTAATTTTGTTTTATACTTTCAAAACAAAAACTACGTTACGTTTTGAGCTACCAATTGGTTAATTTCCAAATTACATTTATTTTATAGTATTTCTGTAAACAATTGACGTTATTGTTCAGATATTTCATTACAAATACATACATTTAACTACTGCATACTATTGAATCAATACACATTGACATTACGAGAAATTATTTTGGGAAACCTAAGTGAACTCTAAAGTGACCGTGTGCTGACATCTGGGATGGAGCGACGGAACTAGTAGTTCACTGGTACGCCGTAAGGCAGTGTGATCTCGACGTGTTCCTAGATGCGGCACTCCATTTGCTGCACTAGGGGATCTAGCAGAACACCCTTCTATATTTTTGCCGCATTAAAATTAAATCTTAAGCCATGATATTCGAAACATCGAAAATACTCGACAACAGTACTAAGATGAGATTACAATAGTTTTAAAAGTTACACTATTTATCAAGTGAGAAAACTAATTGTTATAAATTACTTTGCAGGCCTATGGAGAGATTTTGTTTATTTGTTCGCAATAATTTCTTCGTTTCCAAAAAAATTTACAGTGAAGTTATTTAATCTTATGATAGCTAAGTAACATACAAAAGTAATTAAACGAATATAGTAAAATTCTCACTTATAATGATCGTAGCAGTAATTCTAGTGATAGAAAGAGATTGAAAACAACACATGTTTTTAATTTCGAGAGGTAACTTAAAATTAATCCAGTACAGCCTACTTGGATCACTGGTAACTATAATTTTTGTAACAATATGTGAGCGAATTTAAACATGCCGAATTTAAATGTTCTAAGATTATTCTTGAAACAAACAATATTAAAATTATGACAATTATGTAATGAATAACATTATATTTCTATGAAAAAACGAACCAAAATTAAAGTCCATGTATTTTAAAACAATAAACAAATTTTGTATTTCATAATTTCCTACTTTTTACACGCTTTTATAATTTTTAATTTGCCCAACATATAAAGCTTTATGCAGTTACAATATTGTGATGGCTCGCATTTTTCACACGATCTTCATTCCACAATTAAAACAGAATTTGATTTTGAAATTCGTTGCAAGTATAAAGTTATTGACGGTTCTCTGAAGTTAATAAATAAATGCACTACATATCCCAGTAAAATTTTCAACGAGAGAGACCAAAACACCATTCAAAATTTATCAGTCTTATCTTCAATATCTCTGGACTAAACTGAATTAGTCAGCAGGTGATGAGGTTTATAAATATGTTATCTAGCAGACATTACTGATGAGTGATTGGTAAATATGAAAAATTAAATTATTGCTATTTAGGCAAAAAAATCACTGAACAATGTCTCCTAAACAACACTGATTATTTGGTCGATAAAATGAGTATGAAGGGACAAAAAAACTTTACTAAATAGGTTGCAACAAAATTCTCAAAAGTATAAAATAGCTCATTCCTTACGTAACCTGTCAAACAACTGTCCATATCTTGAGTTGTATTGTAGCTGTAACTAAATTCAGTTAATCGCCATGGGAGCTAAATCCACCCACTTCATGACAATCACGAGTGACCCTTACAGCCAGACTAATACCAAACACTCCCATTAAAGAATGGAGGAGCCATAACCGAATACAAAAACCAAAGATGAGATGTTGCACTACCAGCTAGTAATTAGTTGGGGAAACTGAAGGTAAAAACAATAGAGTGATACTTGAACGGTCCTGACAAAACCCGCTGCTTTGATGACGGGGTCTGCTTACAATAATGAATTGATCACCTAAATCTGATGAGATCTATTTGGATATAACTCAAAAGGACACTTTTTAAATTCTGTCACTTACTCAATTGAATTAGTGAAATATGCCAGTCCCTATCTACCTGACACTAAAATTACGCAGGCCAACGCTGAAAAGTTTTTTTAAATAAATTTGTCTCATTATTATGGTTTTTAGTGTGCTGAACCCGAATATGGCTATAAAAAAGCCGTCTCACACACATTTTATTTTTTTTCACATTTCAACACTCAGTTTTTAAATAACATACATTTTTAAAGAACTCAACTGTATTTAAAAAATATTTAAAATGGTAAAAATGGGTAAACTTATGAAATGAGTTTACCTTATTCATGTAGTTTTTAGTGCACTAAATCCGAATGTGACAATAATAAACCTATATCACCCACCATTCTTTGACATTTCAAAACGCAATATTTAAATAAATGAAATTATTTGTTAAATTCTACAGTATTTCATATACTAATTAAAATGGTGAAAATGGGTAATCTTATTGAGTAAATATGCTTTTCTTGCTGCTATTATAGTGCTTAATATGAATATGACAATATAAAAGTCATATCACACACAATTTTTTTTTTCTTTTCAGCACTCAAGATTTAAAGAAATGAAATTTTTTAGTGAATTTGATGGTATTTTATATATAGTTTAAAATTGCAAAAACGGGCTTAAATACACTTCGCAGTGGTAGCACTGGTCACAGTGATGCAGTGTCCAACTATACTGTACAGCTTTTTTTTTTTTGTCAATCTAACCTCATTTGTCTACGTTTCATTGGAGGTGTTCGGTATAATGGCTAGTCATGGTTGAAAAAACTTTCCTGGCAATTTTTGTTATATTTGTGGTGAGTTTGTTATTAGAAACATCAAAGGAACATTACAGAGTTCGTTTAAAAAGCGCACTTCGTATACTTTGGAACTAAACTTGGTGATCAGGATAAGGCCTGGGCGCCGCATAAGGTGTGCTATGTACGTGTTGAAGATCTGAGAAAATGGTAAAAAAAAAGGCAAAATAAGCCTTTAGATTTGCTGTTCCAATGATATGGAGAGAGCCAAGGAACCACTGTAATGCTTGTTACTTTTGTAGCGTTGATGTTATTGGTTAGAACTAAAAAAAATAAGAAAGTAATAAGGTACCCTAACCTTCCGTCTGCCATCCGTCCAGTAGGCCACGTTCCAGATATTCCTGCCCCTAAACCACAAGAGGTATTTGATGATGTTATTCTGGATATGTCTAGTGATGCCCAGTCTGATGCAGATGAACAATCTGATGATGAGTTTGAATGTACAGACAATTTAGAACCTAAGTGGTTTACTCAAACCGAGATAAATGATTTGGTTAGTGATTTGGGCTTAACGAAGGAGAAAGCTGAATTGCTTGGCTCCAGACTCAAAGAGAAGAACTTGTTTGACGTAGGAACAAACATTTATGTGTATAGGAGAAGAGAGCAAACAAATTCTAAATTTTTCAAACAAGAAGGTGATTTAGTATACTGCTCAAATATTGACAGTTTGATGAATGAATTCGGAATTGATTATAAAAAGGAAGAATGGGGGTCGTTTATAGATTCTTCTAAAACTAGTTTAAAGGCTGTTTTGTCTAACAATGGCAACACTTATGCATCATTACCTGTTGCTCATTCAGTGCTTATGAAGGAATGCTATGAAAACATTGATATAGTTTTAAATAAAATAAACTATTCCGCTCATGATTAGATGATATGTGGCGACTTGAAAGTGTTATGCATGCTCCTTGGCCAGCAAGTGGCTTTACCAAATTCCCATTTTTCCTGCGCGAATAGGACAGTAGGGCAAGAGTTGACAACATTGGTCCAGAAAAAACTGGCCTGCAAGAAAATCTCTAGAGCCTGGAGAGAAAAACATTCTGTGCAGGAATCTCGTGGATTCGGAAATCATTCTGTTGCCACCTCTACACATAAAATTAGGTCTTATGAAACAGTTTGTGAAAGCCTCACCAAAGATGGACAATGTTTCAAGTACCTGTGCGAGAAATATCCTCATCTGTCAGAAGTAAAATTAAAAGAAGGAGTGTTTGTTGTGCCAGACATCCGAAAAATAATGTTCGATTCCGACTTTTAGTCAAAAATGACTTCAAATGAGAGGGAAACATGGGTGTCAATTAAGGAGGTCGTTACCAAGTTCTTGGGAAACACAAAGGACCCACTTTATATTTCTACTATAGAAAACATGCTATAAAAGTTCATAAAGTTAGGATGTTTGATGAGCCTAAAGATCCACTTCTTGAACAGTTACCTTGATTTTCCCCAGACGATTTGGGTGATGTCAGTGAGGAACAAGGTCAGCGTTTTTATCAAGAAATCAAAGTAATGGAAAGACAGTATCAGGGCTGCTGTAATACCAATATGATGGGATACTACTGTTGGTCACTTCACCAAGACGTTCAGAAAGCAATTCACCTGATAAAAAGCTATATCAGGAGCTTCAAGGAAAATATGGATATAAGCCAATGAATGCATAAAGCCTATGTAATAAAAGGGTATTTTCATGTTTATACTTAAATAAAAGTTTTGATTACATTGCAACATTAGTATATTTTTTCAGTCCTGTTGTATGTTCCACTAACTTTCTAGTTTGTAACGAGGTCGCATTGTGACGAAATTGTGGGTGGTAAAAAATAAAGTGAGTTAGATATAGATTCAGCACCCAAACAATCATTAGAGTTTGGTTAATTTAACAAGTGTAATCACTATGTCTAAATTTATTATCTTTAAACTAACAGAAATATTTTAAAAATTAAATTAATAAAACATGGGTTTTTATATAAATGTAGGTACATATGTTAAGAGTTGAACTGCAGAAAATAACATAGAAAACAAAACATTTTTTGTGCAGCCGTACTGGTGTTATAATAAAAAAGTATTGGAGTTAAAATATCGCATAAATCATTTTAAATAATATTAAATTATCTGAGACTGTATGAAAATAACTAACATGGATTCTCGAACAGTTAAAAATGTATAACTGTCACTTGTAAGTCGGTACGAAACAACAACTTTTACGTTCAATTTACTAAAGTTTGTCAGACATATACCATAAATCCATAAATCTGATTCACAAAGGAAAGTCCTCCGTCCAAAATACACCACCTTGCATGTTTGAGGTGGCAATAAATACAGGCTTCTGCAGATGGCATTGCACAAGGTCGATAGAAATATAAATACCCTCGTGGGTATTTAATAGGTTGTGAACAGGTGGCAAAGTGCAGTGTGTATTTCGTTCCACAAGCAGATGGCAATGATCGCGTTAAAAGTGGCATTTCCATGTGGACGTGCCTGAGGCCACAGTGTAAATAAGGCAGCCAAATTTGCAGGTGTATTTAAGTGTACGGTGCTACGGGTTTATCATATTAAGCGAAAAACCTATAGCCTACAGGAAATGATTGTTAAAATTGTGCTCAAAACACAACACTGACGTACAGGGACTGCAAGGGTTTTTCACGGCAGTAGTAGGATTTTATTTGTTCGGGGACAGGTATCAAGATATCAGATTTCCTGATTTCTCGGCAACTCGCTTGGCGGGGCGGACGTGGAAGGTGGGCGGCCATGTTATCGACAAAATTGACTGCTTCACCCCAAAAATCACTTCCGAAATTAATTATTTTACGAAAAAATCATTGTTTTCACGAAAAAAAAAAAATGGAAACACGAGGGAAGCGGGTCAGAAGTTCCTTGAAGCCAGAGCTAGAAGTCCTCAGGCGAGCAAGAGGAGTAGTAGAGGAGGATGTCGATGGACATGGCTCTCTCCCCAGACTGTCATCCTGTACCTACCACATCCGCACCATCTTACCATCCACTCATCCCCTTCACAAATCCCCTCTTAGTCTTATTACAACCCCTCCCCAATTCCTGGAAATTATTATAAAAATCGGAGAGATTGAGAAAAAAAAAATCTGAAATTTGATCAACATATAACACTACCCTACACTTCCCCTCGCTCAGCGCGCCTACCTCACCCCACACCATCCCCACCACCACATACCACTTAATAATACAAATCCAGAAAAATCACAAAAAATTGAAAAAATGATTCTGAAAATCGAGGACCATGATAATAACCTCACACTCATTTGACTATCCAAACCAACACCACACCATTAACACCCTCTCCCTCCCCCCCCCCCAATCGCCGGATGTCTTCGCAAATTCTCCACAGTGACAAAAATTTGAAAATAATCACAAAAAATTTAAAAATTGAGTTTAAAAACCATAGCACATATAATATTACCCCACTCTCCCCCACTCGATGCAATCATCCTAATCATCACCCCCTACCATTACCCTCGCACCAGCCAATCATGAAAAAATTGAGAAAAATTAACTGAAACATTAACTCTCAAAATAGAGAAAAAAGTTACATTAATTACTCCGATATCCGTGAGGTATGCTGGTGGCTATGGTCTTTACTCCAATAACCATGGACTCAAAAACCGAGAAAAAACTGTAAAAATTCGAAAAATAAAAAAAAATCCACAAACATGTTACACTACTGACTCCAACCCGCATGATGGTTGATGGAAACCTTAACCTTGACCTAATGACCTCAGACTCAACAATTTTAGAAAAAACAGTAAAATTGAAAAAAAAAAAATTGTTAAAATCTACTAACATATTACATTACTGATTCCGACTCCCATGTTGCATGTTGGCGACCTTAACCATAGCTTTATTGACTTTGGAACTGAAACCAATCGGAAAAATGGGAAACATCGAAAAAAATCTAAAAACATCGAAGAAAAATATTACATATTAAAAGAGATATCATGGTGGGTGTGTGTGACAATGAGGTTTCGAAACTCCTAAAGATGGCAGAGCACCGAAACTACCAGGTACGGTGATGAGCAGCCGAACGAACACATTACTCTATCTTCCGTTGGCTATATAGAAGATAAATCTTCAGACCCCCATATCGAATTATTGGCTTTACATAACAAACACACATACTCCCATCCTAACCTATGCCCCCATCACACCTCTCGTCGCTCAAAATGAACGACCATTGATGTCCATACTGATGTCCATACATTACCTGCTACACAGAAAACTAAATTTAATGAAGAACTCAAAACATGGTGTGAAGATGCATGTTGTTGCGGGCATGGGTCTCGAACCCGCACACCTGATGATGGAGCGCTGTCCTGGCACACTTCGGTAAGGGGAGCTAGGGAGTAGCGAGGGTGGCAGTAGGCGTCCCTGTATGTCGGCCAGTAGCAAGATACACAAGGCCGCTGGGGCCTGACAACGCCCCACTCTATGACCCACTCTGCTGGTACCCCTTCGAGGGCACATCGACGCCGGAGGTCGGTGCGAGCAATTTGAGAGCAACACTGCAGTGCGAGCCGAGATACTGATGTCTTGGAGAGACGTGTCCAGATTGGCCAATTACTCCACGACAAGACATCACGAGGCGGAGAAGCTCTGGCCGGTATAGTTAATTACCAGTGGTAAGGGGATATTATTCGGTTCTTGGTGTGGGGATCTTCTTGCATGAGCACCGTACGTATAGCGTTTTGCTATGCGTCACATGCCAGAATGGTGTATTTAGTATCATCAAACTTTTTTTAAAAATGGGCACCTGTTGTATAGCTTTTTTGAGTTCTACAAATGCTTTCTGCTAATCTCGTTCCCATTTATAAGTATTTGTCTGTTTCGTCAATTGTATTAAGGGGGCTGCCTTACTTGCATAATACTGGATGTACCTACGCAAATACAAGGCCATCCCCAATAATGTGCGTAACTGTTTCATGTTACCAGGTGGTGACATGCTTTGAATGGATCGAAAATTTTCGGTTTCTGCAACAATGCTGTGAGGTGTTATATAGTGTCCTAAAATCTTTATCTCTTGCTCTGTGAACGTACATTTCTTAACATTAACCTTGACATTAAATCGATGTAACCTTTGGAACACTTTTCTAATATTGTTGAGGTGATCGCGAAATGTATTCCCTAATATGAAGATATAGTCAATATAAGCTATTGCTGTGTTCCAGCGCAAATGCCCTAAGAGAATATCAATGAACTGTTGAAAGTGTTGAGGGGAGGAGGGCAACCAAACTGGTATTCTCCAATACTCAAATAGACTGACTCCATCAGTAGAAAAAGCTAATTTGTATATATCTTCCTTATGCATTGGGAAATAATATAACCCTGAGAAAAGATCAAGACTGGTTATAAATTTGGAATTCTGTAAGGTGGTCAAAATATCTTCAGTGCGTGGGAGTGGGTACTGAATACGTGTCACATGCTGGTTAAGTTTATGAAAATAAGTTAGGAATTTAATTCCACCATTTTTCTTCGGAATAACTAGACTTGGCGCCAAGAGTGACGAATGGGATCCCTGAATAATACCTGGTTGTTCCATCTCATTAACTTGCTTTAAAAGGTCTTACCTAACCCTAGGGCATATTCAATAGCCTAGTTGTGATCGGTTTCTGAGAATCCAAATCTAGTTTAATCTGGTAATTTGTCATCTAATTAAGCTCTAAAATAGAACAGACGAATCTGTCTTTAAATTCGTAAATGATTTCCATAATCACCTGAGTTTGCTCGTTGTCTAATTTATGGTTTTTTCTAGGTAAGCACAGCTCCTCTTCACTATATTCTATTGACTCAATCTTATCGATACAAGATTGAATACATTCTGATTTTGTCCTTTACTACAGATTTAGGCACTGAGGCGGTTTCAATGCCATCAATTTTGGCATTATACCGTGCAATTTCCATGTACCAAATATTCTTACTAACCTTATTAAAAATCGCACTACAAGCTAAATTGGTCCGTGCTCTTTCGTCAACAGAGGAAACGGAACTTGCCCCTTTGTCACCTAGTTTTTTTGAAAACTGTTGTGTGTCACAGCGACGGACAGAATGACTGTTAGGCCTATCTATATAGTGATTTGTACTGTGATCACGAATTGACGCTTGTTGGTAAAACCTAGTGTCCTCATCCTGCCGCCTATTGTCTCTTTGTACCTGGTTATATATAGTCCGTGCCGCGAAAACGCCTCGGTTGACTGAACTGTGGGCGGTGATTTACACATGTACATTCCCTTATGATAACGATTGGTTGTCGCATGTCTTGTGGCATGTAGTTGGGTTTGTACCTGCCCCTGCGGTCGTACTCGCATGTGTGGAACTGTCTGGTGAGTGGTTGAGTGTATCTTACTAATTGCCAACCCCTCTGTACTCCCCAGTATGAGCCTGACGTCTGTGGTGTCTTGTTGTGACTGTGTTGCTGTGAGATAGTTAAACTAGTAATCTCTTGTTTCAATTTCGCGATCTCAGTGTGTAGTATCTCGTCTATGGGGTTGTGTGGAGTATGTGCTACTGCTTGGAGGTACCTGTAAAAGCTGAATTCTACCCTTTTCAAATTATCTGACATCTGCTGCAATTTATTGTACAAAAGCTGCTCGTTATTCTCACTTTGAGCTGTGGGTGTGAAATTGGACTTCAACTATACCTCGATTTGTGGCCACGTGAGTTGGGCTCTATATGTGAGTGTAAGATTATCAACGACGTGTTTGGCCATGCCTTGGAGATAAAATTTAATTTGTTTACATTATTTCTCCGTTTAATTCCAGCCGTTTATTTTACTTGCCTCCTGAAACTGGTCTAAAAATTCATCGATGTTCTCGTGTTTCTGTCCACTAAATTTAGGAATTTTCTCTGGCTGGCTGACTACAATGTGTACGGGTTGTGTGTTCATTATGTAGTAATATATGTGGCCTATGTGTGAATTCGTGTGAGTCTACGTGTTCGTATATGTGGAGTGACTGCAATTGTGAGATAGGTCTAGGTGTCAAAAATGTGTTGTTGTCAGTTGGAAATGTGTGTACTGTAGTAGGCGATGAAGATATGCTGTTGTCTGCGTCTGGGCTGGTGTTGAAGGAATAATCAAAATCAGTTATCTGTATAGTTTGTAAACTAGTCTGTGTTGTATCGTGTGTACTGTGAGAGGCTAGTTCAGGTTATTTCAAATTCTTTTCTGCCTCGGATGTGTCTTATGTAAGTGCTTTCACGAGATGTTTAAGTGGTGATGAAGCTGTCTTACCAGGGGTGTTCATATGTAAATAGTGATTTGCGTGTCGTGCACTGAATTCTGATAATTAATTTATAAAACGACATGAGTTGCTCCTCAAAGGCATGCACTAAAGCTCTATGCATTATGATACTTTTAGTAAACTACTGGGCCGAAGAATGGCTCCATCAAAACATACATTAAGGTCTAAAAGGTAAGCATATTACACTATGCTACCAACTGGGTGCAGGCGTGGCTCTATACGCTTTGCTGGGTGTGCGGGGTATTGCAAGCCACGCAAGGCCCTCGCGATTGCAAGTACTGACTTCCTCTCATAGTTGTCCTGAAGTCGCTACTGCGGGGATTTAAATTTACCTTGGCCTGCCTAGCCACCTGTGACTGATATTGAAATTTTACAACTGCCTATGAATCTAACCTTACAAGAAACACACAAATAAAATGGTATATTTCCGCTAAAATACTAATTACTGGCATACAAGAGGAGTAGTATTAAAATTCCGCTCCGAGCACAGCCCACAGTTATCAGAAAAACAATAGCAAATTAAATGCTCAAGCCATCAGAAAACCAATGGTAAATTAAATGCTCAGATCATCAGTAAATAACGGTAAATCAAATGCCCGGACCATCAGAAAAACAACGGCAAATTAAATACTAGGATCATCAGAAAAACGACGGTAAATTAAATGCTACGACCATCAGAAAAACAACAGAAAAAAATTACTCTTAATTTTCTTATCCAAAACATCAAATGCCGATTCGGGCACAACCGCAAAAAAGTGGCTCAAAAGTAGTGTTTGGTCAGATCGTAGTCTTTAGAAAAAAAAAGTTGCATTAAACATTGCGTTTGAGTGCATCTGCAAAAATGTGCATAAAAAGTTGCGTTTGGGCGTAGATGCAAAAAAAAAGTGGTTTATTAACGGTTATCCAATAATTAAAACACATTTATCGCTTTGACTTCGGCAATGTGCTACAACATAGTCTAATTAAAAATTTAGGTACACATCTCCAAATTCGACATCTTAAAGTAGCCGAAACATTTCATTCTTTTTCTAAATCTTCCATTGCACTTTCTATAGAAATATTATTCATCTATATCATATGAATCTTTAATAGTTTTTAAACTATTAAAGTTATTATATATAGAATATGACAACTTCCAACACAAAAAAAATCTATGGTCTCATCTCTAATACCACTGTTCTTTCAGACAAATCAAAGTTAATTAACTTAACTTTTTCATCTTTAATTTCAACTATTATTTAATTAACTTGATTTGTTTGCACTGGAAAATATAATGGATAAGCTGGTTCGTAATCGATCGTGTCGCCAAATCCAAATGTTGTTCTTGGTTTAAAAGTGGTAATTATGTTAGTTTCTCTATGATTGTATTCATCATGTCTTAATATCATACCATATACTATATTACAGTGTATATTTATTGTTTCAAATGGAGCAAATTTTGGAATTGTATAGCCATAATGATCCACATTTGCTTTCAGAGTTTTATTTTCTATGAAACCCAAAAGTTTTCCTATTGAATCTCGTTTTCCAAACTGTAATTTAAGGGTACATTTTACTTTCACTCTGTTTGTTATTTTATTCAGTTCGAAATATATATCATGTTCTTTCCCATCCATTGAATCTACACCAAATGAAAAAATTGCTTTTATAGTTTTTTCAAGATCTTTTAAGCTATATTGACCAACTGGAATATCAATTGCTGATTCCGTATCATTCTGATCCACAAAATATAGCTTAGTTTTCCCAGAGATAATGTTAAGCATTAGATAAGTAGTATATAACTGAACTAAAGCCAATGAGTGCCCATCTATCTCTAAAGGGTAATGTAGTCTTTTCTTCAACACTGATTTGTTATCTGTTAGTTTGAATACTTTACTCATATATTATATTATTAAAAAAATCTCTTAATGAATGAGCAAGAAAAACATGAAACATTTAGACTGGGATATTAATATAAGAATACCAGACAAGACTGTATCGACAAAATGTCATGGAGAGTTATTACCTAATAATATTATATGTTTGATAGTGGGTCCTAGTAACTGTGGAAAAACTACTCTAATGATAGATAATTTTATATATGCTCAGAGATGGTTGGACTTTGGTATTCTCTATGTGTGTTCAAAAAGTCTGGACTAACCAAAATATATCAATTTAAAGAAAGATACAGCTGTAGCATCCAAATTATTTAATGAACCGATAGCATACTTCTTTCCATCAAATGAAGAAATGGTTGATGTAAATGAATGTAGTTGTTCTCGATGATATCATACTTGAAAATCAAAATATTGCAGGTGATTACTTTACTTGCGGTAGACACAAAGATGTTGATTGTTTCTATTTAGCCCAGACATACTCAAAAGTACCTAAGCAGCTTATAAGATACAATGCTAATTTTCTTTGCATATTCAGACAAGATGATACAAATCTTAAACATATTCATAGTGATATTGTTGGTGGTGATATGTCGTTTGAGAAATTTAGGGAGACTTGTTCAAAATGTTGGAATAATGAATATGGTATTGTTACAATATATATATGACTCGTAAGTTAAATAATGGTAAATACTGTAATAAAATTAAAAACTTTTTAAATTCTCAGATTATAAGTAAGTTTTGTTTTTAATGGAAGTGTTTCCATTAAAAACTATCATAATATGATCTTTTTAAATCTATTGGTATACCATAACTAATTCAATTAACACAATTGTATCTTCGGGAACATTGCGGGCTTTTGGTATTTTAAAATATATTATATAATCAGGGAATACTTAAAAAGTTTTATACAAGTAAATTTTTTTTTCATTGATGGTATAAGTTGGTAACATATATATTTTTCTTGTTATATTATTATTTCAACTGTAGTTCCATCTCTCATAAAAAAAATATTTGTCTTGATTACTACCCAAGTGGAATATTTGTTCTTTTGAACTGTATTTTCCAACTAAATGAATAATGTTAATTCTGTTTTTCTGGTAGTACTCTAAATTGACTGCATCCATCGGTGCAATGAGATCTCCCACATTTCTTAGTCTTTTTTTGTTCAAAATCTGTATTATTATCTACTTCCAAGTAAGTGAGACAGGCTTTATCCAATGATCTTTTATTTCTTATTGGTGTGGCTATAAAGTCGTTGAACTGTGTGTAGGAAACATACTCATTAGCACTGATCTTCTCAGTAGTTGTATCACTGTCTATGTGTTCTTTAATTTGATCTTCAATCCAAGAACTCATTAATGCATTTCCACATATATCCATTGTTTATTAATAGTGATATAATTTTGGATATTTAAAATTATGTGAAAAGTGATTTAGCACAATTACACATAAATTACCACAAGTTGCTTGATTGAAATTTGGAATTCTATTATCGTTAAAAAAAATATTACTTCCGAGATATGCTATTAATTGTCGGGGTGGATTTCCACCAAATGAAACAAAATAATATTTGTTGTTTGCTATTTTCCAATAGCATACCCAGTGTGTACCAGAGGTTGTCGAAACATCTAGATTAACAATCCCACATTCATTATCGAGTGGCGTGTTAAGTAGCCCATCGATCATAAATACACCCCGTAAATTTTTAATGTTTAATTTTTTAACTATTTTATCAATATCAAAGTTACTGAGTGGAGTTACTTTTCTTTACATTCTTACCCCACTTAACGTTCTTCAATCCTTTCCCGTATTCCTCTATAGCTAAATTATGTCTGTGTTGTTCTTCCAATTCTTGGTTTTTCTTCTTAGCATTAATTACTGATGTAGCGATAGATGATGCACCACCAGCTAACGCTCCTAGAGCTCCAAATGCTACAAAAATTAACGGTAAAAATCTACCCTTGTGAACTGTCAGACAATTTTCAGTATTCATTTCTTTGGACATTTTATTAAGTCGTGGAACTGAAATTGTGACCATCATCCCTTTACCCTCCTTTAATTTCTTGTTTTTACCTTCCAGTTGGTCTTTCGTTAGGAAATAATCAATATTCAAACCCTTCAAGCTGCTAGATGGGAACTTGAAATACTTTTTTACTTTCATTTATTATAACAAATATTTTATCATTTAATTATAATTCCCCAAACAAGCTTACGTTTAATATGCATCGCAGATCCAGTAACACCAGCCCACAATCTCTCATTGAGATTAGCATCTGAACTTAACAATCTTTTGAACACTTTCTCTTCTAGTTCTTTGTCAGCTAAATGTCTTTCAACTAGATCATTATGATGATGATAAGCTATATCATGTTCCATTGCAGCCGCATTTAGTGGATTAATGGGTTTATCACCACTCTCATTCTCTCTTTTAGTGTAGTACCCAGACCTAAGTATTGATAACAAGGTGCATGCAACTCAAAAGCTGGTGAATTTATTATATCATTGAGTAACCCTTTTCTATGATGCCCCGACTCCCAAAAAGTATATGGTATTGTGTTTAACATTCTTATCAGATATGGTATACCTTTTGGATTACAAAGTCACTAAACTTGCTGGTGAGCATATTCATTATTCCAACTTATTCATTGTAATATTTATCATTTCCAGCATTCTCTTCGCCATAAAGAACGAGAAGTCGATCAATAAGCATTCTAACATCCATTCATATGTATTCTTTGGGATAGTCTGCATATTTCTTTATACCTTTCCTTCTTTTAGGCGAGGGACGTTTATTTTTTAATCGAATTGTAAATAGGTTTAACAATCATTTTCCATGTATTCCCTTTACTCGATTTTGCCGTTCCCAAGTTTGGATCATTGTTTTGAAAAACTGTGTTTGCATCTGCTAGGATACGACTATAATGTTCATAGTCGGTTGCAGTGTAGTCACATTCTGTTACTTTCTTATTAGTTGGTAATTTCATCAAACCATCAGTTCCAGTGTATGTCCGGCCTTTTACAGTAAATTTTTCATTGATGAATGTTACTTTGCTATCACCCAAATACACTCTACCTTTATCAGCATTTAGACCAAAAACATCATCTTTGCAGTCAATTAAAAAATCGGTCATTTTCTTAAAAATTAATGTTATTTTGTTGTTAGTTAATCATGAGATATCAGTTTTCAAAAGCCCCTTTGCTTCGTCATAGTATTCATTGTCATTATCAAAGCATTTAACGCCATTGTCATAACATTCATCACCATAGCATTCATCGTCATTGCATTCATCATCTTAGTGTTCATCGTCATAGCGTTCATCGGTACCTGTTTTATCAAACACTTTACTTTAAAAAGATGTTTCTGTTGGTGTCTGTAGGTAGTCTAAATTCTTAACAGTAAGTGGAACAAGTTCATTTATTAAGTTCTTATTCTTATTTGTTTCATGTCCAATTTTTTGTCCCAAAAATTTTCTATTGCATCTATCAATGGTTGATCGTGTTTTTTTATTTTTATCATATGTATCTTGGTAAAATTTTCTAAAAGTTTTAAACTTTTCAATTAGCTGTCTTCTTCTCTCTATATTCTTATCTATATTTTTTACAATTTTTTGTTGATCCCTTTATTATATAAATAAATAAAATGAACAATGGTAACTTAAATGTACACTGTCTCAAAAGTATGAAAAATACACTAAGTTCATATGAACTTACAAATAATAACAAAGTATGAATTAAATGTGTTTGTAGATGCTGTGTTACCAATAACTCGATATTCACTGGTGGGGGTATATAAACGATATTGCAAGTGAAATTAAAAAACAAATGCGAAATAACTTCCCCAGAAGAACTGTTCTATCTTTTGGCATCGATGATCTTTGGCAAGCTGATTTAATTGAGAATTCTGGATCTTTAAAAGGTATACATAAAATTAACAAATGGTTTAAATACATGTTAACTGTGATAGTTTTTTTTCCAAATATTCATGGGCAATACCAATCAAAGATATAACTGGTGAAAATGTTACATTATCATTTAAAACTATTTTGAATGATTGCAAACCCATTCATTTACAAACAGACGAAGGGAAAGAATATTAAAATTAATCATGTAAGGTATTAATGGCCAATAAAATCATAACCCACTATAAAACATACAAAGAAAAGAAAGCTAGTGTTGTAGACAGATTTAATAGAACATTGAAGGAGAAAATGTGGAAGATATTTACTGTGCAGTGAAACTATAAATGGGTGGCTATATTACCTAAATTAATATGTAAATACAATAACACTGCTCACAGTACAATTGAAATGAAACCACCCATGTGAATGCAAAGCATGAATGTTCTATTCTAATAAACATGCATGGAGGAGAAAGAAAAATGGTTAAACCAAAGTTTACAATAAGAGATAAAGTTCATATAAGTAAAAGTAAAAATTTGTTTGAAAAAGGATATACACCAAATTGGTACACTGAAGTATTTGTGGTGTGTAAAGTATTGCATACAAACCCCACGACATAGAGAATAAAATATAAAAAAATGAACTTACTAAAGATACTTTTTATGAGCCTGAACTGCTTAAGACCAAATACAATAAAGACTACTTAGTGGAACAATATTTGCAAAGAAAATGATATGAGCTGCTTATTAAGTGGCTATATTTTATAGTAGTCATAATTCATTGGTTGATAAGAAATGTGTAGTTGTGTAAAAATGTTTTTTTTTTATAATAAATTGATTAACAAAAAAGTTGAAAGTTATGAGCATTAGTCATTTCCGCCAAACAATCAAACAAAAAATAATTTTAATGAATACAACATGCGCATTGAGTTCGATATTCCTATTGGCAATGCATTTTCACATCCAAATGAAACTTATGTATACCAACAGTATAAGCTACCTAAAAAAGATACAAATGCAGATTATGAAAAAACGTCAACTATTGATCTTTGTGAAAATTTCTTCCCATTCCAGTTATCAAGAATGGAAATCTCTAAACATGGTTGTATAATCGAAAGTATTGACAACCCTGGCAACACTTCAACAATGATGCATATATTGCTAGGTTTGGAATCAGAATCAGCATACTTCCAAATGCCAGGGATAGAACTAGGTAAATATGTTAGGAAACATAAGCGTAACAAAATTACCTACCAATTATTATATTTGTTTGGGTTTATGAGAGATTGTAATGAAATATTCTGGAAAGGTGTGTAAAAATCACATTCATTCGAAATTCTAACGATGATGCTTCTTTTTACAGAAGACCCCCAAAGAAAGCCGATGGATCTGATAATAAAGATAATAGACCAGATACTGCTAAAGTTGTTCTTGAGAAAATGGAAATTCTGTGGGCAATTGTTGAATACGATCCTATTTATGGAGACAAAATTAAAGAAAAATTATACAAACACCCCAAAATTACAATTGGTTTTAATTATTGGCAATACAAACTCATTTCAGTTTTATATAAAAGATCAGTCCAATTTAATCCAGTTCGTTATGCCAGACTTTGTTATTGTTGGTTTTCAGCAAAACAGAAAAGAAGATCCTGTGCAATACACACACGGTTCAATGTTTGACTCTTGTTTTGTCAAAAATATTTCTATTAAGAATGGGGGGAATTAAGTGTTTCCCAAAGAGAATTGGAATTTAAACATTGATGATAAAATTTTCGATAAGATATATATTGCTTACACTGATATTAGAATTTCAAAGACTAAACTAGATACCCCTTATCATAATAATGAACTGTGCTTCATCTCTTGGTAATTTATTGTCAAAAGACTGTTGTATGTTATTGATTGTTCTTACAGAAATACCGCTATTGTAAAAGATCGAACTAATCTGAAACTTACAGTTGATTTTTATAAGCCAATATTGGCTACGAAAAAATTGTAATGTAGTACTAGTAAGCCAAAGAAACCTAATTTATGATGTTAAAAGTGAAAGAATCACTGAAGTCCAATAGAGCGCAAACAGGTATGGTTATTATGGTTAATTTTTCAATTTTGTAGTGCCCCCATGGTAGTGTATTAATGCCATCTTTAAGAATAAATCTTTTATCATCTTCGGAACTTAATGCTTTTTTCTCAACTCAATTGTATAGAGTTCATGTTTCTTACTTTTAATAAGATTCATACTTTTGTACAACATTTTTTAAATCAAACAAACACTTTTTGTAGTCACCAAAACTAATCTCATTTCTGACTACAGTGTTTCTCATACCCTTTGCTCTTTTCTTAACACGACCTTCCACATTTATTGCATAAATTTTCGATTTCAATCCTATAAATTCTTCCATTATTTTCCATTACAGTCATCTTACATTTTGCCAATAATATTTCTGTTATCTAATGGTATACCATATGGAATATCTTTTTTATAGTCAGAAGTATCAAATTGATCGATCATTACTTTCATGTCTCTGTAAAACTCTGATGTTTTTATATAATAGATGCATGAATCAGTATCTTGGTAGCACAGTTCAAAATTTTTCCCTGACTTTGGTTTCAATTTATTGTAGTGAAAATCGTACATTAAGACTTTCGATAGATCGAGTATACTCATTCCAACATAAATGGGTTTGTTAAAGAACAGCTTTGTTTTAATCATATGAACTGCAACCAAAGAGTTAGTAAATATAGTTCTATCTTTTAAGTTTGGTTTAGCCATTAGTTTATCCATTTGCTTAGAACTTGTGCACAACCGTATACCCACTCTGTTTCTAATATTTTCTATTGTTTTTCCAAAAACAGAATTGTTCATTAATTTATAGAAATCTTTTTCAAAGTCATTTGTAGACTTTGTTCGCATATTTGTGTTTAGATCAATATAGGCCTTGAGCCAATCTGATTGATCAGACTCCAGAACTCTATGAATCTTTTTCAACTTCATTCCAAGAGATAGATATTGCTTAAGATTTACATAGTGTAATACATATTTTTCTTTATCATACAGAGTTGTTAAGAGTTTGGGATTTTTTAAACCTTCTGGTGTTTTATTCTCTGGTGACACTGGCAGATCGTTGTGGAGATCGTGTAGTTCATGTGGGTATTCCAAATCAACTTCCAATATATAACCTTTTCTAGAATCATGTTGTATTTTTGTTACATCTATATATGTATTTCTCCACTTAAACCCACCATAAGGTAAATACTGGCTCATAGCCCATCCATATAAGTTATTGGCATACAGATATGTAAGATAAAAGATTTCCTTTGTACTATCATAAGCATTCAAATATTTATTATTTGCTTTAGCTTATAGCTTACAACATTGTGAAATTCTACCACGAACACCTTTTTCTATCATCAAAATCATGTCGTAATCTGTTAATAATTCTAGTTCAATTTTAGTATGTTTGAGCATAGCATCCCACGCTAATCCTGGGGCTGTGAAATACCATGCTGGATCTCGCGTATATGTTTTGAGACATACATCTCTAAAATTGTCCCTGAACTACAAACATTTTTGGTAAGATAGAGTTCTGTAGTAATATTCAATGATTGGGGTGTTTTAGTGTGTACGTTGCCTGCCTGTCTACTACAAATTTTACATAAATTTGGCGCTGTACGCAGGGTCCAAATCTAGATCAAGTGTTGTTCCATTAACACCTGAATATCCTGATGATGAATAGACAGTGGCGGACACAATACGCAAGTGAGATGGGGGAAATTACACAGACTGCCATTTTGGTAGGAAACACAGTAAACACAGCTAGTTCGGCCCAGGATGAATTAGCCCAATAATTTCTTCAGCAATTTAAACAAATGATAGAGAAACCATTCCAAGAGCTAAGCGAACACATGGCTGAACAGGCTAGCAAATGATAGGAAAATATGATACGCGAATTTAAAGAACACATTACTGAGATGTTCAAGGGAAGGTCTCAGGCATTTCAGAAACTGGCCAAAGAAAACCTGGAACCAATAAAAAAATTCACCGCGCAGAAAAAAAGTATGTTAATACGGATTCTTCAGAAGTTGTATTTATTTTGTTCTAATTATAGAGCAATGAACAAATTCAGGGATAGACCCAGAAATTTAGAAAATCTAAACACTAAACAATTACAGGGGCAGGTTTAGGAAATAAGCGAATAATCCGAACTCAACACGCAAACCTCAGCTAACCCTACGAGGAATGTAAATTCCTGGGGGCGACATTGATTCTGAACTGAGCTCACCGAACCAAGCCGGGCTCGTATCAACCACAACACAACCTATCACTAGGCGCACACACGAGTATCATGGCACACCGTCCATCGAGCTGCCTTAATCACGGGAAAGGTAGAATGGATAGTAAACAGGCAAATAGGGAAGCAGAGAGACATGGTCAGCTGGAAAGAAACTCGCCTTTGTATCCAGGACAGCAAGACAAAGAATTTCGCACACCGCTTAGGCACGAACAGGGTCCAAGAGCAAATGTGCACCAGCCGCAATATTATCAAACATAACAGAACTAATATAAAGGTTATCGTAGCGATGGCCAACACTCATATCGAGGCCGTTAATATTATTACCGCAAGAGGTACAGCAAGAGAAGGAAATACCGCGACACTAGAGATTCCGACAGCGACCAAGAAGGTTATCGATTGGAAGGCGAGAGAAGCCACAGAGAAATAAGATGTATAGAGTTCCAGCCACCTCCACAGCATGTTTCACTCAGATAAGGCCAACAAGGAAACACCGGAGAAAACAATAACAATTTTCATAGGCCAAAGTCACCTGGTAAACTGAGGCTAGGGCCTAAACAACCAATGCAAGGGGGCAGTCAAGGTCAACCTCCGCCGGTACAAGCTAATCACAGTACACAAATCTAGCATCCTAACCCTATGGAAATTGTTGACTGGTCAGCGATCTGCGGTGTTTTACTTCACCAAGTTGTCATTGCTCACAAATACAGAACAAAACTATATATCTGCAGAGGAATTGCACGAAGGGATCGCCTGTACTGTGAAAAGCAGTTCAATTATTGCAGCGGAAAGAAGACATATAAACAAGAAGTTATCTAAGTTGAAAAAGTATCAGCCGAAACAGTTAGTGCTTATAAGAGCAGTGAAAAGTTAAATATATAGCAGAAGTGGTAGGGCGAAGGGGATCAGTCGTCTACTGATAGTCAAACGAATGTGGGTAATTGGTCGAACGGGAGAGACTTAAATTACGAAAAAACCGACGACAGTAACGTATAAAAAATGACGAACGAAAATATAACAAGGTAGCCTCCTATAACAAATGACGATCGAAAAAACCATTATGGCAGTCGAACGCAGACAGCCTACCAATACGGCGGTCGTGAAGCTTACCAATATGGCTGTCGTGAAACCTACCAACATGACGGTCGAACACAGGTGAGAAACAGCAGCTTCACCTACCAAGATGGCTGTCTAACGAATATGAAAAACAGCCGTTACGCCTACCAGTATGGTGGTCTAACGAATGTGAGATCTTAACAAGATGGCCGTCGTTACGCTTACCAATATGGCTGTCGAATGCAAGTAAGAAACAGTCATTTCGTTTATCAATATGGCGGTCGTGACGCTTACCAATATGATAGCCGAACCCAGTGATAAACAACCATGTCGCCTACCAACTTGGCGGCCGTGACGCCTACCAAAATAGCGGGCATGACGGAGTATTTTTCAGCAAATAGTTGAAATAATTTAAAAATAATATTTAATAAATTCTTAATAATACATTTAGAAAACAATTTTTTATTATAATCTTTTTTATAATTAAAAAAAATGGAGCAAATGTTAACGGTCTTGAGTCAAGGGTCAACGGCCAAATGCCACTGGCTCCCAATATGGCTGCCGGGTGACTGAAATTACAGAGCTGGAACAGCTCCGAGTTCCGGTCCCCTGTTCCCTTGTGTCAGAATGGAAATAATCCTACCACTAACAGCTGTACTTAAGCCCTTTGTTCAAAGGAAGTTGCGCATTATGGCACCAAAAAGATGGCATTTTTCTTCACGACTTTAGATTTGACTCAGACATTTTTTAATGAACGTTTTGGAAACTCCATAAAGCTCGGACAGTGACAGGTTTGAAAGGTCAAGGATTCTTGAATTTATTGCTGGAGTTCAACACTCAAGTTCGAGAGTCAGTGTTTTCAAAGAATTTATAATTTTCTGTCGCTGTCCTTAACTTTTTGCAAACAAATGTCCCAGCATAAGTCTGTGCTAAAATAATTGAAGAACTAAGGTTAAATATTAAGACAATGAGGGAGGAGGATTTCATAGTGTTGCACTTGATGCCAATGTCTGCGAAGGGGAAGAAATCTAAAGGAGCGTCACGTATGTGCTGAATTTCAGAAATTAAGATGTAAACGTCTTTGTAATGAAGTTATCATAATATTGTTATTAACTGTAGACGGTAAAATGAGCACTTTTGAAAGCCCTGCTTAAGATATACTTGCATGCACGATGTGTATTCTCCCGCCTTTTGGAAATTAACATTGCCATGGGTCTCATCACTTTATTTATGCGTCGGTCAAACGAAAGTGTGAAATTATTAGAAGAGTAAATATTCTACAAATACATTAATTTTTACATTTAGATTCTTAAAAAAAAAAAAAAACAGAAAGCGAAAAATATATCTAGTTATTACAAATGGTTATCTAACACTATTTATTCGACGTAAAGACTACGTTCCCTCCTAATTCGCTGGGCGCATGTCACTCAGTGCGCCCGTTAAAATATGTTCAGGCAGGGGCAGTGACTTTTTTCTATGGCTATTTTTTCGAAAGTGTTCACTTTATCGTGGACTGCCTTTACAACAGCAAACGTTAACCCAAGGAGACACAGTACACTCTAAACACTGAGCTGCCCAGAAAGGCACTGAAGTGGGCGAGTTATCAATATTTTTTTGTCCCTTAAAGCCGGACAATACCGACTTTAGTTCGTAAAGCCAACTCATGGAAAAACTATTGTACGAAAAATGTTCTGATGTTCTGCAAACAAATTGGACATTCTTAAATAACGCCCTCGCCCACTTCCCATGCTGTTAGAATTATTGGGGTATGGAGAACAAATACGAGAGCGCTTTAAACCTATTGACAATCTTCAGTTATTTTTCTTACTGAATTGTGATGTGTTGGACAATCACAGTAAGAAAGTCCCAAGAAGTGACGTAACATTTCTGGAGAAATACTATGGCTCATTTTTCAACATAGTTTACTTAAGGCCTGGCTTCACCATGCATGGACGTATAGGGAATCAAAGGCTAAATTTGGTCAAACATCGCTCAGTCGTTTTTTGTGGTAGTATTTTCAACTAGAAATTTTTTTGTTAGAGATTGAACTCCTCTAGATTTGTAAACCTTCCACATTTTAATTTTATAATTTCAAATGTAAGTTTTCATTATTTAATAACATTGTGACATTTTATAAATAATGAAAAAAATCAATTTAAAATTTAAAAAATGTAATTTGAATGTTTTACAAGTGTAGATGTGTTCAATAAAAAAAAAACATATACTAGCACGAAAATTACTGAGATATCTTTGGCCAAATTTAGCTTCTGATTCCCTATATGGCCATGCATAGTGAAGCCTGGCCTTAAAGGCTTAACTGAGTGTCATACACACCTCATTTGAATTCAATGACAAAACTGCTTGAGACTGCTGCATTTAATGCATTTGAACAAAGCGTACTTAGGCATGCCTGGATTATTCAGATTTATCAAAATGATCGTAGGTATTCCAACTACGACATAATTTGCAGGACGCTCATTTTCTGCATTTTGGTGCACATACGCGTACTTTATATCGACACAAAGACAAGAAAGGCTGACATCCATAGATTCTTTGTCAATTGATAAAGCACTGCTCGAATAAAATAAACAACAGTCTTCTTTTCATGACAGTGTCATTGACCACTTGTTCACAAGTATGTCAAAGAAATATAATAGCATCGGGAATATACAATTTTATCTGTTTAACTAATTGTGTATAGAATTATAAATAAAAATATTTTGGTTCAATAATTTACTGTTTTGCTTATTACATTCTCCAAATCAGTTTTTGGTGTGGTTTTGTCCGTGTTCAATAATATTTCTTGTGCATAACTCACGTGCGAACCTACGGGCAGAGATGTGTTTTTTTAATTTAAAAGGAAGTTTCCATTTTAAAACAAAATAAACAGAAAAAAAAACAATAGAGAGCGTGCCTTATATTTCAATTCAGTATTTATCACTTGCGAATACATAGTTACCTAGTTGAGTTAAGATATTTTGGCTGCTCTTAACAACGAGGTCTTGAGAGCAGATGAGGGTAAAATGAGGTGAGAATGGAGCAGCACCGGAATTCAAGGGAGGGGTGAAACGTGAGTTCCCAGAGAAAACTCGCCGACCAGCGGCATTGTCCAGCACGATTCTCACTTGCGAAAATCCGTGAGTGGTCCAGCTCGCCTTGGTGGAAGGCGAGTAGTCTAACCGCTCAAGTACAATGGCCCCAGAGCTACCTAATATCTGGCGAGAAGTACTACCTGCATATCAACAATAAAGGTTTTTACTACGTTGATTCCGCAGGGGCAGACCGCAACCTTGTCATGCAGTAGTGTTCGGCTGTACAGTATCGACAGAGTTTGCAGTTTCCTAAACACTACGAAATTATTCGAAAATTTACCATACCAAGTGTATACGTTTAAAGACTGTTCTCTATAAAGTGAGTACTATAGAAATGAATCTTAGAAAAAAGTCACTGCCCCTGTCTCCAAGGGGCTCACTGAGTGGCATTCTCCCAGTAAAGTTGGTAACGATGGTGGCCAAGAAGTTCCATATTTTAATGTGGAATAAAAAGTGTTAGGTAGCCATTTGTGATAACATAAAACTATTTCCCTCGCTTTTTGTTTTTTAATGCATCGAAGTGTAAAAATAAGCAGATTTGTAAAGTACTTACTTTGTTGATATTTTCATGGTTACATTTGACTGAGGCATGAATATAGTGATGAGGCCCAGGACAATGTTAATTTTTCATAAGACGGAGGAATGCATAACATGCATACAAGTAGATCATGAACATGGCTTTCAAAAGTGCTCATTTTACCGGGAACAGCCTTTAGTGAGAAAGCAGGAATGGTAATTTTTCCCCTTATACGTACATTGTAGCGTTCCTACATGTGGGAAGTTCCAAACTTTGTATAGTGCCAACGCTGAACCTTCCTATATATGCAGCTAAATGTGTGGTATTATTTCCATATAGTGTATCGGTTAAAACATTCCATTATCGTTTAGGAAGTTTACCGGGATTTTTTTTTGCAGTGTAGGATTTGTTTGAATATGGCTGAACGAGTTAACTAACATGTTTGAAATCAGCATTAAAAAAATTTCACCCGTGTTTATACTTTTTGGAGAAGGCTGAGCGTGTATCATAAAATACCTTTAGAATTAGTACTTGTGCTCATTTGCAAGGTGTAACAAAGTTTTCTTGAAATTTTCCCAACTATTCAGAGGTTACGGGGCCGGTGTTATGCGGTAAAATTGACTGGCGAAAGTGGGGCGTGGCTTTACAATGAGACAAACTCTTTGACACAACGTACAATGACAATGACGCTTTGCAAGATTTAGCAAACAACCGCTTTGAACTTTGCAATTTATAGTTTTATTACCTCAATTAACAACATACACGTGCGGTTCACCCCAATCACTGGTAAAAATTTGTTTTAACTTGACGATCCCAAATAAATACCTAGTTACGTACATATTTATATGGAATACGGTCAGTAATATAAAGTAACTATAAAATTCACAGTTTTAATACGATTCAGAACACAAAAGTAATATGCTACCGAACTTGTGTGATGAGTCTGGGAAATAAGACAATTAGAATGTACTAAATGCAGGCCTACGCGGTTATTTGCAGGGCTCGTGATATTGTGGTTTTCGTACTTCCAAATAAACGCACTGGAAAACAACAAAAGTTCTCTCATCTAAAAAATGCTCACATAGTTACTATAAATGTTGAAACGGGTAACTAATGCTATCATAAGTGTTAGAAGTGGGCTGAAATAAGGAGATTGCTTAATTCAATGTCATTAACATACGTTAGTTGTGTGAAACATCTGTAACAGTTTACACGTTGTATATTAAACCTAAGAATTGATAGCCAAAGTACTAAGTCTTGCGCAAATGTAAATTTCTAGCGGAAAAGTGAAAATTAGCTGAGCGCTGCTAGTCAGCTGTTAACTTCGTGTCCTGTGTTAGCTAGCACGTCCTGCCACCTAGCCTAGAATGTGGAGCACCAAAACAAAACATTTTCCAGTCTACTCGGTAGATGGCGGCAGCAGTGCCCAACTTGTAGGGCGGTGCTTCTAAAATCAATACGAGGGCACGGCTGTTTGCGAAGTCACAGAACACGATGCCTTCATTTCTCCCCCTAGTGATTTATTTGTTCAGTGTAACCAATGCCTGTGCTGCAAACGCAATTGACGCAACGGAAATGGTGCGTACGCTATCACACTCCTCTGATTTTTAATTACGCGGGATTGCGACAGGAACTGTTTAGATTCTTTTGCGAGTTATAAGAACGGGTTGAAAGGAATATATTTTATTCTTGGAAAAAAATTGGAAAAAAATTTATCGTTTTTAGTTTTTATCAAATGCACAAAACTGGTTAATATGGACTATAATCAAACATTATCAGATTCGTTAACACTTTAAGAGAGTTCAGTGTTTAGCTCAGATACGTCAACTTCATAACCAAATTTTCCTTAAAGTTAAGCTACGCCACAAACTGCACAAAGAATTTTATTTAATTTTTGTCTGAAATGCGAGTTCGACGGAAATGCTTCATACAGATGTGGAAAATGGTAACAATTTAATCAACCAGTATAGGCATATGTTTGTAATTTCCAATGAACGTATTTCTCTTATTCCAAAATGCTTGTGTAGAAGTTCTGATAAATATAAAAACTATAATAAACGAACAATGTGCAGGTTATTACGAAAAATGTAGTTTCACAACTCTCCCGCATATTAAGGAATCGTTGCGACATATGATATATGTATTTTGATTAATTGAGTAAGAAATCATTATTTCAAGAGATAAGTATTTTTTGTTAAATAAGTAAATGTACACGTAAACGTGATACAGAGCTTCGAGGCAGAAACACGTCGGCGGGAATGTAAAATCATGAAAGAAATTATAATTTAATTAGATATACATGATGTGACTAAATTCCCGTTACACAATGTAAGGGCTTGTAGTGGGGATCAAGACGGTTACGTTTTGCATAGAAACTTATGTGCGGAAACGTACCGTTTCTCCGTGACAAACAAAATACTACCAAATTACATGTTGACCTCTCCCACGTATGCAACATACTGTACGTTGTTTTTCTTCAGGGTTCACTTACAAGAAAGGCTCGTTGTGACGACCAGCGACGTCTACACAAACACGGTACCTACTTACCATGTCCTGGTACACACGATCACAAATATCTGGAAGTCCAAGATCCGTTGCAGCCATAATTCACGCCAACAGGCATTCCTCTGATTCCACAGGGGTCTCGTAAATTACACCCTTCATGTGATCCCACAGGAAGTAGTCTAGTGGAGTCAAGTCGGGTGAACGTGCAGGCCAAGCGACGTGGTGAATAGGTCGAGGTGGCCGATTGCTTGGCCTGCACGTTCACCCGACTTGACTCCACTAGATTACGTCATGTAGGACCACGTGAAGGGCGTAATTTTTCGAGACCCCTGTGGAATCAGAGGAATGCCTGCTGGCGTGGATTATAGCTGCAACGGATCTTGGACTTCCAGATATTTGTGATCGTGTGTACCAGGACATGGTACGTAGGTACTGTGTTTGTGTAGACGTCACTGGTCGTCACATCGAGCCCTTCTAGTAAGTGTACCCTGAAGAAAAACAACGTACAGTATGTTGCAGACGCGGGAGAGGTCAACATGTGATGTGGTGGTGTTTTGTTTGTCACGGAAAAAAGGTACGTTTCCGCACATAAGTTTCTATGCAAAACGAAACCGTCTTGATCCCCACTACACGCCCTTACATTGTGTAATGGGAATTTTGACACATTCTGTATATCTCCTCGAAAAACGGCTATGGATATGTGTAAGGACCTGCAGGAAGTTTATATAAGGATATGGCATGTCAGAGTGACCAGGCGAAGTACATGTTTAGATATCAGTGGCCTCACAACCCAGTGGTTTTAAAGCCTGTCTGTCACCCAGCAACAAACACGCACCCTTATACATACGGGCACGACGTCGTACGTTCACTGTGAACTGAAAGATTTCTAAAAGTCTTGTTAAATTTCTTCTGTCGGCCAAATGCGTGTCGTTTGGTTTTATGCGAAAGCCAACATCACTATGACATCTACAGTTTTTTATGCATCGCTCAAATGATAATTTGAAAGTAATATGAAGTTTAAAATATAGTCCACAGCGAAGCGAATTCAAATTCCGAGATATTCTATACAAATCTTAACGTTTCACTTTTATTAAGATCTTTTGACATTGGCTGTTGACGTTAAAGTGAGTACATTTAAGGCCCTTTCAATAGGCTGTAACCTTTAATAAATATATTTCATTACATGTTCAGACGTTAAATTTTGAGAAGAGTGAAATCTATACATTGTATTTATCACTCACATGACAGTGGTTGTATTAAAAAGTGGCCGAAAGATGAAAATTGACTAAAATTTGGTTTTGTATAGGGTTTTTTTTTTAACGTTCCCCGGTTTTATGCTTGAAAGTTTAGCAGGGGATGGCTTACAGACTTACTTATAACCTGACTTAAATTAACGCCTGTGCCTTACACGGGATTCGAACCCAGAGCCTCCCGCACCCCAGATCGGTAGTGCACCAAACGACTGCGCCACAGGAGGTCGGCAATATTGACTAAAAGGAAAATTTTTTGCAATGCCTTAAAAAGTGCTCACTTCACCGTGAACAGCCTATAACAACTTTAAGTAGTCTTCTACCAGCGATGGCTAGAAAATGTGTATTTTTTAATTACTGCAATAATGGGTGAGGGATCTTTTCGGGTTGATATCAATAGTTATCATTTAAATCACAAAACAGTTGCAGTTTGAACTACGTAATTTAACCTATCGTAGTAGACAACTTCTCTCTTGTATCAACCGATGTGCAGTGCACGAGATAGGGTTATTTTAATGCCCAATCTAGATCAAATTACCAGCCCGGGCACTGTACGTATTCATGTTGAAGCATCCGCAGGGACTAAATGCCGTGGGGCTCGGTTGGTGTTGGAACGTAAATATGAAGTGGATATATTTGGGCAACTCTTAACATCGAGATGTAGAAAGCCAACGAGGGTGAAGTGAAGTGAGTGTGGAGCAGCGCCTGAATTCAAGGGCGAGGGGGAAACAGGACATTCCCGAGAAAACCCGCCGACCAACCGCATCGTCCGGGACGATTCCCACGTCTGAAAGTCTGAGAGCGACCCTTCTACGAATCGAACCCGGTTCGTCTTGGTGGGAGGCGAGCGATGTAACTGTTGCACCGCTACGGGCCCCATTCTATGTGGAATGATTCTTGAGTGTATTATCGGGACCAACCACCAAAACGCCTTGGAAACAATCATGTTACGATGACGTGGACGCCAACAGGTCCAGTCCATATATTCACAGCGAATATCAACAGTAAATTATATCTGTAAATGGTCCTGTCATCATAAAAATTGACGGTTTTGGTAGTATAGTCGTTTGCAATAACAATGTATCACGTGATGATAACCCTTGACTCAACATTATTATCACAAGGCTTTAACATAAATCAATCCATTATTTCGACAATGTGTAATAAAACGTAGCTTATGGCAGTCCTGTTTTGTTTCTAGCTTAAATTAAATTGCTTTCGTGGTATAAACAGTAAGTATTTTCAGGTTCCTTTATAATACCTCAATTTTATTGGCACGTTTAAATAAATATTAAGATCAGGCGTCATGCTCGCACATCTTCATTCCTCTGCTTTGCTATAAACATAACATTCCACTGTGAAATTATAAATATGGAAAAACACTTATCACCTCACGCATATGACGAGAATGTAGATAAAGACTCGAAATGAATTGCCTAAAGAAGCGGTTAATATTAAGACTCACATTTCCCTAAAAAAAAAAGTACCATTCGTTTAATATATACCGCACATATATACAATGTCTGTTAAGGCTGATTTAAGATCTCAATTAAGCAACTAACTAAGGTGTGAGAAGGATGTGGTAGTCGAATAATACAAGCTTCTTCTTCAAATGAACTGTCAAACGAAATGTTATGCAGTTGAGCCGTCCGGCGAGAAACAAATACAGTGATACTCGAGAGTATTTTAATTTAGGCTGCAAGAGGCTGGACGTTAACTGACCACAAAAATCGAGAAAACTGCAGGTATCGATGTGTTATGGATAGGAGCACCGTTTTTGCCAATCTGGGTGTATTTTATAACTTTTCATATTCGGTTTTGAATCAGGATTGGATAATGTTTACTGTTATTCTTCTGAGTGTGCACATATAATATTCAAGTCAGGCCGGCTTGGAATTTTTTTTTCATAAAACGGTTGTCCATAGTTTGGGCATGTCTCGCAGTTGAAAAGTCAGGAATGTAACTGTACTAGAAACATGAAATGTTTAGCACAAAGTGACAGATCGATTGGAAAGTCGATCAAGTCGAGCAAGTTCAGAGGATGTTACAAGATAGAGGTGACTTAAGGAGGTGGATGATGAGTCCCCATCTGGGCGTAACAAGAAGAAACGACCAAGGCTAATGGGAAAAAGAGTTGTAATGGAAGCGATGAGAGCCAGATTACTTTGCAAGGGTTAGTAGGAAGATGGGAGGAAAGGGAAACAAGTTTTCCAAGGCAACGCTGTGACGTGGAGAATCCTTATAAACAAAAATTATATTCATGTTAAAACATTTCATTTAGTTAAATTATAATTTATTTTAACTATTAAAAGCATGACTAAATTGCTTCTTTTTTATTTCAAACACTATCTAGACTCATTTTCTTTTTTACAGTTTTGCCAATATCTGTACGTGAAATAACATTAATTGTGTGTAGAAAGTTACGCCTGGTATGTAGTTATTGCTGCTCGGAACATGAATATTTATGGCAGGGCGACACCGTAGAGCATTTGTTATAGGCGGACATAGTTCTAGTAAGCCTGCTGGTGGAGGGCCGGCAACTCACCGATGACCTACCGTGGGCAGCTAGTTCACGCTAGTTGATGCTGTTACGAGTGTTGTGTTGTTGTCTCATAGCTACCGTAGTCATAAATTGCTTGTATCACTTAATTTCTCATTTATCGTACCTTTTATTCTCTATTACCGAAGGTTCGCGAAATTTTACACATTTACTTAAGTTTTCGCAATTCTTAAAAATAGCGATGAATAAATTACCGCTTTGCTTTCAACAACGTTATACTCAAGTGCTAGTCGAACACTAACGTTGGGAATTTCAATGTAGATGACATATTATACGTGAAGTTATTTAATGATGTGAATTAACATTTCGGAGATACTATTTGTCGTAGAGACTATTACGTAGGTTCACGTACTACTACTGCTAGTCTTATTGTATTGGGCTCATTCTCTCCCAATTTATAAATGATAGGTACTCAAGTTGATAAAAGTGCAGTTCCAAACAAAAAATTAATGTCTAGCAATACCTGAAGAGATATGGTTTTATCAGTGACTAAGTTACACGTCAGACTGATGCAGAAGAGATTTTGGTCACTGTCTTCATCATTCGCTTGGCAACATTTCTGATTGTGGACCTATCCAAGAACCGAACCCACAGAATCCAAATAACACAGATCGGTGTTCAGAACAGATATCGCCACGTTAAAAGATAAAGATAAAATATAATATAACTACAAAGAAAAATAATTTTTACGTAATCAAATATACATCGATCCCTCCTACTAGCGTCGTAACTAACATTATTAATGACCGAACAGAATAACTTCGTGAGATTATTCCGTATACAAAATCAAGTGGGAAATATACGGGACACTTTTCACCTGAACTGAATACTAAAGGGAGATATGAGCTCTTGAAAATCGGGTATTTAAATACCCGATTTCATAAAATTAGTTACCACTCGTTACATCTATACACAGTATAAAACAAAGTCGCCCGGCCGCGTGTATCTGTGTATTCTGATAAGGCTTCTAAACTACATGTAGGATTTTGATGCTGTTTCCACGACTACTTAGAGAATTCCTTGAGGAAGTTATAGGTGTATAATAAATTAATATTTAATATAAGCATAGTAGAGAAATATCGAAGTTTTCTAATCAAGTTGTAAAAAGTTGCTTTTCGGGCGCTTACATGACTTTCGCTGACTAAACATAAGAGATACACCAAATTAATGTACTACAGAATTGTAGATCTCAAAAAGTTCTACAAAAATTCCGCACCGGCATGTGTTTATCTTTTAAAGATGACACACAGCAACAACTTTAATCTTTTAAAAAATGGGGGTTCACTAACGAAGACTTTTGAACAGCACAGTATTAAGTTAGTTACCGTAAGCATTTAGTTATTATACTTGCTGTAAACCTAAACAACGCCATATTTGTAAATCACACCCGAGCAAGGCTGGTGCAGATCGGTAGTGAAACATTAGTTACATTGGAGGAGCTCAGGGAAATAGTAAAGGTTAAATCTAATATAACCAACCCACGGAACATTATTTAGTTTGAATGGTGTTTAAACAGAACGTCCTCACCTGAATCATGACTCCGAAGGCTAATGACTGTACATGTATTACGGCGGTCGTCCCATTCCATCTCCTGGAGTCTCCATCTCCTCGACCAAAGACATAAGACTGGGTCCGATGCGCCTCCCGCCTTAATATTGGGCGCGTGTTGACTTACAAACTCCAAGGCCTTCCGCCCCGTTGGAGGGAGTTCTTAGTGTTGCGGTTACCGTTGTTATATTTGCGAGAGTGCGATCACCTGATTACAAGCTCATAACAATAACATCGTAAAGTTAATGAACAATGAGTTCATCACACGCGCCAACGAAAGGATTTCTTTGACAGAAACGGGGAGAGGCGTAACTCACCAATCATCTCCTGAAGAATAGCTTGTTTGATAGCAGCCTAATAGATAGGGAGACTTACATTCTATGCAGTAATCCAGGTTTTCCATACACAATCAGACCAAGGGTCAGGTATGCACATATTTATATTCTGGACGAATGAACCCGAAATAAAAAGCTGACTTTTGCTGGTACATTGCAAGAAAATAAAAATGACAGCAACTAGTCCTTTTATTCTTTGGTTTTAAATAACAGATGAAATCATTATAATCAAAATAAATTCATATTTAAAAAAATACGTATGAAACAAATATATCACCTCGTGTACCTAACAATACATTACCTATCTACCAAAAAAATTAAGCAATCCTAAGAAACTGTAAAAGAGTGTCGAGTGTGATAACTGGGGCCAAGCTGACAAATTTTCTTGTGCAGGAGTCAAAGGCGTACATAGGATTTTTCTTTAGGAAGGGACAATATGATTGAAGCTTCGCAGTCGTTGATACGAAGTTAAAAGCAAAATTTACTATACATGCTTAGTCTGAGTATGTCATTTAAAATTGTAAAAATCATAAAGCATATCCTAAACTCAGTTTTAAATAGTTCACATAGTAACATTAAAATAAATGCAATATTATTTAGTTAGCCCAATTTAATCTCCAATCGAATTGACAACTAACGTCAGAACAATCACTAACAAAATACTTGGTTTCGCATCATGGCTGAGTAAGATGTTACGAATAATAAATTGTGGAAAACATTTTAATAACAGTTGTTTGTTCTTTAAAAAGAAATATTTTTACTACAACATTTTGTCAGTTAGTTGATAAGGTTTCAGTTAGAAGACATTCCCATGTTCTAATTATTTTATAAGACTTCCTGTATGCGCCAGTTCAAGTGACGTTCATCTTAGCCTGTAGAGATATACAATCTTTTTATGTATGCATTGCGACTTTTACGCTACAGACATGTTAAAATCCGTGTTAAGATTCTGCACAGTCCACAATTTATGTTGTCATTGTCTAAACTTTTCTCTTTCCCCAATTTTCGGAAGTGGCCGGGACCCAATTGGCCCTCCCCTTAAATAAGCCCCTGCGAAGGTTCCACGTAAGTTACTGTTTCTTTGTAATAATGTATGAGTTGGGCTTATCTTCAACTCCTGTGCATGCCTTAGAAATGGCTTGAAAGCTGCCTACAGGATCGTCAAAGATCATGCGTGCAAACCGCGACTTTAGCGGCTTTTTATGATTACTCGTCCAAAAGAATCATTCTTTAAAAATATAAGGCTATGTATTGAACATTGTTTACATTCCAGCTTCATTGAATCTCGGGTAGGAGAAGTGCTCTAGTACTACAAACACACCCATTTATACACATGACACGCTAATTTTTGTCTATACCCCGTGGTCTTGACAAAATTATAAAATTAAAGCTTAATGATGAAACCATTAAGTTAGTTTTGGCGAACCTGCCATGCTCACTCTACCCAATAAATCCTTAAACGTATTTTTTTGCCGCTCGCAGCCACCTCTTTATTTCTTTACTTTTTTAACATGAAGACCACACAAGAACTTCTGGGAGATCGCCTGCAGCTGCGGGTTATAGGATATTCACGGATAAGTGAGCAATTTTTGAAGTCTTCTCATTTGTATTAATAGTCGATAAGTATATTTTACTGTAACGTAAGAAGTCAATTTCTGAGTCCGGTGAAATATAAATACGGTGTTTACTACTTACAAGGCAATATTTATTTATGATATGCCGGAAGGATAAAAAAAACCGGCTCGTAGAAAAAAATAGTAACTAGCGTCTTAAAAGTCTTCAATTTACCGTGAGCAGCCTATAGCTGTGGAACTCCCCAGACATAGACAACCGGAACTAAGGCCAGTCCCTGGAGATTCGCCAAGACAATAAGCTACCATTTTCGGTTACATCGAAAGAACACCGAGAAAAATATATGGTCGTAGGAACCATCTAGAATGTTATAATAGAGACAGCTATCGGATGGGTTGTAGACACCATCTGAATATCGTTATAGGCTGTTCACGATAAAATTAGCACTTTGGAAAGCCCTGCTTCAGTTCTATTTGTATGCATGTTGCGTGTTATTCCGCCTTATGAAAAATAACATTGCCATGGGCCTCATCACTTTCTTCATGCGTCTATTAAGAGAAGGTGTAAAATTAATAGAAAAGTAAGTATTTTAAAAGTCCGCATATTTTTTACATTTTGACACAATGAAAACAGAAAGAGATAGAAATGTTTATCTAACACTTTTTATTCAACGTTAAGATATGGAACAACTTTCACCTCCATCGTTACCAATTTTGCTGGGCGCATGTCACTCAGTGCGCCCGTTAAAATGTAGACAGGTAGGAGCAGTGGCTTTTTCCTAAGGTTGATTTCAAAAGTGCTCACTTTATCGCGAATAGCCTTCAACATAGATAGTAATTCCAGAAGAACTGTTTGTTGTATATATCTCTATGATTGCATTTGCTACTGTACGAGTGGTTACTACAGCAAAACACAGCGTTGATACTACAAAACAGGTAGTATCTCCAACAGAACAACTTCAACAATACTTGGATTATTTCCACAACAATTAGAAGATTGTAATATCGTAACAGAACGTTCTGTTGCAAGTACCGAAAAGTTCTGTTATCGGTTTTGCGGTTAGCAGCACCAGAATATTCTGTTTGGATATTACAGTTCTGATTGCTGTGGCAATAATTAAAATATTGCTGAAGTTGTTCTGTTGGACATACTTTTTTTTCTGTAGTAGGTACGTAGTTCGCTGCTGTAGCAACCATATGCACAGTAGCAAATACTACCATAACATACAACTAACAGTTCTGTTGGTATTATTGCCTATGTTAACAATACTCAGTACTTAGATGATACCTACAACTCATCAGATGGCTGTCCCTATTTTAACAGTCTAGCTGGTTCCCATAACCATATTTGTTTTCTCAGAGTAACGCCTCGCCACTTTGCTCCTGTACACTCACCTATTCTGTGTCCCGGGAATGTAAATATGGAAGAGCTCCCCTTTTCCCTTTCCGGCCTTATGTTTAACGACCTTGACCCGGGAAGACCTGGGGCGACACGCACCCCGTACATCCCCCTCTTCTATGCACGACGCGTATGAATGGGGAGGGGGTGGGGCACTGGCCCGACAATTTGACGCTCGGTAAAAGGGATGCCGGGGGAGGGGGTGGACGCCGAGATAATGCCGCAGATTAAACCCGTTTCCATAAACGTTTAAGACACTCAAAGTTGATTATCGCATTAAGTCCATGGTAAGGGCGGAGGGTTGGGGAGGGGGGGGGGGTAAGGGCTCAGGCAGGATCCCATTACACTTTTATTCCTCTTTACGTGGGGGTGCGGCTGGATTACCGCGAAAGCTTATTAACAGCCTCGTTCCATAAGCGGTTAAATAATAGAGAAAAGGAAACGGCTGGAGATAAGGCGGGGCACTCGCGCACTAAGGGGCATGTCCCCCGGAGATGGGTGTGAGGGTTGGGGGTGATAATGCCGCCGGCTAAACAAGAGAAGTTACAACATACTTCACGTTTTAGGGTCCCGATGGAGTACCCACTCTTGCCGTCTTCAACAAGAGGATTTCCACCCCTCTTTCACCCTCCAAGCTATACGCCCCTCCCCATCCCCCTCACACAAAGACACGGCGAACCGTCTGGTTATGAATGTTTAATTTTGAGCGGGAAGTCTTGTTACCATGGGGGCGTGGGTTGGGAAGGAGGTCGGTGTTCGGGTGACGTCACTTTCGGTGTCTCCTGAGAAGTTTCCTGTCTCCCCCGCTCCCCCTGTTGTACAACCTGGAGAAAGTGAGAGGACGATAATAGAGTAAGAACATATCAGAGTTATCGCGTCACCCAATGCTTTCATTTAATGATATTCAACATTTAATAACATATCTCATTTTTATGCCAATGATGCAAGGCACACAGCATTTTGAACATGGTGATATATTTACAGGCTGGGAGATATTAAATCGTGGCGATAGGAATAAGTACGCAAGGCTACAATTTTTTTTTTTTTGTGTTTTATACGGGGTAAGTATTTACTGTTCCTGAAACAGGTAGTGCTGATCAAGACTAAATCAAAATTACTTGCTTATAAACACACGTCCAAAAACAATTTTTTTTTTGGTGATGCTTGATAAATGTTTTCCTAAACGTAACATTTCGATAAATAAATAATTTAAAATGGGACATACAGTATGTTGGTTTCTTAACGATATGCAACAGATGAGGTATAATATTGTTACTATGTTTAATTTTTACAAAAGTGTGAAATCTATTGAAGACAAAGATGCTTTTGTGGCGAGTAAAAAATACCACGAGAAATCACTCAGAAGGTTAAACTAAAAGCAAATCCTGCCTTTTTTGATTCCACTAGTATCAAATATAATGCAGTTTGGTCTTTATAACAAGTAATGTATACCTGGAGAACCTAGGGTAAATCTTGGTAATAATATTATTCCTAATCAATTGAATATGAATTACTTATAACCTCAGTGGATGAAATAGCTGCATCAGTGAAATATTCTCAAAGTGTGGCAAAATATTGGGTGAAGAGAAAATAAGTTCCTATTGTATTTAAGTTTGAATGGGTCTCAAGTGATGATGCCCGTGATATTGCATATAATATGATGTTATCTATAAATACAGATTTTTATGGCATGTCAATTAATTTTCTTCAGCAAATTGTATGCTTTGTGCTTTGGCCTCTTACTACTTGTGTAAATTATATTTTATGTTCTGCAATCATTACTCAAAATTTAAAAATATTAAAGGTTGTTTCTGTGTATGAAACGTGTCATATGGACCATCCTTATAGCTTTAGGCCCATTTCTTTGGTTCCAATAAGACAAAATTATTGACACTGTTGTAAAAAATCTACTGACTACTTACTTTGAACATTTTTGTTGGTTTTCTGTACATCAAGTTGGTTTTCATCCAGGTAAATGTACAATAACTGCTGTTAAATCTTTAGTTGAGATGGTTTTAAACTCTTTTAAACAAAATGCTTTTATTGAAACAAATATGTGTGATTTGAGTAAAGCATTTGGTAGTGTATTACACAAGATTTTTTTTTACACAAAATACAGCACTATGGTGTACATGGAAAGGAATTTAACCTTTTATGAAGTACCTAATAGGTCGCAAGAAACCTGTGGATATTGCTTGTAGTTAGTCCATTGCATGAGACGTTAGGATGGTGTACCACAGGGCTCGGCACAGGGACTTAATTTATTCTTGGTGATGATCAATGATTCAACTAATAAAATGAATTATCGAGCAAGTATTTATGCTGATTACTCTGCACTTGCAAGTTGTCATAGCATTTTAGCTGAGTTATTAAAAAATTTAAATTCAAATATGTCTGAGATTATGGAATGTTTAAGTGTAAACTGTTTGCTAATAAATAATGGTAAAACCAAAAGGATTATTTTTAAGTTAAAAACCTTATATTGACTACAATAAATCAATGTTAAAATGTGTGAATTTTTTGGGTGTTTGCCTAGATTGTAAATTATGTTGGGGATACCACAAACATGTTTTAAGCCTTAAATTGTGAAGAGCATAGTTTCTCCTGAAAAGTCTTGGGACATTGATACACAAAGTTAAATATGATCTGCTTATTTTGCCTCCCTACTGAGTATGATGACTTATGTATTGCAGTTGTGGAGAACGTCTTGCCATATTTATAATGTTTCAATGTTACAAAAGAAAGCAATACGGGCTGTGACAAACTCTTCGACAAGAATACATTGTAGTCCACTTTTCATTCTAGTTGAAATATTGACAATTGTAACTCACATATTTCATAACGTGTTTTGTTTGTCAAAAATAATTTGCTATTATTTGTTTTAAGGAAATATTTTCATGACTATTTAGCAAAGAAATAGGAACATAATTAATTAGCATTATACAAGATATGTTACAAATAAGAAAAATTATTTTACAGAATTTTATGATTCGTGCTATGTAAATTAATCAGTGTAATTCATGTTTTACTTCTGTATTGATTTTGAATTGAAATTAATACTGATTTGGCGCGGTAGAGAATTAGCAGAGCGAACCAGTTACACCGTAAGTTCGTCTTGTCATACTCGTTAGTATCCCTTGATTTATAAAACTTTCAGAAATTCATTCTTCCCTAATACTCCATTGAGTTATAATATTTATCTTCCAGACTTGCTTCAATACATGCATAAAACCGGGATGGAAAAATTGCTCGAATACCTTTTAGGACAAGCTTGAATTAATTTCACGTTATGTCTATTTTATTTTATGAAATCAAAGACAGCATATAGGGGTAACTGTTAGGGCAAATGTATGTAGAACAGGAGACACATCCATTTAAAATAAAGTAAAACGTCAGAAGCAAATAAGCTATTTATTACCCCTTCTGGGTCCTAGTCAGTACACTAGGTCTCTGTCTAATGTGTTTACGAGGGGAGGGCCAGAAAAAAAAAAAAAGGAACGTAGCCCAAGACGAACAATTAAGAAGAGGGACTTAATCCAAAATCGAACAGCAGCCACTCATTTACAAAGGATAGCAGGGGTACCCAGAGTCCCCTGATACTATAACGTCAGAAACTATTCCTCCTGTTCATGAGGCACTTGTGAGGGCAGGTGGACGCGCAAAATCGCACACACATGCAACCAATGACAAAATGTTTATAATAAGAAATAAGAATGAAAAATCTTAACGTATAACTAAAACAAGTAATAAAGGAAAACATTATTCATGTAATAGTGAATTAAATAAACCACTCCTGTATCTTTTTAAAAAATAAAAATGTTGGCGATGTTTTAATTTTTTGGTTTGAACATTTATTTTATTTCGAAGGAATAAACTGCTTCAAAAAGCAATTTTTAAATATTATCCTCGTATAAATTATGCTAAATAGTAAATAATAAATTGTTTGGACGACTAAAAAATCAAAAAAATCATAAATTATCAAGGTGATTTAATTGAGTGTATAATCGAGTGCAAAGGGATTTGGGGGGGGGGGGGGGGCTAGCGAGAAGGCGCACCTGTACGAAAAATTTGTTCGACTGCCTTTTCTTCACGGCCAACAATTTCTTTCTTATTTATCTCAACCTAGTAGCATCGTCTCTTTCTGTTCCCAACACGAAACACACTTTTCTAAAACAACATCCTTCTCCCCCCCCCCCTCCGCACATAAAGTTTGAATGACGCAATTTGCGTCATGAACTTCCTTCCTGGGCACCTCTGAGGGAGAAAAGCGTAGTCAATGACGGCGGTAGCTAATTCAATGTGACGATCCACCAGCTCGGAATCCTGTTCACACTCATCGTCTTACTCCTCGCCGATTCACCTCTCGACAGTGATTGGTTCCGATGCTGTGTGTGGACCAAGTTTGCCTCAAATTGCTGATTCACCTCTCGACAGTGATTGGTTCCGATGCTGTGTGTGGACCAAGTTTGCCTCAAATTGCTGATCGCCTTTTCGACACTTTGGACAGTCCACCAGACTCACATTTTGGCCATATTTTGGTGGACTGTGGAGATTGTTTGGTGCTGCACCATGCCAGGAAAATATAATTAATACAAGTTTGTAAATAGTTTGCTGGCATCTTCGGACGGGTGTGGATTTCCTGTACGCAATCTAGTTAAGCGTAATAACGTGCACATTTTTCTCATTTGCAGTTTCTTACACGCTCCCCGGAGGAATATTATACAAGAACAAGCCTGCCTATTCAGGGTAGAACTGACTAGTAACTGGAGGAGAATAAAGCGTAAAAATAAACAGCAATATATTTAAAGTAAAGTAAATTAACTCTAATGACATTATTCAACATATAGGATTGCATACTAAATCAAATTTACCATGCATATGACTGCTAATACAGAAATGCTATTATATACAGTTGGGGAAGTTCAACATGCATTCTATCCTTCCCTTAAAAAAATGTAACAAAACTCTGTAATCATGGTTGTATGGAGGAAAAAACTTACTATATTCAATGTACGTTTATTTCATAATTTTCTGAAGCCCCGCTAAAGTTATATTTTTGGAATATTCCTCTGCCTAATACAAAGATAACTTAACCAAGTAAATATATTTACACCAAAGTGGTAATGAACCGCATTGGTGCACACACTTAGTTTACTACTAATTTGTATGAGAACTATTTCTTACTAGGCATTACCAACATACATCATACGTGGGATGATTGGTTAAAGTTTAAGATTAAAAAGTGGTAATAATATATTGCGAATACACTTATATCAGGGTATTTTCAATACGCGTATGCCGTGATTTGGTGAATTTGAGAAAATATTTCTTTAGAGGTACGGCTCGATTATACGTGGGGAGTTTTGAGTCTAGTTTGCAGGTCATTTAACTTGGTGAATACTTGTGGTGTCTAGTGTGAGCGAGGAGAAGGGAGGAGAGGACGTGCGGAGGAAGAACAGGCTTAGGAAGGGAGTTCGCCAGCGTGGTGTTGTAGAAGGAAGCCGTGGGTTCTGACGGGCCCAGCCGCCAGAGGATAATCCCTCCCACACTTCAGCTCTGCCAGCCGACCTCTCGGAGCCGCCTTTACAAGTCCGTCGCCCGGGGCAACGGCGCGCGTCGTCCTGACACGTGGCCGCCCGCCCGCGGCTTACTTCCCAGCTCCCGAGACTTCTCACGAGGGTTCTCTCTAGAGATGGGCAAACCTGTGAATTGTTCATATAGGCTGTTCAAGATAAAGTGAGCACTTTTTAAGGCCCTCCCAACAGGCATTAACCGCTTATAAATACATCGTATTGCAGTCTCAGGCATTAAATTTTGATGATGGTGAAATGTATACATTATGTTTATTGTTCACGTTGCCATGTTTATATTAAAAAGCAGCTGGAAAATGGAAATTGGATGAAAGGAAAATTTCATAAGGGTCTTAAAAAGTGCTTACATTACCGTGAACAGCCTATATCAACCAGTGATTGTGATTGCTACTTTTTCGGACACGTGATATTTACCAGATACATTTCACAGGCTGTCAATTACTTCTGGTGGATATTGTATTTCATTAGCAATGGCGAGTAAAAACATAAAATGTTGTCCTAACGAAATATTATTAAAATTCTTTTCCGAAACTTCCAATCCTACATAAGAAGTCATCTCAATAGGTGAACAGATAACCACGATTGTCTATAGTGTAACTAAAGTGTTTAGTTACACTATAGGCATATTTGTTTGTACGATAAATTTATCGCATAATTATGGTCAGTGTAAAAAGTCCTTCTAACCGCATATACAATACTTTGAAGTAAGGAGTATTGCATTTTCACTCGTTTGGCTCCATTATTATGACGGCCACAAATTTGTAACAATGAAACAACTGCTTAGTAAACCAGCGCATCATCACTCTCAGTTGTTGGGAACTCAGTTTTGTCTTAACAATCCGTGCCATCACAGCACGTTACTATTAATTCTGGAGTTCCCAAATCTACCTACAATAATGCCACTCCATGGCCGTAGCCACATCCATAATCCAAACCACACTTCTGTTTTAATCCTTTAAGTGATATCGATGTTGTTTATCCACTCAGTAATTAGTCTTAGTTGGGAAGTCGGCAATTAGGACTGAGGGAATCAGCGTTGGTTCTCTTGGATCATTGCATCCTGCTTTTGCACCCGACAAGGCCATCATCCATCAGTGGGGAATCTCATTATCAATGTACATCCATTGATACTACAACTATCTCAGGCTTTATATGCATAACTTCTGCTACAGATAGACATAATGATTTCATAAAAATTCAATAAGTTGCGTCCCCGAAATGTATATGGCGTTAGTGTCCCACAGAAAAACTTTGACGTGTCTTGCCACAGTCAATTACATCACAGCAGAGCAGAGAGATTGATTTGCGTGGTTGTTATCATGGCCGAATGGCCGTTGATTTAATGGTATTATTTTTAACAGGTGAGGTGAAAACATGCCCTTCGTAATATGTAGTAAGTATTGAAAATATTTCTGCTTCGAGATTCTGACGAGAGAGCAGGGAGAAAATTGCGTAGTTTCGACATTTTCTTCCAGATTTTCTCGGGACTGATTGAATTCCACATCGTCTGCGAAGGCTGCGAACGATATAAAATAAATAAGTTCGCTGATCATACAACTAAAAACGTAAGTATTAATATATTATAATATTATAAAGCCGGAACTATGCTTCTTCTTGGTTAAAATTTAGGTTTACATAATTGAATTGATATTTCATCACTACACGGAAGACAAATGTATGCATTTGAGTTTCGGGATAGGCAAGGGAAATAATTTCTGTGTAACAATATTGAAATATTAATGCGTAAGTTAGACTTCCTTTCTGTCTGCCTGGATATTCATCACGGTAAAAATAAATGTATTCGTTATAATATTTTTTTTTCCGTTTACTCCCAAAAATACAAAGGTATTGGTTGTGAAAACGATTATAACTGGTCGATCGAAATATGTTGTGAATACGATGTAGCGAAGCAACCAATGACGATTGCAATTTCATCCTCGATACATAGGTATAATCCACTCACGATTACTTCACGCTTTTCTGAAGCCTTGATATAGTTCTACTTCCAGGATATTCCTCCGCCTCGTGCGATTTGAGCTTAACTAAGTCTAGAAAATTACACCAGAGGACAACACGCAGCTTTCCTGCGCACTCAGTTGTAATATTATTTTGCAGAACTATTTATTACTATATGCTTCCAACACCTATTTTTTCTCACTGGTTTGGTTCATGTTTATTATAAAATAAATACAATACTATTTAAACAAAATATAGGCAGAACTTCAATTTCGTGGATGACATTCTGAAGCAACTCTTTTCGAAAAGGTATAAAGGAATAAAGAAAACTTGCACCACAGGATTAAACCCTAAGTCGGATGGGATAGTTGAGAGGCTAAATAGTACCCTATAACAGTACCTGGTAAACTTCGTGGAATACAGCCAGAAAGATTGGGACACCAACTTACCAATATTTCTTCTTGCATATCGTTCGGCAATCAATGAGTCAACAAGGATAACACCTTCAACGATGCAGTTTGGGAGATAGCTCCATCTCTCTAATGACCTACAGTTTGGATGTCCAGCAGAAGAAATAGCCACCCCAGGATACGCCAGTATTCTGTCAGGCAAATTAACTGATGTCGACTAACCTACGTTAAAGTGAGTGAAGAGTTTTGGTCGGCTTTTAACATCGTGGTCTTGAGAGCCGATGACAGTGAAGCGAGGTGAGTATGGAGCAGTTCCGTAATGAAGGGACGGGGGAAACAGGAGGCCCCCTAGAAAACTCGCCGACCAGCAGCATCATCCGGCACGATTCCCACATGCAAAAATTCAGAGTGACCCGGACCGGGGATTGAGCACGGTTCACCTTGGTGGGAGGCGAGCAGGCTAACCACTCAGACACCATAGCCCCACTTGCGTCAAAGGTTAGTCAACATCCATGAATTTGCCTGGCAGCACATTAAAATCAACAGTGGCAGAATTAAAACACGATATGTTCGGATAATGCCTCAAGAAGGGGGTTTCCAAGAAGGTCAGCCGGTATGTCTGTACAACTTGAAATTATGGAAGACATAATCCCCGAAGCTACAGGAAAGTTGGGATGGCCTGTACAGGATCTTGAAGCAGATCAACGATGTAGTCTACCGGATTTGTCAATAGGGCTCTCGGGCAAAACCTATGGTTGTCCACGTCGGCCAACTGTAACTATACGAAGGTCCAGAAGTTCGATAGTATTTTCGAGACGAACAGACTTTAGGAAGGCGCAGTGTACCGCACGGATCTCCGCACGGGATATGGGCGCTGTATTACCTGGTTATGCGTCATCTTGACGGTGTGATTAATGACCCACCTCAACTCTCCCCTCCTCTTACGAAGACCGGCTCACTGCCACATGCTACACAGTCCCGCCCATCAGAATGGAATGATTGACAGCTAGTCTGACCTGCATCACATACCTTCCTCCGCCATGCTTGAGTTGACGACCTGGAAGGATGAGCAGGAATTTTTTGGTAATCATGTCCATAGGCGCAATGCGGCATTGGGAGAATTTTATGGGCTATCGCCGATGACCCTATAGATATACCGCAGCTGGAGTGATGGTAGTCTTTGTGGTACTCATCTGGCTAAAGTGCGACAATCGGGAAAAGTTTGCTGCTGCGACGGACATCAGCAAAGAGGACAGACGACAGTGGAAGGTGCGAGTCGACAGCAGACGAGTGTTTGAGCGGTGTGAACTGACGACAGGGCGTGGTACCCCACGAGTAGAAGGCAACTGTACTTGGGGGTGCTTGGAGCATTTTACAACATTTCGGTCTGGTGGAATGTTGACAGAACTAAGAAGAGAATGTATGAACATGTGCTATGGACTTTATTGTAAATATTGGAACTATTAAATGCGGACATAATATTTGTAAAATTATTCGATATGTTTTAGTTGAACACGTTTTAGGAATCTGATTGAATCAATTTATTTGATCTCATAATAAATAGTACTTATTGATTAAATAGATTAATTGTAAATTGCAAATGACAGCCATTTATTGTGAGATATTAAGTAGAGTATTTTTATTCTAGTTTTTGTAAATAAATTAAGAAAAAATATATAAATCTTTTATTTTAAGACCTCCGCCCCGAACCTGATTTAACCCATTGACATTAAGAAATTGCAGCGATGCAATTTGACCAAAAAATATATATGCTTTTAAGTTAACAGAATTGTAATATGCTTGTAATTTATGACATATTTAGGAAACAACCAAACACATCATACATAGGGTGATTTTTCAGAGCTTTGTTTCAAAATGTCGGAAGATACTGAGAATTGACTTTACCGCTGTAATTTTGTGGTCGATCTTGTTCTAAGCCTTTCCAGGATTAACCACACGACGTGCGGCCTCGGTGGGCGAGCAGTCAGCACTTCGGTATCCTACGCGGTGTTCTGAGCTGAGTTGCCTGCGGGGATACCCTACATTTCCTCGTGTGGGAAACTTGGTGGACGCTGCTGGCGGCCGACTGGTTTTCTTGGGACAACTTTCGTATAATTCAATCTTTCTTTCCGTTGTCCATATAGAGTTGGGTGTCATTAAGTCAGTGTTTTCTATGAGCGTATAAGTATATTAAAGCAGTAGTTAAATAGCAATAAATTGGAATTTTTCGTTAATATTATTTTGTATAAGGGAAATAATTTCTATAAATTTGTCACGTAATAACTTATTTAAGTAATTTCCTGGTATCATGAGGGTGTGAGAAGTTGATCGTCACCAGTTTTAATTTTTTTTTTTGTGCCTGGTGGCCGTTTTATTAAGTTGGCAGCTGTCCATTTACTGTGTTACTCACTAGGGTAAATTATTTTTATATTATTTGTTATGCACCAGTGCAGTATATTTATTATTCTTAATTAGCGGATTCATTGATCAATATTTTATATTTGCGAAATATAATATTGCTTGAAATAGATTTTCTATTGTATAATCCGTTTAGTAGTTATAAAGTCTTTTTGTTACGTCTGTGTTTGTGGGAGCTGCCGTTTGAGGGCGCTGGTGGTGCGGAAAAGGCGGTGCGATCGGTCTGGGAAGTAGAGAGGTGTGAGCCACGACCACGGCAGGTTGTAATTGGCGGAGCTCCGACGATATGTTGTCGCGAGGTATACGACTGTTATTGCGCCGTGTACAAGGAGTAACGAGTTACTGCGCCGTGGACAGCTGTTTTGACACATATTGCCTTTGCAAATAAGTTTGTGATTGGGATCGTGCCTGGATTGCTGTTGGTGGAGCAAGGGCGAGTCTACGAAGTCAGCTGACTAGGAAGGGAAGTTGGCTGTGTGAGGCGCGGCTTGCTGGCTGGAGTATTCGGCCGCTGTCTTCCCGCTGAAAGTCACGTCTTTTTCGTGGGAGGGTCACGGCTGCTTCGTTTTAGAAGGTATTTGCTCCGTGCTTTGGTTTTTACGCCCGTTTGTCTCGAGGGCGGTTTCCTTGAAGATCACTTACTGATTTATACTAATACTTTTTTTTTTATATCGCTTCAGTGCCGAAACAAACCGCGGCTCCCCATATTTGTTCTAAACTATGCTTGTGACTGTAACATAGTATCCTGCTTGTGGGCATATGAAAGAGAATAATATTTCACACACTAAGTTTGTTGTAATAACGTGTCATGTTAATAGGTTAATAGGAACTGTTTTACGCAAGTGGCATTTTATACGAAACTATATAAAGTATTTTACGTATGTGCTATTCTTAATTAAAGCTATTTGTGTGTATGCAAAACGCTTTTTAATATTGTTTTAGGACGATTGTTGTACTCTTGTGTGAGAATAAATGAAAGGCTATTTACCGTTAGTGAGTTTATCAATGTTGAATATCACCTTCAGCTACATGGAATTAAATATTGAGTACTGCTGCCACAGTAAAATGCATGAAGAATTTTGTGTTCAACTCAAACAGCGTCGTACCAAATGCAAAAATTTTCCAACCGAGGCCCATCTGATCCTTGGGCTAGTGCTTTGTATTTGGTTTAGTCAATACGGCTGAGTGAGGTAGAGTTGACTAGCCCGAAGCATTTGTGGTAGAGGGCGTCTAAAGCGAAATGCACTTACCATCTAGAAGTTTGGGTGGGATCGAGTCGAGGGCCAAGCATGTCACACATTGCGCTTCAACTGCTTTGCCGTGAGAAACTCTTACCGATCAGCTTCGGATGGAAACTACGCCAGATAAGAGAATTATATTGGTTAACGTAACAATATATATCTTTTTATGTAATTTTTATTGTGTAGTGAAACACGATTCCGTATCACTAGAGGGGATTGCAGTCCGTGAAAGTAATGGAACTGCAACTATACCCAGACAGGTACTTGGTGCTGCAGCTCTGCAACCCTGAAAAATTCTTCCGAACCCACTTGGAGTACAGTCTCTCTATTGTTACTATTGTCAAACACAATCTTATGCATTCAATCATGTTTCACGCATTTAATTTTAAACTCTCTAATGTCCACTGACTGGGGAAAGGGTTCAATAAATTATATATTTCGTTTGCTTGTTTCCATCAGAGGGCCTACGGCGGCCTCCCCACTCGGCGTTCCTGGCTCGATCTCCCATCTGGAATCACCTCTGGCTTCCGCGTGTGGGAAACATGGCGGACGGTGTCGGAAGCCAGCGGAGTTCTCTTGCACTTGCTTTCCGTAGCTTCTTTACTGCTGGGTCTTACTCCGTACCATATCGTGGAAAGTGGTGAGGGGCGTCTAAAAGCCCCAGCTTTAAAAGACGTGTCACTTCAGTTTAAGGTGACCCCGCCTTAGGGAGCACCCTTCACAAGCATAAGTTATACATTACTTTGTGGCTAAAAACACAGCCAAAAATATTTTTTTTTGTAGAGAGAAACACGTATGCGACCATTATTATTAAATTATCATCGAAAATTATTTTTTTTTTTTGCGAAGCAATCCTATTAACTTAAACATGATACCGAAGGAAAATATTCTTGGTCTCACTACGTAGGCTAACACATCCATTCATAAATGCCCAAATTTACATCCCGGCGAATGTACAGTATAGTATCCAGTTAGACGTAAAATAGCATTGAATAATTAAATAGTGGAACTAGTGCCCTGTACAAATATTTAAATTATTTATCAGTAGGTAGGATGATCAGCACGCAAGTGGCGTAAACAAAAAACACTAAAACAATTACAAAAACAATAAACGATCCGAACAGGCTACGAAGATACGGCAGTCCGTAATTACACACATAAAAGTAATACACGAGCTCATGGAAGAGGGATATTGGACATCTTCCGACTGGTGAAATGCAGTTTCTGAGAAGAGTAAAAGGGATAGAGAAGAATTAAGAAAAAAAAAGGGATGTATGAAAAATGTAAGTAATATATTTTCCTCTGTGATTAAGTGGAACAGTACAAAATCCACTTGGTGTAGTGTAGTCAGGAAGATAGCCGCATTCAGAAAGCTAATGTGATGCTTATATGCAGTGGAAGAAGATACATAGAAAAACTCGGAATTCAGAGGAAAGGAACAAGTAAGAGACTGGAAAAGGCAGATAACTATAATATAATTAAATGAAGACACCGCGACAAAGAACAAGGAAAAAAATATAACAAAAAGGCACCTTAGCGTTTGTCCCAGCTAAAGAGTGGCTAGAAAGCCATTAAAGAGGACAATGATCATTCCATTAGCTATATGAGCTGAAATAAGTTGACACTATAAAATGATGAGTGCGAAGTTAGAGTGTATGGATTTAGTTCATAAATATTTCTTCTCATTAAATGACCACATAGAACATTGTTTATATCAGTTCTAACGAGCGTAAAAAATTAGACTCAAGATCATTTGTTGTACGTGGAACAGCATCCAGAATACGCAGCAGTAAAGAGTGGGAGAAAATTTGTTCTATATTCTGCAAGCAGATGAACTGCTTCTTTTCGAGATAAAAGTGGGTTGGAGTGTGGCGAAGTAATATTTTTTTTTAAGCGGAGGGATAGTAAATTTAACACTGAACTAAATCGAAAATACTACACCAGTAGTAGGGCCGGGAGGATCTTAGGCCACTTTTGAATTATCGGATTATCAATTTGATGTCAAAGGGTTAATTAAATTGATTGAAAGGTTTAATCCTCAATCCGATCTTAATCTGACCTAGAATTCTTAACCCGATCTTAAACCGATTAAAAATTTCTTAATTCGATTTTAATGCCATCAAAAATTGAAAGGGTTAAATTTATTGAAAGGGCTAAATGTATTGAAAGGGTTAATTATTTTTCTTGTATTTATTTAGTTCTTTTTGTGTGGGAGGAGGGGGCAGGAGCTCTGTACGATGTTGATGGTGTGGTGTTCTGCAGGCGATGACCAGAGTGGTGGGTTACAATGTGTTATATAGGCGTAGAGAGAAGTGCAAGAGTAGGCTAAGTGTAAAATTGATGGTTTTTTTTTGGTGGATATTGCTTGTAAATGGTGGTGGGAGGTAGGCGACTTTGAAACTTGGGATTTATGTGTTAGTAATGACAAACGATCTGTTTTCCGAATGCAAGTAAACACTAGAGAATTTCAGAGTATTCTACATATGAATAAATTGCATGCATCGATTCGCAAATTTAAAATGACTAAGTAAATAATAAGTGCAATTACACAAGACTTGAACGTAATGTGAGTCTCAAGCTTAGAAATATAATTTACACAATATAGAATATCTTACCCCCAAATGATATTAAAATAAGTCTGTTCGATGTATGAATGAGTAGCACTTACATGGAGCTGTGTGTAGATTTGTCTAGCACTGCTAATAGAAACTGTGTTTAAATTATGGTAAAAACTCGTAAATATTTATAAAATCACTGCACTTGCTAACACAAACTGTATTTTTAAACTGTTAGGAATTTTTGTAGAATTAGCTCAGAAATTGAAAAACTTATCACAATATTGACGTAACACACTAAAATTAATATTTTCCCGATAAAATACTTTTGTATAGAAATGCATACATCATAAAACATTAATTGCGACTATCATGGGAGATGGAGGTAGGGCAGGCTCTTGCAAATTCACGTGAAAATATACTGCTATTTTTGCATAACTTGCATTGAATTTTATTTATTTAATAACTAGTTAAAATATATCATATTGTGTTTGTTGTCTTCTTCTCCAGACATCACCGTGTTGTATCTTGAACAGGAACTCTTGTAATTTGTGTGCATGTATCTAAAATGAAATATTGTTTTTTAAATGTTTGCGAGAGTGCAGATGTAAATGTTTTAGCTTGAGAAACTTTCTTGTAGGCAAAAACGGACAGAGATCTTTGCTACCTGCCTCTGTAAAGGTATTCAGGACTTGTTTTCAATATGTTCCAATGGGATGTCACAAAAGTTGGCCAGCAGAGCATCGTGTCCCACTCCAAAATTTAAGTTGAATAGCTGGAGTGGATGAAGACTTTTGACCTGCTGCCTCATTTCTTTGCAAAATTTAATTCATTAATCTATGTTTGATTTTATCCAATTTTTTTTTGTAATTTCTCCTCAGCCCTTCAAAGTTAGTTTTAATTTAAATATTCGTATGTTTTTTAAGTCAAGAAAGTTATATTTTCTTTCTGAAAGCAAGCAAAAAGTAATCCTAAATTTAAATACAAGTCATCAGCTTACCATTACTGATGAACACACACTCATAGCATTGCAACAAATGATTACTTTCTCATCACTCATTACATAAGATATTATTGAAAAAATTTAGTAACACATTATTCCATTTTAACATTTTACTATAAATTATTCTTTTCAAAATAATCCTTAAACCTAAGTATTTACAATATCACACAAAAATATCTACTTTAAAACAAACATATGAACACAGTAACAGTCATCTTTCAATAACAATTTTTATACAGATAAATACAAAACAATCTTGCACATACTTTCAAACAATCATCTTTCAACTAAATTACAAATAATAAATAAATAAATTACAAAAACAAGATATCTTTACAAAAACAAGATATTTCATCAATAAAATTTTTAACAACAATTATCTTACAAAGTAAAAGACAGTTCATCAATAACATTTTTTCAACAACAATTTACAAACTTACAAGCAAATAATTATTCACAATGTTTTAATCAAATAAAATACTTTAGGATAAAAACAAGGTTAATTTACAAAAATTATTATTTTCAAATATTATGAGTCCCAACATGTTATTGATACTGACTAAAAACATAATAAAATACATTATTTTGTCATCAAATGCTCTAAATAACACACACACACTAAAACATAATTTTACAGATTTTTTATACAAAAAGTTACAACTAATTACAACAAGCATTGAGTTTACATATTTAACATTTTTTCTATCTTCAAAAAATACATTTTTCATCAAATCAAGTTAATATTTACAGAACTAAAACACAGTTGAAGAGATTTATGTGCAAGAAACATTTTATAAATCATTAAAAAAATTACAAACCATAGCGATGTGTAGGTCATCTCTTTCCTAATTATTTACAATATTTACACTAATGAGACATTTGGGAGGTGTGTTCATTGACACTTACTGTGGAGCATTGTTGTGTATGTGTCACATCCTGTATTTTTTATCAGACACTCACACACACACCAAAGACAGGATGTACACACACACACACACACACTTACATGCATGTAGTTTCCACTGTGAATTTCATTTTCTTCTTTGACAAAGGGTAAATTTGTTGAAGATAGTAGTAGTAATCTTATTAAGCAAACAGGGTATTGAATGGTAACACAATTTATAGTTGGTGTAGTCAGCTACGACAATGAATGTAGTCCGCTGCGATGGTTTTTATAGTCAGCTGCAATAATGATTGCAGACAATTGCGATGAGTGTGGAACAGAAGGTGCGTGTAGTATCGGCAGATGGATGTCCTTAGCATTTTGTGGTGATGGGAGGTCTATAAATTTATTCTGGTGTTAAAACTGTTATATGGAGGAAAATAACAAAAAATTACTCAGGTATTCGATAGTGCCCCCAAGGTAAGGTTGATATTCATTCTGCCTCAATGTACCCTTTATCATCCATACCTGATAACACTACCTTTGTTACGCGTTCAGTGTAGACTTGATGTGTACGCGAACTGAACTCATATTGGGTCCCATTACCCTTGTGTAATTTCCGAGACAATCTTAATAATCCTCGTACCTGAGTGATTGCAACACATTGGGTTTTACACGCTTCACCCTATGAATAAATTGCTCATTCGCAACGACATATGTGTAAAGCTTAGAACGTAAACCAACAAAGTGTGTGATTATGCACCCAGAACATTCATCTTTCATCACCCCGGTATGGCCTTTGTTCTTGTGAGGGAATCCTTGTGGGTTATCGAGCGCATAGTTGGATGTATAAAACCGTGCCTTTAATTCTGTGGTAACTACTTTATATATGTCACCACAAGCAACGGAAAATATTAGGGAATCGGTGTCACAATAGAGGATGTGCAAAGTCGGTGGAAGAAATTTTGTACACATGTACTGATAGTGAAATTCATAGTGTTAATATTGAAAGGGCGAGAATGGCAACACCAGAGTACAAAGGTTTGTTGAACACAAAAGAACTCTTTGGCATCTCGATAATCTGCCATGTCTGGAATGTTGGATGTCGTATCAGCTCTGCAGCCCCATAGATTGTGTAATACTACGAAACGACTCTAATGTCCCTTTCCAGACGGACATTCTGCGAATTTTGTTTTCCATAAATTGAATTATTCACCAACTTGAAAAACGATTTTTCGAATGTGTTTGCAGCCTGGGAAAAGTTTTTAATGTTAAATTCGTCCTACAGAGCCATCCATGCCTGTGCAAAACATGATGAACAGAGTTAAGTTTGGCCCCATATCAATAACTGCTTTAGTGTTTCCCAGTGTATAACATATTTCTTGTGCGGCACAAGTGTTGAAAGAAGTTTCTCACGTGCACCGTTCGGAGGTATGGCATTTTCTGGGGCCAGAGGCAGATCAGATAGTTTATCATGACACTCCTCCAGAAAAAACAGATCAAATTCAGCGAAAAAACAAGTGTCACCATCATTCACCATATTTGCAAAATCCCATGAAGAGAATACGTCAGCCTCAATCCACTCGAAGTTACCAATCAGAAGCTTCGACTGCATTGTACGACTGTACAGCCCATTGACATCGAGATAACAGATGTATTTCGATGCCACACTGGGGTCGTCGTCCTCACCCATGTAAATATTGTTGGGTTCGCACATCTTTTTAAACCTGGGTAATGCAGCCCTAACCCTGCATTCTACAAAAAGATACCTGTAGGGATCAGTCAATAGCTCTAGCTATGCTCATGTAATTGACAATAAAGTGTCCCATGAAAGAGACGGAGCTGTGATGTACATGGCGGGGTCAAGAGCAAAATGAGCCAAACATATGGTCCTGAAATTCTAAAAAAACATCAGCCAGCAAACAAGTGTCCACACATAAGCAAAGAATGGCATACTTCAGCAAGTTTATGCAGTTGAACACATCCCATGTGGCTTGGGCATGAGCATAATCCTCATTGCTAATGCCTTCGCCTCTCATCACATTATGAAATGCATCCTTTGGTGGGAGTGACTTGCACATCAGACTCTCTGGCAACTTAACAAAGTCATAAGGAAAAACTCGCTTCCATTTTGCCAATTCGAATTGGGTGTTGTCTGGAAACATCGAGCAGGTGATACTCAATAGCATATGTAGTAAATTAGCTGCCAAAGTTTCCAGACAGGTGCTCATCAATTCGAATGAATAAATAAATCTTAACTTGAAATATTGCACATTTCCATTGCAATCAGCCCCATTGGGAATCTCTTATGCGATACATTTGTATTTCTCTAGAGTCATTCCAATCACTTGAATTTTTCCAGGATTTTCAATTACAATGGTTCTGTCGGGTAATGTCACATGACGTTCAGCCAAGGGCTATATGAGAAAGTGAGCATCATAATTCTGCAGGTTATGGAAAACAGCAACAAGTTCTCTTTTGGGCAGTCTGAAATTCAAGTTACACTTATAATGTGTGCAGCCTCTGATTTTGTCCGTAAGATAGTCATGTTCGATCACAATTCATCTGTATGGATCAGTTATTTACAAATGTGATAACTTTTCTGAGCTGTAAACCTGGCTTCATCAGTAGGGGTTTTTGACTTCATCAGAACAATGATGTAAATTCCTACATCCCACTTTGTAAGTTCAACTAATTTATCAACTAATTTGTACACACAATGAGCACCCACAAAATCAAAATACTGAGATAAACTTGAATTGCATGAACAGACCAACAAAATGCTACTAGCATATGGAACATGTTGGTTGATGGTAGTTATATTATGTGTTTAATCATTAGGCAAGCAAGTGGGCTTGGGTTTCAGGCAACTTTATATGTCTCAATAGGCGATGAAACTGAATCTCTGCTGTTTGCTATAATCTTTAAATTCCAGGTACTTGTTCCCAGTGGGGAAAGTACTGCGAACAGCCTTTTGTTGCTGTCAAAGTGTGCCTAGCGAGTTTCTCCTCACTAACAAAATACTGGAGACAACACTTGTAGATATGTTTTTTACACTTCTTACTCAGCTACCTACCAACCAGCTTTGTCAAATTTCTAATTCAGGCAAAATGCAAATGAGTAACATTTCCACTCATGTGAATCACCAAAATTTTCACATATTAGTCATGGCATATAGGAGAAATATGCATGGTACTACAACCCCACCCTTTTTGTAAGTTTTGTAAATTATATTACTGTCTTTGTCTACTATGCAATAGACATTGATCGAAATCGAATTGTTCTCCTCAAACTTGCGAATATCATGTTTGACTACAAGTGTCAACAGACTTTCGATATCCAAAACCTGGCAAAGTTTTGGATATGAAGTATTTCTGTAAACATGTTGTGTGGCTGGAAACAAAGATGCTATGACAGCGTAGTGGAAACACATTCCCTCTGGGCAGTCTACATCGACAAAAGCCTTCCTGTTAGCAATAAACTTGGGCTGTTTAGTGTGCGCAGCATCTACTGTGATGACCGATATTAACTCACATGAATGGCCATGTATGCCAACATTTGGAGACTCCAGCCAGAACCATGCACACTAAACTCCTCAAGTGAGATAAGGAAAAATGTCATCATCATAGATTAAACCCACATAGGATGAATAGAGGACAGGGAGTGCTTTGCCTTGAAAATAAAGTCTATGTAGTGCCTTCTTCCACCATGTGGAATCTCAAGTATTTACTTACTACAGAAACAGATAATCTAACTGGCTGGGGTGATGCCATTATTAAGCTTAATACAGTGACTTAACACCTCTGGAAAAAATGAGAAAAATTTGCATCAGACCCTTATTGATCGTTAAGTATCAGTGCATCATTTAGTCTTCCTGTGAACTCCATAGCCAATAACTGGTATGTCAGATCTGGCAAAGCTTCCACTGAGGTTTGGGAATTGGAAAAGGAATTATTTTACTGCACCCTTGGCGAAATAACTCTAATCGACTCGAAATTCGGTTGTGAAATGGTGGAAGCACTTTCCAAATCACAAGAATCTTCCTACTCAGATAGAAATAAGTCGCATTCAAAAGAATAACCTTCTCATGTTTGGTTTTGGTTTTGACAATCTCTCTGTAAGCGAATCTGTGCTCGAATCGTTTAAATAAAGATCATCCTCCAATATATTTACTTGTATCAGCTTAGACGAAGGGACACTATCTTCGACAGCTTGTTTGTCTTTCCATCTGCAATTCCGGATCGGAATCACTTACGTAAAGATCTTCAAGCAAGATTTCAATACAAGATCGCTTATGCTCACCCATTTTAACCTAATTGAAAACTTTCTTTAGTTTCCCCGATATAATAGTTCAAACACTACAATAAATACACTGAAGTGACCCCTTGCTCTGAAAAAAAAAAGAAAAAATACTCTTAATAACACACACAACATAAGTGAAAATATAATTTTATTACTAACATTCTAGACAAAATGTTTTTTTCCTAATTTTAAATTTTTTTGTTTGTTGTGGAAAGACAGAAACGAGAGCTGTGACTTAAAAGTTGTGAGTTCAAATTAATTTTACAGAGGCAGGTAACTAGCAGGCAAGGAGAAACACAATTGGGAATAGATGGGCCAAGGTCTCGGCTGCCCAATGGGCCTTGTGGACAGTGAGGGGGAAACGAGGCGAGCCTGGAACAAGCAAGGCCAGCCCGCACGTGGAGTTGCTAGCAAGATAATGGGAACTCTAGAACACTAAACTGCCACTAGCACCCACATGCACCGTCTGGCCACTCTACCCCTACTGTGCCCACCTGACAACTTCCCCATCTCCCCTCCTGATGTGCTAAGCCTGTGGGCACACATGCACGGCAGAGGGAGAACTTCCCCCACCTGCTCGATATTCTCCCTTTCCTCTCCAACTACACATCGGGTGGACCCTGCAGGTGTTTATGTGTTGTGGCGAGGGATGGGAGAAGGAGAAATTCTACACTTCGCCTCCAACTCCACCCGACATCCTACCCCTTCTCCCCTGCTGTTGTGAAAAGTCTGTGGGCATGCATGCACGCCAATGGGTGGGAGACTGAACACTTCCCCTCCAGGAATGCCATTCCGACGACTCCTCTGCGGTGCGAATTACCGGTCTGCAGTCCATATCCAGTAATGAATTAACTGTGGTTTGCAACCTGCCTCGCCCTCATCTTCCACAATATTTTACTTTACACTCCAGGTGTGCAGCTTTCATTTAGAATATAGCATTGAATTGTAAGCCCAGTATTAAAACTTTACATTTTAAATGCACTTTCTTTGATAAAATATTTGAATCTTACTTCATTAAAAACATGTATGAAATTTTATGCAGTACACTCGTTTACACCATAAAAAACTTTTAAGTAGATATACACCATCATAATCATTTACACAGTCAAAACATGTTCATAAATTTTTCGAAAATAAGTTTAATAACGAATGTTATAGCAAGGGGAATTACTTTTTTACACTCAAAGCAGTAAAAAGACCTGTCCAAAATCCAAACTTTTGTAGTATAAATTAAACATTTTTTTTAAATTCCTAAAATTTAAACATAAATAAAGTTCTTAAAATTCAAACATTTTACAGTATAAGAAAACTTTTTTATTCTTAAAATTCAAACATTTTACATTATAAAATTAAACATGCAGTACTCTTATAACCATACAATAATGCTGCATTTATGAAGTAAAGTTTACCGAAACTTATAATAATTGAAAAATCTCTCTCACTCTCTGTCATACTCTCTAACTCCCTCTTTCTGTCATACTCTCTCACTCTCTCTCTTGCTCACTCTCTCATACACAGAACAAGTCCCCGGCATCCATACTTTCTCTCTCAAACATAAATAACCAAAATTTCTCAGAGTACTTGGCAATACATTCTAGATGTTTTTCATATACATTTGCAAATATTTAAACAGTGAAGAGAAGCTGTATGTATCCATTAATTAAGCAGCATTATTACATATAGTGCAAGATGTTACTACTGGCAGTTCACCTCTCCTCTCAACTCGGCTAAATAATCTCAAAACAACATTAACAAATTTAATCTGTAATTAAATTTACATGACTTTTCCCCTTATATTCTTATGTTCACCTACCTAACAAAATTTCTCAGAGTACTTGGCGATACATTCTAGATGTTTTTCACATACCTTTGTTAATATTATACAGTGAAGAGAGGCTGTAGGTATGTTTTATTGATGCAGCCTTATTCCATATAATGCATTATGCTACTACTGGTAGTTCACCTTACTTTTCCCTTGCACTCATATTTTCACTCACACCTACATGACCAGAATTTCTTGTAGTACTTTGCGATACATTATAGGTGTTTTTTGAAATACTTTTGTGAATATTTAAACAGCAAAGAGAGGCTGTAGGTATGCATAATTGACACTGGCTTATTCCATATAGTGCAAGATACTACTAACTACTGGCGGTAAAGCTCTCCTCTAAACTCTGCTAAATAAACTCAAAACCAAAATAAGAAATAACAACTGAAATGAAGGTTATATGACTTTTCCCCTGCACTCATACTCTAACTCACACCTACCTAACCAAAACCATCCTTGAACATAATTTAAAAATAAACTTAAATTTCATTAAACACCTTAAAAATACTTAACTTACAAATATTGTTCATTGTGAAATTATTTAATATTATTTTGAAGAAATTTTACTCAGGTGTTTTGATTTTTAAAGAAAATACATTCATGTGTAAATTTTTTAAAAGAAAATTCATTGTGTTCTAAGAGTTCTTAAACATATTTCATTCAGTTCTAATGATTTATAAAGAAATATAATTTGGGTGTACCAATTTTTAAAGAAAAATCATTTGGGTGTAACAATTTCTAAAGAAAATTAATTTAGTTCTTCCGATTTTTAAAGAAAAATGTTTAAGTTATAACAATTTTGTTAAAAGTTTAACAAAATATTTTACAATTTGCTCAAAGTTTAAAGAAATGGCAAAAAACTTTAAATAAAATACCAAAAACCTTACTGGTACAATGGGTGTCCCCACGCAAGAGAGTAGGAGGTGTTGACTACATGGAGTCATAGGAGCAAATGAGCTCCAGTGGTTGTGAGGTGCTATTTATATACTCGCTAGCCCCCCTTGTTGCAAAAATTAAAATTAATGCTATTCGTCTAAAATGGACATCAAGTAGATGATTAATACTTTTTAAGACTTTTTAACATGTTTTTAAGCAATTTTAACAGATTAAAACGAATTGTATGTAATTTTCTGTAATTTAGCGTGGATATGCTGTATTTTAGCCTTTATGTGTGAAGTTAACGTGTAATTGTTCATTTTCAAGCCATTAGTTTTGAATTGCAGTCTTATTTTAATGATTTCTTACGAGAACAATCTTTGTATTACGAGTTGAAATCGATTTAATGCAACGATCCAACACTCTTTTTACGTATTCAAATACCTTATTTTACTACCATTTATTTGTAATCTAATTGTTCAATCATTTTAGTTAATATATTTAACGATTTACAAACTATCTATTATCATACAACATCTAGTTGGGAATATAAATCAGAATACTTATATCCACCCAACACTGAAAGTGAGAAACTAGATTACAACCATACATTATCTAAGAGGGAATCGAACCCAGCTTATATCAACCATGTCTTAGACTGGAATCGATCTCGCAAAGTATATATTACAACTTACCATGCCTTAACTGGGAATCAAACCCACAAATTATATGTTACAATTTACCATACATTATCTGGGATTCGAACCCAGAGCCTCCTTGTGTAATCGAATTACTCTTCAGAAGCTGGCGACATTTAATAAGTCATTTTATGTATTTATAATTTGTTTCCCCTAAGACATCTTTAGTTGAATAGTATTTTTGGCGAACTAGTAAGTTTGTTTGTTATCTGATTTTTTTTCTTTACATGACTCTTTCTTGTTAATGCAACAAACTTTTAATAGAAAATTAGTAGAATCTGTCTCTCTCTGTTGGACAAAAATTAATTACTTTTCCCTCTCTCTTTGGGGGAAAAGTATTTTTCTTAGAATAAAAACTTCACTTTTATTAAGGATAGGTTAAATAAATTTTAACAAATGGATTCATTTTACATCATATTTATTTACAAAAATATATACAAACACAGAATGATACAAAAATTTATGTACAATATTTTAGCACAAGCATGTGCAGATTGCTCTGAAAATACACAAATTACACACCTGTTTCAATCATTTCAACAATATCAATAATAGGATGAGACAAAACATTTTAACACTACCAAGTAGAATTTGCTCCAAACATTTCCATGTTAAACAAACACAAGTAAATTCACAATATATTTACAACATGTTTAACATTAGCAAATGCAGCATGTTACAAAACATATTTCAAAAATACAGGTAGATCGAAAACTTTATGTTCAACAATTACACCATGCTCCAAAACAAATACAGGATAACACAAAACATTTGAACACTATCAAATACAACTTTTTTTTCTTTAAAAATAAATATTTTTATAATCTGTTAGCAACTTTTGTGAAAAAAAGTTTTTATGCATTTCCGTAAAATTGGATCCAGATCCCCTTCTCGACCACTGCTTTCAAGGAGTGAGCGATTCTTATGGCCTGGTTTTAATCTGTCTGTTTACACAAACATCTTTACAAGTAAGGCCATGTAAAACAATGTTTTCTACTTAATCAGGAAATGATTCAATATAATGAGAGAACACATCTTCAATACTAGATGGAAGAGGTGTGTTTGCAGTCATATGAAACACCTGGAAATTTCTTATTGTCACAGCACTGTTTGAGCTGTGACTGTTCGTTTCCTAGAGGAAAGTAAATTTCTTTAAAATGTAAAAAAAAAAGTCACTGGTTTCCGTATATTCTCGCAAAATTTTGTTGCACCATAGGGTGTAATTTATATTTGATTTCTTTGTTTAACACTGACATAATTATTTGCAGGATGACAATACGTCATGTTGGTACTATGACATCCAACACACGACTGAGAAGATTTAGCAAGGAACAATATATGAATATTGATAAATTCATTCTCTAAATTTGCAGTTGAAACATGTTTTAGGGCTAAATTTTATTTTTGCTAATTTTATTGCTTGACGTACAAAACTTTTTGATTAATGACACCCAGTATGAGACGTGTAACCAAACTTGGTTTTATTATAATGAAATAATGTATGGAGATTATTATCACATTCTTCGAAATACCGATAGGGTAAAAGAGTGTCTGTAATATAAACATAATGTTTCAAACATTTTTCTTCCTCATAATATGAAGTTGCAATGCGTTCGCCACCATTAAGTTAATGCTTACAATCTACTACATGAGGTCAGTACTGGTTTAAAAGACATTCAGAATTGTTACAGTTAGTTAAAGTAACATCATACGTATTTGGTTTACTATGTGCTGTAAAAGCTTGAGAGAAATACGTACATTTTAAATAAATGTCTGACTCACACATTTCCTTTACAACATAATGTGAATATAATAAGCTATAAGCTACAGAATGCAAACCTTTAGTAAAAATGCATACTTGTATTACATCGGACACAACGATAACCTTGGGATCATTATTCAGAATTAGCCACTTCACACACATATAAATTACACATCGATGGAAAACTAATTCTCCTTGTTCGAAAATAGAGTTATGGATGTCCCCATCGCAGGTCTCCTTCCAACGAACGGTGATTCCCTGGTGAGGTCTGGTGAGCTGATAGTCGATTAGTCTGTATCCATGTTCCTCTTCTATTTCCTCTCTAAGACTGGCAATCATCAAATCTTCTAATGTTGATGGTAAGTCACTGTTGGAGCGAAGATATCTCGCAGCACAATTGTTGCATGCAATTTCTTCACCAAAGCGAATACCAAGACTGTTGTCGAAAGTGTAGCAATAATATATCTATATTGTTTCAGGCATGAACTTGTAGAAGACTGTCATACAATTTAAAGAACACTCTTCTGTATCCAATTTGTAGGACCTTGTGTACATCTGTAGGGTTAAAGATCCTAGCCATGACTAACAATTTTATAGTAGGTACATTCATTTACATAGTCTGCCAGAGGTTATTGCTTTGAAAAACATTGCATTGCTTCATGTCACAGGGAGAAGTTAATTCTTGATCACCGATTTACGTATAAAGTTGCATTTTGTTGAATTTTTCTGTCCATACTATAGTAAGAGAACAGCAACTATACTCTTTCTGCATAATGTATATTAGATTTTCTTGCAGGATATGTGTTTTGTGATGTATCCACTGTGAGCTTCAAATTCTAGTTTACCTTCATTACAAGGTAGCTTGCTGTCAGGCCATAAATTATATAAACGACAATAATTTCGCCCATAACATACATCGAACACTTAAACATTTCTTTTGGACTGATTAACAAGAAAAACCAATGTTCATCTCTGTTGCACATTTGTATCTGTAGTGGACTATGTTCATATTCAATTCGAAACCATACTTGCCTGAATCCTGGAGTAACACTAGCATACTGAAATTATGAGTCGAATCTCTTCATCGTAACTTAAGCTGTTCTGTACGATCCTCTCTCTCTTTAAATAGACTGACATTATTCCATTTAAAATTAGTTCTTCAGCGACAATTTGTCACATCATATTTACACACACAAACAATACTGTTCCAAACCTCACAGTCCCACATTCCGCATGGTGCCCTTAAAAATGTGCTACTGCCTTCTATTTGCATGATGTGTTCCTTATTATTACATGTTTCTGTCCATAAGGTTGTGGCGGTGTCGTAAAATCCTCTAAACAATTTATATTTGATTTGATGAAAACCTGGTTCTTTGGATATTTCTGTACTGCGATTTTTAAAAAATAGGTCCCAAGAATAACAGGGCAGTTCACTTTCAGGCCGCATATTAAAATCAGGACAGTCTTCTTCTTCATCACACAGCTCTCATTCCGTATACAGGCTTTCTCCGAAACTTTTTGCGAGATTCCTATGTTCATTTCTGTTACACATCTGTGTTTGAAAATATATGTTGCCTAGAGAATGGAACCATGCTTTCTTTTGTCCTTCGAAAAAAAGTGGAATATATCTTCTCTGGGTCGAATTTCTCAATTTTTTCGAAATCATATGATACCTGGAACAAAACTTTTTTTCCGAAAATTAATATCTCTACACATAGGTAGGATGTTGGTACAAATATTTTCGTAAAGCTTCGCTTTTGCATTGCGAACAGAACATTTTTTTCCTCACAATGATTTGTATTATAACACTTGACAATTAAATCAAATACTCGAACAGTCGTGGTATCTTGTGATATTTTTTACTTCTGCATTTGTTAAAGATTTTAAAATTTCCTAATGCATTTTTCCAAGCACGTATATGGGATAATCTTCGAGTAATGCATCATTTACATATTGAAAAAGTTTTTCATATACTATGTCCCCAGAGTCCCATTACAGGTTATGCATCCCGTAAGTATGTTAACGAAACATAGTTTTAACTTCAGGTTTAAACTATACCAGGGTCTAGGAGATTTAAAGCATAATACTTTAGAGTCATTAGTATTGGTTTCATACGAAATAACAAGCTCCTTAGTAACAAAAAAAGTAGTCTTGATAGTTTTCGAAACCCTGTGCATAGGACATCACTTTTGTGTTTTTTATTCATTGACTATTTTCAGAAAAGGATCTCTCTCATATAAATTTTTATAAGATGACAGTGCTACTTCATCGACTCCAGAATTGTCCATTACTCTATCTGGAATAATTCTAGCTTCGAGTATCTGTTCCAGCCTGTGGGATATAAGATTGCTCCGCATATGTTGTTAAGTTCCCATCATTAGCAAAGGCAGGCATCCTGTAAGGACAGTCGTTACAAGGTTAACAGGACACTATATCCTCATCGGCTTTTAATTGTTCAGCCAGGAGTGGATACACTAATTTTTATTTTGTGGCCCGAAAAACCAATTTTAAATTATTTCGGCAACACTTGCAGTTGGGAACACTCTACACTTAATAAGGTTTTTGCCTTCCCATAATCTAAAACACCATTAAACGTTTCAGCACAGTCAGAGTCGCAATTGTCGTTCTCTGTGTGGATGTCTGGAGCTGCAGTAGACGTGATGGAGCTGTAGTAATCGTGATGGACGTTTGACATTATAATTGACATTGTAGTGAGCATCTGTTGTTTTAGTGGATTCCTGGCATCGTTCATGTTATCAATGGTTGTTGTTGATATTGATGCTTCCCAGATGCCTGCAGTAGATGCCTGATGTCATTATCTATGCTACTGCAATACATACGCACACACACAAAGTGACCTTAGCAGATGCATAGTTAAGACTGGACTGAGAAAGAATTGATTCCTCCTTATATACAGTAAGGATTCCACGTGAATTCCAGAAACTATTAAAATATTAAATAAATTCATATATATGTATATATACGTATTTTATGTTACATGGAAAACATTTTGCTGTTGGAAAGTTATTTTGGTTAGACATAAATAAAGGGAACATGTTGGTTAAACAGTTAGCATACTCACCTCCCTGGTCAGGTCACACCATAAAACAATTTTTTTGCAATGTGTGGATGTCGTCTTAGTCATTACCATTGATATAAGGGTTTTATTGAAGATCTCTCTCACTTCCTCTAGTCTCATGTGCGTGACCCGGCGCTTCTCACCTCATTTTTCCTCATTGGCTCTCAAGACCTTGATGTTCAAAGAGATGGACAATTCTCTCCGAATATTTTTTCTCTCCTATATGAATAAATATATGTCCAATTGATAGTAAAGACATTTATTAATAAGTGAATAAATTACGTCTTGTTTGAATACTTATAGAAAACACTTCTGTTCGTATTTCTGTGTGATTTTAAAAATCATAGTTTGCTTGATGAAAATATACACTTAATATTGAAATGTTAAATCTTGTGATTATCTCGGGGTTTATATGGTGAACTTGATTTCATGGACTTGTAATTTTTTATTTTATTTTGCTGGTCATATAGTCAACCTGTTGCGTAAGGTTGAAACATCAGTAAGTCACACAGAATCTCTTGGGGTACACATTCAGAATGTCGAAGCAAAGAAGGCAACACTACAAAAATGTGTTCTGAATACTGTAGCGGGAGAGGGGTGCGAATTCGGGAAACATATACTGCATGAGCACCAACTCACAAAAAATACGAAAAGCATTCTCAGGGCTGATGATGGGGTGCATAAAACAGGTTTGTGCGAACACCAGACTGGATAGATAACATACCTATCCAGAAAAATTGAATTTCAAGGCAAGTCAGATTCGTGACTAGGGGTGGTAGAGGTTCTTGGAGAGGAGATAATCCTCTATACTCAGGCCAGTTTTGAGGGGTAGAGGGTATGACTGGGTGGGGTGGCTGCTCTCACAATCTGAGCGCAAGCATACAGTTGTCATCTTGCCTCAGTGTTGAAAAATTGACAATCGAGGGCAGGCAGGTGAATGACCTCAGGACATGTCGCTCTGGTGAGGGATGAAGGGTAGGGGTAGGAGTTTGGGATGGGAGGGGGTGTTAGGCAGGATCCTCCTGATCGGAACATAACCAGGCAGTTGTTGCCATCTTGCCTTAGTGCCAAAAAATTGACAATCGCAAGCAGCCTGGTGTCGCACTCTGGCGAAAGGCGGGAGGAGATGTAGGGAGTTCTAGAGGAAAGTGACCTCACCTACCCAGCTGCCGCCATCTTCAGTTACTCATGAAAACTTGGTGGAGACAGACATGTACCCTCTCTCTCATCTTCACCGAGGGACCATCTCTAGTGACAGCCACAATTAACATTTTATAATGTACACATTTTAATATAAAAGTATTTTATCGGGAAAATATAAATTTCCATGTCTTAAGTCAATATTTTGATAAGATTTTCAATTCTGAGTCCGGTCTACAGAAATTCCTAACACTTTAAAAATACAGTTTGTGTTTACAAGTGCAGGGGATTTAATACACATTTACGAGTTTTTACCATAGTTTAAATATGTTTGTATATCAGGTGTGCTAGGCGTATCTACTCACAGCTCCATGTAAGTGCTACTCATTCATACTTCAAACAGACTTATTTTATTATCATATGGGATAAGATTTTCTATTGTTTAATGCTTTCTTGTAGATCGTTAATTCCACACTCACCTAATTGTCATAATTTAGCACTTGTCGACACCAGATGTTAATCACATAATTAAAATTCTCTCTCATGTAAATTTTATTTCTGTGGTCGAGCCTCATGTTGCATTTAAGACTCATGTTATTGCACTTACTATTCACGTGGTAGTTTGAAATTTGCTATTCGATGAGTGTAATTTATTCGTACGTAGATCACTCTGATATTCTCTAACATTTAATTGCATTCGGAAAACAGATCGTTTGTCATTACTAACACATAAATCCCAACTTTCAAAGTCGCCTATCTCCCACTACCATCTACAAGCAACATCTACCAAAAAAAACATAAAGTTTACATATAGCCCACTCTTGCACTCAACAATACACCTATATAACACATTGCAACCCACCACTTTGGTCAGGTCAGTCACCTCCAGGACACCACACCATCAACATCGTACATAGTTCCTGCTAACCCCGCCCCCACCCAAAAAGAATGAAATAAGTACAAGAAAAATAATTAATCCTTTCAATACATTTAACACTTTCAATAAATTTGATCGGATTAATATCGGATTAAGAAAAATTTTATTTGATTAAAATCGAAGTAAGAATTTTTCGGTCGTGTTAAGATCGGATTAAGGTATAGCACTTTCAATCAATTTAACTAAAGCTTTGATATCAAATTGATAATCTGGTCAATCAAAAATGGCCTAGGAACCCGCCAGCCCTACTACTTACACGTGGTCACATAGAGACCGAAATATACGTCGGCGGGGTGCGGAATTTTTTCCTCTTTTCCACGAAGCACGCTATAAAGTTCATGGCGAGTTCCGCGTTATAGTTGCGCCTGGCTGGCTCGCTTTGCTACAGTACACGTTGTCAAAACATGTAAGTACACACAAGTGAAACAACATCATCCGTTCTGTTGTCAACTATAACATCGTGCGGCAGCAAAATTGCCTCGCAACACCATGGTTTAACATCGTTTGCCAATCAGCAGATGGAAAAATGTTTTGATCATTATCAGCTAAACCATTCGTAACAACGCGAGAAATATATGTTTCAGTCGAAATTGTACTTTTTTATATAAGCAAAAATAGGCTGTGGAATTTTTCAACATAATATTTTGTAAACAAATAACCGTTTAAATGCAACAAAACTGAATTTGTTAATCGAACGTAGCATTCACGTAACTCTATTGAGGAGACCTCCTTGCTGTGCCAACCAAGATCTGCCTGAACAAAGGATTTGGTTTATCAAACGATATTTGTTTTTGCAGATAGAAAGGAAGGTTTTTGCTGGGTTAAGAAAATCCTTATCTTAGCGGGCTCTTTCGCAAAGTGCGATAGCTAACCAGAATCAAGTCCCTTATAGGAGTCTTTGAGCCAACGGTAAATATTTATCATTCGTACAGCTTAATACTATACGGTGAAATCCAAAACGAAGAAGTTTTTGGAGATTTCTCGATTAAATATACAAGTGTGAAATTAAAATGAATCATGGTGATATACTGCAATGCGAAAAACTGACTAACGGCACTAAACGAAACGAATTTGTCTGGAAACAGGCTAAAATTCATAGTCCTTTATACACGCAAGCGACGACAGGTACTTATCGATTTACGAATGAATAAGAATACTTAAATTCATGGATTTTATTGCTGGCTCCCAGTCGTTAAAAGTGTATCGAAATATCTGTGGTTAAATGATAAACGTAATGAAATGTATAACTGTTCGAACTTAAACACAGCCACAAAAATATTTCGCGAAATTCTTGAATAACTGCTAACGAACTGGAAGCAATAAAATGAATTACTGTGTTGGTCCTTTCTACAAGCATCAGCGCGTTATAAAATTTAGATCACTCATGGCAATAACATAACTGATTCTGCAGGATGTTGTGTACAAAAACGCAGAGCACGGAATTTCCCTTTATATTCATGGCTACTTTTCTTAGTAACAGAGCTCTCGATCTTGAAAAGAATCTATGTCTATAGGAAGTGTGAAAATTTGGTGATGTCCGTGTCCTGTAGGCTAAAATTTACAGTTGTACGCATCCTAGAGATGATACTATTGGTCTCTTGACTGTTGCTTCCACGAGGAGTCGATTGTATGTAATCTTCAATAGGCTGCTTGCCATTCGTTTTTCCTATTGCTTCCGTTTTGTTGCTGCCCATAGACACCTCCAGAGCATGTCAGTAAGTTGACCGTTATCAAAGAGACTTGGCAATGCAATGACGGAAAAAAAATTTGTTAACAAATAAATTCGATAATACGTAGAGTTTTTGTCTATGACCTGAAGTGAGGAACGAGCTTTTCTCATAATTAATAGCTTGAGCACAGTGCATTACTTGCCTGACAGTCCATCATATACTGCTATTGAGTACAGTAGGTGTTCAAGACACGTTAGAAAACTTCCACGACTTTCAGCATGTACTCAACGAATACGGTTTCATCAAAAGCGGAATGGTGTGGCGGTTTCTTTGATGTCGGCGCACCCATCCGTTGATTGGCTGTGCGATACTTTGAAAGGGGTCCTCGTATCTGATTGGCTACTTCCTGACGAAGATGATTCTCTATAGATTCTGTCAGTGCACTCATTGAATAACCTCCTGTCGTGTTTTTGTTAATCCAGTGTCCTTGACTTCATGGCCTATTGGCCTGTTCACTTGGCAAGTATAATTGCGTAACCCCACTTGAAGAACGAATCTAAAATCAGTGTAAATTTAATTTACTAGTGTACAGACTAGAATATTCGTTGAACTAATAACTGTAATCTCGCGTTTTGTAAAATATATTGCAAGATTACGGTTAGAAAATGGAATTGCCTAATTCCCACTGATATACTTTTAGCCTATCGAAATGATAAAATGGCCAAAACAGCAGGGCATTTTACCGCCAAGTATTTTGTGATTTACGACATTTCTCATAATATTTTGCATTAAGTTCCAAAAAGTTATAAAAATAGGCTGATATTTGAACTAACTTAAACGAAATAGTATTCCTATTATACACAAACACAAGATTTACGATATCACAGAACCTATAAGAAAAATATATAACTTGTCTGTTAAACTATCGTATAAGACTTACCATTGCTTGATCTGTGGGTAGAGTTTCAACACTTGAGTGCAGTTTCAAACAGTTTTAAAAGATTTCATATTGAAGGTTATAATTAGCTTTAATTGTATCTTAAAGCAATTCTAGTGATGTTTAACATCATAAAAGTTTGATATTTATCAGCTTCGCAATAATTTAGTTTCAACAAACGCTCACCGGGAGAGGCATACGTTCTGGAAATAAAATATGATTAGTCGAGAAGGATAGATAGTAACCGGAGTCAAAAAATAACGGAGCTCATTCGGTACGAAATATTTTTGAAGGAAGTGACATATGTCATTTCATTACGGTAGCTGCCATTTAAGTGTACACCAGTTGCTATGGCAGACGCAGTATTAGAATGTAGAGGATAATGCCATCTAATATAATCATTTGACGAGGGGGCCACTTCAGTATAAGTCCGTGCCAAAAACTCTGAATATCTCTGGTTCCCGAGACGAGGATATAGTCGTTGGGAACTCGTAATTTTGACGGCTCAGTCGCCATCAGTATGTGTTATTTTGTTTAATATTCGAAATAATTATGTATTTAACACATTCGTTAATTTTTTTTTGCGAATGTGTAGTGTTTATTAGGAAAACAATAACCGAGTGGCACTTTACAAGACGGGTATCAGTGACCACTGGTATTCCTTGTAAGCAAATGATTAATAAACTGTGCCACTGATCTACAATATCATTGGCTCCTACCATTATCACCCAACACTATTCCCACAGCTCGCTATCTGTGATAATCAATTTCATAATATTAGATCTTAATTACAGTGAACATTAACATTTCTCTTGTCTGCAACACACTAAACCAAATATTAAAGCGGCCTGAAAGCGTTAACGTCCTGCCTAATTGCCAAGATTCAATATAGTGAAAACTTACATGCTAAACTAACATAAAACAAATGAAATGATTTCGCATCGCTTTTTATCTATTGTTTTTAACCGAAAAAAGCCATATAATTATAAGGCATTCAAAGGGATAATGTTTATTGTTTGCAATTTGCTATTATATATAAACTGAAAATTATGTATATTTTTTTACATTTGATAAACAATTATTAGAAAAATAGGTTCCTATGTTATTTTGTATCACAATAAATAAAATACTTTATCTTTAAAAGACACTGTTTTATAAAACATTGAAACCTTTTTATACAACTCCATATTTATAATGAAATCAATTTCTCCAGTACCTATTTGTAAAACTTAATCCTTAGTTTTTTTCTTATTCCACCAGTGAAGTATTGTAAAATATGCTATTATCTCGTGCACTATTACAGAAATAATCTTTGCAACTAATTACAAGAGATATTTGTAAGAATGAAAAAATACCACACCTTATACAACATATCGTAAATTTACAAATAATTGCTTACACTTTGTCATTGTACTTCACAAGAGTCGTACACAGAATGTTATGGCTACTTAGAAAGGTTTCCAACCATGAGAGGTGAAACCCAAACGTCTTCTTGATATTCTACCGTTTTTGCTGTATGTCGCTGAATCCATGTTGTAAAGTGGTAATTTTTTAACTGCTAGTAGGACACGCACATTATTTTTTCTGTTAGATTAACGATAGTATTGCAAGTAAATTTCACTTAGAGCATTCAGTGCTTATAAGTGCATGGTTAATATCGCTATTGGTTGTCTTCTATGGTACAAACTGTTTACGAATTTCTTTCGTATAGAAGGAAACTGCCGCTACTAGCCGTGGGCACTCGTGATTGGTCTGTAAGTAACTATACGGCGTGATGTAGACATAATGTATATTCTTATACTAAAAATACTTACATCTACAGAATCCTGAAAATATTTTCCAGCGAAGAATACTACGGTGCATCACTTTATAGAAACGTGACATAGAACAATGTGCTGAGTTCCGTAGGATCCTTAGTATCAATTTCCTGAGAAATTGATCACACATTGTGTGTGATGTGTGAGATTCAAGAAATGGAAAATGGTTATAAAAAAACTTTTTTTTTTTTTTTTATAACGGCGTTGAACCAAAATTCCCCCTCAAACACACAGGCGTGTGCGCGGGAGAACGCACACACTCCCATACACGGAGTAAGAATTTTTGCAAGTAAGGCTGTGGGGAATATCTTACCACACATTTTTTTTTCTTTACTGCACTTGTACTTTTTTTTTATAAAGGCTAGATTCGCTTTGGTTCTTCCTTTCCCCTACTTAAACTGGCAATTGTCAAACTTAAGATGCCCCGAAAAATTTCTGCCTGCCATTTCAAATGCAGACGAAAAAGTTTTTCGTTTCCATATTGCGGAAGGATGAACCGGTGGTTGAGACTAAAATAATCTTCCCCGTCGGGATTGCACTATTTGCTCCTCGCCCCGTCTGAAATATTCTACATGCCCACAGAGTAAACCCCCGACCCTCCCTTATCTCAAGGAAAATAAAGAATTAAATAAACTCCACCTTTTAATGTAACGTCACGAAACCAACATTCTTTTGCACGGAGGGGCGCGAAGGAAAGCATTTGCTCAGGGAACTGTGGGTGGTAAGGGATGGGGGTAGAGCACAAGAGTGAATCCTGGAGGATCTAATGGTGGGGGGAGTGGGCGGTGTTAATGTAATCGCAGGCATGAGACAGCGTAAGTTTTCCCTACCGCCCGGGTCCGACAGGGAGTAAGAGATGTTTACCTAGGAACAAAAATGTATTCTCACTCTTTCCAGTATATCACTTTTCCTGAATGAATGGCATTAAAAACACAGTGCGATATTCATGTGTAATTTTAAAAAATTATGTTTATAAAATTTTAGATATTTAGCTAACAAGCAAACTTACCTATGCAGTACAAATCAATAAGTTATAACTGTTTATTTACAATTATGAATCATATAATTAAACAATCTCTTCAGTTTCTAAATGAGAATTTATGTTTTTGCTATTAATAATTAAATCGAAACTGGGAAAGCAACGAAATTTTTCAGTGAATTTCAGAGAGAAATAAAAAATATTTTCCAACAGGAAAGCAAAGTTTTCCATGATAAGGAAAAAATTACATTTTTTTAGACTGCAGTAGACGTATAAACGTTCTAATTTAAAGGGTATGAATTTATGATTAGAAATAAGACTCGGTTAATGACTAAAGCAAATTTCTTAATTACAGTAAAAGTAATCACCGACTGTGTTAAGGGAAAATAAACACTGATTATATTTTGTATGTGACAGATGAGGTTAAAATAGTAACTTCAGCTCAACCTATATAAATTCGGATAGTATAACATAATCCACCAGAAAAACTGGAATTCTTGCTGCAGTGATGACATTTATAGCCATTTCTCAATACAATTTTCTTTCTTCTGTTAGTCAGGAAGTTGTATGTGGAAAATTTTAATTTGGGAATTTATGAACTAGTGGTTTAGTTAATAGTATTCAAAACTGAGTTTACCGTAAAATAAGGTGAACTCAAGTACCAGCTGAAGAAAAAGTGATTGAGAGTGTTTTTACTTTTTGTTTGTAGAAACGTTTCTACTAATTTCAACAATATTTAAAGATGTGAATGGCAAGTGCATAATTAAATTTCCTTTTCTTTTACGGGTAGATGGTTGTTTAAATGATTGCAACATTCCTATCATCGTCTTGCACTTCGGAACGCGCAGTCCATCTCAAATTATTACAATTATTACATAGGTACGCAGAAGTCCAACTGCCGCTTATATAGCACACCAAAATCGTTGTCTCACTTTCCAATAACATTGAAGAATGTCATTAGTCACTATGCTCCTTGAGACTATGCAACTGGCAAGATGCTAGCTGAACCATGCCCACAGAGCATAATGCAACCTATCAGTGGCCGGGTAAATGTTAGTACCAAACGTTTTAGAGCCATGTCACAGAAAAAAATGTCACGCTGCAAAAGCGAAAAAGACGCCTGTATTGCTTTTCCAGCCGGAAACGTATTTAATACGGCGGAAAGTATTTTTGCCAACCAGACAGAAGCCAGTCATGAAATGTAGGGAATAAATCGCACCATTATAATTTAATAATGTCTTTGTTTAGAACCTCGATTATCAGGCAACTATGGGCAGAAAATATGATAAGTTCAATGAGCCGTACGTTAAGCTTCGAACTTTTCTACATTTCAATTATTCGACAATCAGATAATTTTTCATTTGTTGGTGTTTCACCCTGGGCTTAATTTCGCTTTTTATGCAGTCTGGTATTTTCTCGGCGCATGTCTTCTAGGGTGAGTGAAAAATCATCCAATTGAAAAAATATATATTGTTAACAAGTGTGTAGCATGGAGTATGCAGTTTCCGTTGAGGAACTTGCAGATTTTTCGAGTACGTACCAATAAGTTACCGAGTACAATATAACCAAAGAAATTACCATAAGCACTCTTTATCTTTTTTGTGAAGGAAATATCTTTGTGATTGCATACCGCGATGAAAGGCCATGGCACGGACTGTTCAGTTTGTCGTGGTAGACCATTGACTTGAGTTGCAGAACCTCCAGCCAGTTAGGGGTTGTTACCACAATTAAAAATTCTGACTCCCTTAAAGCGACAAAATTATTACCCTTCCTACACGAGTAAGTATGAAAGTAATGATGTATGAAGTAAGTATGTAAGTAAAGATGAGCTCTCACATATTACAGCTAATAACATTGCATTCTTACATATTGGCACCACATAATGATATTCAGGTGACGAATGATTTACGCTGGGGCAAACAAATTAAAGCGTCTGATGTAAACGTGATAGTTGAAATAAGACATGTGTTGTTGAGCTTTCAGGCTTTAACCCTGATGTTACACTCTAAACAAATGGGAGGTGATATCGTGTGTAATGTCCTTAAGACAAATTCACCACCCTCTGAAGATATGCCACCGTAGGCCCCTACATATCATTGTTTATGGTAATGAAACGATATTTGTTATGGACGAGTTTAGCAAAGGAAGAAATCCGCAGCAAGGCAAGCTTGTATTGCAGAAACCTCTTTTAAAATGTCAGTAAACTGAAAAATTTCGTTTATTTGTGTAAAAGTTTGTCAAATATTACACGAACAGGACACTGCTAATATATTAACTATCAACTCAATTTTTAAATTCGTATATATGCCTTCTAATAATGTTTACATGCGTAAATCGTAAAAGTACAATTAGGTATGTTAGCTGAGCTCTCACAAACGTATTAATTTTATTAATATAAAACTCATTAGTTCGAGAGCGAAATAAAAATACCTGTCATGAAAATGAATTTTTCGACTGTGTTGCCAAATGTAAATAAAACAATTGTGCATTTAAACGTTTTATTGGATACGGTTTTTCGATTTAATAATAAACACGTTGACATATTTATTTAAATTTACACTCTAGTTCGAAACACAAATGTTATTCTTTATATAGCCTATGTACTAACGCAACGCATATTGAAAGAGATTAAGTGATTATATTTATTTACGAAAATTGCAGTTAACCTTTTTTTCACATAAAAAAACAAAGAAAAAATCCGATACAAGTGGAACAACAGTGCTATACTGAACGGCGTTCCACCAACATAGCCAACATAAAATATCCTTTTGGCCATTTTAAAGGAATCACAGGGGGAGGGAGGAATACCGTCTGTGTCCCTAACTTTTGCATATATTTCACTCAAATTGACCATAAATTAACGTTTAAAAATATTTTTTAGTAAAAATAATATCAGTATTCAATGTTGGACGTTTCCCTAAGAAAGCTCTCTGATGAGAGTTATATATTTTATAAGGGCACTTTTAAGGGTGGAGTATCACTTACTATCTGAAAGCAAAAGTGCCACAAGTTAATGACACTATGTATTATTAATTAATTAATGTTTTCTCGCCTCAATGAACCCCACATATTTTAATGACATACACAAAATTAAAACAAAATCTAAATAAAGACACTACAGTACAGTCATACTTAAAAGATTTATTTAAAGACACTTTAAAATGAAACGCAGCAGCTCCATTCGTACATCAATCGATTCATTTAAAAACACTTCAAAACAAAACGCAACAGCTTCAACACATCACAAAACACAGAATCCTCTCTACATTAAGGATTGTAAAACAACTCGAGATGTCCATGGATATGCATATTTCCAGTTGCACCAACACAAACGTAACGAACATGTGCACATGGCACATGTCGTTACGTTTGTGTTGGTACGCTGGTAAATTAATAGACGCCGAAATTTAGCTGACAACATAATTCCATTTTTTAATTTCCTGATAAGTATACGAGCAACTATTGTATCGTCCGAAAATTTGAAATGTTTGTAATATCGTACGAAAATGAAGCTAACACAAACGTGCTAATACTCTGTAATTATTTGCAATATTCAGGAGCGTCGAATGTATGATACAGCATATTGCGGGACATATCTGAACACTGTATATTGGAAAATAAAAGCACGTTGTCTGGAATATCGCTATTTTAAAATACATTTATAACAATAATTTTGCTCAATTATTTATTGTACGTAGCTTATGCAGACTTCATCATAACGTACAAAACTGTGATCATATTTGTCGTTTTACAAACTAAGCTGACTCAACATTAAGTATTCACGATAAAATGTGTCATTAGTGCAACTCGGGAAAATATGAACAATCAAGTCATGTTAGCATCGTGAATTTCTTTCGCATCCGAGATGACACGAGAAATTCTTTCACAAGCAATAACCGGTGATTACACTGCTTCTTTGTAGAAGAGAATGTCGGAATATGGTATATCGTTTACATTTATGGAGCTAGGGACTGTCACAGTATACACAGAAACTAAATTAAATGTAAACCTTTGCAGAGTTTTGCAAGAAGATATTATTAACAAAAATATCATGTACGGTATAGTCATTGCTAAAATGAATTTTTTTCCACCCGCAGGCAATATTTGAAAGTTTGAAAATACGGTAAAATCGTCGAAAAACTGAGCTGTGAAAGTGCCACAAAATATAAGCGGAACAAATATTAGCGTGTGCAGAAAAATGTATCATGTCACACGTGGCAATTACCCATGTTTACAATAATCACACACATTATATGTCGATCTCTGGGCCTGCCCACTCAGTATGGTGTCAGATATTGCATTATACCCTATAGTCTACCAAAAATGTCGAGTAAAAATATTCAGATAGAATCGGGTCACCGCTGAAAGTTCCATAGATGCATTGCACGCCAGTTTAGAGACATGCGCGTAGCGGCGACTGCACTCGTGTAGCGCGTGCCTGTTTATCCCTTATAGATCCCGCGCTTCTCGGTAAAAAAATGAGAAACATGTTGCAGGCAGGCGAGTCCCTTAACTCTTTCTTGATCCTGTACCTCAACGGCTCCAGTTAGACGGAGGCTTTAATAAGGATGCCAGTTAAATACCAATATTTTGAAAATCGATTAAATCGATCTAAAAGAATCGAGTTTTAGATTGACATTGAAGACGTCGATTTATTTCGGAATCTATATTTCTTAGAGAATAATTTTTGATTTAGCGATTGCGTGTCACTTAAAGTTAAGAATTATCTCGATTTTTGGGGTTATGGAATTCGATACAAAAACTTAAACAAATATCCAGTAAAGCCAAAATTCCCGTTTTTACCAATTTTTCTCCCTCTTACCCGTCAATCATTAAAATTGATTGAAAACGGAACATTTCCCGTCATCTGGTCACACTGCATAGAAATGAAGTTTGTACAAACGTTCGACCCGATAGATCGAAAATAATCGATTTTTTCCTTCCGATTTTTAATGTGCGTCGATATGATGCACCTCGATCTAGAACGATCCAGCGTATTGATTTGTTGGATAAAGATCGGCATACATATGATTAATAGGCCTTAATACACGCTACATTACTATAGGCTGTTCACGGTAAAATGAGCACTTATGAAAGCCCTGCTTACGATCTACTTGTATACACGTTGTGTGTTCTTCCGCCTTATGTAAAATTAACATTGCCATTGGCCTCATCACTGTATTATTGCGTCGGAATAATGTAACTGTGAAATTATTAATGAAGTAAATACTTTACAATTTTGCTCATTTTTACACGTCGATGCATTAAAAAACAGAAAGCGAAAGAAATGATTTTAAGTTATCACAGCTGATAACCTAACACTCTTTATTCGACGTTAAGATATGGAACTACTTTCCATCCATTGTTACCAACTTTGCTGGATGAATGCCACTCAGTACGCCCATTAAAACATATGCATGCAGGGGCAGTGACTTTTTTCTGTGGTTCATTTCTAAAGTGCTCACTTTATCGTTGACAGCCTTTAAGAGCGTAAACCTCTGTTGAGGGCTTGTGGCTTTTGACGAGGGGGGTATTTCACGTGCGTGCTACTGCTGTAACCGTGGCTTCCACTTGCAAAGTAGCAGCAGATGGGCGGGCGCTTAAGCGAAGCGAAGAGGAGCGACAAGAAGAATTTTTTTTTTTTTACCTCCGGGGTAATGCTTGTATAATCAAATGGGAACCCGCAAACTGGGGTGAAGCGGGTAGAAGGGAACCAAAAAGAGGTTAGTGAGAAGAATCTTGGATGCAGCCAGGTGGCTTGGTTGCTGTTCGGGTCTCCTCCCTTCGCTTCAGTAAGCGGTGGGCGGTAGAATCTACGAGTTAAACCGTGGGATAAAATCCTCTCGTTATATAAAGCTAGAAAAGTCACAAGTTTTAAATTTCCTTACTGAAATTTACGTGTAGAGTTTTTGTCTGACACTTTTTTCAAATAATTTTAAAGGCAAGTTCTACCCTTAATCAATACATGTGAACAACTAGAATTGTTTTTCCAACTAACTTTTTGAATTACAATCGCATTTATGTAACCATCTACAAAAAATGCGGGGTCGTGGCGATAGTATTGTCTATTGATGCGACTGTGTCGTGCATCGTGCAGTACGGGATATTCATTGAGTTGCATGGACGCGCATCGTGTGTCAAAAATACTTCCTTTCATCTCGCCGCATTTCTATTCGCGGAACACATGAAACGACTATTCTCTTCGCCTCGTTTGGTTTATCCTCTCGTCTCTCCTTTGAGGAAGATCTCTCTATTCTTTGCGTTCACGACCACGCAACGTGAAAAGAACATTTTGGAGCTCCGACAGAAACATTAGAATGAAACTTGAAACAAGTCTTCTGAACTTGGTGTAAAGTAATGAACTAGGAAGTGAAAATTATATCCTTATATACTAGGTCAAAAGCCACCATCCCTGAGTGATGCCTCATTGAATGCATATTAATGTTTCGGTGGGTTAGATAACCACAAAATTTTTTTGGACACCGATTTTTTTTCAATTGAATTATGTCCCACTAATATTTTTGTCTATGTTCAATAAAATGTCTGTAATACAGTAATACTGTGCAACAGTAATTCAGTACAACAGTACAACTCTGTGCAATTAAGTACAAATCAGTAAAACCAAGCTAGATTTTAAAAAAAGTTGAATTAAGGTGAAAGGTAGGCGAAACACTACTAAAAATTAAGGTAAACGTAACTCAACCAAATCATTCAGGCTATGTATTAGATCTATTGCCACTGGCTGTTAATTAATACCACAGAAAAAGTGCGTAATACACATTACTTCTACTCACATGCTTACCATACCATGTAATGCTTAATGAAGTAGCATATGAGGGTAAGAAACATTATTCTTCGAAAATGTTTTGCTTACAATAATAAAAGCTTGATTTATATAAAAATGTTTCAAGTGATATATTTTTGAAAATCTTAATTTGTATAATTTTATTTGACCGTTAAGTCCACAATAATTATATGTAATATATTTGCAATTTTAAATTTGGAATTGCCTTACTCCTTGTTCGAATATTCTTGAATAGTTGTAATGAAAATGTCTATTTTTCACTGTCATTAAGAAAAACGCTAGTGAAAACAACATGTTATTTGCGCATGAAGATCCTTTGTAGTGGTTTGTATGTAAACAATAATTTTCTTTTCAGCGATAAGCTACGTGGCACGACACAAAAATACTTCAGTGTGTGTGACCTAACAAAAAAAAAACTAAAAATAAAACAAATACTTTATTTGTAGTGCTAACAAGTTGGTTAAATAAGTTAGAATGACATACCTCAGAGTTGGATTGGCTGAAAAGGCTTTAACTTCATAAATCGCTACCATTCTGCACAAGATGCATTATATTTCATCAAAGTGCAACGATGTTCAGTGTAGACTAACAAGTGCGACTCTGTGCAATGAAATAAAATTCAGTTCAACAAAGAGTATCATTGTACAACATAGTGTATAATATGCACAACACAACACTGTTATCGACAGTAAAATGCATTATAGTGCATCAAAGTGCAACGCTGTTCAGTGTAGACTAACAAGTGCGACTCTGCGCAGTGAAATAAAATTCAGTTCAACAAAGAGTATCATTGTACAACATAGTGTATAATATGCACAACACAACATTGTTATCGACAGTAAAATAGTCTTAGGTAGATGACGTCAACGGAAGTAATGCTATCACCACAAGTGTAACAGTAAAACTGACATCTGTTATATATATATATATATATATATATATATATATATATATATATATATATATATATATATATATATATATATATATATATATATTCGTCGCACAAACAACCGCACGCTCTGTATTATGATTGTTTTCCTAATATAATTGTATTGTTATGTGCATACTCGTTGATCTAAGGACAGCAAACTAATATTTCCTACCTGCTGGTGCAAAACAGCTCATTCTGATTACAGCACCAACTCGGCTAGCGATTCAAATGGAACTCGAATCAACAGCTCGTCGCGTCAGTCTAAACCAACCTGGCTTCACATCTGTTTGTGTAATCTGCACAGGAAAACAACTCAAAGTCAGATATTTAAGAGTATTCGGGCGCACGTTGGTATGGACTAGAAAATTTTGTTAAATGATCAACGGATGAACTAGACTTTCGCAGTTGGATGACCTGTATATTTAATCACGACCATTGAGAACTCTATTTCAATAGCGAGGAAACGACTATCGAATCCCACCATACCTGGACAAGCGATTAAAACAGCCAACTCACTCACTTCAACAGCAGCTAATGAACAACATAAAGAACAGTGGCACCGAGAAAAAGATTTTTCCTGAATAAAAAAAAGTTTGTTTGGCGCAGCCGAAATAATTCTTTGTACAGGGGCAGTAAAATATTTCGTTTTTGTAACCAAATTATTTTGTTGTTCTTATTTGGTTGTCGAAACAAAGATTTCGTTGGTGCAAATAAAGATTGGTTTGGCTCTAAGTACATTAAAGAGCTTCGGTTAATATAAAATGAGTTGGAAGCCCGACCGAGATTCAAACCTAAATCGTTCGCGCCCGAGCGCTACTTGCATCTAAGGCGTTGGCTGGTGAAATACGTATGTTTTTAAATGCAAATATTTCAAATGCTGGGCAAAGTGCGCAAATAAATATCTCAAGTTCTACAGCTTTACTTTTTAGTTTCCTGATGGACCTGTTTTATTAAGAACTTCATACCATTTTTAAGTAAAGGCTATTCACGATAAATCAACCTTAGAAAAAAGCCACTGCCCCTAACTGCATATATTTTCATGGGCGCCCTCAGTGACACACACCCAGTAAAGTTGGTAACGATGGAGGGGAAGTAGTTTCGTATCTTAACGTCGAATAAAAAGTGTTAGGTAACCATTTTGTGATTACTAATGTAACGGCTACGTTTTGCACTATCAGTAGGCAAATGAGACGTTAAATAATCACATGCAAATTCAAACGCATGATAATTTATTATTGTTGATATTTTGTTTTTAATTTGTTGTTATGACATGCTGATTTCTATTCGCCTCAAAATAATTCTTTATATTTGCTTTAAGAATATTGTGCTTAAATGTTTTATATATAATTAAGAGTTTAAATTGTTTATTGTTATGTGGCATTTGGTTGACAGCCATAATTTCAGGAAACTGAGGCCTGTTGCCAGAGGCAACGCGATCTGTTGAGTGCACGAGGATGCAGCCGCATTGAGATTGGTCATTACAGAGCGTCACTTTTTAAGCTACGTTATTGCTAGAGAAGGGAAGGAGGAGTTCAACTGCGATGTAAGTCGGGACGTAACGAGTGTTACGGCCCCGATGGGATTTTTAAATGTAGATATTAGGACAGTCCGCGAGTGATTTCGTATATTTCGCCAGACAAAGAGTAGATTGTCGGGTTGCCGGCAAGAGAAGAAGAGGGTATGACGCGCTAGTAGTGCTCGATTTAATTTAGTTTAGATAGCCTTCCGTGACATTCCGGATGGTACCATTTTGGACTGTATCTCGCTGTACCGTAGCCCGTTGGCTAGAATATTAGGGAAGAATATTCGTCCGGAAGAGAGTCACCGCATCCCATGACTGTACCCGATCTGCATGACGCAGATTTGTCATTTTTCCTGTCGTAAGAGGTCTGTGTTTGAACTTTATTTTGCAAACCAAAACCAGATATTACTAGAACTGTTCCTAGTTTACTTGGCGTGAACTTAAATTAATAGATATTATTTAAAATAAGATTTTATTTATTTGTTTTTCAAAAGGACTAAGAACTTATTAAGTTAGGTTTCGTAACAACTTACAGGGCGTCTTGCTTCCTTTACGAACACTTAAGATACATGCATGCAATCAGAAGGTTATTGATAACACTGCTATCGAGTTTAACTATTTTTTAAGCAACTGAATGTCTAATATTGTCTAGGTACAAGCATTCTTTATTAAAGATTGAATATTTAAATCTCCTTCTAGACTCCATCCTTGTAGTTAGTTACTCCCGAATCTGTGCATGCTAAGCTGTCGAGTTTGATTAAGGTGCTATGTACATGTGGTATTCTCCTGTTCTACTGAGTTGGTGTACGACTATCATCGTGGCAAGACTTTGGTAATTAGTATAAAAGTTTATGCTCACTGGTGTAACTATTTCTGGAAAGAGTCATCTCGAAATCATCTACTTTAAGTTAGCTTGGTGCATGTATGTTAGTGTGTGGAAGATAGATTGAACACCACAATACCATTACAATAATTTTACTTAAATAATAATCTAAATCTGCTCACACCCCAGTTCATACACTACACTTATATTGTTTATTTCGCTTACTTTATTTTAATGCATCGAAGTGTGTAAATAAGCAGACTCGTTAAATATTTACTTTTCTAATAATCACAGTCTCACTTGACTGACACATGAATTAAGTGGTGAGGTCCATAAGGCGGAAGAATACACAACGTGCATACAAGTAGATCTTAAGCAGAACCTTCAGAAGTTCTCATTTTACCGTGAACAGCTTATATTAATAAACGGACTAACAAACACTTTCACAACCGTAATTGTCTCAAAAAATTGAAACAGACTCTCAAGCTATATACCCAAACGAAGACAATCAAATGAGTTGAGTGGCATAACTAATACATACATTTTATTCTACCTAAATAGTTTGGTGAGAGTCCAATTTTTTTGGCCCAACACCGAAGTTTAGTTAGTTCTAGCGTTAAGGGGCCGCAGTGGTGTAGTGGTTCGGCCAGTCGTCTCCCACCTAGGAGAACTGGGCCCGATTCCTACGGGGCCCGCTCTCGGACTTTCAGCATGTGGGAATCGTGCCGGACGATGCCGCTGGTGGGAGGGTTTTCTCGGCGAACTTCGTTTCCCTCACCATTGCATTCCAGCGCTGCTACATTCTCACCTCACTTCGCCCTCATTGGCTCTCAAGACCCTCGATGTTAAGAGCCGCCCAAATCTCTCCGCTCCCCTCGAGCGTGTATTTTGTTAGTTAAGCAAAACTTATTTAGCTGCTCTCCAAGTTTTGTTTCTTCAACAAAATATTTTGTTGGGGCAACTTAATGTATTTTTGGCCATATACAAAGAAATATTTTGTTGGTGGGAACAATTCTTTCGCTCAGTGTGAGCTTACACTGTAAGGGATTGTACGAAAATTTACCACTTCGGAGTCCACGTATATTGAGAAAAGGGAATGGTAATTTTTTTTTCCCCATACACACTCGGTAGCGTTCCTACATTTGCTTAGGGAACTGTCAAATGCGCAGGTAAGCTGCCAACTTCAGATAGTAGGGATGCTTAAAATCCCTATATTTGTGGCTTAATTCGTGATACTACCTCCATATTTCGTATATATTAAAAACTTCCTAAACATTTTATGACGCTTACTGAAAAAAAAAAAAAAAAAAAATTATACCGTTGCCTACAGATTACTGAACTAGTGAAAATGGCATTTCCTTGGTTATTGGTAGGTGCACGTGAATACGAGAATAGGTTTAATAGCTTGTTGTATTTCAAAACACTTGAGCTCATATCCTTTCACGTCGTAGTAATATTTAAATACTGGTGGGTTTGAGGTGACTGACTGCGGAGTAAAGACGATCGCTATTGGAGTATAATAAATTCTGCTCTGTCCCATCATGTAAGAAAATATATTTCCGCGAAGATGTGTGCGAAGGGGCGCATGTGGGATATTTAATACAAGCGTGCAAGGAAATGTTCTCATGAAAATAAGGCGAATGGTAAATACCTTCATTTTGCAATTGTCACTTGGTGCATGTAAGATTGAAACGGCATAAAGGTCCTAAATGCCGACTCAACAACAGTGCACCGGATTAGCTACTTTTGGACTGCTACAGCATGGTAGACAAACCGCTTAAGAAACAGGTTTCATAGCTGCAAGGTGTTATGACAAGGGAATTCCGAAGAGAACCGATGACCTGCAAGCATTACAAAAAGGCATCCTTTCTTATTATTGGTGTTGATGATGGAAAATGCTGGGAGGAGAGATGAGGTAGGAAATTTCCAACTTCCAAGTGAACTATTGTACAAAATGAATAATAGATGGGCTCACACAGTTACACAGCCTTTGGCCTCCCCCACGTACGCTCCCACGCTCTAAATTTGAATCAGTGAGAATTTCATTTTTTATATCAGTCAAACGTATATAACTGATTCAACAGTCTCTTCGGTAATATTAACTGATGAATTAGTGAAAAAACGCAGGATTTCCTTTACTTATTGATTCAGTGACATTTCCCACTGATTCGTCAGTTTTTTTTTTTTTTTTTTTCACTGTTTACTAAGTGATTTATTTTTGACTGATGGATCAGTTAACAAGCGTGTAAAAATGGCCGTCAAACAACGTTTAAAAATGGCCGCTAAACAACCTGTATCAAGTGAAATAACAGCGAATAAACTAATAAAACTAATACAGAATACTATCTGAAATGTGTTTCGTCTTTCAAAACGTCATTTTATGAGGTAATATGAACACTGAGTCATTCATTCAATTTTTACGTCTTTAATTTCGTTTTCATGTAATCGTCACAGCATTCTGTTTGAAGGTTTAAACTGCAAATGTGATGAAGAGAGTATACTCATATATACTATTAGTTTTAACAATCCTAACAGTACCAATTAATCCAACAACGAAAAGTAAGAGTATACCATTTAAATATTTAAGATATCGCGGCGAAACAATAAGAGACATATTTTCCTCTGAGTATTAAACTTAACGTGGTGGTGCAGATGGTGAGGTAATCATCCAAAATCGAAGGGTGTACGAGATCATCCCGGCTGCCTGCGAACATATTTTTACTTCTTCAAATTACGGTAAATTGGTCAATATAAATAGTAAACAATCGTACATATATATATATATATATATATATATATATATATATATATGTATATTTATGTTTCACGTAATTATTTGACTACACTCATTAAAAACATTATTTAATTCCTCACTTTAGTCAGACGTCACTTAATTAATCAGTGAAATAATTTCACGTCACTAATTCAATCAGTGAAATGTTTTCACTGAACAATCAATTGTTTGCCACTGATTATAAGTGGAGCCATTTTCACTGATTTTAGTAGTTGAATTTCACTGCGAATCAGTGGTTTCCCACTGATTCGAATTCAGAGTGCAAACCATTGGTTTTCGCATGTCCATAAATTTTCCTCTATTACTTCTAAACAGTATGTAAAAAAGTTGTAACCAGCAGTTTTTTCTGTGTACTCAAATGTTTTTACAGAAATAATGTAAACCACAGGACTGAAAAACCTTTAAATAAAAAACTGGCCAACTTAAAATATTCTGCTGCAGGTTACACTAGGAGCTCATAGTAGAGTAATGGTTATTGTCTTTGACAATCACAAGGGGCAACTTCCAGAGTTATAGAAAGGACTTAAAATATTCTGCTGCAGGTTACTCTAGGAGCTCATAGTAGAGTAATGGTTATTGTCTTTGACAATCAAAGGGGCAAATTCCGGAGTTATAGAAAGGACTTAAAATTTAGTATCAAGAACAACAAAAAATTTTGGTTATGTTGTGAAAAATTTGATTTCTTGTGAGTTTCTGACATTGTATGTGACTGTCTGCGTGTTTACTGTCGTTAATGACTGTCATCTGTCTGAAAGCCGTTACCACACTCAACCAGGTTCCCACTATTAACAGCAGAAGAAAATTTTCGAAAAGTAAGAAAATTCCTCAAACTGGATTAATTTACCATTAAAATGAAAATAATAATTTGCAGTTCCATACAGAGGACTAACCAGGCATTTAATTTGTAGAATTATAGAATTACTTCGATTCTTTCTATATCAACCCGCTATTATTACGGTGTCTATAGAGTTTTGGTAAAAATGTAGAAGGTGTGCACTAGGCCCTACACCTTGAACAAAAATAAATTCGAACTATAAACCCTATTGAGTAATCAAAACAATAATTTCTGTTATTTCTCAATTTCAGAAATTGATAATTCAACCCAACGATAAAAGTTTGGCTTCTTTCCAAAAAATTGTTTTTGTTTCTCAAAATTTGACAGGTTTTGTTGTATTCCCAATTAATTTTCTTTGCAAGTTATGACGTACGTATTCGGAAGTACAGAGTATAATTTCTTATTAGTAGTATAATAATATTTTTTTTACATGAATTTGGCCATCTATGGACCTCAATGAACTCAAGATTTCTTCCCATAATTGTATATTAACATTCAATTTTAATCGAGCTTTCAGTGCAGAAGTAAATTTGCTGTTGGATTTAACGTAAAATTAATTCAACAAAAAAGTTAAAAATATAAACCGGTGGTAAGAACTATAAAAAGTGAATGCGGCACTTTCGCAAGTCCCATTTTCTTGCTGGATGTGCTATGTTGAGTGGAGGAGCGATTGTTGTTTCTGGACGGTTTGCCAAGGCAAGAATTCTCCGCGCTCTGCAAGGCCTGGACGACAGAGAAAACTTGCGCTATTCCGTGCCTGCGATTACATTAAACCCCACTAATTTCCCTCCCCACCCCCTCCCCTACACATCCGCAAGAACCACTCTGTATCTCTCAGTCCTCTGGGAAAATGCGTTCTTTCGTGCCCCGTCGCGCAGAGAAGGTTGCTTTCGTGACGTCGCATTAAAAGCTGGAGTTTATTTAATTCTTAATTTTCTCACGGGGCAAGGGTGGGCCAGGGTTAAACTCCACCCTGTGGACATGTAGAATAATTTAGATGGCGTGGGGCGGAAAAGTTATAATCCCGACTGGGAAGATTTTCTCAGTTTAGTAATGCAACTTCATCCTTCTGCAGTATGGTGATGGACATCATTTTTGTACGCGGTTAAACTGTGAAGAAGTTCTTTAATCTTCATGGATGTGAGGGTTGTTAAATTGAAGTGTTTAAAGAACAAAGTATCACCAGCCTGAAAAAGGTCCAATTAATGAGAGGAGGAATTGCACGGCAAGGCATTACCCATTAACTTTCTACCTCGAAAGCTCTGATTTTTTCTTCTTATCTCTTTCCCTCTATCACACACACACACACACACACTCTCTCTCTCTCTCTCTCTCTCTTTTCTCTCTCTCTCTCTCTCTCTCTCTCTCTCTCTATGTGCGTTTGTACGCCTTATTCTTTTAAGAAAATCTCGTCTCATGTAATAAAACAATCGTAATTTTTTAAAAATAATAATATGTGTTATATTTAATTGGTCGTGTATTATCTCACATACCTATATCTGAAACATTGATAATCGATAGATCAAGAAATCAAAGGTGCCAATAATATAGTTTTTCTCATTGCACCATAAATTGTGTTTTAAAAAATGTGATAGTCTGTAGTTTTTTTAATTAGAAATGTTTTAAATTTGTATCTTCATAGTCATGTAGTTACTTTTTTACTTCCATCATTAGTAATGCTTTGCTTCCACAGAATATTACCTTTCAGGCGAATGAACTTTCTCTTTTAAAAGTGGCTGTTTTTTGCACTAACTCGGTGAAATGGACAAAAGATGTTCACACATATGATATAGTCAATACGAAAAGTAAATATACAAATTCGAAAATCAAATGTTAAAGCCTAACAAACATATTATTTTGGGTGGATAATTCCAGATATCCTAAATTCTATTAATAATTTCATAAATATACTTTCTCCCTTTTAAATTCTTTAAGACATGCTGGGATGATTTAATTCAGTACTCTTGTAACTTAGAAGTTAAAAAGATCCATGATAACGTGTCTTACTCAAATAAATGGCCACCGAACCGAAATAGGTTTCTCGGTGATAACAGACCTGAGTGTAGATAATGAATAGAGAACGCTCACAGATGATAGCACTGTAACGTGACATACAAAATAAATAAATATGAAATAAATAATTATATGAGAACATATTACAGTCGAACAAATTTAAAGAAACGTCCTTGTACAGTAATGACCTCCGATTGTCGTGCGACATTTTAAACAGATGAGACTTTTCAGCCAAAAAGTTTGACAAACTGGTCATGAAAGCATGTGCACCTGACGACTCTGCATATCCCAGAAATTGTGGGAAAATATGAAAACATGTTAAGAAAAGAAAGTCAACCTGCGTCGAAAACAAAAATTCTGATGAAGTATATTATTAACATTGATGTATAGTCTGTTCACGGTAAAATGAGCACTTTAGAAAGCTCTAATTAATACCTACTGGTAGGCACGTTGAATATTCGTCCGGCTTATGTAAAATTAACATTGTCACGGTCCTCAGCACTTTATTCATGTGTCAGTCAAGTGTAAATGTAAAATGATTACAAAAGTAAATATTTTAAAATTCTGCTCATTTTTACATTTATATGCATTGAAAAAATAAGAAAGACATAATTTAAGTTATCTGAAATGGTTTCCTAACAATTTTTATTCGACGTTAAGTTATGGAACTACTTTCCATTTTCGTTACCAACTTTGCTGTGCGCATGTCACTGCGTGCGTCCGTTAAAGAATACGCAGACAGAGCCAGTGGCATTCTAATAAGGTTGATTTCAAAAATGCTCATTTTATTGTGAACATACTTTACGAATAAGACTAGTAATAGCATATTTGGTTAGGAATATCCTTCATTCGTTAAATAAATAAAAAAAACGAATTTGCAGGCATATCATGTAAACTGGATAAGCCAGCTGGCCTTAGGAAATACCTTAAAATATAGCTATGCAAACTAGTACGCGAAAAATTAGGAGCTCTTTTCTTCTTATTTAACGAGCTTGGGATACGTGCGCTAACAATCACTGTTCGTGGTCCACAATCCGTTATACGGCCAGAACACTGAGGAAAGATCACAGGAGAGTGCACTAATTTGTACTCAACTTCTGAGTGACACACTGCAAGTATTGGCGGCGTCATTTTATGTGAAGCAATCCATTATGATTTCCGGTCTTTCTCGGTAATAGTTGGAGGGAACTCTGAGCTCACAGCGTTATGCTCTAGAGATTCCATGGCCAATGTTCTTTGATTCACGACGTTGTTCCAATAGGATGATGCCCGCCCTCAAGCAACATGAGTTTATCAAGACTGCCTTTGTGCTGTTGACGTTCTTCCATAGCCAGCTTAGTCTCTAGATCTGTTACCTATAGATAGAGCCCCAAGTATTTCGCGGATTGCTGTGGCAGCAGGCTAGGCTTCACATTTCTCTATACACTCGAGACACTACCGATTTCCTATTGGTACGTACCTCAAAATAAGGCAAGAACACAAATAAACCGAAAACAGAAAAGTCCAGGATCAGCCAGCACCTACTGCTTTAACCTATTCGCTTGGAATTTAACATGCGAATGTTGAAACTCTGCGGCAACATCTCGTATCTCTAGATGTTGCTATGGGCCCCACCAAGTTGCCACTTCCAGGCGATAAACAACTTTTGGTTACAACCTAGTGCAATGCACTATCGCAATTGATAACAACATCCTGCTACATGCAACACACGCACAAGTGCAAACATGTTGGCCAACATAAACATTTGATCCACCAACTTAAAAAAACATAATTACTTCTTTCGGGCATGTTAAAGGGATCGCATCGAGAGGAAAGAGGGGAAAATGAATTTAACTCTTCTTGCATGTCTTTTATCAATCTATTGTTATTTATTTATATTTCTGTATACCATGTTGGAAGTTTACCTAAGGAAGCTCCATAAATTTCGCTATTAATTTTAATAATATAATTTTTGAAAGCTGCACTTTTTGAGTATCTAGTGTGATGTCCTTGACATGTCACTACATATATTTAATAGCATAAAATACATGGTAAAATATCCCCCCCCCTCAATACATCCCCTTTTCAATGTAAAGGAAAGTAATATTAAAATATGAAAAAACGCCGGCATATTTTTGTACCAACAAAACATTTATTTATAAAAAATAAATTACACATAATCATGGATTGAAAAACATTTCCACATGACCAAGAATATGCATATAACCAGTAGTACCAACATGTTTTCACTTGTGTGTGCTGCATGTAACAGCATGTTGTTATCAGTTGCGATAGTGCATTGCTCTTGGTTGTAACCGGAAGTTGCTTATCGCCCGGAAGTGGCGGTTTGGTGGGGCCCAGAAGTGCATCCGATGATAAGGTCCCAGCACATACCAACAACATCTAGAGATATGAGGCGTTGCCGTGGAGTTTCACCATTCGCATGTTAAATGCCGAGCGAGTAGGTTAAAGTAGTAGGTGCTGGCTGATCCTGGACATTCTGTTTTCATTTTTTTATGTTATTACCTGGTTTTGAGGCATGATCTGTGTCGTTTTAATAGTTTAATTAATTTTTGCATATTATATTAATTTTTACGATTATTAACAGTAATAATTATGTATTTTTGCAGATATCATCCTGACATGAATCGGAGGCGAATTCGTTCTTCTGGTTATTACCCGAGGAAGGTTTATCGTAATATTGGGTAATTTACTAAGGATGTCAATAAAGGTGATAGGTCTTGGATAGTTAAGATCCTTGATATTGAAGAGAGTTATATTTTGTTGCCTTTTTTGTACCATTTTGTCTCCAAGAAATAACTGCTACAGCTGGCAGTCGTTTGTTTGAAATGTGTTTCTTCAGAAGGTCTCATGTCGAGAAGGAACCTGCACCAAAGGATATTAGCGAGCTTGATACAAACAGGATAATCTGTTCGGAGGCATTTCCAGTTCATGAGGGCAAGCCAGATAATACTGCTGTATTTAGTGTTTTTGGAAATTCGTCTATGTATTCACATAAGAAGATGAAGATGGAACTCGGAAGTTGTTTATCACCTAGGGGTGACGGCTTGGTGGGGCCTGGAAATACATAAGGTGATAAGGTCCTAGAACACAGCGCCAATGTCTAGAGATACGAGGCATTGTCTTGGAGTTTCACCATTCGCATGTTAAATGCCGAGTGAGTAGGTTAAAGAAGTAGGTGCTGGCTGATCCTGGACTTTTCACAACTCCTCCCTGCTTATTACTCTCACACAATTAAATGGGCCATGTATAAACCACTTCTGTCCTATCACAGTGCAGGAGAAAATAACATGCTTTTGTAGTGTACCTTGTCACACAAGGAATTCGCTAAATTCTCGGGCTCTACCTATAGAGAATGTCTGAAACCATATGGAGCAGCATCTACTACTTTCAACAGGCCTGCAGCTTCTTGAACGGCAGTTGCGGGCAACTATGGGAAGATATTCCATAGGGGGAGCATTGATGTATCTTTATCTCCATCACACAGTGCTTAGGAATGAAGAGGTGAAACAGCCATTTATACTGCGAACTTCAGCCGCATGCACCAGCAAAATGGCGTCACTAGCCTGAAATGTGTCGAAACACAATTCACCAATCGGCGTCTAGTAAAGTTCTCGCCCACTGGCTGCCCATCTAATAGAGAACCTTTCAAAACTCACAGTGGCCAATCAGACAGAAGGCTTCTTCCATAACCCCCCACAACGAATCAGACAATGGATACGCCCTTATCAATAGAAACACCATACCGTTTCCTCTCTGTGTATTTATCTCCTTTGTTACTCCTTGTTGGATTTTATAGGCTATTCAAAATGAAGTGAGTACTTTTGAAATACCTCTTATTTGGAATAATTGCAAATAATTATACTTTATTTTGGCCTTAGAAATTAACTTTCGAATGCAGTGAAATGTGCACACAGTGTTTATTACTTTCAAGGCAAAATTTATTCATAAAGTGGGTTATAGGATAAAACATTGTTGAAAGGGAAAAGTGACTAGGGCCTCAAAAGTGCTCACTTTACCATGAGCAACCTATATCACCGCATGTTTGTATGCTAGATTCAATGCAACACTGTCCTAAATGTACACAGAGAAAAGTCAAATTGTCTTGAAACAACAAAATTAGTATTGTGACATTTATTTAAAGGTTTAATTTGTAGTAAAGTTAAACATGGCAAGACAAAGTTAATAATTTCAATCCTCTATAAAATTATACATGCTGTGTCTAAATTCCTATTACACATTGTAAGGGCTTCTAGTGGGGACCAAGATGGTTACATTTTGCATAGGAACTTATGTGCGGAAACATACCATTTCCCCGCGAAAAACAAAACACCACCACATCACATGTTGACTTCTCCGACGTCTGCAACATACTATACATTGTTTTTCATGTGTCCACTTACAAGAAAGGCTAGATGAGACGACCAGCGATGTTTTACACAAACATGGTACCTATATATAAGATATAAGATGGCCGAATCACTATAAAATAACTAGAGAACCTACAATTAGAAGATAACAATGAAGAATTTACATTATCTGATTTAAATAATTAAATTTTTAATGACAAAAAGATAAATATTGTACTCGATGATAAAAATTAACCTTGGTTTAGAGGAAAAGATATTAATGAAGTTTTAGAATATAAAGACACTTATAAAGCTATAAGAAAACACGTATATGGAGAGGACAAGCTGAAATTCGAAGTTATTACTACTACACCCCCCCCCCCCCAAATGACAGGGTTGAAAGGCAATGAAAAAAGTACAATCTAAATAAATGAATCCGGGATTTATTCATTAATTTTATAATCTAAAAAAGAAGCTAAAAAATTTAAACAATGGGTTACAAAAAAGTTCTTCCATCAATTAGAAAATATGACTACGACTCTTATAAATTACAAAATACCATTGAGTTAAAAGACCAGCAGATAATATTGCTAGAAAATAAATCTAAACAACTCGCTTTAGAAAATGAGAGACTTAGCATTTTAACATGAATATGAAGAATTTTATAAACAAAGCTAAATAGAAAACAAATAATTGTTATACATACATTGCAACATCTAGGCGATAAGCCTCAATTAACAATTTTAAAGTTGGTAAAACAGATAATTTAATCACCAGAAATTCAAATTTCAATTCTTCGCTCAATGAACAAGATAAATTATAGATTGGTTTTCATAAGAAAGTTTACGATGTAAACAAAACAGAACAGTTAATTTACTATTACTTGACGATTTTCGTGATAAAAACAACAAGGACATATTTGTTTTGCACTATACTTATTTGCTTGAAATGGTAGAATCTGTAATTGAAGACATGAATAAACATTTTGATTACATCAATAATTTAACCCAAAATAATTCAGCAGAGGTGTATACTTTGAAATCAGTTATTCCATAGCCAGTGTCTTTAAGTAACGATGATGAATTATCATCTAATTTACAAACAAAGTTATTTAAAGTTTTAGATGACTTTATTAATGAAAACAAATAAGAACATCATGCAAAAATTTATTAGAAAGATTAGAATGAGGAAAAACAGGTAATGCAAAATCTTGGAATGAAGCAAAAGAATTATTAAAAGGGAAATATAGTAAAACCCCAGTTAATTACAATAATACACAAATTACAATTACATTTAATTAAGTTTAAGTTTTATTCATTATAGTATTTTAGGGTATCTGACCATCTGTCCTGAAAATTTAAAACGAATTGAATTGAATTTAAATTTACACTATAGCTGTTTTACTAACCCAAGATTTGTGATATTATCAAGACACAACCACTTAACTAATATTGTTTCACCTTTAGTTTTTAAAACTTTTTTGACCAAATATTCATCAGCATAGTTTGTTGTCAAAATTTCGTATTCATAAAAACTACCCATTATTTCTTCTGCATTAATATCTAATAATTTGTAAGTTGGTATATCAATATTTAAAACTTTAGAAATAGTAAACAATTATGTTGACCAATTGGCAGTATTAAAAAAAAATCAATTTGTTCACACGAACAATATCTCGAACTTTATATTTTGGTTTAGTAAACACAAAATTTGTTTGCAATAAATTGTTTTCATTTTTTTATTATCTTCAATTGGCTTCATACCAATAGTGCTGTTCTTTGTGTTGTTGTAGACTTTCACTAAATTATCCGATATGTTTATCCATTTATAATTGCCATTAAAAGCAAATTTTTTTCTACATTATATTTTTTAAAATTCGATTAAATCTTTCAACAGTGATAGCGTTTAATTCAGAAAAAGAAGAAAAATGTTTTAAATTATGCTTTTCCATAAGACCTTTAAATATGTTACTATAAAATTCTGAGCCATTGTCGATTTGTAAATTATTTGGTTTTCTTTTCATCAAAATATTTTCTTAGCATTTGCTACATTTTTTGCTGTTTTATCTTTGATTGGTAAAGAAAATGCAAACTTTGAAAAAACATCGATAATTGTCATAATACATTTGTAATTATTATTTATATGTGATATACCTTTTAAATTTCCAGTATCCATTTCTCCAAGAACAATTTGCCACAAATCATCAATGCTAAACGAGATAACTTTTCCTCTTGGAAAATTTTTTCATGCTGGTTTATACAATTCATTGATTATTCTTTCTCCCACATAGAACAATTATTTTTAAGATTGTTGATTTTTTATTATTGCATAACGAGCATATACTTTTCTGGACTAATCGTCCATTTGTTGAATTCTCATTTGTTATATTATTATTTTAATGACTTTCTTGCACTTGAAACACCATGTGTTCTCCATTTAATTATATATAATTATAGTTAATACTTATATTTCACGAATATTCCTATTGCCGCCACTTCTCCATCAGCATCAAGAGATGTTAAATTATCATCTTTGTTAACATCAAAGGGCTTCCTGTGCTGTATTATTGTATTACTCTTGAAAATGGCCAAAATATTATCAAACATGAGAATATCTGTAACTATTTTATGAACAGTACAATCAATCAAAAAAGGTAAAGAAAATTTGATCATTATCTTCGTGAAAAATATTAGTCATTTCATTCTACTCTGCATGTAAATAAAATATAAAAGATAGGTTTAAATTTTGTAATTTGGCATCTAATTCTTAATCAGAATCTTCTTTGATTTTGTTCAACTTTCAAATCAACACGTGTATGACAATAATTCAAAATTACTTTGTTGGAATCTTGCAATTTAACATCTGTTTCGTTATTAGCAGCTTCTTTGCTTTTTTCAACTTTGGCGTTAACAAGTGCTCAACCGATTGTTTTCAATTTTATAATTTGACATCTAATTCTTTATCAACAGCTTCTTTGCTTTTTTTCGACTTTTGTGTTAGCGAGTCTGTCGCAGTAATTCAAAACAGACTTGTTTAAATTTTGCAATTTTTTATCGAAATATCTGTTATTGACAGCATCGTTTCAATCAATAGGATCAGCCATATTATTAATTCTACGATTTTGAATAGAAAAATATTCTGTTGAGTAAACAAAAACTTTACTTATATGATCTCGTAAAGCAGAAACAATGGTATTATATTCTGAATCTACATATGTTTTTAAATCAGAAATACTAGTGTTGTATTTTGATTCGACATCGTTTTTTAGTGCATAATCAGCACCAATAGTTTTATATTTTGAATCTGCTTCTTTTTTTAATGTCTGTTTTGCATTATTTATTCGTTTTACATAATCGGCAATAGTGTTATTGAATTGTAAATTTATATCTTCTTTTAGAGCATAATCAGCAACAATGGTTTTATATTTTGAATCATCTTTTTTTAATGCATTATCTACTATGTATATCGAAATATATTTTATTGACCTATATTAACAATTCTTCGCCACAGAAAAGACACATACGATTTTCTAAAACCAAAACAAGTGCTTAACTCACTTTGTAAAGAAGAAACACTCAAATTGAATTTTGAATCAATATATATTTTTAAATCTTCAGCAATATTAGCAAAGCTTTTATTTTAAAATTCGATCAATGGTTTCCCAAATATATCTGTATTTTAATAACATATAAATTGTATCGCGAAACTTAAAATTTCTCCAAAAAAGATATCAAACAATTAAACATAAATGTCCACAGACAACAGAATGGAAATTCTGAACTCGACCATCATTGTAATAAACATTATCGTTTTTTGAATTAATTGATTAAATTAGAAATATTGCCACCAAATGAGTCAAAATAATAAACATTATTATTTCCTTTAAAATAGCAGACCCAATGAGTTCCAGGATTTGTTGAAATATCAAAACTAACCACCACACATTAATTTTTTAGCATATTATTTGGTAGTTCAACAATCATATAAACATTTCTGAAATTTTTAATATTGATTAATTTTTTACATATTTTTCAATATTGATATTATAAAAAGGAGCTAATTTTTCTGGCCTTCCACTTTTTTCCGTAACCACACCACTACCAGCCAGTTGCTAAATTGTGTCTCTGTTGTTCTTCTAATCCTTTCTTATATTTTTTTAGATTGTTCAACAGAATTATAAATTGCACTAACTCCTCCAGCTATTGCGCCAAGAGCTCCTAAAGCTACAAATACAATTGGCAAAAATCCTCCATGATGTAAACCACTTCCAGTTTTTTTTCATTGGCCATTTTTTATCTGTTAGGAATGGTAAAGTTAATTTATAACTTTTCCCTTCTTTCGAATTTTTATTAATTTTTCTCAAATTGTTCTTTTGATAAAAATGTATCTATACACAAATCTCTTAATTGATCAATGGGTATATCTAAAGTTAAGCTTTTTATCTTCTCATATATATATATATATATATATATATATATATATATATATATATATATATATATATATATATATATATATATATATATATATATACACATTAAATAAAATATTTTAATTCCAAAAACCTTATTTTATTTTTGTAAACATAGTTGAGGTAACAGCCGCAGAAGCAATTTTTTCTCCAATTGGAGTATCTTTATTTAACACGATTTATTTTGGATCTTTTTGTAAAATTTTATTATCCTCATGCCTAGATTCTAAATCTTTCTGGTCTCTATAAGCAATATTATGTAATTAACAAGCTTCATATAATTTATTTATACCTACATCTACTCTTTCTAATCTTTCATTTAATTTTGTAAAAGGTCCACAATAATTATAATCTGGCAAACGCACTTCGGGCAAATTTAAATTAGTTAATGCCCAGTTTATAATGCCTTTGCCATGGTTTTCAGAATTCCAAAATGAGTGTGGAATAACACTTAAAACTCGTATTAGACGTGGAATTCCTTTCGTGGTATTCACAACAAAGTCAGAAAATTTATTGTTTAGCATATTCATAATGTTTACTTTTTCATTGTAAAAATTTTTATTTCCAGCAATTTATTCACTGCGAATAACTAATAATCTATCAATTAATTTTCTAACATTGTCCATCCAAATATATTATGTCGGCAAATTATAATATTTTTTATTCCTGCTCCAGATCTAGGAGAATATGTAAAATTCGCTCTTTCTGGTGTTTGGTGCTGATCTTGATACTCCTATATTATTATTATTATAAATTGGCTTAGTTATATTTGCATACTTCCGACTTCTATTCGAATTTATTGGCTTTTTAGGATTATATTTTTGGAATGCAGCATTGGTCGATAAAACAAATTTTTGTATCATTTTCATAGTCATTATCGATGAATTCACCTATAAGATCCGAATGTGTTCTTTTGTTAACAAATTAGAAAGTCCTTCTGTTAATGTATAATCTTTGCCTTTAACAGATAGTTTATCATTATTTATCTTTAATTCTGTATCTCCAATTTCAAATTTATGCCAATTTCCTTGTAAACCATATGGTGTATTAAAAACAATATTTTCAGAAATTTCTCTTCTGAGTTATATAATATTTTGTAATTCACGAATTAATGGTAAATTTTTTCTTGTTCTTTTTCATATTCTACCTCATGGTTCTTTTATAATTTCTATACTTCTCGATGAACAATTTCCCCCGATGACCTCCGAACTCCCTCTAAATACTATATATATATATTAACACACACTTATAAATGAGTTATAAAAGCACTGAGAGTTTTGAGAGACAAACTTTTCCCCCAACTTATAAAACGAGGGGGAATTTGAATATTTACATTAATAGAATCGAGTTTGATATTCCGATAGGAGATGGATTTTATTTTCCAAATGATGCTTATGTTTTGGAATAATATCCCCTACTAAAGACAGACAAAACTGGAACTGAGGCAAAATACGATAAAATAGATAATATAGATGTTTGTTCTAATTTTTTTCCATTTCAGTTTTCTATAGTAGAAATTTTAAAACACTGACTATCGAGGCTGTCGATAATCCAGGAATAACTTCAACAATGATGAATATTTTCCTAAGATCATCATGGTGAACGAAATTATTTAGTCTACTGGTGTTGATAATTTATTTCGAGTAAAATCTGTTCACAGTAATAAAAGTAATGAAATAATGCAGCCATTGAGATATTTGATTTGCTTTATTCGCGATAATAATGACGTTTACTGGAAATGTGGTTATAAAATCACTTTTTCCCAAAATTTGTTTGGTAACAATTATTTATTTGTTTACGAAACTAAAGATGATGCTGGAACGGTTCAGAAAAGCTATGCTGATCCCGGTATAATTTTTACTCAAGAATTAGAAATACTGTGGCCTATTGTTGAATACGAATCTAACACATCAAAAGCAATTAAAGAAAAAATATATAAAAATTATAAAATTCATATTTGTTTTAAGTGTTTTGCAATTTTTAGAAAAATATGTTCCTGCTGGGACAACTGTTTTTAACTGTGATATAAAATATCAGTTTAATAATTTACAATTTGACATGCCTGATTTTGTAACTGTACGTTTATGAACTAATAGAAAAAATTGCTCCAAGCAATATGTGCATTCTTCAATGTTTGATCATTGTAATGTGAGAAATATTTTTGTTAAAAATGGCAGAAATGAAATTTTTAAAAGAAAATTGGAATCTAGATATTGAAAATAATCTTTGTCTTAAAATACTTCTGGATTTAAATGATTTTAGAAATTCTAGAACTACATTATCTATACTAATATTATAAAGAGGTAGTGTTTGTAACTTTGTGTGTTTGTGTGTTTAGTTGTAGGAGGTAATCTTCGAAACTACTCATCCGATTTTAAAAATTCTTCCACCAGTAGAATGCTACGCTATCACTGAGTGTCATAGGAATATATTTTATTTTAAAAATCAATACCTACTAAAAATTCAATAATGTAACCCAAAGTGTAAATAAATGACCTATAAAATTCCTTACATTGCGTGCGCTGCGAAAACTATTGATGATAGAACAAAATAATGTACTACGGCTTTGCAGGACGGACAGATTCGGAAAACAAAACGTGCTGTGTGCTGCGTACGGCGCCAACCTTAGAAGCTCTACTGCCATTATGGGGGGAGTTACTTTTGTGTTTGCTGGGGATTTTCGGCAGACACTCCCTGTAGTTACAAAAGGGACGCGTGCAGATATCATCAAAGCATGTCTTAAATCATCTCCCTTATGGAGTTCTATTCAACACCTAAATTTGCGAACGAATATGAGAGCCTATCTTGGTGGAGACACGCATAAAGATTTCGCACAAAAATTGCTCAGACTTGGAGAAGGAGTTTTTCCTTCTCTAAATTTGGGCACTAATTCTGCTGAAATCATTTTTAATGAGACATTAGGTCAGATAGTCCACAGTCTGCAGCATCTTATAAAAGCAGTATATCCGGGCCTCGAAAATTTACTAGAAAGAGACTTTCACTGGTTGTGTTCCAGGGCAATAGTATCGCCTAGGAACGACACTGTTAATTAAATCAACAATCTCATTATACAAAGAGTTCCCGGCCAAGTCAAAACCTATAAGTCGATTGACACAGTCACCAATGTTGACGATGTCGTCCACTTTCCTCAAGATTTTCTAAATTCGCTTAATCCTTCTGGCTTGCCACTTCACGAACTATCATTAAAAGTCGGTACTCCTATCATGCTTTTAAGGAATATAAGCCCTCCTAACATGTGTAATGGCACAAGATTGCTCATTAAAGATTTTAAAGAAAATTTGATTTTCACGACCATCCTCACCGGTCCAGCAGCCAGCCAGCTGGCAAACATACCGAGTATTCCCATGATTCCCACGGATTTGCCAATATCTTTCAAACGGTTGCAATTTCCGGTAAAAACATCGTTCGCGATTACTATTAATAAGTCCCAGGGTCAAACTTTCTCTTTGGTTGGAATCGACCTACGAAAAGAGTGTTTTTCCCCTGGCAAACTATATGTTGGTTTATCATGAGTTGGAAGTCCCGAGAAACAGTACATTTTGCTACCAAACAATAACAGGATGTCAAACACTGTCTACAGAGAATATCTCAGCCAATAACATATTAAATACTTCTATCTCAGATAAATTGCATTATAATATAATGTATATTAATATGAAAAATTATAAAAAGTAAAAAATATCAAATAAAAATAGCAAAAAAACTTTAAATTATAAATTATCTAATTAATTATTAAATTATAATGTGCTTTTTTTTAATGTTTTAGGAGAGTTTACCCAACCTAATTAACGCCGGGTTAAGCAGTTTTTTTTATCTTAATTGCACCCGTGCGAAGCCGGGGCGGGTCGCTAGTCTACTCAATACAGAAATAATTAACTTTATTATAAGCCAACTACAAACTATCATGGCGATATCAATTATAATTCATTTTTGGGGCGAAGACCTTTATATGTTGTTGACTGCCTATATAGAAAAACCGCAGTAGTTTAAGATAAAACAAATATAAAAATTAGCATAGATTTTAAGAAAGCTGTTGAGGCAAGTACAGTTTGTAATGTTGTTTTAATTAGCCAACGAAATGTAACTTATGAGTATTTGAAAGAAAATATCACTGAAGATGTACAAATATTAAATTTTATTAAATGGATAATGTAAACGATTTTACAGAAACAAGGAATAGTTTCTATATTTTAATACAATATTTTAGATATTTCGCTGAGTTGTTTTATCGAATATAATGTATAAATATTTTTAAATCTAAGTGAAATTTTTTCGTTCTCTTGTGATTATATGTACACATTTTTTATAAATCAGTAGAAGACTATTGCAGATATTGGCGCAACTCAATAATTTAACAAAATTTCACGCAAAATTCTCACTTTCAAACTTCAATTTTTTCAATCTCTTCTTCAAAGATAGTTCATCTCTTCAATTTCTCCCCCATAATCAAGATAATTTGACCCAAAATCAAGATAATTTGACGCAAAATCAAGATAATTTGACCCAAACCTGCATTCTCAATTAATCACACGTGTTCTAAAAATATACTTTGGTCACTTTTTGATTAGTCGTCCATTTTCAGGGTAAATAATGATAAATTTTGGTCAAAAAGGTAAATATTTACTTTAAATTTGCAAAAATATCACAAGAAAAGTATGAAAATTCTTGAAATTTCATCAAAAATATGATGATTTAGCTTAAAAATGAGTATTTAAAGAACCGCACACAAAACATGAACACAAGTTAAAAATTGATTTTGATTTTCTCCCCAAATACGATTTTTGGAAGGAACGGAAAGGAGATGTGACGAAAAATTTTTAACAGTGATTTTTTATGCAGTAATGTATCCTAAGAAAAGCTTAATCCATTTCCTATTTACATCCCTGATCATAATTTTTTTCCGGAACCGTTTCAGATACCTCTATGAAACAATGACTAAGTTGGCCCTGGTATTATTATCTGTAGACGGTGTAAATTTGATGTCAATACGTTAAGTGGTTTTTGAGTTAAATCCGTTCGGACAGTCGAACAGACAGAAAGACAGACAGACTGACAGACACGAAGAAAATTAACATTAGATGTGGCTTAGTATCAAATATATTATATGAAAAAATAATTAAGGGGGAAAATCCCGAAAATCACAGAAAGACACTTCTATTTTATTTAGTAGTATAGCTTATTCCAAACGAGAGGACGTTTAAATGTGCTCGCTTTACCGTGAATAGACTATAGGTGAGGTTACTAATGTGTCTGAATTTAACTGGTTTGTTTGTGATTTCCCACCGAATGTCAGGAATGTTATTGCTATAAAGAACTTGTTTCCAGTTAATTCGCTTGATTCGTCGGTCAGTAGTAGCTTATAAACTGACTTTCAATGAACGTTATTTCACTGATTGAATTCAGTGATTCGGATCTAGAGTGTAGACAATCTGCCCTTCAGAGCACCGGCGCCACCGAGCGGTGAGATGCGAGTGAGAAGAGAAAATAGGGATGATGAAAATGTAATTCGGCGGGTCGAAACAACATGGTTGGACGAATAGTGCCGACGGCAAGCTATTATTCTGTTCACCGCGTGTTACATGTGGATGGAATGCTAGGTTGTGAATAGGAGGCAGGATTATTCCTGCAGCAGCTGCATGCCCACGGGAAATCTTTGCAAATGAATTTGCTCACTCACACGCCATCCATTTTTTACGTCTGAACTTTGCGCGCCGGTTGAGAGTTACGTAATCGTCGGGATGTGCTACGGCAATCCACGACCATTGGCACACATCGAGAACAGTGGAGCTGATAGTACATAGTATTAGGGGAAGCGGGGTTTCAGGTACAAAGAAATGCTGCCTTTTTGGTTAGACCTAATTAATTTGATAGCAGAGGGTGAATTAAAATTACACAAAGGATTTATCAAAAAGGGTTCATCAAATTGAAAGGGTAAAATTTAATGAACGGGTATAATTTATTTAAAGGGTTAAATGTATTGAAAGTGTTTATGTAATTTTTTCTTGATTTTGTACTTATTTCTTTCTTGTGAGGGGGTAGCAGGAGCTCTGTACGATGTTGACGCAGTGGTGTACTGAAGGCGATGACCAGAGTGGTGGGTTGCAATGTGTTATACAGATGTTGAGTTGAGTGAGAGAGTGTGCTAAGCACTTTTTTATTTTTTTATTTGTATGTTCTTGTAGGGATGTTGGTGTTAGATAGGCCATTTTTACAAATATATTTAACACAAGATAGAATTTCAAAGTGTTTAACCAATTTCTAAGATTGGCCTAAGTGTAATTTTTTTGGGGGGAAGGGGGTTGCTCATAGACGGTGGTGGGAGATAGGCGAATTTGAAAGATGTGATTAACATGTTAATAATGACAAACGATTGATGAGTGTTTCCAAATGCAATAAAATGTTAGAGAATTTAAAAGTGTTGTATGTATGAATAAATCTCACACATTGAATCACATACCCCAGTATGGAATTAAATGAAACATGAGTATCGAGCTTAGAAATAAAATTTGCACGAGATAAAAGTATAAGACAATTATGTAAGTATGGGATTAACAATATACAACAAAATTACCCTATATATTAAATTAACACAATAACAAGGTATATATGATGCCTCTCGCACATACCTTACACATCCATCTGCCTGTGAGACTGGCGAGGAGGAACTTTAGAATCACAAACTACAAGTAAAAAGAAATTAATTGATTAACACACATAATAAAATTGCACCACTCCCAAAAACACCTTTGTCCAGCTGCGATCTCAGTGAAGCACTGAGTCAATCTTACTTCGAGAGCCTGACAATATATTACTGGTAGAAATTCGGAGACTGACAAACGACTAAGATTATAGTTACTCAGAAATAGATGAGAATACAATTTACGTTACAAATGGATAAAAATTATGTTTATGAAGCACATACTAACATATAAATTATACTACTTGAATTTTAAACAGACACAATAGAAAAACACGTAATGAAATGGCACAAGGAGCTCCCCAACATCACATCCATCCACATCGGAGGTCACCCAACTTAAAGACAACTGAGTTGAAATTTACTACTGATAGAATCTATTTCCCTACTATTAACGATTTTATTCGTCCTACAATTATGCGAATGTATAAAAGTGAATGGTTTAAAAATAATGCCGTGTTACAATGTTTTCCATAAATTCTAGTAAATAGAGCACATTTGTTAACAACACGAAAATTTATATTTTTCCCAAATAATTAAATTTTTTTTATTAACACGAGAAACCAGCTAGTCGCCGCGCCCTGTGATGTTCACTGTCTCGTTACGAATCCTGTTGACAGTTGCGCCCGATCTATTTGGAGTAGTTGTTGAGGTATTCATCCGTCAATTCAAGCTTCTATGAGCAACTGAAGATGGCGGAAGCCCTCGAGAAACCTCCGCATAGCTCTGCCCAAGACGAACCTCTCCAGAGCTCCCTACACCCCTACCCCCCTCCACCCCTCGCCTGAGCTATGTGTCCTAGGGTTACTCATCCCTCTGCCCTCAATTGTCAACTTTTCGGCACTGAGGCAAGATACCGACTTCGGCCTTAACATCGCTCCCTGCACACCTACCTCCCACCACCACCCTCGCCGGAGCGACATGTCCTGGGGTCATCCATACCATCTTCCCCATTTGCCAATTTTTCGCCAGAGAGGCAAGATAGCGACGACTTTTCTAGAGAGGTTCACATCGGCCTCGCTAGCCTTAGGCACCCCCTACCATCCATCCCTGGCCAGAGCGATGTGACACTGTCCTCGCACCCCCAACCCCCACCCTTCTAAGTGAGCCCAGAATGCGTTTTTCAGATATTTCTAGAATTGCTCGGTCTCCCTCCGTGTCTATCAAAGATCACGCAAGAGCCTGGCGTATTCCCAGCAAAATAAAATTTCTCAAGTCCCAATGATCCAAATGTATATCTCTGTAGCTAAATATTTCCTGAAATCTTAATCCCCAGATAAAATACCAACAAATTTTATATCGTAATCAAAAAATGAATTTAAACCCAAAAAACTTTATCCCATTTTCTAGCAAACTTATTAATGTATTTCCAGGAAACTAAGTATATCCTTCGTACAAGAGATATTTTCACTTGCTATTTTTTTTTAAGATTGAAATATCGCCGTTTTTCAAATATATATCGTTCCATTTACCTAAGTTTCAACTATTACGATGGTAGACTCGACACATGGATACATATTCAAATTTTCAATCCGTTTTTAAATATATGTGTATAGGAGAAGAATAAAAATACGTATTTGACGTGTATACTTGTCTACGACACTAAAATTTACTTATAACCCAAGTTTCAATTCAAAAGCTTCCCAATCGAGATTTTTATATTCATTATCTTCTATAAAATGTGTATATACTGATACTTGTTTACAAATTGATTTCCCTAGAAAATAAATTTGGAAGTAATATTAAAGAAAGAGCATGTATATAGGTTGAAATAACTTCTATCGGAGTTGGAATATATAAATTTTCACGATATTTCAATACATTTAAGACAAATTTATAGGAAAATGGTGGCCATTCTGTAAAAGTATAACCCATCTTTTAGGATACTACATTATGACTGTAAACAAATATTTATATCATAAAGAGATATCCAAGTCAAATAACTTTATTCCATACAAGTTAGGGAATCGACATAACGAATTATCAGACAAAAGTTAGTGAGAAAGACGAAATTCGTAATTACATACACATGTTTAAAACAGAAGATAGTTAAGACAATCACAGCTCATAATGATTAACTCAACAGACTAGTCTCCTACTAACACAATTGTTTATTAAACAAAGTCTTTAAAAATTCGATGCAAAATACTTCTAAAACCATCTCACCTTATACATTCTTGAAAATTATTATTATTTTTCGATTTTAATCGAATACCAAGTAAAGACATTCCTCCTAACATACATAGCTTTAATGAAGTGATGAATTAGTACGCATACCCCTGCAATTAGCATACAAATATTAGAACAGAAGACTTTTCTCATCATTAATTAAACCTGATACTGTTTAAAATAGTATATTCATACAGAAAAAGTTAATTATAACAACACTTAAGGAACGAGGTTACATAAAATGAAGTAATATCTACAAACAACCGAGTAGTATGATACATAATTTAAGTTAACCCTTTTACTTAACCAAAAAAAGTAATTATTTCAAGTAAACATTGTGTGATAGGAATCTGCTTCAATTTGAAATATTTTGTCTTCTTCGAACCATTAAGTCGTTTGAATTTGGTTGGAGTGTTAATTAGATTTCTTCGAGGGATAAAGTATGTTTTGTGGAATAAACAGTGTTATTTGAGGAATAAACAAGTTTTTTGAGGAATATGGTATCTTTCGAGGAATTATTTTGAGGAATGAGGAACTGACAAACATCTTATAACATATAACCAATATTAAAATTTTTGGTATCTATGTTTGAGAAGTGCCCTATAATTACTGGTGCTACGACTTTTGTAACCTCCTATACTCGTACTTGATAGTGTACAATGTTTTGTGTTATCCTGTAGTTGTTTTGGTGAAAGGTGTATATGTTGTACATACATTTTTGGATCTACCTGTATGTTTGAAACAAGTGCATAATTTATACATGTTTTGATCAAGTATTTCTACTAGCTTAAATATATGTTTTTGAACATAGTATTCTTCTTCTGTGTTAAAATATTTTTTTTTGAAACAGCTTGTGTTTGTATATATTTTGAACATAAATTGAAAGTGAATTTATAAGTTAACTTGTTTGGTAAGAAAAATATTTTCTTCCCAGAGGCATTTGAGAGAAAAGTACTTAATTTGTCTCCAAAAGAGAAAGAGAGAGAGAGAGAGAGAGAGAGAGAGAGAGAGAGAGAGAGAGAGAGAGAGAGAGAGTGTGTGTGATTCTTACATTTTCTTTTAAAAGTATGTTGCAATAAATTAAAAGTGTACGAGTTCTATCAAAAACAAACTATGTTCTTACGAACATAAAATAGTGTTGTTTTGAAAAAGGAAGCCATAGGAAAATATCTAGAAGCCACCACTCTAACCTCTTTTTCATAACTAACTATATAATATATAATATCAGGTAAGACATGGTCGATATAAACTGGGTCCGAGTCTGGGATAGGTCATGTACGAATGTAATCTAGTTTCCCTTCTAAGGGTTCAAACTTAATAGACGATACATAATAGACGTTATAATTACGTTGGTACATTATGATACATTATATTGGTACATCACGAGATATTACATTAGTATATTATGATACGTTACGTTAGTACATTACGACACATTACAATACTTTTACTATAACATTCTGTTGCGGAATAATGTACATAACACTGTGGATTAAACGAATATATATTCGTCCATGTACATGAAAAAGGTAGATATGCTCAATTTTATAGATATTTAAACTCAAATGAATTTCGTGGAATATTTCCGATTAAATGTTATTATATGACTAATTTATACTCACTTCGAATTGGTATACTCGTTGCATTTGCCAATATCTCAAGACGCGAAAAAAAAAACGTTACATTTGTAGATCTGAAGTATTAGCAATGTGACCGCTCCCTGTCCAGAGTCATAAACCGTCAAGGTTAAATTTCAACATTTCTTCCAATAGTACCAACTACAGTAACCGAGATTTCAGAGGTTTCCAGCCAGTCCAACAAACACCTCATAGAACGAATTTTTGTTTTATTGTACCCTAAGGAATGTCTCTCTTTTCACATAGCAAACTGTCGAGGTCCGTCCTGGTGCGGATGAGACTTCAGGTCAACGATTTTAACCATTAAGAATAGCAAGGTAACAACATCTTCCTAGCTTTTTTAAATCTCTGGAGCAAAATATTGTGTTTTATGCTTGATAAAAATTAATATTCACTTTTCCAGATCCATTATGCAGGAAAAAATACACAAGACGTATATTAAAAATAAACAAATATTTACGAAACAAGTTTTACTTCCCGGTATATGTTTAGCGTAAATATGATTAACAGTATACTGATTAAGAAAACGGGAACATAATTATTAAAATTTGATTGTAACAAGTTTATTGAGCTCGACAAGGAATCAAGATGAAAACTGCCTCTAAGCTAGTCACTGTTGCGTACCATTACCACTGAGAAAACTTTCATAGCTACTAACCAAAGATTTTCGGCTACACTGTGGTACAGGAAAATATAATACAATATTGTTCAAGTTAATTATGCTATGTTTCAATTTTCATTTTAAACACATGTTATCTTAAATTGAAATGTTACTTACCTACTATGTAATCAAGCCAATAAAAACAATAATAAGTAACAGAGTTGAATTTTACTTTTTTAAACAGTTTCTTAATTATGTTTTCTGATTTTGTGTAAAGTATGAGTGTGTTTTTTCACCACCAGACATCTGCGTGTTGATTCTGCAGTAGTCGTAATATTGATGCTGTGGAGGAAAAATATTTTTATTTTAAAGGTCGGTTGAACATTCCCAGTTGTAGGGCAGCGGAGAAACACAGTGATGTATCACAGGTATTTCTGCCTGCCCCATGAAAAGGTTTTTGTGTGAATAGACTCTCGGTTTTGTTAAATTCGCTAGAGTTCTTGTCCAACAACACAGTAAAGTTTCCTCGTGATATTCAAGCCTGTTCCTTTATTCAATTTCGAAAATTCATTCATTCAAACATGTTTGTTCCTCTCCAGCATTTTATGTAAGTACTCCTTTCAGATTGTATTGGTTTTATTACATATTAATTGAAATGTTAGTTTTTCTCCCTCTTGACATCAAACAACTGGTAAAATTATTATTTTCCAGTTACCAGGTTTTGAATTCAAAGCAACACTGATATTCAGAAGATTTTTTTTTATTTTGGTTAAGTAATAAACACAAAGTAATGGCACGGGAAATTTTTCAAACTAATAAATAACAACTTACAGTATTCAAATTTATTATAGAAAAAATTTAACTAAAAATTCCTTTCTTCTTTTAAAAATCATCCTTAAAGCAAAATGTTAGCACCTAATTTACAACAAACGTTTACACACACACACACACAAAAATACATTTTCAATTACAATTTGTTTTATAAATTACCAAATATATACAAAACTATTTTTAACATACTTTAAAAGAAAAACAATAGAACGCAATAAACAACATTCATATTAAAAACTTAAGTACCAAACATTTCTAACAACAAGAAATTTTAACAAAAACAACACTTTTTCATGTTTTAAACTATTAAACGTTTCATCATACTTATTTACATCTGGAACCTAGCACTACAACCACTATTACTACTGCTACTACTACTATTACTACTGCTACTAGTACTGCTACTTTTATTACTATTAGTGTTACAACATTCCAAATCATCTTACACATATTACATTAGAAAAAATACAAAAAAAAAAATATTAAGAAGTAACTAATTCGTTATGGACATACATTGATTATGTACAGCATGTCACATCCAGGATATTTGCCAGACACACACACACCGAATGACTGGAATAAAACACACACACACACACACACTCACACATACTACTCTGTATTCGTAGATTTTCATTGATGTGCAATCCCACGCTGTGAATTAATGCTTCTTCTTATTATTATGTATCGAAGACAGTAGTAATCTTCTTAGGCAAACAGGGAACAGTAGCATCGATTCTGATGCAATAGGTGTTGCAGACATTTGCAGATGTTGTGGACATCAGTAATCAGCTGCGATGATGATTGTAGACAGCTGCAGTTAGCTGCGATGAGTGTAGAACATGAGATGTGTGGTGTCGGAAGATACTCGTCATTGGCAGTTGTGATGTTGTAGATGACAAGGCAGAAGATATCATGACATTAACTGCAGTATTAAGGGGTAATTTTTTTTATGTATATTATTTAATAGCATCTAGTAAGACACAATCCGATTTATGGATTTCTAATTGTATTAAACCTTCTAGCAAATTTGTTTTATATATACATCGGAGCGAGTGAAAAGATTTTAGTGGTTCTTGAAACCGGGGTCTTGAGAGTTGATGAGGGTAAAAGCGATGTGAGTAATGAAGCATCATAGGATTACAAACCTTGTTATCACTAATAAACATGTATTATTTACCACTAGCTGTGAATAGCCTGTATCGAAACATATGGATGTCCCTATACACGCCAGTGTTACTCCTATAGTTAATTATACACGCATCATGTTAACCTGCCGGCGAACACTCTAGCCACTATCTCTTATTTGAGACTAGATAATGAAGTCTTCACATAGGCTGGGCATCGATTTACTTTTCATCCCATATGGAGCTGACTGTGGAACTATGTGAGATGTTGCGTTCGTTACTATGTGAGGTGTTAATTGAGACGTCGAGTGAGGTGTTAGTTGAGGTGGTATGCGAGGTGTTGAGTGAGGTGGTACTTGAGGTGTTGATTGAAGTATTGTCTCAGAATGTGCAGATTGTGGAGCAAGTGGTTGTGTAGTTGGAGAATCTGTGTTACAAGTTTTACAATGTCTATTCAAATTTTCCCTCCAAGAAAACAGTTTCTGACAGAAATCACACTCAAACTGATTTTTTAAAGATTTCATTCCACAGCTCATTCTTTCATATTGACGAATGATTCGCAAAACTGTAAATTCTTTACTGCAGAAGCCACACAGCAAGACATCATTGCTTGTTTACTATTCCAATTTGTAATTAAACTGCTTATAAAAGGTTATAGGTAACTTTAGGAATTGCAAATGTGAGCAATAGTTAATTTCGAGGGATTGTGAATTAAATTAAATTATTCGTTTTATCACTTAATGCATCAGAAACCGGTATTTTCGTTAATGATGCAGAGAGTGAATCTAAATGTTTTTTCTCCTGCAACAGTACAATTAATGTCATAATATACGTAAATCGTGCTGAAAATAGAGAAAAATAACACCACTTTACTCCCTCATCACGTCATACTTGTAATTAATACTAACATTATTTATTATTATTTTGAGGGAACTTTAATTTATTTAGGAAAATCAGTCGACTACAGAGACGTGTTTTTACAAAAGAAATGGGTACGAGACATTCTAAAGGCTCGTGGACAATACCAGTTAGCGTGTAGCCAAGAATTGAGTGTATTTGGGAGCGAGTGTAACTTAGGTCTCAAGAGCTGATGAGGGTGAATCGCGTGCGCTGAGTTGGAGCAGCGAACTAACTTCGCACGGGCGGGCCGGAGCTGAGGACGAAGCAGAGCGAGCGTGAGAATGTTTCAGTAAACTGTCGCTGTACACCCGTATGCACCACCATCTCTGGCCACTCTCCCCACCCCGACCGGTAACACACTTCCCCGCCCACTCCTTCACCGGTTATTGCTCATCACACAGTCGCTGCAGCCGCCTGCACGCATGCACACCAGCGGGAGAAGGGAAGCACGCCCCTCTACCCATACCCTGCCCGATACTGTACACTTCCCCTCAAACCCCTTCTCGGTACAACTTTCTGTCCGCAGCCCTTCTCCAGTATAGAATTGACCGCGCTTTGCGACCTGTCTCGCCCTCGTTTTTCGGAAGATTTTACTTTTCGGCCCTGGCATGTGACTTTCGTTTAGAATACAAAAGTGAAATTTAAAGTCATGCTATTGCATATCAGTTTAAGCACAGTTTAAACGTTATTTTTGTGAGAGAAAAACTTTACATTTCTTAATGTGCTTTTCTGAAAATTCCTTTGTAAATCTTACATTGTTCAAATCATTTATGCATATTACACCATCAAAAAACATATATGAATATTACACAATCAAATAACATTTATGAATATGTCAAACATGCATGTATATTACACCGAATTTTTTTTGTCAATATTGTACAGTAAAACTAATTTACACCATAAAAATATGTTCTAGGGAACACCGTAAAAAATAATTATTGCTGTAAAAATTATTTTACACTGTAAGTTACTGGTTTTCATAAATTTAATAATGAATCTTGCCATATTAACACATGGCATATTAATATTAGCAATTAAACAAACTATCTTAAAATAAATTATTTTAAAAATAAACAATTTTATTAAAATAATATCCAACTCTCTTTATGTCATACTCACAGTTAGCCAACAACTTTTAAAATTAAATGTCTTAAAATTAACTTAAAAACCCAATCCACCCCGTCACATACACATAAAAAAAACATTTCATATGTTAAAAATACTCAAGGCTCATATAACTATCATCTCAAACATCCTTCTCCAGTCAACTTATTCTGAACAAACTTGGGAGCTGAGATTATGCATCTCCTCCATCACACTTGGCATGAAGGGCTCAGTTCTCCCTTGTTTTAGCTGTTCCAAAGGTCATATCTCATACACACAACATCCCCCTCCCCTTAAACATTTTTATTAAAAACTATGAAAAACTAACTAAAATTTGATTAACTTTTCCTTTGCACTCACACCCGCAGTCATACACTCTAACTCACAACTACCTAACCAAAATTTCTCAGAGTAATAGGCGATAGATTTTAGATGTTTTTTTACATACCTTGCGAATATTGAAATAGTGAAAAAGGGCAGGTACGTGTTATTGCAACAGCCTTATCCCATATAGTGCAGTAGCTGCTACTGGCTGTTCACCTGTATAACCCTCTCTGCTCTGCTAAATAAACTCAAATGTACATAAAATTACATCTGAAATTAAATTTTATCACCATTCCCCTGCATTTATACTCACAGTCAGGCACACATATGAATTAACATTAACTACACAACTAACAGTTTATCAAATTCTAAAAATATATCACACTCAGAACAAATTTAATGTAACAATTTTAAAGACTTGTTTTACGATTTTAAAGACTTGTTTTACAATTTCAATGACCAATCATTGGATTTGATAAAAAGTTTTACGATTACAAAGACTTGGTTTACAATTTTAAGAAAAGTTTCTGAAAAAAGTGGTCAAAATAAAAAAAAACTTGAAATCATTTTTACGTAAAGTTTTGACAAAAAAACCACAAACGAATTTTTAAAAAGTCCGAAATTAAGCACTTAAATTTAACTCTGGTAGCGTAGCTGGCAGGCTTAGAACGAAACCTAAACTCAAGGTCAAGCTGTATGAGTGCTTCCCATCCAGGCAAGCGAAAGCACGTGTATTTGTCCGGTTTTAAGCCATTAGGTTTGAATTATGTTCTTATTGAATGATTTCGTACATGAACAATTGTCATTACAATACGAAATTTTCACAATATGAGGTGTTTGCAACCAAAATATTATACATTTCAACTAGCATTTTCACACATTTAAACTAGATTTTTCATATACACAAACGAATTTATATAAGTTTAATTACCAGTGTTACATTCATTATTCCTTGAAAGAATATTATAGTAATACTCATCATAACATGTCGTAATGTCCTAACATAACGTATCATGACGTACTAATGTAACGTATCGTAATGTACCAACATTACGTATTGTAATGTATAGTAATGTCTACTACATATCGTATATTATGTCTGAATGTTAAATAAACATAACAATTCATTTTAACACTGAAGCAGAATTCTATCTTCAAAAACATATTTAAGCAAATAAAATTTTTCCTCCAAAACATATACAAATTACAGAATGGTAAAAATACAGGCAGATCCAAAAATTTATGTACAACATATACGCCTTTCTTCGAAACAACTACAGGATAACACAATACATTAAACACTATCAAGTACGAATTATAGGAGGTTAAAAGAATCATAGCACCAGTAAGTATAGGACACTTCACAAAGATAGATAACAAAATTTTTAATACTGGTTATGTTATAGGGTGTTTGTCAGTTCCTTATTCCTCGAAATCGTTCCTCGAAACATATTTTATTCCTCAAACAACCATATTTATTCCTCAAATAACATTGTTTATTCCACAAAACATACTATATTCATAGAAGAAACCTACTTAATACTCCAATAATTTTCAAATGACTTAATTGGTTTGAGGAAGACATAATATTTCAAATCGAAACATATTCCTATCACACAATGTTTACTTGAAATAATTACTTTTTTCGGTTAAGTAAAAGGGTTAACTAAAATTTTTCATGATAACTCTCGGGTGTTTGCAGATATTACTTCATTTGATGTAACCTCGTTCCTTAAGTGATGTTATAATGGAAACCATATCTTTTTTTCAGTAACATTCACCATGTTTTTTAAACTCCAATTAATATCTAAATTTATTAACAAGTTCATTCGGGTCATCGGGAAATATGCAACGAGCTTTGTAAATGCCTTCTGCCATCTTCACAGCATTTGTTGAAGGAATGTATTGAACAGTATCATTGACTTCCTCACTACTGTCTTCAACTGATATTCCATCATAACTATCGACTTTTTTTTGCTTAGAAAGACTAGGTGTATCGTCACCGACACTGGTCTTCGCGGCTGGTTGCCGTAGGTTATGTCGAAAATCGTTATGTTCACGAGTTATTGTATATTTCATACAATCCGATTCATGTCATTTTTTGTAATTACGTTATTTCCCTCTCCTTCTGTAATATTATGTATTGTAGACAGTACATTTACTTTATCAGGAGGATGATTTTTTTTTTACATGACGAATCAAGTTATCAGTTCGTGCAAACTGGCGAAAACAGTATTTGCAGTTAAGAATCGTTTGAGATGAATTCTTATAACATTCGCTCTCTCATATCTGTAACATTGTAGGCGGAAGTGTTAATCTTCCCAAAGTGATGGCAGTGTAGTTTTTTCGGTGGTCTCCATATTCATCAATGTACGTTAAATTAATAAACTTCGGTGTGGGGAGAAAAGACATTCACCTCACAATGTCAGAATGACAACTAATTTTTTTCTGTATGAATGTATTGTTTTAAACAGTATCAGGTTTAATTAATGATGAGAAAATGTCTTCTGTTCTAATATTTGTGTGTTAATTGCAGGGGTATGCATACTAATTCACCATTTCATTCAATCTATGTATGTTAGCTGGAATACGTCTGTACTTGGTATTCGATTAAAACTAATAAATAATAATAATTTTCAAGAATGTATAAGGTGAGCTGGTTTTAGAAGTATTTTGTAGCGGATTTTTAAAGACTTTGTTTACTAAACAATTTTATTAGTAGGAGGCAAGTATGTTGAGTAAACCATTCTGAGCTATGATTGTCTTAACAGTCTTCTGTTTTAAACATGCGAATGTAATACGAATTTCGTTTATCTCACTAACTTTTGTCTGATAATTCGTTATGCCGATTCCCTAACTTGTATTTGACTAACAAGTTATTTGACTTGGATATGTAATTATGATATAAATATTTGTTGCTAGTCATAACGCAGTATCCTAAAAAGATAGGTTATACTATTTCAAAATGGCCACCATTTTCCTTTAAATTTTTCTTAAATGTAATTAAATATCGTGGAAATTGATATGTTCCAAATCTGATAGAAGTTATTTCAATCTTCATACATGATCTTTCTTTAACATTACTTCCAAATTTATTTTCTAGGGAAATCAATTAGTAAACAAGTTCGAGTATATACAAATTTTATGGTAGATACTGTATCTAAAAAAATCTCGATTGGGAAGCATTTGAATTAAAACTTATGTTATGAGTAAATTTTAGTGTCGTAGATAAGTTACACATCAAATATATTTTTTTCCCTCTGCTATACACAAATTTTTAAAAACAGATTGAAAGTTTGACTATGTATCCATGTATCGAGTCTTCCATCGTAATAGTGGAAACTTAGGTAAATGGAATGATACATGTTTGAAAAATGGCGATATTTCAATCTTTAAAAAATTTTTTAACTAGTTAAAAATATTTCTTGTGTGAAAAATATACTTAGTTGCCTGGAAATACATTAATAAGTTTGCTGAAAAATGGGATAAAGTTTATTGGAATAAAAATTCAGATTAGGATATAATATTTGTTGGTATTTTATCTGCGATTAAGATTTCGGGTAATATTTAACTTCAGGGATATACATTTGGATCGTCGGGACATGTTAAATTTTATTTCGCTGGGAATATGCCAGGTTTTGCGTGACCTTGTATCAACAGCAGGTGAGACTGAGCAATTCTCTGACCAGGGGTTAATGGTAAGGGGTGCCTACAAGCTAGCGGGGCTGATGTAAAGCTCTCTAGCCAGTAGTTGCCATCTTGCCTCAGTGGCGAATAATTGACAAATGGGAAGACGGGTGGATGATCCCAGAACACTTTGCTTCGGCGAGGATAGTGGTGTGAGGTGGGAGTGCAGGGGGCGATGTGAAGGCCTCTATCCAATCGTCGGCATCTAGCTTCAGTGCCGAAAAATTGACAATCGAGGGCAGAGGGACAAGTAACCCTAGGACACATCGCTCTGGCGAAGGGCGGAGGTGGGGGTGGCATTGTATGGAGGGGTGAAGGGGTTCGTCTTGGGCAGAGCTAAGTGGAGGTTTGTCGAGGGTTTCCGCGATCTTTAGTTGCTCATAGAAGCTGGGACTGGTTGGATGTATACTTAAACAGCTCCTTCAAATAGACCGGACACAGCTGTCAGCAGGGTTCATAATGCAACAGTGAACATCACAGGGCACGACGACCAGCAGGTTTCTCGTTTTAATGTAAACTTCTTTTAATTTATCCGGAAAAAAATAAAATTTTTGTGTGATAGTGCATTTATCGTGGAAACCATGTTTCTGTGTTCGGTAGACAAAACTTGGTATGATTTTCAAATTGTGTTTGTATTAACACGTGTACTGTATTTACCAGACTTTACGGAAAAAACTGTAGTATGTACGTTATTTTTTCAATAATTCACTTTTATACATTCATGTACTTATATGACAAATCAAATCGTTAATAGCAGGAAATAGTTTCTATCAGTAGTCAATTTCAACTCAGTTGCCTTTAAGATGCTGGTCATGCTACATGTTTATAAGCAGGTGCAACTCATAAAATACACTCATTCATTGAGTGACCTTCGAGGTGGATGGGTGTGTTGTTGGGGAGCTCCTGGTGCCATTTCAATACGTGTTTCTCTATGGTGTCTGTTTAAAATTTAAGTAGTCTAATTTATATATTAGTATGTGCGTCGTAAACATAATTTTTATACATTTATCACATAATCGTATACTCATCTATTTCCGAGATGCTATAACCTTAGTAGTTGGTTAGCCTCCGAAAGTGCTCCATGAATATATTGTCTTGCTCTTGAAGTAAGATAGGCTCAGTGCTTCACTGAGCTCGCCGCTGGACATACGTGTTTTTGGGAGAGGTGCAATTTTATTATGTGTGTTAATCAATTAATTTATTTTTACTTGTAGATTGTGTTTCTAAAGTTCCTCCTCGCCAGTCTCACAGGCAGATGGATGTGTAAGGTATGTGCGAGAGGTGTCATATATCTTGATATTGTGTTAATTTAATTTTTAGGGACATTTTGTGGTAGATCGTTAATTTCATACTCACGTAATTGTGTTATACTACTCTCTCGTGTAAATTTTATTTCTAAGCTCGGCCATCAAATTATGTGTAATTCCATACTGGAGTTATTGCACTTATTATTTATGTAGTGGTTTTAAATTTGTGACTCAATGCATGTAATTTATTCATATGTACAACACTCTTAAATTCTCTAATGTTTAATTACATTCGGAAACATTCGTCAATCGTTTGTCATTACTAACACGTAAATCGCATCTTTCAAAGTCGCCTATATCCCACCACCATCTACGAGCAATATCCCCCCCAAAATATTTACACTTAGGCCAATCTTATAAATCATTTGAACACTCTGAAATTCTTTCGTGTGTTAAATATATTCGTAAAAATCGCCTATCTACCACCAACATCCCTACAACACAATAAATATTAGAAAAAATAAGAAAAAGGTGCTAAGCACACTCTTTCACTTAACTCAACATCTATATAACACATTGCAACCCACCACTCTGGTCTACAAACACCCAGTGATTAATGGGAGCTGCGGCTCCCGGTATCCCGACACACGGGCATACTGGTGGCATATGAGGGTCGGCAGGACTCTGGTCAGTCGCCAGTAGAACACCACAGCATCAACACCGTACAGAGCTCCTACTACCTCCTCCCAATATGAAAGAAAGACAGTAGTACAAAACAAGAAAAAAATAAAACGAATCCTTTCAGTACATTTAACCCTTTCAATAAACTTAACCCTTTCAATTTGATTAACCATTTTGATTAACCATTTTGATTAGCCCTTTCAATCAGTTTAATTAACCCTCTGATATAAAATTAATTAGGTAAAAGAAAAAAGGCGGCATCCCTTTGTATCTGAGATCTCGCCGCGCCTACTACTGCAGTTGGAGTGTGCTATTATTGTAGTTTAAAAAACGATGACGGGGGAGAGAGAGACAGAGCGAGAGAGAGAGAGAGAGAAATCTGCTGTGAAATAAAGGTGATGTAGACTTCGTATAATACAAACTGATGTGAATCCACGATCGTATGTAAGAGTCTCATAAAACTCGAGGATATATTTGGCAACAAACTAAATCCACAATGCTTTGTGTACTCTAGCCTCAGTTTGTTGTTCATTGGCTGATTTTTCATTTAATATCCATACAAAGTAACGCGGGATTCAGTCCTTGCAGTCTTGCAGGTTCGTATTTGGATCTACTTCTCCCATGGTGCGTCTAACCAACTGTAATCCAATTGGATTAGCAAATCAGATGTACACGTCGATGAACTCAAGCTTGCCTTGAATGAATTCTTGAAATTCCTGAGTCTTTAATCGTACATCGAAATTTACAGGATCACAGAACTTTCGCAAGTACTGTACATTTAAGGACAAATCGCACTTAACTTCGTCGAGTGCCCAAAACTACTGTGCAGGATCCAGCCTATGCTATCAAAGGTGGACGACTTTTTTTGGAACTTTAACTGTCGTGACCACGCTGTGTCTACTTGTGCTTATTTCAGATTGTTTACATATACACGTTTTGTGAAATTTTTATACACGTCACTAGACAGTGTTTTGGCCTATCAAGAAAATATCTACTTTGCAAGAATTGTTTTTATAAAACTAAAACTTTGCTGGTAAATTATGAACATCTAAATTTGCATTTTTTCCGCTATAGCCACTGACTTTTCTACTTTTCTAATACAGCAATGAGAAGTCAATTATAGCCCTGAGTGAACTCTGCTCTATTTGGAATAATTAATATAGTTTTTTTTTTATGGTTCATACCCGTCTCTGCGGCTGTCTGAAAGCACGATGGATAACCTTCAAGGCGATCCTCGTTCGAATCCCGGTGGCTTCGAATCGAGTTTTTTTTTTTCGCATGGGAGAAACGTGGAAGTGAGTGAGTGAGTGAGCGAAGAGTTTTGGACAGCTCTTAACATCGTGGTCATGAGAGCCGAGAAACGTGGAAGAAATCGCCTATGGCTAGATACCTCGGAATGTTGCGAGTTCAATCGGTTCTAAGATAGACTTTGAACACTCGTATTTTCTTGTTTCTTCTATGACTGGACCACATGTTTCCTGACTCCCACTGCAGTACTGTGAACCAGTAACCCGCATTTAGAAAGAGACAGAGTAAATCACGTACAACTTAGTACCGCGATAAAAATTCTCTCAAGCAGGAATCAGCAAGAGAAAATTGAGAGGATATGTCAAATGAACAAGCGAAGTCTATGAATATCGATTGATGGCCTATAGGTTTTCTTGAGAACTGTCCCCCCCCCCCAATCGATTTTATTCTGTCACATTTGCACCCACAGCTTATATATTTTGCAGGTTAGTAGTAAACGATAAGATGTGTCTGAAGCAACGCAAGCGGCCTCCTCTCGTCTCAATGGTGTTAACCCTGCCTATAGGCCGTTCACGGTAAACTGAGCACTTTAGAAAAAGCCCTGCTAATTTTCTATTTGTATGCACGTAATGTATTCTTTCGCCTTATGTAAAATTATCATTTCCACGGGCCTCATCACCTTATATATGCGACTTTCAAGTGAAACTGTTAAATTATTATAAAATGAAATATTTTAGAAATTTACTCACGTTTACATTTTAACGTGTTAAAATAACAGGAAGCGAGAGATATTATTTAAGTTATTGCAAATTGTAACTTAGCACTCTTTATTCGACTTCAAGATATGGAACAATTATTTTCCACCATCGTTACCAACTTCACTGGGCGCATGCCCCTCAGTGCGCCCATTAAAATATATGCAGCTAGGAGCGGTAACTTTTTTCTAAGACTGATTTCAAAATTAACATGGCGAACAGCCTTTAACAGGTTGTAACAGTGCGGGTGCAATGACTCGGTGTCCATCATCGCCTGCTAGATAAACGGGTGATTTTATTGCAGAGATTGCAGTAACGTGCAAGAAGCAGCAGCTTCTACACGTAGCCGCCGTAAAAACATACGACCTAATTTCCAACGCCATCTCCCGCGTTCCGCAGGCTCGTAATGCCGACGCTGTCTTGGTCAGATAAGCCCTCGCAGTGAAACGGGACTCCTTTCTCTTAAGGGGCTCGTGTTATCATTTTCTCGTTCCAGACAATACAGAAGGGAAAAGAAGCAAGTCTTTGCGAAGGCGTATCGGCAGTCTGGCGAGAAAGAGGGGAGAGAGAGAGAGAGAGAGAGAGAGAGAGAGAAAGAGAAAGAGAAAAGGACCCTGCAAATAATGCGTGGGGCTACGCCCCGAACGGTGCAGGACCCGTGGTCCAGGGGAGGATCAATATGGCGGAGGGCATGTTCCAGTGCTGATACCCCTCCATCCGCCGACTGCAGTGGCGCCGCGCAGAATGTTGCGAGAGAGGCCCAGCTGTTAGCTGTACGGTTGTTGCACTTAGTAAAATATATCGTTTCTTTGAATGTTTATTCCAGAGGTGGTAAACGTTTTTAAAAAAGAAGATAATAGGCTGTTGACGATTAAATGAGCACATTTGAAAGCCCTGCATAATATCTACTTGTATGCACGTTGTTTATTCTACCGTCTTTGGTAAAATTAACATTGCCACGGGCCTCATAGTTTCATTCATGCGTCGGTCAAGGTAAACTTTGAAATCATTACAAATCTGATCATTTTTACACTACGACTTATAAAAACCGTAAGAAAGATGAAGAAATAATTTAAGTCGTCACAAGTTGTTACCTAACACTTTTTATTTTACGTTAAGGAGTGGAACTACTTTCTATCCTTCGTTACCAACTTTACTGGACGCATGACACACAGTGCGACCGTTGAAATATATGCTGGTAGGAGCAGTGAATTTTTCTAATGTTGAGTTCAAAAGTGCTCAATTTATCGTGAACAGCGTTTGTTATTATTATTGACATACGCCACTGAATGGCTATGCTGTCTGGCTTATCTGCGTTAAAGCCTGTTTTTGTAGTTTCGTCTTGGTTTTATATATATATATATATATATATATATATATATATATATATATAATATATACATATATATATATATCTTCACTTCTGTGCTCGTGTGAGGTGTCTACGTGGAGTCTTCCACAATAGTAGTTGTATATATATGTATACTCTTTACTCATTGTTTTGCTCTTTTCATCACTGATTATGATGGCTTTTGTATTGACAAGTTTGTAATTACTGACGAAATTACTTCTAGCGAATTGTCTGCGCAATCTGTTCTTAACAAGTTATAATTTACGTACGTTTCGTGTTTTTCGTGTTGTTCTGAATCTTCTGTGACAACATAGGCTTGTGATGACATGTGTCCATGCATAGATAATGTTTAATTTGATAAAAATCTAGCCTTTTTATAGTAATGTATTTTTTTTGCAAAATGTTTGACATTCCCTAAGAGTCCTGCGGAGCACTGCGGATAATCGAGTATTTAATGAAACAAGTAAAACTGTTTTTCGTTTTTGTGACGTGTAGCTTGTTCCTAAATTTCGCAGATTGAATTGAGGAGAAGATAGATTACAAACACGTGTACGTTTCAGTTAGTTTGGCTTTTGGATAACACTATTAATATCCTTCTTCTAAGATGCTGAGGCGGTAGCTAACATACTAGAATGAGAAAAAGGTTTCGTTGAATCAAACAATGTTTGTCTGGCGCAACCAAATTAATTTTTTATATAAAGACATGTTGTTAAAACCAAATTGTTTTGTTGTTCTTATTTGGTTGCCCCAAACAAAGACTTGGTTGAAGGAACTAAATATTTGTTGTGTTCTACGCAAAGAAAACAGTTCAGGTTAACATAAAAAATTGTTGGATTCTCAATCAAGATACGAACTTATATCACCGGCGTCCCTTGTGCTATGCCTTGGCAACCTCAGATAAAGTTACTACTGACGAACTGTAGATGTTTTTAAATAGATACATTACAAATACTGTAAAAGGAGTGCAAGTAAATGTTTCAATTTTTACAGCTTTATTTTTCAGTTTCCTGCTCCACTTGTTATTTAGAATATTTATACCATTATTATGCATCATGTACTAGCAAACACTGATACTATTCTAATTGTCACAAAAATGGAATCAAAGAATCTACCTGTATTTTTGAACGAAAGCAATTAAATGAATGGCTAAACAAACAAATGCAAATTATTCAAATCTGTAATTTGTTTACAACCTAAGTTCATTTGGCCCAACACAGAGGCTTTGTTTATGCGAACGTGTATTTGTTTAGATAAAATAAATTTTGTTGCTTTAAATGTTTTGTTTACTCGACTAAATATTTTGTCGGGGCAACTAAATATGTTTTTGACCCTTTACAAACAAATATTATCTTGGCTTTTGTCTCAGTGTAACTATACCGCAATTCAGGGGGAAAATTGCATATATATAAAGGCATAAACTGAACGGAGAGTTTATCTTAGAGGTATATTAAAAGCATGAAAGTTTTCTTGTACCTTACCATCACTTATGATGAAGTTGTGCTTACATTTAGACAGTATGGTCTTTTTGCAGTTTCTTCACACTTTTGAATCTAAATTTAGGGAAACCACACCATGTATAACGTGTTTGGTTATTTTCAAAATATGTCAGGTATTTAAAGGGTTATATACTTGTGTTAATGTAAAAGTACCTTATTTTTAGTGAAGTTGAAGTTTTCGTTGTAATTTATACATAAATTATAATATTTATTGTAAAATTAATATGATTAAAAACAGTGAGAAAATATGTGCGTTGGTATTGCCTCGTAAGATATAGTTCTCATGCTAAATATCATAACATCGAGTACGCACGAAGACGGTGCGCAGTCCGTCTGGTGTAATTTTATAGACTTGGTTAAGCTCTGCTTGCGTGAGACTGAGGAATATTTTAAAAGTAGAATCTTAGCAGAACTTCAGAAAAGTTGGAGGTTACCGTGAATGCACTACATTCAAAATTATCTGCCAATTACTAGCGTTATAGGAGTACAGTTCCGGAAAGGGCCTATGATCGAGAAGACAGCTTGAAAATTTGTATTTAAAAAAAAGCACATGATTTATACCTTCCTAAATCCGGTATGCTATATTCGCTAGAGCTCAAATATGATATTAGCGTACGAGATGAGTATCTTCACATTCCGAATGGTTGACATTGGTCTGCCTAACAGGACTTAAAAAAAATTAGTTTACGTGAAAACGGGGAAATGAAAACTATTTTTTCGGTGTAATTAATAACTACCAATAGTTTTTGTAAACAATAATAGAGAGACTGAATTAACTAACCTAAAAAGAAACAGCAGAATAATATATGTATATGATTTAAGATAGTCTTAGATACTGAATTTTAAAAAGGCATTTTTAATTCACTGTTATTTGCAGCTGTAAGAAAGATTTATTAATATTTCGTAGTTTTTGCATTATTAAATAGTAAATTTTTATTACTCAAAAGAAATTGTATTTTAATATATTACTTCGCAATAGTTTATGTAATATTAATGGACGAATATAAGAAAGTGTGACGCCTCACCCAAAAATGTGACGTCCTTGTGAGCATGGAGTTTGCTTACAAAATATATTATCCGTCGCTGCAAATATGCAGTTTTTCTACCTGCCCGAAATTGGCGAAGAAGATATAGTTTTACCACAATATCAGCTGTTTGTACCTTTGTGTCGGCCTAGCCCGGGCTAGGCTACACCAATTTGACAGCCTCACCTCTGGCACCGATTCCGCTGCAACCTGGCATAGTGACGGCCAACCTGCTCGTTCCCACCGTGTATGGCTGGCGCCCGGCTGGCCGGTCGCTGTGGGTGCACCGGCTTGCGGCGCTACGAGGAACTATGAGGCTGTCGTCACATCCAACTGACAAATCGGAAGGGCATATGTGAGGTTTCCCGCTCCTGTGACCTCACTTCCTACAGCCTGACGAAACGCCGGGAGTGTTGTGACGTGTGAGCACGTGGGCAACCCACATTTGGTGATATGTGTGCTCCAACAAAAACTATTGGACGTTAATAAAATATCCCCTATAAGGAGTAATTCTCCTTCAACGGACTTTTTCCCTACATGGCTTTGTTTAATTATATTGGCTGTTCGTTTTGTAAACCCCTCCTTGGGATATTGTTTTACGAATTGTACAAAATGAGAGTGCACTTCTGGCTTGGGGTCGGATTCTGCCACTGCCCCAGAAGGAGTCACCATGCCACCAGTTAAGTAATGAGTAATTAAGAGTCTCAGGATAGCCCTTACGACACTCGTAGCAGGCACACGTGGTGTCCTGGATGGGAGATAGGTGACAAAATGACGAAAGGACTTGATATTTTACTCTAATTTGAGAATATTACCATCGTGAGAAAATTAATTGGCAGCAAATTTGAACGCTTTAGCTTTTGTATTAATGTGGTTGCTAGCCAAGAGCCGACTTTTAAGTATGGGATATTTGTGTGTGTTTCCCCAGCGAATTTTACATGGCATCTCAATTTTAATGAAATTTAAATCCAGCTAAAAATTTTAAACAAATTGAATTGCTGTTTATTGCTGGATTGTGTACTGTCAAACGTTTGGAGGCGTAATGTTCTGTTGGCCTCGTAAATCCTGAAAAGTCATGAATTATTCATTAATAACGTGATAATATACACATGTTAATAAATAAAGTACTTTGGAACTATTTTTTGTATATATTTTATATACATACACACACACACATTTGACTTTTTTTCCTCCAAGTTGTTAGATAGGAGGCTTATAGGTCTATATAAAAATATATAAATACAAATGGTTGAAATACAAAAATTCTTTAACAAATATTTAGAGGCCGTAGATTTTTGAAGGCCTTGTGTCTATACAAACTAATTGTTTTCAATTATAGCTAAATGTCCGCTCCTTAGTGCTTATGAGAAAATGTATTAATTATGATAATTATCTTCCAAATTTTACTTGTACCTTTAATGAAAAAAAAAAAAATGAATATTTTGAATCCACTCATGAATTTTACTGTTATATGATCTCACCATTTGTTCAATTTTTGCTCTGCTTTAAGAGAGTTTGTTTCTCCTTAGGGAGTTTTTGAATTTTGGGGACCTTCTGTCCACCTTGTTACGTCCTTGGGGGCAAGGGCGTCGCAAAAGTGCGTGTCTTAGTAACGTATCATCTTACAAAACCAAGACGTACGGAAACGTTAAATGAAAAAGTGGTTTAAGGTAGTCCAGTTTGTTGATTTAAAATAAAGGCATAATATATTCTGTGGTATCGTTCATGTAGTTTTTGATCGTTAAAATTTTTTTTTCCCCGGTTTTAAAGTTTGTCGCGTACTTCCAACAACACGCAACCATCCAAATATTACAATTCCTGCGGCAGTGAACTCTCATGGAGGGGAAATCAGACGTTTTGCTGTGGCATTGAGCCGGAGTTCAAGATACACTCGGTAGTTAAACTTTCTGAGGTTCGTAACGGTCGGCCATTTTCAAAACAATCAAGCAACAGCACTGTTGGTTGGCTGTTAACAGTTAAGTGAACACTTTTGAAATCCACCTCTGTAAAAGGTCACTGTCCCTATTTGCTTATATTTAAACGGGTACCCTGAATCGCATGCACCCAGTAAAGTTTGCAATGATGGAGGGGAAAGTATTTCCGTGCCTCAACGTCCATTTAAAAGTGTTAGGTAAACGTTTGTGAACACCGAAATAATTTATTCAGATTTAGTACTTTTCATCCGCATGATTGTCAGAATTAGTACGATTTAAACAACTTACTTGTATAATAGTTTGCAAGTTTTCAATTGATAAACGCATGAATAAAGTGATGACTCCCATGGCAATGTTAGTTTTACATAGGGTGGAGCAGTACACAAATTGCATATAACCAGATCTTAAGTAGGGCTTTCAAAAGTGCTGAGTTTACCGTAAACGCCTATACTAACATCCTGTTTATCCAAACTACACCAAACATACTTACTATGCTTCATAAAGTTCATTATTAGCTAACTGCCAGCCAATTACGAGTTCAGATAACCTTGTCTCAGTAAAATTTAATTTCTTATTTAACAGGTTACGTTTTGAGTACGTACTCGAAAATTGTTGTTGAATTAACATTTATTACTGGCATTGTTGATTTTTTTCAGCGGGTCCTTATATAAGCTAACAAATCGAAGTAACTATTTCCAATCGAGTTTTGTTTTTGGGGGGAACAGAAAATCTCATACTTATTTTGTCCAAACCTCACACGGCTGTAATTGTCAGTGTGTTAAAATTTGAATGTAGCTGGCGGCTTTGGGCCAACACGAAACATTTCTCTCCCTTAAAGGATATTAGATATAATTAATTTTTTAATTATTTGAATTACTCCGAAAATAATTTTTTAGATTGTGCATTGAAAACACCTGACGGTGTAGTGTACAGTTCACATGTCAACTTATGTTTTAAGTCAACCGTTTATGAACCAGACGAACCTATATTCAGACACAATCATAGTCTCGAACAGCAAATACAATATAACAGTTTATTTGTGCTTGAGAGTATAAATGAGTGTAAATTCTAGCCTAGAAGTCATTAATCTCGTCAATTATATTTGTACGAAAATCCTCTTCTCTGCAATACTGGATATTAATGGGTAAATTGAAAGGCTAACGTTAAATTCTATTTCTTTATTGGAAAGTATGGAAATCATTAATACTGCATTTTGCCTGAATGCCTCCCTGACATCTCGGGAATCGTATGATTAATTTCGAGCGAGGGCAGTTATTTACGAAGAGATACCGTCAAATCCAAAATTGGTGGGGTAAATAAAACTTAAAAGTAAAACTAGATTGACACAGCATGTAGCTGAAATGCATGCGTGATTGTTGCATCATAGTGTTGTAATATCAGCACTCCAAGTTATTGTACGCATGAGAAATTGACCATTGCTCTCCAATAACAAAGCACAATCTGATCTCGGAAGCTACCACAAGTGGTTTGTTAATAGAATATATAGGTGACCCTTTCTCGTGCAGAACCCGTGTGCGAAGTAGATGTATGCATTTTAACATGTTGTAATGAAATTCTGCTGTTACAACAAGTCATGCCCTTGACACAGCTGGGGCGTGAGAGGTTTTCACTTAATCCATTCGCAACTTGTGTACACGAATGTGGCAAAATTTATGGTTTCTCCTGTAGGGAGCAAATAATCACAGTCGATACTTTCAAAACCTTAAAAACTACTTCTTAATGGCTGACACAGTACTGAAGTTGCTCTTTCCTTAAAGATTTCTGCCAGTAAAGGTGGTATTATGATCCATGTAGATAATAAGAACCCTTTTAATATCTCTTCATACAGCACACTTACCTGATGGCCGGGAAAAACTAATTGATTTTAGTTCAAAGTTTCGCCGCTATAGAACTCTGCCTCAGTTATTTGTCAGCGGCAGTGCGTTTTGTGTTTCGTTGAAGTGAAAATAAAATAAAGGTGAATTTTTAGCTTCGGATTACACTACTTATTTGCATAGAGCAGATATTGATTATGAATGTTTGATTTTCAAAATTGCGATGGAATTAAAATGAATTTTCAACCGTGCTTGCTATATGAGTCTCCTTATTTTAAGGGGCACCTACGTTGTAGGAGTGGTTTCTGTTTATACTTTAGATGCCAAGGTATTAGGAGCCAAGAAAAGGGCCAGAAATAAACTGTAAAAAAAAAGGGTAAATATGGTGAAGACGAAACAAACTGTTAAAAAAGAAACAAATGTGTATGGAGAAAACGTCAAATACCTGTTCTTTTCCAAGACTAACCCTTGAGAGACCGACTATTTACAGGCAGGACCTTCGGGTCTGAATAATGTAGAGGTGAAAAAGATACCCGGAAACATTTTGTCTTTAAAAATAGATCTGGCATTTGTCCAAACCAAAATAAGGAGAGTCACTAACGAGGCATCCAAGCATTCTAAGGTAGCTCTGATTACAGCCTCCTGCTACAAAACGCTCTGTTGGTTGCTGAGGAAGGAATAAAACGGTCAAATTCAGTAGAAGGAAAATGAAACCCTAATAATAAAACACCACATGTAGTTCCCCGACCAAACAATGAGAAACAAACTAAAAACGGCTTCTAGAAGAAAACGTTACGGAATCATGCGAATCAGGCATTAATTCTGGGTAATCTGTAATAGAATAACCAATCGGCCTGGAGAACCCTGGTCAGGATGATGCAGTTTGCCTGTTTTTGTGAAGGTCCACTCTCGGCAGATCGCGGTGGAGAACTTGGGCGCAGTGCGCTGTTTACGACATGTGAGTATGCGCGTGTGACTTTTGCAAGTGGGCAATTATATAGCATTTTCATTAATTTTGTTATGTGTTTATTAAATTATATAAATAATAAATCTGTTTCTATAAATTAATTTCTAATGAGCTTTTTCAAACAAAAGACTTGATAATATTTCCCAGGAGCTCATATCACTAGCACGTAATACATATTCCATAAAATTACTTGCATTACCAAATAATTTTTTTGACCAAAAATTAACTTAAATATCTTCATTTTTATAATGATCTTGAAAAAATGTAGTTGAATTTTCTACGCAAATTTGGAAAAAAATTTTTAGAATGCAACTTTATGTGAAATAAACAAAATGAGGTCTCACAACACCAACTTCACAGGTAATACCTAAAAAGCACGAAAAATTTTAATTTTCTCTTAAGGAGAAAATAGTGTCATATATAAATACGAATACGACTCGCGCACACACACACACACACATACACACATACATACACTTTGTCATGCATTTAATGTAATTGCAATACGCCGCACATTTAGATAAAGAAAAGTTTAGAACCCAAGATCTGTGTAATTTATTTCCGAGAAATATGGTAACTTTTTGATATTGATATAATATCCAAGAAATTATTAAATTGAAGTAACAACCTCGATACTATTTATTGATAAACACCTATATATATATATATATAATATATATATATATATATATTATATATATATATATATATATATATATATATATATATAGAGAGAGAGAGAGAGAGAGAAAGTGAAGAGTTTTGGTCGGCTTTTAACAGCGAGGTCTTGAGAGCCTATGATGATGATTGAAGTGAATATGGAGTGGCGTCGGAATGAAGGGGCGGGGGAAACGGGAGATGCCCGAGAAAACCGGCCCAACACCGGCACCGTCCGGCACGATTCCCACATGTGAAAATCAGGAAGCGACTAGCTGGGAATATAACTCGGTTCGACTAGATGGGAGGCTAACATACTAACCACTACACCACCGTGAGAAATGCGATGAAAAAAAAATTAGTATATATATAGCCTATTCGTGGTTTATTCTCTCTATTTGAATCGAATCTTTGAAAAATTACCCCATGTATGAAAATTTTGGTGGTTTCCAAAATTACGTATGTATATAAATCTTTTATAATTAGAGTATCATAAAAGTAACTTATTTTTGACTAAAAAGAACTTTACCAATAGCTTATGTATTAAATATCACATCTCATTCATAATTAATAATAATTAACCAGAGAGAAAATAGGTGTTTGGTAAAGTCTAAGAAAGAGTTCTTATATAAAAGTGTATCACGCTGAGTGCTCACCGATACGTTTTGATTTTATGGTTCATCGTCACACCTTAACGGGGCTATAAAGGCGATGCAAGTTATTGATAATAGTTATGTAATGAACACTGTATAAAATGGGTTTATTTAGCATTAAGATTGTACAATATAATTTCAATATAAACATTATGAAGTATGCGCCGGAGAAGTTATACAAATATACTGAAGTATTAATTTATATTAAATAATAAAGTTTTAACCTGCCACATTATCAGTAAAGTCTTATTGGAGAGGCTCCACCTTGTTCATAATTACGGAGGTGGATTAATATGCCGGAAGTCTACGTCCGGCCATACCCATCTGCAGTGGTCTTCATTCCACTGGCCCGGTGGAGAGGGTTTCTGTGATTTGCTATTTCATATCTAATTTCAGCAATCACGGCCCGTGTACTGGAAAAATAAGCGAAGGTGTGGTCAGGCAGGCCGCTCGGCTAAGGCATGATCAATACTCGTAACATCTACCCCTTTGGTGTAATTTTCCAAACTATGATAAGTTTAGTTTGCATGAGGCGGAGGAATATACTTTGGTAGAAATTTCGCAGGGTTTCAGAATAACAGGAAGTAACCGTGGATTGACTATAGCTAGAGCCACGAGTATTTCATGAATTAATTCGGAGGCGAGGTACAGTCCGTCTCCTACTCTTGTGATTGGACGACAGTTGTTTAGACACGCCCCGTTCAACTGCGAGTCAGTAATAAGCAGGAAGAAGTAGGTCGAGTGAGCATTTAACAGTCATGTGCAGAGGCCTCACTTGATCACGGCAAACGATAAGATATCGAGTGTATAGAGGGCTGTCCAGCCTAGCTTGCTGCCAACTCAATCCGCGAAATACTAGTGGCTCTAACTATAGCTGACACGTGACACACCGGAGCTGGACGCGACCTGGGAACATAAATCCACGGGAGGGAATCGCCGCGCGATATTGGCGATCCGTGAGGTTCCCTGGTTGTGGGGTTAGTTAGAGGAAAAAAAAAAGGGGGGGGGGAGCAGAGCAGAAGCAGCGCAGCACGACGGTCGGGCAGGCGTAGCGGCGCGGCGCTACGAGATTAATTGCAGAGCCCAGGCCGGGGCGGGCTGACCGCCTCCGAGGGGTAGCTAGCCCCGCGGTAGGCTCGCCCTCGGCGTAAACTACAACCCCCCGTCCGACCATCCGCCGCATACCCGGCCGCCCCGCCAACCCCTCCGGCAGACTTACGGCGGCGCTAATGACGGGTTAATTACGACGCATCGCTCGCGCCCCGAGCCCACGCTCGTTTACCCCATTGTGTTCGCCTGCGGCGACACGCAACATTACACTTACACCCACACGTAACGACATATGCATATATGTATAAACTCACACATTCATACATAGGTACATACACAAATTCATACTAGTGCTGCTCGCATACTAAAATACATGCATATTTACATAAGTACGACCTGACCCATTTCCAGCACCGCCATAGACAAAGCATGGTATTCTGATTTTTTAAATATAATTTTGTAATTTTCCTGAATACATTTACTTAAAGGCTGTTCGCGATAAAGTGAGTACTTTTGAAAACAACCTTAGTAAACAATCACGGTTCCTACCTGCATATATTTTAACTGACACGCTTAGTAATATGCACCCAGTAAAGTTGGTAACGATGGAGGGGAGAGTAGTTCCATATCTTTACGTCAAATAAAAATTGTTAGGTAACGATTTGTGATAACTTAAATAATTGCTTTCGCTTCCTGTTTTTTTAATGCAGCAAAGTGTATAAATGAGCAGATTTGTATACTTTTCAAATAATTATACAGTTTCACTTGGCCGACGCATGAATAAAATGATGAGGCCCATGGCAATGTTAATTTTACATACGGCGGCAGAATACACAACGTTCACACAAGTAGATACTAAGCAGGGCTTTCTAAAGTGCTCATTTTACCGTGAAGAGCCTATAGTTAATACTATTTGTTTTTGTTTTAGCTGTACACTCAAATTATGAATTAGTGCTTCCAATTAATAGAATTAGTATACTGAATCTTAAGTTAATTAACTGTTATCTACTGGCGAATCAGTGTAATGCACTTATGGTTTGCTGCCAGGCCAGTGTAATCTAGCAATCAGCAGAAATCTGTCTTTAATTCTTGAATAACCGCAATCAAAACGATTCATAGAATATTACTGTTTCAAATGGTGCAATTTCAACACATATTCGCTGATTTAGTGCAGTTGAAACTGTTTTGATTTTAGAGCGTAGAAACCATTCGAGATGTTGGCTAAAGGTCAAGGTCGTATTACAACATCCAATATGTCTATTAGTGGTTTCTTAACACGTTTTGAATCCAACATTTGAAAAATAACACCATTTAAGGTAAGTTCGGTTCTTTCCTATATATGCCATGTATCACAAGCGTTATATTCTTGTCTTAACATAAAAGTACATTATCTTTAGTTAAATCGAATTTTATTAATTTTTATCCGTAAGTTATATATTGTTAATAATTGTTATTAATAAAAACAGGGAGAAAATAGGTGCGTTGGTAATGCCTAGTAAGAAATAGTTCTCGAGAAAAATATTATGTAAATGAGTGGGCACGAATACGGTGCGTAGTCCATTATGTGTAATTTTCTACACTTGGTTATCCTTTGTTTGCATGAGGAGGAGGAATACCCTGGAAGTAGAACTTTATCAGGGCTTCATAAAATTTGGAAGTAACCGTAAAGGGAACATATGAAGGAAGTCAAGAAATCTACGAACAGTGCTGTAACATCTCAATTTTCCTAACATCATGATAATTATATGAATGTTCGTAATTTTATGTATTTCGCGTAAGTGTTAAATATCTGAGGGGTTTTACATAGATTTAGTATGTAAGATGTTTTATTTTGACCTTTATACTGCTTAATAGTGAGAAATTGCTATCTTAAAATGTAAACTTTGTCTATGCAATTGAAAGTATTTTGTCAGCCAAAATAATTTATTACAATGTTTTCTGTTAATCACGATACACCAGCCAGAAACAACATTTTGTTTCTGATAGGAATATTGCAGTAAAAGAAAACACTCCTAAAACATTCTAAACGCAGCTGTCTTGATGGAAGGAAGAATGAAACGAAGGGCTCTAAAAGTAATTTAATGTTCTATTTACAAGTTCGTCGAAGGTTAATTAGTTAATACATCCAAATACTAGAAGAATGCAAGAACAATAACATTTAATGAATGAAAGCTATGAAGACATAATATTTCCAAGATAATCAATTAACCCGAGGAGGATGATACCATCTACAAAATTGGCCTAAGTTTGACGACAGGTAAACGGAAAATAAACCACAGATCCCAGGGACGACACATTAAGGATCTGAGGGCGTCTCCAGCCAAAGAAGGAGGTCTACGCCGTTCCTGAGATTGGAGGATCGACTACCTGCAGCTCAGACGCCTGGAGGACCAGCCCGGAGGTCAACGTCATGGGTTCAGTTGACCAGACCGACATCGAGATGCCTGCTGCATACTGAGTTGGATTCGACGCCGAGGTTCCTGGTTTCACGGAGATGTGTCAGGAGATCGCTCGCCCGCAGGACCAAATGCAGAGGAAAGGTGGTGCTGCACTACAGTTTTCGACAACAGCTTAGTTCTCGCCTATAACATAAGCTATTGAGTGCATATTCTTGTCTATTTAAAGCATTTATCATAGTGGTAGTTTGGAAGATGTACAGCGGTAGTTTTGGTCGTTGATGTATCGTCGGTAGTCGTTATTCGAATTTTTAATAATTAATGTTAATATAATTTTTGAAGTTCTAGTGTTCATATGTTTATTTTTCTTCTGGTATGTTAGTTGGTAATTTATTTCTCAACTTTGAATGTTATGTTATCTAAATATCCGAGATTTGTTTGAATACACTTAATATTACTGAAACTAATCTTGGTAATATTTTAATTTGTCTTAATTTAACCCGTCATGTGTGATTTTAAGGCGTTTCTATAAATTGATGTTCATATGCTTAATTGATTCTATTTTACAAATTTTCAACAGAAATTCTATTTCCCCATAGCCGAGGCATAAACATACATTTATCTACCACACACATATTTGGATATATTTACATATTACAACTCCTAAAATAAAGTAGAGTGGCAGTATTGTGTGCTGTTTATATATATATATATATATATATATAATTGGCACTAACGCATAGGTCAGTAACATTCGGAAGTGTTACACTGCTTACCTATTTTTGACATCCCCAAAAACTTTGTTGATTGACTATGGATTTCGATTCCATTGCGAATAACTGCTTATACTTGTGTCAATGAAGAGGCAAATTTAATTGTCGAAGAACTTAGAAATAAAGGCGTTATTATGGGCTTACTATTAAATGTGTGATGCTCTTAAGGATCAAACAAAATAATATGAGATAATTTTACACTGTTTTGTTTTTAAATTTCTATGTCCTACTAGTGATACACGACTGCTATGCTGGTTGGGTCCTCACAATATGAAGAATGTATAAATAACTGGCAGGCTGCATGCATTTGGTTAAAATATTATGTTATTATGGTTGACATTAGAGCGATTTGTTATGGCAAGAACAGATCTAAGTTTAAGTTAACACGGACATGTTGAGAAAGCAGTTGACTCTATGGGTGCAAACTGAATACTCGATGTATGAACAAGGTAGGAAATGCAACATTAACGGTGGTCTGGGAAGAGTAGCTATATAATACAAAAAAAATTTAAAAAATGCAAGTTCATGAGCGATGAAAGTGTGATATTGTATCATGACTGTTCTCTGATATTCGCGTTAAGATTATTGGCAGATTTTGCACACGTTTTACGTCTGGGGATACTACAGGTAAAGACTGCGTGTATATCAAATGCAGTAAGCATTATGAAGTAGTTGAAGACCAAACTTAATTTTGTCGAAGAAATTAACACCTGTAGCACTACTTGGCACTACCACATCATTGTGGTGAAATGCTGTTACACTTTTTAAATTTCTGCAAGTGCTGTTTACTTCGAAGGAGATATAGGTCTTATAATGCATTTCAAGGCCAATATCGCTATGCTGGTTTTGGTGCTTGTGATATGAGATATTTCAGGTTCAACTGTAGGGTCATTGCGATGATTGATTTTAACCTGCTTGTGTGAACAAGACATTTCTGACAATGGTATGAATAATTCATATCATTTGTCAGAAAATTCGTTTCCGTTATTGTAATGTGCCTCTGAGTACACTAATATCGTATGTGGTCAAGACATCATCTTTAATTGAGCGTTTGTGGACGACTGCGAAGTCGCACAGTTACATTTACAAGCCTATATCACCATACATATTTTCTGCATCAACTTTAGTACATGTGAAGATCGGTGTTTCGTGGTCATACAGGACCAATATGCTACATATGGACTCTGTGGTCCTATTTATCTGGGACTGGGGCTTAACTTAACCTTTAACTGACTTGGTGAATGTAGTGGGTTTTGGATATTTGGTTTCGAAGTATTTATAAGAGGAATTTTTTTTCCTGCAGTAACAACAGTAGGGGGCGGTGTTTTATAAAATATGCCCAACAGGATATATACTATAAACTTTACTTGTGGCTTAGGTACGACAGTATCTTACTTTTCTTTTCTCGCTTGCTTTATATACATAGGATTATCCAGCTAATATATTCAACACAAATATCTTCCGAACCGCTTAAGTTATCGACATTTTGATTTAGAATTCGATAATGGGTCTACGGGCTCATAAGATACCGTCCATATTTTTTCCAAAATATAATTAAATACTGAGATATTGATATCAACTTTGGTCTTTTAAATGAGAATATACCCATTTCTACAAACAGAATAATACGCTATAAAGCTGAGAATTCAGTTACGTTGTTATTTTGAAAACCCAACGAGCACTTTTTGAGGTATAAAGGAGCATTCGTAGATATATGCATTTGACTGTAGATGTGGCGGTGTAGGTCGTGTCATCCACTGGGAGATGTCAAGCGGATAATTCCTACACAGATGACCCACGTGATAGTGATATAGTAACACAGGCAACGGACGGATGCAAAATGTTTGTTGGTGCTGTTAATGTTACAGGCAAATAAATCGAGCTCTGTGGTTGCTTGGTGTGCCAGACATGCTTGAGTTATGACATATGTTCTGGATTGTTAGTTTAAGGTCGGTAGTATCCTTTCGATCTGAACGCCATGTTTCTATCTCCAATAGTTGCAGAATGCTAACCAACTGTGCTTTTAAGAGGGATCGAGGCATAATTCAATATACCAGCCTATTAGGGTTCCAGAGTAATTTCTACAGTTTGAGTTCAGCATCTTTAACTCTTAACAGGTTGAAAACGGCACAAAAATGTGCTTATAAAATACGTAAGACATAATGTATAGAATCGACTAGCTCGATGTCGCAAGAGTTGCATATGGTATAAATTTGTTTGTTAGAACCAATGGATCGACAATGGTGGATAACTATGCTTATAAAATGGTTTTTAGCATGATATGTCATTTGTACATTTTTGGGATCATACAATGTATCTATGTATTAATTTCCAAGGGTCCAACTCAACTGGTTCGTAAATTATAGACTACAATGACTATAAAATGTCATACCGCTTATCATGTAAAAATTACATTATAGGGGTCGGTAATAATTGCCTGCAACTGGATTTCATGGGTCAAACTTGAATGGTTAGAAAATTATGCCCAACTATGCTTATAAAATTCTGTAAGTCTTAATGTGTCACAGTACATTCTGTGTCATACACAATACCTAGATACAGAATTGCAGATGTTGTAACACAAACGGCTTGAAAATTATAACCAAATTTGCGTATAAAACAATGTAGGGCTAATCGTATCATACCTACATTTTCAGAGTCGGGAATGAAAGTTGGTGTGTAACATACCATACACCCATTCTCAAGATGGGAAATGATGCATACACACCGTATTTCAAGGGAATGACTTAAGTAGTTCGCAAATTGTGAGCAACGATGCATATAAATAATTATAGATATCGGAGTCTCATAACTACAATATTTAGAACATTATTTGAGGAAATGTGGTCGCATCACCAAGTTCAGGTTTTGATATGCCTATAAATACTCTGGATAGTTATTTAAAAAAATCTTAACTGCTCACCTATGACTATAAAACCCAGTATGGTAATGAATGAAGATACGTATATTACAGAATGTTTGACGTATCTGAACATGCCTAGAAAGTAGAAGCTCTATGGTTTTTCATTTGCTGCACTTAATGTCTTTAATTTCGTAAAATACTATAAACAATAAATTTGAATAGTAAAAATGACTACAAAATGTTTTATACAAATATAACATTGCATGCGGAACAAATTCTAAAAATAATTGCCTAAATGTGTTGTAAAATAATTATTGTATCCATAATTTACAATATATACAGCAAGTTATTTTTTATCTACAATCGAGTATTGCTATGAAAAAATGTGCCGAGTGGCACTTGGAAGCCTTTTATACCACATTAAAACCACATTAACCAAAAAGCTGACGGTTCCAAGACATGTCGTTCTCAGAGAATTGTGTTTAATTTTTCGATGTGCATGGCTGTCATGGTAATGCATCCTTGCAAAATTATAATTCGAATTTGCTCCAAAAATACATTTTTTTAGACCTACTTATTTCTTTAAATATTTTCAAACATGAAATAAAATAAATTTGAAATAAATACAGCTTCAATTATTCCAAATCGAATCCGAGATCAGGGATTACTCCTTTACCCTTCGTACTAACGTCTGACACATGTGTGAAATGGAGCAATCGAGGCACTTTTCAGGGCCAGGGTGAGGGTGTGTCACAGTAGAAAAAGTTGTAGTGATTGCAAAGGGACGTGTTGATTAAAAAAAGGGGTAAATTCGATGCAATTTGTGGCTGGTGAGGAGGGGTAAGAAGGGAGTATTTGGGTGTTGCTGGCGAGGGGAGTTGTGCTGAGGGGTTGGTAGTGTGTTGGTGAGGGGATAAGGGTTGTTCTCATGTATTTTCTCATCGATTTCACTGATAGTTAAAAAAATATCTGAAATAAATTTGCTGAATGCAATGTATTGAATAAAAATGTCAAATTGATTAAAGTTTTAGAAATTAAAAACGGACGATCCGATGTCCTGTTACAGTGCAACGTTAGTGGCTGTCATCTTCGTTTATGAAGTCCCCAGCTGAAGTGTGTAGATGTCACATGCATTAGTGAATATATATATTTTTTTTCATTCTGAATTTAAGGACGAAGTGTTATTTGCCATACATGAGACAATCGTCTATATCAATGCATTCATTTTACCATAACTTAAAAAAGCTGCTCGAGTAGTCGAGCCCCGAACTGCCAGACCTTGTGATGGTGGTCATGTGCCCAACCGACTTAGATATCAAGATATGTAGAAAAAAAGGTTTGAATATGATATATACTAAAGTAATTATTTTATTACTATGCTTATAAACATTTATTAAAACGATATAAAATTTAAACATTTTTGAAACGTAATAAAAATACATATCATCTCTTTTAAAAACAGTTTCACCATTTGACATCAATAAGTTAAGATTATGAATTCAAGAAATAGGTATTACATAATCCAAGCAATTACCTGACGAAATTTTAGTGCTGCAGTACACTAATTTCGATTTTTAAAACAAAATTCTAGGAAAGGAACTAGTATCCGTTTTTTTTTTCGCCCGGTTATTTTGCTCCCTTAAAGAACAAAGATGTCATGTTTTGTTAGGAACCAAAAAAATATTATTTATATCGGAGCTATTAATTTATTTTCTTGATATCTATGAAATGTGGTAAAGCTATTTAAGAAAGGTCACGATGTTTTATTATTCGTAATTGTTGTTATCAAGTCATATTTCCCCTTAATAAGATGTAAATTATATTTTACCAGCTATTTGGTTAGGCAGGAGACGCTGATATAAAAATTAATTGCCATCAGTTTTTTCTTCGAAACAAAACTGAAGAAGTATAATTGGAAAGCTTATACTTTAAGAGGATGCTGCTTAACCACAATGGAAATTTAAAATTAAGTGAACCTCAAGAGAAAGAGTATGAGAGAGGAAGTAAAGGAAAAATATCCAGTTACGCTGAAAGGAGAAAAAAAAAAATTGCAAGCGTCTCCAAGACTTTAGAGGATATCCCCTATGTAATTAAAGGACTGTGCTTTTTGGAAGAAAAAAATAATCATCGTGAAATGAATATATATATATATATATATATATATATATATATATATATATATATATATATATATATATATATATATACACACACGTATTGATGCTTCATACCAAGAATAAGTTCCGAGTTCCGAAAATCAAGACAAATAACTTAGTTTACTATTAAGTCCTCTCTGCTTTATATTTTGAATGACCCCGTGAAATGATACTTTTACAATATTTATATTTAAAATATGTTTTTATCATTACGATTATGGTCATGATTCACACAAACGATAGTCACGGCTCGCAATACATAAGAACTCAGCGCACAGCGATTTTTCGTTCATTTTGGAATTAGCTGTTCACGGTAAAAAGAGCACTCTTGAAAGCCCTGTTTAAGATCTATTTGCACGCACTTTGTGTATTCCTTCACCTTATGTAAAATTAACACTGACATGGGCCTCATCACTTTGTTCATGCGTCAGTCAAATGAAACTGTGGAACTATTAGAATAATAAATATGTTACAAATCTGCTCATTCTTATACTTAGACGAATTAAAAAAAACATCGGGGAAAAGAAATAATTTCAGTTTTCAGGAATAGATACCTAACACTATTTATTTGACGTTAAGATATGGAAATATTTCCCATCCATTATTACCAACTTTACTGGACGCATGTCATCCAGTGCGCCCGTTAAAATATATGCAGGCAGATACAGTGATATTTTTCTAAGGTTGATTTTAAAAGTGCTCACTTTATCCTGAAAAGCCTTTAAGATTTTTTCTATTCAAGTCAGGAAGCTCAGTGCTAATAATGAGTGAAGAGATTTGGGAGGCTTTTAAGATCGAGACCTCGAGAACCGATGAGGGTGAGTGAGGCGAATATGGAGCAGCGCTGGAATGAAACGGTGGGGGAAACGGAAGATCTCCGAGAAAACCCGCTGACCAACGACATCGTCTGGCATGATTCCCACTTGCCAAAATCCGGAGTGACCCGGCCGGGGATTGAACCGGAATCGCCTTGGAGGGAGGCGAGCAGGCTAACCGTCTAACCACCGTGGCCCCCTCAATGCGAATAGTTCAGCAGAACCAATGAAAATGTTCGCCATTAAGTCACACTGGTGTTGCATGTGTGCCAGATTGTCTTCTTTTTGCACATAAACAAATGGGGCTACTTCCAATTTTCATTAAATAAGTATATAATTTTTGAATCTTCAGATCTGTATTGCATTAGAACTGACGTAAACAATAAGCGTTGTTCTTCGCAGCAGAATGGAAAATTAAGAAAACATGTCTACATGTTGTTTAAATTTAATTAAATGAGAAAACTAATTTAACCACGATGACAGCTATGCGTGTTATTTTTTTTACTGAACAGGCATGTTTGCAAACATTAACGCAAAAAAAATCAGTTTTCACTGTTTAATTATGTAAACAGCATTGTATCACGTGAATAAATGTTGGAATAAAAATTAGTATTTAACAATGGGTGAGTATATATACTCGTTTCGAGCCAAACACGAATTTAAAATTAGAATATAGAATTTCTCCATTTACAGCCAGCCAGAAGGTGACATCTTTTCGGAACATCAGCGTTCCTTGCATCGGAAATGCTCCCTATACAAAACTCTTCCATAAAGAATTTCGTTTTGTTCCCACCCTGAGTAGAATAAAGTTAAATGTTGGCGATTTTAATTGTCAACGTTCCAGGACCTCTTCTTTTCGAGCGGTTGATGTCATTATAACTGAACTCTCGCACCTTTTTCCCGTTTCCTAGATGCAAGAATCCAGCTCAACACAAGTAGGCCTACAGTGCACGCTTAATATTACATAAATTCAAAACTCGGGCTTGAAAACTAATGCATGGCTCTGGGAACGTTGATTTCGCAGAATCTTCCGGTGGTCGGCTAGACTTCAAGAAATTATACACTAGTACTTCTTCAACTATTGTACCATATTGGTTATGCCATACTCTGTTCAACTATTCGCCTATTAAAAAACAGGGATTTACAGCGTGACCATATCAGCAGTAACCAAATTAAATTTAAAAAAAAATCGCGCATCATGGAAGCAGGTAATGAAAAGGGCTACCACAGTTTTTGGCGAAAATATTTACGTGAAGGCAAAATTCAAAAGTCCTGTGGCATACGTACAGTTTTCCATTGGTTACTTGCCACGTGTCTTTGTCGGGAGACAGTTCCTTACCTGACTCGCCCAATCAGAATTTGGAAACTCCTACACCGATTGTCTGTGATTCGCGGGCAGACACCAGCAATGCGGGACAGTTAATATCACACTTTCACGAAAATTCATGTTTTGGACTACAGGTAGTCCTGAAATCATTTTCCGAAAATCAGGTGGTCATACAAATGAATAAACCCACTCGTAGAAATTTTTTGGGCAGTGTACACGTATAGTATGGTAGCATTCCTAGATTTTCTCACGAGAGAGTAAAATGCTTAAGGGAATCCCAAATTTTTTATAGCAGCAACGCTCAATATTCGTGTATCTCCAGCCTGACATGTGTTATTATTTCCTTTCAACACGGAGGTTGGAAACTTCCGTAGTTTGGGCGTTTAGTTTCAGAACATATTGTGTATACATATATATTCTGTAATTAATTTGCCTAGTTTCTTTTTTTCATGTAATGCTACATAATCGTAAATTACATAAAAATTTAAGAACTTTTTTGACACTTAAACGCTTTTAATATTTACGCGCAGCCTCTGAAGAATACACAATTGCCAGAGAATACTGTAAAAGTTGGCTTAACCTAGCTCTGCTTAGCAGAAATGTGGCTTAATTGGAACGCTGGAATAAAATTATTTAAAAAATGTATTTCAGGTGACGATCGGCTCGCAAGAATAATCTGCACGTATACGCCGTGAATAATGAAAGGAAAAGTAACACGAAAATTTAAAAATAGTTTTGTATATCTAAATACAAGAAAGTGCATGTATTTGTGCTAAAAAATTTTAACGAACTTGTATGTATATGTGTGTGCATATATATATATATATATATATATATATATATATATATATATATATACACACACACATACATATAAGTTCGTTTGGATTTTTGAGCACAGATACATGCACTTTCTTGTATTTAGATATATATGTATATACACACATATATATATATATATATATATATATATATATATATATATATATATATATATATATATATATAACAACAAAAAGTAACTATTATTTACATTGTAAACGTTGGTTAGTGGGTCATCCGACCAAAAAAAAAAGTTATGTAGGACACTCAAATTTCTTAGTTAAACACAAAGCAGACATAGGCTTTGTTACAAAACTCCGATGTATACTAAACGATTTCATAACTAACTGAATTTTAAAACCCTTGCAATCCTATCAATCTTCAATTTTGCATTATCTGAACTGTTGAACATCCCGTGAGTCTACCGGCGAATCCTGTAAGTTGTGTATTGGAGTAACGTTATTTTCATTGGTTTATTGAGAAAAGTATTCCTTCTCACAGAGACGCATTAAACGCAGAGACAAATTAAAGTTATATACTGAAGGACATTGGTGTGTGCTACAAATTTATGTTTAAAATTAATCTAACTTTACATAAAATTGTATTTATTAATACATTTAAATGGTATGTTGGGTATCTTATACATTTCCAAAATAAAGATTTAAAAGTACAGAAATTTAACTGTTATTTGTTCACGATAATTAATGTTCTAAGTACAAGTACTGAGCTTCATAAAATCCTAATTTCAAATGTATTCGTATGATTCACAAAATAAAAAAAAAACAATATTTTGTATAATTACATTCCAAAATGAGCTTATATCTGACTTCTAGTTATACTTGTTGTACACTCTCAAAGCTAGGCTAGCCTATGAAGCATTTTGTCTGGTTATGATGTGACGTAAAACACGTATTCTGTAACTGACTTTAATGGCAGTGAGCTTGTGAACGTATATGGAACTGATCTTCTGACATCCCTACACACTGTCTGCGCTCTAAGAGGCGACTGTATACTTTAGTGATAACGTAATTTGAACATAAACCACTTTCTGAGAGGGGATCATTTGAACGGTGCGCCTGTAGTCTTACCCGTGCGAACGACTTTCTCGTAGCTTCGGTATCTAGGTATACGAGGCAGTGTCGCGGAGCCATAAGGAGCCAACCCTGGGGAGTTGGCAGCTTGAAGGATATTAATAGCAGGGAAGGATACGCCATCTCTTGCCTCATGGACTTCGGTGAAGGGATGAAATATTGTTCTGGGGGCTCTGGAAGAACACCACGGTCAGTGCCTGACTTGCGGTCGATCAAGATAGCAGCTGCGTCCGCAAAATTCATAATTCTTCTGGTTGACGGGTGCGAAATTTCGTAGTGTACTAAGCACTCTGACGACTATTCCCAAGTTTCGTCCAAGCAAAGAAGGTTTAATTTTTGACTTTTTCTTAGAGCTAAATACAGTTTTTTCTTTCAGTTTTTTTGTTATTTATTCCATTATAAATACGATATTTATAAAATTAGAAAATACTTTTTTTTAAATATGGATTTAAAAAATGATGGTGCATGGGATTATCGGAGCAAATAGAACTAGCTTCATTGGTAGATACATATGAATCATTTATAGCATATCTTAACTGGCCAGAAATGTGTGCTCTCCTCACAAGTTATTCGTACCCAGAATGCAGCATTTACGTATTTCGTGTTGTTTATGTAAAGCGACGATCGGTACGTAGCTGAATGTTTGGTTTGTTGGCTATGTTAATTTGTAACTTTTCAATAAACAGCGAAATATTCTCCTTTATTTAATGTTGAACGACCTGTCTGTAGGAGCTTCATTCCATGTAAACATTTTGTGCTACCACTTATATTTACTGTAACGTGAGATTTAAGTTATATTATTGCAGTATGCATTTATAATGTTTAAAAAAATAGTTTTTTATGCCTTTTCTTATTACCTTTTCGCTGAGCTCTCCACCTTTATTTGAAAACACGTGAAACAGGAACATTCGGCTTCCTCAGGAAAAATATCGTAACGTATAGAATTTGATAAATGAAATTTCCCAACCAATATTTTACCATAACGTATTAATTTACGTTTTAAGCCTACATTCTGAAGGAAAGAAAGTATTATATCACTTCCCTGTCTATGTAACTATGTGTACGTGTGTATGTAGGTGTGTGCGTGTGTTCCAATAAAAAACTTTCGAACGCGGGAACAGAATTCCACCAAAATCAGTACACATAATGTACTTAGTAAGACGATCCGACTTTTATAACTTTCGACCACGCTAGATGCTCAGTTTCAAAATGGCGGCCACTAAAATATTTAGGGCGCTATGTCATATCTCTGGAACAATATAACAGAATTAGACAAAATTTTGTATGTTTACAGTGAATCGTGCAAGCTTTGAATTTATGAATAGATATTCTGGATGGTCAGCAATTTACGAAGATAGTGCGTCATGAATAAAATACCGTTTGGCCAATTTCGACCAAAATTTGTATGTTGAAAGTATTTATTACAAGCACAATGTATGCCAACACATAGCCACGTTTGTCCGCCATTTTGTAAAATGGTGCCACGAGAAGAAAATAGTTTTTATATTATATCTCGGGGAAACAATAAACCGATTCCTACCAAATTCGCCGCATAAGTAGTACTATGGTAGGCTGTATACATTTGTATTGTAAGTGGGCCAGACTCTTAATTTCAAAGTGGCCACCGTACAAATCTATGAAACCATGTATCCTATTTCTACTTAACTCTGCATGCTAATGGTATCTACTATAACCATAAAAAGTGGCCACACAAAGCCACTTTTGTGCTCCATTTTTTAGTAAACAAATAGTTCTGCTGCAGATGAAGTTAATTTATATGTTTTAAATTTGTCAGACACCTATTTCAAAATGGCATCCACATAACAATTCTAGCTTAGAATGCTGTATCTTTGAAAACATATAATGAAATCCAACATTACTTTGTGTGATGGCTGTATATATTACAACTATTAATTCATCTAGACCCAACATATTTTCTCCACCATTTTGTAAGAGAGCGCCACACCAACAAATAAAGACTTAATGTCGTATTTCGAGAAATATTTGGCCGATTGCTATCAAATTCCGCAAACAAGTAGAAGGTACTGCGGCATATGATGTAAAATTGTATGTTTTCGTATGCCAGACTCTTATTTTCAAAATTGAGGCCATATCTATATTTTAGCATAGAATGCTATATCGTCAAAATTATATCGTAAATTTCAACGTAATTGTATATGCTGGCACTGCATATTACAAATATCAAATGTGTCTATAGAGACGATCTTCCGTTATTTTGTAAGACATGCCACAGGAAAAAATTTAAATTTAATGAAATACCTCGGGAAACAATGACAAATTTCTTTCCAATTTTGCAAACAATTATAACTGCAATAGGTGGTGTAAACTGACATGTTTCAGGTGCGTCAGTCAGTTTTTTAACGGTGTTAGTATAAATAATATATTTTAGTATGTTGTATCTACGAAATAATTCAACATATTTCAACCAAATTTTGTACACAAACAGTATCCATTTGCATCGTCAATTACGCACACAGAGATCCAATTTTTCCACTCCATTTACAAAATAGTGCCACTTGACAAAATTTGACATGTTTCCATATTTCTTAAACAGTTTAACTAATTTCCACTAAATTGCGCACACGATACATGCTGCAGAAGGCCATGTAAACTTATATTATTTACATGACTCAGACAACAATATTCAAAATGGTGGCTTCATAAATAATTTTGATAATTTTGCCACATATATTAAGCAATTAAACACATTCAACGAAACTTTTTATGTGGGCATTATATACTAGAATCATCGTATACAGAGCCTCTTTTCTTGAACAGTTTTGTACAATAGCGCCATATAAAAATGATTTTTTTTAGCCATATCTCAGTGACGAATCTACCGATTCCCAACAAATTCTTTACACAAATAGCTCTACGGTGGGTCATGTAAAGGTACATGCTTCGGGTGGATCAATAACTTATTTTCAAATTGACAACCCTTTAAATATTGAAGGTTAGTAATCACTATCATTCGAAACATCGGACTGAATAAATCCGAGGTTGATACTTAGAATCCGACCTCCATAATGCAGTTGATTGTACGCTAGCATATGGTACGAGTTTTTTTCTGAATCCGAGTTCCAGGTAAGGCACGTGTGTATTTGTAATTGTCTCACTACTCTTACATGTGTTTATGGTTTCATATATAATGATATTGCTTTCAACGAAACGTTAAGTCCTACCTACCAACTCAGGTTTTTACGAGTTTATTTACAAATTGATTGCACCCATGGTGTAAAAAGTAGGCCTGTTAATTATTTCAGAAACTTATTGTTTTAATATGGTGCCCCGTGAAAAAATTAAGATTTTATGTCATCTCAGGAAGCAATTAAGTACTAATATGGTTAGCCGAAACAATTGATATTTTAAAGTGGGTAAGATTTAAAGAAGTTAAGGCACTTATTTTGAAAAAAAAAAAAAAAAATGTTTAGCTTAGTATGCTTTTTCTATGAAACTACGAACCAATGTAACTAAATTGAACTTTAACTTAGTATCCCAGCAGTATCTATTCAAGCATCAAATAAGCATCTACATAAACCCCCTTTTCCCGTTATTTTGTAAGATAATACGACATGCAAATTTAAGGCTTTATGTCCTATTTCTAGAAACAATTATAATCTCCACCAAATTCATGTGACAGGTTTTTATATTTTAGTACATCTACATTTTAGCGACTTAAGGTGATGGTCACTTTATTTCAAAATAAATTTCAATATAACTGCTATATTAATATTTTTCCTTAGAATGCCATATGTCCCAAACAATATCACCCGAAATTGATATATTTACAGTATCGAGGAATATTATCAAATGTGACAATATATTGCCTTTTGGTCAGCCATCTATAGAAATAGTCATATGAAAAAATGTATGCCATATAACGGGGACGAATCCACAAATACGTACCAAATTTTATACGCAAGTTGTGCTATGGTAGGCAATGTAACTAACATTTTTGTTAAGCGGGGCAGGCCTTTATTAAAAAAAATTTGTAATATGAATCATTTTGGGTTATATGCAATATGTTTTTAAATCATATGTCAAAATTCAAATCGCAGCATCTATGGACCCATATAAACAAAATCCTGGTAATAAAATTTTTGGAAAGGTTATCAAGTATTTTTTAAATTAAGTTAACTTCAGGAAAAACAATACAGGGAGTCCGCAGCTATACTTACTGCTTACGCAACAAGTTGCATACCACAAAGGTGAACAGAACTGGCTCGCCATCCATCAATATCGACCAGTCATACCAACCATCAAGGGCAGTTAACAAGTCTGTTAATGACATAATCATCATGACAGATAAGCCATACCAACTATACAGACTGAACATACCAAATTACCATATCTAATATCTGTACCAACACACCTTCCCAACCAGCCATAAAGGCCGACTGGACAAACCCAACCAACAAGCCAGAACAACTTTAAAGACTGATACACTGGCAACACCGGAAATACGGCAACACCAATGGCAATACTAACCAACTGGATGAACCAGCGAAACTATTCAATCAGAGTTACCAACCAGAGCACCCAGTAAGTCCGACCGAGTAACCCAACCATACGAAAATACGAAATAAATTTCAAATTTACTGCGTATTCTAACAGTATATATAACAAAAATCAAATGTGTCTTTACAGAAACTCATTTCTCTGCCATTTTTTAAGTTAGCTCCACAGAAAAAAAAAAAGTTTTTAATGTCATATCTCGGGAAACAACCAATCGATTCCTACCAAATCTGGCGATTTTATTGTATTATATTTGGCCATATGAATGTGTATTTATTAACAGGTCCAGATACTTATTTTTAGAACCGTGGCTACATAAACATTATAGCATAATTGACCATATCTATGAAATGGTAAACAATTATATTTATACATCCCGCCTATTTTATGCAATAAGATACACGTTTCTATTCCATCTAAATGTATATGGCTGAAGGGGGTGTTACATATGTTCTAAATAACAGTAATGTAAATATTTTTGCTTCGTTTTCTGTGTGTCCCAAACAATTTCAACCTAACTTTAAATGCTTTCAGTATCTATGACGATAATCGAAAGCGCTGATACGTAACCTTTTTGTCCCCCATATATGAATATCGTTACATGAAATAATAGAGGTTTTGTGCCTTACACAGAAAACCATACAACCAATTCCTACCAAATGTTAAGAACAACTAGTGCTACTGTTGAGCATGTAAACTTACATGTTTTCGGTACCACAACATCTCTTTAAATTGCATACATATGAATAATTTAGATTTATCATTTTATATCCATTAAATAGTTAAACACATTTAAGTCAAATTTTGTACGCTACAAGTATTAATTATAAGCATCAATAATGCATCCAGATATCCTCTTTCGTCGGATTTCTTCCAAAATAGTGTTAATTGAGAGAACGTAAGATTTTGGTATTTTTCCAAAAGTATTTAACCAAGCACCAAAGTTTGCTCACCAGTGGTAATACAGAGAGGTCATGTAAATGTACATGATTCACGTTCGGTCACACAGTGATTTTCAAAATGGCAGCCACGTTAATCACTTAGATAAATTTTTCATTTCTGTCAAACAATTTCACAAGATTCAACCTGACTTTGTATGCCGACAGCATCACATACATAACCTCTTTTTAACCACTTTTGTGCGAGATCACCAAATAAGAAAATTAAGTTTTTATGAAGAATCTCGGGAACCAATTAACAAATTTCTACCAAATTCTTCGCACGAGTATTGCTACGGGAAGCCACTAATAAAATTTTTTTACGTGTTTCAGACATTTATTTTCAATATTATGGCTGTGTAAATATTTTTAGGTTAGAAAACCGTATAAGTCAAAATATTAATCTCATAATATCCGAAGTCGATGCTCCAAATCCTAATTACGTAATGCCGGTTTTTGTGGCTTGAGTCACGGGTAAAACACGCGCGTATTTGTAGTTGTGGCATTACTGTGCAAATGTTACTGGTTACATCACGTATGATATCGTCACGCGAAGACAAACATATCAAGAAAGCATCTGTAAACATTTTCTTGCACGTGTGTAGAGGAAAGAAGCTCATTAGTTATATCAGTAACTGCCCGAGGCACTGTCGCAGACACGCGGACGTTACAAATACACAAGAATATATTTTACACGTAATTGGTTCTAAAATTTTCTTATAAAATATTTATTTCGAATTCTTCACCTGGTGCTACGTCGCAGTATTTTATAGACTGATCACGATAAAGTGAGCACTTTTGAAATCAACTTTATAAAATAGTCACTAGCCCCGTCTGCATACATTTTAACAGGTGTACTGAGTAACGGACGCCCAGTAAAGTTGGTAACGATGGAGGGAAAAGTAGTTCCGTAACTTAATGTTAAATAAAAAGTGTTAGGTAACCATTTGTGATACCTTATATTATATATTTCGTTTTTTAAAAATGAATTGTGTAAAAATAAGCAGATGAGTAAAGTGTTTACAATTCTAATAAGTGCATAGTTTAACTTGATTGGCGCATGAATGAAGTGATGAGGCCCATGGAAAATTTAATTTTACATAGGGCGGAATAATACACAAAGAGCATATAAGTAGATCTTAAGGATGGCTTTCAAAAGTGCTCGTTTTACTGTCAACAGCCTATAAACGTTTGTTTTGTACCGTGTCATCGCTCGTATTTGTGTCTTTCGTATATTATATCCCTCCATAAGAAAATACACTTACAATAAGAGATTGGCTGTACTTCAGCATGATTAACGTTCAAGTCGTTACTTAAGAATGGGTTTCTTTCCTTTCCTGTTCGGACTAATAAAATAAAAAGATCCAAGTGCTAGAGTTTTACCGTTGAGTTGAGTTATTTGGGCGGCTCTTAGCAACGAGGTCTTGAGAGCCGATGACGGTGAAATGCAGTGAGAATGGAGCAGCACTGGGATGAGAGGGCGGGGAAACGGGAGATCCCCGAGTAAACCCGCCAACCAGCGGCATCGTCCGACAGATTCACACTTGCGAAGATCTGGAGTGACCCGGCCGGGGATTGAACCCGGTTCGCATTGGTGGGAGGTGGCAGTCTAACCGCTCAGCCACCATGACCCCTTTACCGTTAACTCACTGTCCTGCAGGAAGTGTTGGATGAGAGGAGATACTTTGGCATTAGTGAAACTGGCACTTTTATGAAGCCCAGTCCGTCAATATATATTAACGCTAAATTATACGTTCCCAAATTCTCAACGTGAAATATACTCCTCGGCTTCCTCTGAGCCACGCTATAGGCGATGCTTTGTTTCTCAATGAGCTGTGATGCAATCAACCCTGCGTCTGGGCTGGGAGATGTCCTTTGTAGGTGTGCAGAACACCCCCATGCGCGCGAACGCTAATCGATGATTGGAGCATTCCTTTCCCCCTTCTCGTTCGGTAATGAACACCGCGTGTAATTAACAAACAAGTGCCCTGGAATTGGGGAGGCCTATTGCCGTTTCACCCACGTTTCATGACAAAATATTGTCTGACGAGTAGGGGCATAGTGAAATACTGACACTATTTCATCTTCCTAGTTGCATTCAACATCGTGCGTTCATTTCCGCACGTTTCTTGTCGTTGGAATCTCTAATCTTCTATCTCCCGCTCTGTTTTTCACCCAAGCAATATAAAAATTGCAGAGAATCTTCTACTAAAGCTTATTTTATGACTAAGTACTGAAGGTATCAGGTTTAATCCCCTCCTCCCGTTTAACATTAGGCACACCTTCTCAGGTACGCTTGTATTTAGCTAGTTTGTGTATGTATGTATATGGCGAGTAAATGTGTAAGAATGCTTGTCCCACTTGAGTAGAACAATACGTATACTTTTATGGCATAATATGTATTTGTAGTTGTGTGGTGAATACACTTATACTTTTTGTACATCATCAAGATATTCGTGTTAATGTAATTCTTTATAAATGTATTACTTTTTTTCTTTAACGTCAAATAGTTTGCTGTAAAAATTCTTGCGTTATAAGTGGTAGTTTCATATATATTTTTATGTCTAATTATGGTGGTTAAGTGGTATACAAGGCCATTTGGCCTTAAATTAGCACCGTTATTAAGTATGATATCTATGTGTATATATGTTTAACATAACCGCTACAGAATTTTTTGTGTAAATTCTCCCTTCAAAAATATTATTTCTTCTTTAATGAACATAATTACCAATATTAAATTGTTGAGTGGTCATAAAAAGCAATTTTGTGTTCAACACCAACTATTACGAAATGGGTTTTCCACTTTTGTTAGTGCAGTAGAATCTGTTTCCATATTTGACTAGGAATGAACAACGATGCGTGAACTATGCATTGTCCTTTCATACGAGTAACTGTAAGTTACCACAGCTCTTGAAAAATTTTATAAGTATAACCTATGTCTCTAAACGGTGAACACGATACTTCCCTAAATTACTACCTAGAGCTGAGTGCACCAAACGTTAGTCAACCTACCAGGATATCTACAGAGTGGTCCTGAACTATAGGTACAAAATGTGTGAGGTGTTTTTCTATGCAAAATGTGGACAGAAACCATTATACGAACAATATAGTACAGTAACTCGTTAGGGAGGTAGCCACCCTTGAAAATTGATATTTTAAATCGTTCTACCGGACAATAACGAGACCTACATGAGATGAAATAGCCATTCTGTGAATAACGTTTTCTTTAACCAAGACCTGAAACCTGCGAACAGTTGTGGCGTACTATCATCCCCTACATTGAGACACTAGAGGGTGGTACATTATTATCCTACCAATGTGTGTAACTCTCGGGTATTTTGTAAAGACGTCACTGCATGGAAACACGTCACCTTGATGTAACACTCTCAGGCGAACAGTGTTCGAGACAACGAACAAAGTTTGTAAGCGTACACTTGGTTAACTGCCAAGTGAGTAACCCGCGATGCAAGGCAGGTTGCAAGTCAGCATCGTCACCAAATTTTGGCATAGAAGCGTTTCATTTGATGGTTAAAGTATCTTAAATTTAAACCCTCATCCCTCCCTTTTCCGAGAAAAATTATTCGTAAAATCATCCTTCCTCTAGTGATACGGTCTGTATTGATATTCTTTGGAACATTCTTAATATATACATGATGTCGAAGGATAAAGCCATGGTTACAGAGAGCTAACTAAGAAGGGGATTTGAAAGACCATCAGTCATTAACTAGTCTGAGAATGTTTAGTGGCGAGGTTTCATTACGAAAATATTTAAGTTCTTGTCGGGTTTCAATCTTCTGTGCATATTTCTGCAAAGCTTCTCTTGTCACTGACTGCTTCCATGCATAAGGGCTAACGGGATATCCGCCACTTTGATACGTTAAGTTTTGGATCCCAAGGAAAAGAGCGACACCTAAGACACGAAACAGCGCGACGGCTCCTTTGACTTGGCCATACCCATACTCTGGTAATTTGAGCGAGACTCTGGGAAAGGTACATTTTATCTGATTGGCTACTGCATGCTGAGAAAGGTTTCTTATTGGCTGGGCTGCCGGCTGGCGAGTAGGTTACCAGGCTCTGATTGGCGAACGACGATCCAACATTTTGCTGGGGTTTGCAGCTGGTGTTCGCGGAATAAGCGGCTGTCTAACCTCTGTATTCGTAAGTATAATCCATTCACGGTTACATCAGCCTTTTCTGAAGCCCTGCTAAAGACCTACTTCCAGGATATTCCTCTGCCTCGTGCAAACTAAGCTTAACTAAGCCTGAAGAATTACACCAAAGGACAACGTACCTCATTCGTGCGCACTAAATGTGACAGTATTTTTAGTAAGGACTAGTTCTGACTATGCGTTACCAATATACCTAGTCCCTCACTGTGTATTATTTGTATTATTTATAAATCAAGCATTATAATTTGTAGATAAAATATGAATAACATTTCGATTTAACAGGAAAAAAACTAACTTTTATAAACTCAAGTATGGAACGCTTGTGATGCATGGCAAATGTTGGAAATAACTAAACACGTCATACATTGGGAGATTTTTTTCAAAGGTTTAATTCAGAAAGGTCCAAGAAACCGTGAATGGACTATATAGGCAGTTCACAGTAAACTGAGCACTTTTGAAAGCCCTGCTTAAGATCTAATCGTATGCACGCTATGTAGTACTAGACATCCTACTTATGTAAAATTAACACTGGAGTTCGCCTGATCACTTTATTTATGCACCAATAAAGTGAAACTGAGAAATAATTTGAAAAGTATACTTTTACAAATCTTCTAATTCTTACCCTTAGATGCATTAAGAAAACAGAAAGTGAAAGAAATCATTGATGTTTTTACAAATGTTTACTTCAACGCTTTTAATTGGCTGTTATATCATGGAACTGCTTTCCCTCCATCGTTACCAACTTTACTGCTGAATGCCACTCAATGCGCAAGTTAAAGTGTATGCAGGAAAGAGCAGTGACATTTCCTAAGGTTTTATTTGAAAACTTCTCGCTTTATCGTGAACAACCTCACTCGTGAACGTACAGAGCTCTTAACATAAGAAAATGTGTCTGGCCCGGAGGAGTGCAAAGAAGGGTCGAGGACTCCCTCCCTCAGAGGGATGTTAGGCCGCGGCGACCCCAGGGGGTGACAATGTCGTGTCCTCTGTCTAGTGTTGGAAATGGTTGGTCTAGTGGAGCGGGGGGGGAGGGGGGTTGTGGTGTCGCCTGAGCACGGCGGTGGAGCCGCGGCTGGCCACGAGCCAGAAGAGCGGAGAACACGGTCCCAACAACCGCCATTAGCAGCAATTAAACCTTCCTGAGGCGCTCAACGATCTTTGTTAGCGCCCCCGCCACTTTCTCTGAGGAGCTGCGCGCGCCGGCGCGACATGCCGTTAGGTGTCAGCGACAGGCGCCACCCTCCTCGTGTAGGCCATTTGTCAACAAGATGAGGCCGAAGGGAATGGGGTTAGTTATCGGGTAACAATGTTCTGAGGAAGCAGTGGGTCAGGGGGCCTCATGACCCCCTAGTAATCTGCTGTAAGGGTCAGTTTCTCAGAAGGAATAATAAGCCCGCATTAAAACTACATTTGTTGTTAAATTTACTAAGTACGTAAATAAAAATTTTGAGTACTCTTTTCAAATATGCTTCTGGTAGAATGGTGCAGTATTTCTTTAATTTGTATTATGAGATGTTTGTTTATAAATTGTATCGTTTATGACGTTAAAAGAAAAAGAAAGTGCATATGAATTATGTAAGTTTATGCGATCCTCGATAAGTTAGTAGCTAAGAACTCTTTTCTGCTCGGAACTATTCCCAATTGCGAAAATTTACGAGCGACCCGGCCGGGTATTGAGCCCGGCTCACCTCAATGGGAGGCTAACATCTAACAGCTCAGCTACTGTGTCCCTTCTGGAGGGGAGGGTAGCATGAGCCTCCTCGCTACATCGTGGGGAAACGATAAGGGTATACAATTATATTAAATATTCACTATAGGCTGGCTCAAGCAAAATAGCAGAGAATTTCCTCTGATGTGAACTTATTCGTTCTCTCATGTGCATTGCGACACTCTGGGAATGGGCCTTGTGTCATATCGGCTAATGTATTCTGTGAAATATCCCCGAAATAAAGGTTCTGTTGATTCAAAGAAAATTCGTTTTAAGCGATCAAATTCATTTTTTTTATAGGGGCAGTGAAACATTTTGTTGTTTTAACAAAATTATTTTGCCGTTCTTATTGGGTTGCTCAAAACAAAGATTTGGTCGTCACAACAAAAAAAAATTGTTTGACCCTACGTACATTAAACAGTTTCGTTCACTATAAAAAAAAAGTTAGAACCCGAGCGAGTTTCAAACCTACACCGTTTGCTCTCAAGCACTATGACCTATTAACCTCAGTAAATTGGCTACTGACGGAGTAGTGGGCAACGTGCCCAAATAAGCGTTTAAAGTTATACAGCTTTAATTTTTAGCTTCCATTTGAACTTGTTTTAGTAGGATCTAGGTGCCATTATTAAGTATCGATAAATGTACAAACACTATTACCGTCCTTATTGTCACAAAAATACAAACTAATTCTCTAGCAGTATTTTCGAACGAAGGCCCTCAAATGAGTGTTCAAACAATTTTATACCTACAGTTGATGCTACTAAATATTTTGCTCACTGTCGAATTTCTTTTATCAAAACATAAAGATTTTGTTTACTCAAGCGTATATTTTTTTTTTGCTTCACATGTCTTGTTTACGCAACACAGTATTTTGTTGGGGCTACTTAATTAATTCTTGGCCTTATACAAACGAATTTTGTTGGATGAAGCAAACCTTTCTTTCAGTGTAATCCCTACTAGTTGGACGGCCTTCGGGAAAGTTTGTTCACCAGGTGCTGAATGGCGAATTAGACTCCTCCAGTTGTTTTTTTTTTTTTTGGCAAGTGTTGCTGCATCCCATAATGCACGATGTGGTTTTGCTTCTATATTCCGATTGGATGTTCACCATTAATTTAGCATTTTGAAATCAACCTTTTAAAAATGTCAGTGTCCTGCGAGCATACATTTTAAATGTACATGGAATGGCGTGCGCTCAGTAAAGTTGGTCACGATGAAGCAAAAATAGTTCCATGTACTTACGTGGAATGAAAAGCGTTAGGCGAACATCTGTGAACACTGAAAGTATTTATCCTGCGTTCGGGTTATGTTGATGCATATGTGTAAGAATTTGCAAATTTGTATTTTTCTCTTTTCTATATTTTACACTTTAACGTGATCGACACTTCAATAAAGCGATCAGGCCCATGGCAATGATAATTATACATATTGCGGAATACTACACGATGTGTATGCACGTATATCTTGAGCAGGGCTTTCAACAGCCTATAGACGTTTGGAGGTTGAGCACATCTCGCAGTTTTATGAATTAGCATTAATTTCGTTTTTCTTTATCATTTCAAGGCCTTACACTTAACAAAAACAAAATAATTGGAGAAATAAATTTACTATTTCTATCAGGAGTTTCAGTTTTCTTAACACGATTGTACAGATATGTTTATTACTCAACACTACAAACCAGTGTCGAATCTGACATAACCTAAAACGTTCCATGACGATTTTTTAGTTTAACTGCTGTATATAATTCAGGCGGTTTAGTTTATGAGATGATACAGAAAAAAAAATTTATAAATAATTTTCAACGTTGTTTTCTAACCTGCTGTTTTTAAATCTCTTGCTAGCGTCAGCGATCGAGTTTCCACATGAAGTAATTGTCAATTCTCGCTATTGCTGTGATCATGTTTCAAAGTCCACGAGGAAGCCAGACTGCTGTGATCATGTTTCAAAGTCCACGAGGAAGCCAGACTGCTGTGATGGAAATTCGAAACATGTATATGATACTAAGTACGGGGGAAAGAAAATCCCGTCGATTCAGTTTTAATATTTATTGCTTGTTTGAGTTATCATGTTTTCTCGCAATATGTAACTCTAAACTTCTTTATAAATAAAAAAAACAAAAATATTTTTTGTGAAATGATTATAAACAAAATCACACATATTCTGCATCGTTGTTATCAAATATTATTACATTTGCGTTTATAGTAAAATTATAACAATGATCTAAATGATTTAATTTTATAATTCGATAATAATAATATACAATTTTGAAATATATTCTTGTAAACTGTAACTGATCGAACGTGCTCACAGCAACTAATGAGCAAATAGCTGTGGCGTGCCCGCTGGTATAGGCTGTTCACGGTAAAGTGAGCACTTTGGAGGCCCTAGTTACTTTTTTCCTATTAGCAACTTTAATCCTTCCGCCACTTTTTAAAATAAATATCACCAAGTAAGTAATAAATACAGTGCGTATATTCCACCGCCCTCGGAAGTTAATGTCTAAGGCTACAATAGAATATATTTATTTACTATTATTCCAAATGAGAGGGCTTCAGGAAGTGCTCACTGTACCGTGAACGGCATATACTAGCATCGACTATCCATTAAAGATCGAGAAACATTTAAGGCATAGTCAAGTATAGCTAGAATTAAAACACCTGTATGCACCCCTGCAGGAACGCATGCCCGTTTTGTCTCTGAATTCCAAATTATTGGGCATACAGTCCTATTGGTCAGCGGTACGCCGGACACTTGCACTGATCTGCATAGAGTTCAAAATTTGTTTGACCAATGAAGTACTTAGTTGACCACATCCCAATAACCTGTCCTTTGATAAAGGCTGTTCACGATAAAGGGAACACTTTTAAAGTCAACATTACTGCTCTTTCCAGTATATATTTTAACGGGCGCACTGATGACATGCAACCAATTATGTTGGTAACGAAGGAGAGAATATAATTCCATATCTTAACGTCGAATAAAATGTGTTCGGTAACCGTTTGTGATAACTTAAATGATTTCTTTCGCGTTATGTTTATTTTAATGCATCGAAGTGTAAAAAAATGATGAGATTTGTAAAACGTTTACTTTTGTAGTAGTTTCAGAGTTTCACTTGACCGACGCATGTATAAAGTCATGAGGCCCACGGCAACGTTAATTTTACGTAAGGCGGAAGAATACACAAGATGCATACAAGTAGATCTTGAGCAGGGCTTTGAAAAGTGCTCATTTTACCGTGAACAGCCTATATACAACAGCACCAGAAATGCATTGTCTCCATCTCGGTGACTAAAATATTTTTTTTGTTTTTATTGACGCAATTACAGAACGTGGTACGGTGTTCTGGCAAGACACTGATGAATAAAAAAAATGGAACTATATACGTACGGGTTTTCTTGGGGATCTTCCGTTTCCCCCGTCCATGCATCTTTGCGCTACTCCGTACTTACCTCACTCCACCCTCATCGGCTCTAAATAATTCGATGTTAAGCGCCACGCACAACTCTCTACTCTCCACAAGTGTTTACCATTGGTGCATAAACAGCCTAGGTTACTCCACAGTACAGATCATTAATTATCTTTTATGTGGAACATATTCACGATAGAGGATATTGCTAGTGAATTGGTCAATATAATCAATGATGAGCAAGAATGTTAATGTCAAACATTTTTAAAATCAACCCTAGAAAAAAAGTCGCTGTACTGCACGCATTTAACGCAAGCAATGTCTGAATTACTTCTAGTAAATTTGGGAACGGTGTAGGAAAAGTATTTACATGACTAAGGCACAGAGTAGAAAAGTACACGGTCAAAATAGCGTGATGGCCCCTCAAAGTGAGGTTACCCATTTACTGACTGAATGCACGGGGCTCTGAAAATGTATATTGTGTCTGATTGACTACCCCATGCTGCGAAAGATTGGCTATTGGCTGGGTTTCTCGCTGACGAGTGAGTTAACAGCTTCTGGAAAATGAATAAAGGGCTCCTCATAGTCCCATCCAAATGCCACCACCAACCCTGGCCAACAGGGCTACACTCCCTCTGGGAAGGCAGACCTGCTAGCATACGCATTAGCGGCTATCTTGCAAACCATATATTGTCGCCTCCGACCCCGAACACATCAGAAATAATGACCAAAGAGTAGACGGCACATGGCTACAGTCCCAAGATCGACTCCGCCCACCACTGGGGTGGAAGGGATGAAAATAAAAGGGGCCATCAAACCACTTAGAACACCAGGAAACGTGGTACACAATCCACAGTATTAAAACATATGACCCAATCGACACATGACGCATGAACCGAGTGCATAAATGACATAATGCATACACATATTTTTCCTTAAACATTGGAAAAGTGCCCAGGTGATGCTTTTCGCGAAATCTGGTAAAGACCAATCTATTCAACAGAATGATATGCTACTAAGCATATTAAGTATAATATCAAGAACTGCTGAGCGTATACGCTAAAATAATACACTGCCCAATGAACAGTTTGGCTTCCTTATTAAACACTCCACAACCCAGCAACTGGTCCATCTGACCATCGCAGTTACACCGCTGCTGTAGTCCTGCACTTCGGAAAAGCATTCGATATAGTATGGCATGTAGGTCTTGTATAAGAGCTATGTAGAGCAGGTGTACCTGACTGATACACACACACCTCCTTCGCTCGTACCTCAATGACGACTACATCATCGCTGTGGTACTTGGAACGAAGTCACCACCCAGACAAATACAAGCAGGTGTCCTACATAGCTCGTTAGTTGGACTCGAGCTGTTAAACATACACATCTCAGACATACCTACTACACAAAGTGAACAGCTTGCTTGCTATGGTGACGATACGTCCACATCTGCCTCGGAATTGCGAGCACCAACTTCTACCTTAAGGTGCCATCTGCATTGGAAACCACGGAACTGTTGTTGAAGCCGTGGCGTATCAGACTAAACTTGGGTAAACCGGAGAATCATGCTCTATAATCAAGAACGGAAATTTTTGTACAAAAAAAACGGTTTTTGGGAGGATCGCTGTGGGAAAACAGAAGGAAAAAAGGGAAATCCAACCCTCCTCACTGATACACCATCCTTTATATTTGAAACCCCCCCCCCCCAAAGTATCACCATTACCCTCCTGGTAGGAGTTAGATGGACAAGGGGGTATGTTTCCCATTTTGTGGGATTGAAGTGCATACCATATTTCGCCTTTTTGAGCTTCTTTATGGTGAAGCCAGCGTGGGCAAATGATAGTAAACCCGTAGGGGAAGGTCTAAGCATGATTTGGGACAGTTGCCTCACAAAATTGGGGGGGGGGGGAGTTATTCAATGGCCGCAAATGTTGTTTGTGTATATCTGACTCCCAAAATTAGTGTAATCGGTGTTATCCCTGGAGTCTGTGTACATGCGACAATTTCGGTCGGTAACAAAAGCCCTCCTTTGGAGAGAGGTGGAGGGAGGGTGTCAAAGGTAATTGCCCATTCCTCTTTTCTTTGGCTGCAATCGGCCTGGAAGGCACATTTTTGACCTATTTTCGTCACATTTGGGGGAGGGTTGCCTTTCCGTGCCTCGCCTTCCCCATGATCACTTAGGCCCTTCGTAGGTCTTACGCCTTAGGTATTAAGTCTTACGTCTTAAGTCTTAATTTTTAGGTATTACGTTTTAAGTATTAAGTCTCAAGATGTTCTTTCGCCATAATTGCTACTGCATTTCGGGATGTTCAAGTGAGCGCCGATAGGCAGGAGCGAGCACGTGCCGAAGTTCCCCGACGACATTGCACCATAAACACTAATTCTTACGGTTACCTACTTCATCTTTGGTGGCTCATCCCATGGTTTTCACGGGCCCGACCCTTGGTTTTTCCATAATCAGTCAACCTTTGCAATGCACCCGCAGATGCCCGTGGTCTACATTCGGCCACTTGTTTGTTGCGTGTAGTTGGCAAATTCTAGGCAACTTTTCAGATAACTTACATGTAGCAAAATTCAATCTACCCATAAGCGGCCCCATTTTACATAACCAACTGAGTTAGGGTGGGTGCATTCTAACTCAAAGGGGATGCCACTTTTTTTTAAATCAAAGGGTTAAATTGATTGAAAAGGTTAGTTAAATTGATTGGAAGGGTTAATCAAATTGAAAGGGTTAAATTGATAGAAAGGGTTAAATGGATTGAAAGGGTAAATTTTTAATGCGATTTTTTCGTTTGGTGCAAGAGTGTGCAAAGGTCAATCTTCTTTATTTCGTTTTGTATGTTGGGAGGCAGCTCTGGTACGTCCTCACCCTTGGAGCTCTGGCAGTTGATGAGATGTGGTGTGTTGGGGACAGGGTGTGTATATATATATATATATATATATATATATATATATATATATATATATATATATATATATATATATATATATATATATATATATATATATGGTGAGTTTTGTGCAAGAGTGGCATAAGTGTAAATTTTGTTTCTCGTAGATGGTGTCGGTAGATAGGCGACTTTGAAAGATAGTATTATTCCAACGAATAACAGCATTGCATGAGAGACATAAAAATTTATTTCAGAGTGTTTAAACGGGTTTCTACTTATGAATAAATTATACGAAGGTCTCATCGAATCGTAAATATAAAATGAATACAACTATGTAAATAACCTGGTATCGAAAACTGCTAAACGATCATAATTATGTGACTCCATGTGTCTTAAAATGAATTAATTAATTAATTAACGAAGCAAAAAAGTCACTATTAATTAAACAGCAGTCTTCCTAAACACAAGACATATGAAAAATATGACACTACTTGATGCCTCTCTCACATACCCACCATGATTTTAAAACACGTCCATCTGCCTGTGAGACAGATGAGGAACTTTAGAAATGGAATCCACGTGTTAAAAAATATTAATTGATTAACACACATAAAAAAGAAAACGTTTAATATACGTCCATTCACTCGGGAGGTCGCTGCAGCTCTGACTTGGGTATAGCACTTACGTCAAATTTTAAGCTGTGTTGAGAGCAAACATAACCTGTGTCGACCTACGTTTGGTTATAGACTGAGGTGAAAACTCAGAAATTTTAATGAAAAATACGAAACGAATTTTCCCAAATAAATTAAACGGCTAACAAACACAAGTACATGAAAATGCTAAACAAATAAAAAAACATTGAATGAAATCGCACCAGGAGCTCTCCCAAAACACATCCATCCACCTCGGAGGCTGGTGAAAGAATGAGTCGAGATTACGTCGAGAGCCTGACTATACACATGGAGCACGGCTGAGTTGAAATTTATGACAAAAACTCTGAATACACTTTTCGTCCTACAGAAGACAACAAATCAATGATAAAAAACTTACCTAAATTTTTAATGCGAGTTTCACTATTGTGAGAATAATTCACTTTTAACACAAATTTCCGTTGAAGTGTAGGGACACTCGAATGACTTAATCCCGTAAAGCATAATCATGTAACACTATATAGAAATGTACTAAATATCATTTTTAATTATTAAAAATAATGCATGTACTACAAATTTTTCTGTTAAGTCTGTGAAATTCACTGCATTAGTTAGCGAAACGATAGTTGAAAATGCTACTAAGTTTCATCGACCAAACTCAGAAACGGAGTTTACATGATAAACACACTATATAGGTTTAATATACAATAATTATTTTTTTCCCAAATATTTAAAAAAATGTTATAATTTTGTTTACATTAAAACAATAATCGCAACTAACACTCAGGCGTATGATATGCCTACACTCTCCGAAGCCCGCTGACCGCCGCACCCAGTGAATAGATGGTTGAGAAGAGTGATCAGTAGCACGTCTATCCTGGACAAGTGTTTGCGAAGAACTAAGATGGCGCCGGACAACTAAAACAGTTCATGTCGCTGCCGCCCTTCTCCCTCCTATTATCCAGACCACATTTTTGTGCGAAAAGTGACTTCATGCCCACGGCCTTCTCAAGGTCAGAGCACATTTTTGGAGGAATGCCCTGCTGACGGTTAAACATCCCCGCTATCGATCCAGTACCACATAAACCTTTTTAGTGCCAGCCATCCCTTCTGCCTACACCAGCTGAGAATGCGTTTCTGTAGGACTGCCCTATCGATGGAGGGAGCTGCACAGCCCCTGCTATTGATCCAAGGCCACGCACCTCCTCCCTTCACACCCAGCACAGAACACATTTTTCGGATATCTCGAGAATTGGCTGGTCCACATATCCCCGGCCCGCTCCTTTTATCCCCACCCCGGTGTGCGCATTTTCCGACATGAGAGCTGCCGTGGCCAGAAATTTAGGCTTGCTTCAAGGCCAGAGCGCGTCTTTTTGCAAAATGTTGGGAAGGCTCCATCACTTGGAGCAGTGGGTTTTCAACTGACCTTGGCTATGTCCCCTCTTCTCTACAACTGCTACTTTTGCTCGAATACTGAAGTTTCCTCCTATTTTTTGAGACCCAAGAGCCTCATGTATTTCCAGCGAAATAAAATTTCACAAGTCCCACCGATCAAAAATTAATATCCCTAAAGTTAAATGTTACCCAATATTGTAATCCCCACAAGATAATACCAAAGACTTAACATTCCAACCAAAAAAGCACTTAATATTTTAACTAGGTAAACTTTATACAGTTTTCAAATAAACTTATTTAAGTATTTCCACAAAACTATAACTAACTATAAGACATGTTTTTAACTAGCTAATTTTTCTAAGTAATGAAAGCCACACATCTTTCCACTTACACAAGTTAAACTTAGAACACCATGCACGCCTCAATCGATTTAAGCAATACACAAGTAAATGTTTTTTTTTTTTTTTACTTTCAATCCGTTTTTCCAAAAAATTTTATCCATCTAGCAGTGGACACATACATATTCCATCAGTTATTTAAATATTTGTGCGTATTTCACACAGTTTTTCCCAGCCCAGAATTTCGACTGTACTATCTACCATAACATGCATATATTTGAACTTATTTACAAATTGTTTTCCCTAGAAAATAAATTTCGACATTATATTACTGAAACAGCATGTATCCATTTTGAAATGACTGCTAGCAAAGCTGAAATCTGTTAATTTTCATGATATTTCAACTGATTTTCTTAAAGGCCAAATTTAAGCAAATTTAATGGAAAACTTTTAACAGTTAGGGAGTTTAATTTTATTTTTTTAAAAGGCCTTCAATTATGTTTTCTGTTTTTATGTAAATTATGAGTGTGTTTTTTTTTCACCACCAGTCAACATTGTGTTGAATCTTCTGCTGCAGTAGTAGTTTTAATCTGGTTGCAGATTAGAAGGGCTGCGGGCAAAATGTTCTTGGAGCTGTGGTGTGCCGCTAAGAGGTCTTTCTACATGCCACCTAAAAAAGTATTTGGGTCACTTGATGCTCAGTTTGTTATGTCCCCAGGGTTCTTAAAGTTGACCAGCGGGTCGACAGAGGATTTCTGAAGATACTAGTCTGTTCCCTCACCATTCGTTTCAAATTCATTAATTCAAATGTGTTCGATTCTCTCCAAACTTTTTTGTAATTCTCCCTTCAGTCGTTCAGAGTTTCTTGATTGAAATTTAATATAAATGTTATTTAAATATATATATATATAATATTTTTTCTCCACCATGAAGAAAAAAGCAAACAACTTGAATATATTATTTTCTTCGTGAAAGTGATCAAACAAACAAACAAATAACCTATTAACTGGTTTTAAAATCTTTTCATGTTCCAGACCTCAAAATCTTATCAAAACCCACTCTTATGTTTACCAAGAATATTTTTTTTCTTTAGTAAATAAACACTCATCATTCACAAGAGATATAATGACACAAGGAATCTTCAAGCTAATAAATAACAAGTCACAGTATGCCATTTTAATTTTGATATTTTTTTAATACTAAAATTTCCATAAAACATACTCTAGCTTAATTAACATTCGTAAAACAAAATCTCTACAAGTATCGTAAAATTTTAAGCGTTTTACTACTGAAAACCATACAAGCTTTAAAAAAAATTGCTACCTCATACTATATCACAAATAATATAATTAATTACAAACGTTTATCAACATGGTACTACTGAAAGCCATACAATCTTTTTAACAAACAAACATTTTTATCATTTATGTGTGAAAGCCATGCATGCTTTTTAACCAAAAACTCCATACTACGTCATAAAACTGCAAAAAATCACAACAAAACCTGTTACGACTGAAAACAACTAAACATTTTTACCATTTACGTGTGAAAGCCATACAGTATTTTTTACCAAAAACTCCATCTAATGTCATAAAACTGATAAAAATCGCAAGAAATCCTGTCACGACTGAAAACAATTAAATATTTTTACCATTTACATGTGAAAGCCATACAATCTTTTTTTTTTACTAAAAACTCCATCTTACGTCATAAAACTGTAACATAATCACAACAAATTCTATTACGACTGAAAAACTATCCAACATTTTATGATTGATGTAATAAAATTTCCAATATTTTGTATTAGAAATAATTAAAATCATTAACTTTCATAGCAAATGTTACAACTTTTTATAATTTTTCGTTTAAAATCAAACATTTTTAAAAATCGTTACAACTTTTCATCATTTTACGTCTGAAATCTTAAAATCTTTTGAATTCGTTAAAACTTTTCTTCGTATTATGTCTGAAATCTTAAAATTCTTGAAAACTTTTAACAGAATGAATGAAATTTCGTAAAATTTTTAACAAATTGTTTAAATCTTTAACTAAATGAATTAAATTTTATAAATTTTTTTAACACTTTAGAATTTGAGTGAAATATTCTTAAAATAATTTAATCTTTTAGCAAATTGTTCCAAATTTATTCTTCAATCATTAAAACAGTAAAAAAAAAAACTTCTCACCATATTACAAGTGAAAATCATTAAATTTATAAAAACCACACATCATATTATGGCTGAAAACCATGTCACCATATCACATCTGAAGATCCTTACAATTGTAAAATTGAAAAATTTATTAGATTATGCTGTGTTAGAAAGCATCACTTACTATTACATCTTAAAATCATGCATCACTGTAAGTTTGAATTTTCATTACATTTCTGTTTAGAATTAAGAGATAAACTGAATTTGCATTTCTTTACAGGAACAACAGGTGGTGATGGTGGTGATATTGGTGCTGTTTTTAGAAGTATAAATAATTTCCTGTGGTGGGGGAATGAATGGTGGAGGAGGTGGGAAAATTGATTAATGCCATGGCGTTTCAGGTGATAATAACAATTCAGGAGACAGTAGACTTGACCCAGGTGAAAACACAAACTTGAACTCTAAAAACTCTTACATTTCTTAGTATAAATAGTTTTTGATATATTTTCCCACACATTATTTGAGGTTAAATCTAGTGGAGTGCAACACGAACACATTGATGGTTTTTGTATATGTGCCTCACCTGACTTGATAACTGATGTTAAATCTAGAGGTTCCAGTCTCGATGTCGAAGGCATCGCTGTAGACCTCGACGTCGAAGGCGTCACTGTATACCTCGATTTCGAAGGCGCCACTGTAGACCTCGACGTCGAAGGCGTAGCTGTAAACCTCGGCACCGAAGGCATTTCTGTAAACTGCGATATCGAAGGCATCGCTGTAGACCTCGACATCGAAGGCATTGCTGTTGGTCTCATTAGTGCAGCCATCAATATACTTGCTCTCGATGTTGCAGGTGTTACTGTAGAATTCTTTAGCGTAGACGTCATTTATGACTGCTCTCAATATTGGTGTTACTGTAGAATTCATTAATGTATACATCACTGTAAATGCTCTCGACATTGATGGTGTTACTGTAGAATTCGTTAGCGTACACATTACTGCAAATGCTCTCAATGCTGAAGGTCTTACTGTAGAATTGGTTAGCGTAGATATTACTGTAACTGCTCTTATCATTGAAGATGTTGAAAAGAGCAACGGATGTACAGTATATCCACTTTCTTCATCGTCGTCCAAAAAATCGAATTCTTTTTTTGCCAAAGCATCTGGTCTGTTCAATAAATCATTAAAATTATCCCAAATAAAATCTGTAAGTTCTCTGTTAAAGTATTGGGTTGATAAGCCAAGAAATAATCCTCATACGAGCTCATCATTCTAAGGTGAACCGAACTGACAAACAACTGGAAACAGTGGAGGGGGGCTTAGAGGCTAAAGCCCTATTTAAAATGTCAAATTCCCAGGCAAATGTTCTAGAAGCCTGATTTCTCCCCTCCAATCAGAAGTCAGAAGTCCAAATAAACAGTCCCCTCCCTTCCCACATCCTCAACATTCAAATATCTTCAAACCTTCACCCCAAACCTCTGGGACAAACCTCTCTGCTAAGGTTCATCCTCGAAGAAATGAATAACATCTAATTTATCACTAAAATATATTCTGCTTCATAACAAAAAAATTATGTTTAGTTAATAATCAATTAAAAGGATTAGCAATGCATTAGAGATAAACATAGTCAATAATGCGATATATAATTCGAGAAAAAATTAAGTTTTATTGTCGATAAAAACCATTGATCCTTGCTATTATCCATCTTTAAATTTATCAAAGATTACTTTAAACTTTTAAAGGAAAAGATGTTTACTTTTTTTTCGAAACTTTAAATGTAATTACTGTTTAACAGAGTGAACTATTATGTTTAATAATATTAAAACATCAGCTAATATTTCTGCAAAACTTAAATTATCATAAAATATTTTTATTCACAATATATCTTACCTTAGTCAAGAAACATGTTACACTTAGCAATATAATTTTAGTAAATATATTTCATTTTCTTTAATCCGTATATTGTTAATCATGTTAACGCTAACCATATACAGAAATTTTTTTCCGTTAATGTGCAGAACATGTTTTCAATATGATTAAATTTCTATTCTATATGATATTTTTTAATTTCTGTGTATTTTTTTTTATTTATGTATATTTTCCTGCAAAATAGAGCTTAAAAAGTGAATATTAATTTTATCAAGTTGAAAACACAACATTTTGCTCAAGAGTTTCCAAACAGCTAGGAAGACGTTTTGCCCTTTGTATCCTTAATGGTTAAAATTGTAGACCTGAAGTGCTCTCCCCAGCAAAATGGACCGAGGACCTTGGAAGCTTCCTTTGTGAAAAGAGATATTATCTCCAAGGTATTATAAATCCGAAATGCTTCTGCAGGGGTTTGTTGGAGTCAAGCTGGCATTCTCTGAGATCTCGGTTTTGTAGTTGGTACTATTGGAAAAACTTTGAAATTTAATTTTGAAGGTTTATGACTCTGGAGAAGGAGCGGTCACACTGCTAAAATCGTAGATCTCTAATTGTAACAGTTTTTTCAACCCTGGAGACATTTTTCCACACCATTAATTTCAGTTTAAACATCTGTATAATTAAGCATAGTTACTTTCTTCATGGGCAGTAATGCATTTATATTTGTTTAATTAACAGTGATTCGTTTGTTATTACTTTTATGTTTGTAAGGTTGCTGACTTAGAAAGCCACTAATATAATACATAACTCAGCCATGACACAAACCCAGAATCTATATATTACAACCTTACCTACCCAACACTCAAAGTCAGAAACTAGATTACAATCATACATGATCTAACAGGGATTCGAACTCGGAAACTGCCTTATATTAAGCATGTCCTACCTGATATCATATATTATTTAATTAGTTATGGAAAAGCGGTAAGAGTGTTTGCTTCCAGAAATTTTCATCTGAGTTTTTCTTTACAACAGTATTTCATGTTAATGCAAGATACATTTTTTTTTTTTTAGAAAATTTTAGAATCTCTCTCTGTTACGGCATTTTAATTACTTTTATTTCTCTCTTTCTTGAGACAATTTTTGTTTTCATTGCTTAGCAAAATCAGTATGCTTTTAATAATGACAGGTTAAATAAATGTACAAAAGGAATTCATTTTTACAAGATAAATTTATAGGCCAAATATATACAAACACAGTTATTTCACAAATTTATAATCAACATTGTTTTCAAAAGACATATATATATATATATATATATATATATATATATATATATATATATATATATATATATATATATATATATATATATATATATATATATATATATATTTTGCATTCTCTGTTAAAGTACATAGCATTCCAAAACACACACAAGTTAGTACAGCTTACTCCAATACATACACAAGTAACTATAGGATGTCCCAAAATTGTTAAAAATACTTCTTTCTGAGATAAACTCTAAATGGTTTATTCCAACATGCTAATAACATGCTAATATTCAATTTACACTTCAATTTCTGTGTGCAAGAACAGGTGATTTTGTTGTCTTGTTGATCCATCTTTACGAACTAGTGGATTACATACAACCAAATACTTTTTATATTAAATTTCACTCATTAGTTCTCTCATCCTAAATAATGTCATATAACTCGAATAATATCGACAGGTGACTAAGGAGGGGAATCATCATAATCTGTTTCACACTAGTGAGGCATTATTGCCCAAGTTAGCATTAATTTTGAGTTTTCCTCTGCAGATAAAAACATCGAATTAGATTCTCTTGTATTCTTTTTGAATATCTATTAATTTTCCATTATACACACTTTCTAAAATTCATTTTTGCTCGACTCCACCTGCATATATTTCACAATTATTTAGGTTATGTTTAAAATATCTTCAATATTCTCATACTCTATACACCTACTTTCCAATTATAAACCATGGTGATGGTTAGTAACATATCTATTAGTTATCTTGTATTTGGGAGTTAGATATTTCCAGCCAAACAGTGATTTGAAGCTGAACACAGTGGCATGTTCTTCTATATCAGTAGTAGCCTTAATGTTAACTGCGATTATCGTTTTAATGTAAAACATTTTTATAACATTTTAAAAAATTTATTGGGGAAAAAATCGTGTGTTAACCTATATAATGCAATTATCGTATGAACTCCATTTCTAAGTTCAGTCGATAAAACTTGGTAGCATTTTCAACTATTGTTTTGCTAACTAGTGCAGTGAATTTCACAGACTTACCATAATAATTCGTAGTACGTCCGTTATTTAATTAATTAAAAATAACATATAGTACATTTACATGAAGTATTACAGGATTACGCTTTATGGGATTAAGTAATCCGAGTGTCCCTATGCTCCAACAGAAAATTTGTGTTAATTATTCTCACAATAGTGAAACTAACATTAGAAATTTAGGTAACTTTCTTTAAAAAAAGTATAGTTTTATTGTCTATTGTAGGACGAATAGTGTATTCAGATTTTTGTCGTAAATTTCAAGTCAGCCACGCTCCACATATATAGTGAGGCTCTCGATGTAAGCTCAACTGATTCTTTCACCAGCCTTTGAGGTGGACAGATGTGTTTTGGGGGATCTGCTGGTGCATTTACATAACATGTTTTTTAATTTGTTTAGTAATTTTCATGTACTTGTGTTGGTTAGCCATTTAATTTATTTGGAAAAATTCGTTTTTGTATTTTCATTAAAATTTCCAGGTATTTCACCACAGTCTATAATCAAATGTAGGCCGATGCAGGTTATGTTTGCTCTCAACACAGCTTATAAGTTAACGTAAGTGCTGTATCCAAGTCAGTGCTGCAGCAACCTCCTGGGCGAATGAACGCATATTAAACTTTTTCTTTTTTATACATGTGTTAATCAATTAATTTCTTTTAGCATGTGGATTCCATTTCCAAAGTTCCTCATCAGACTCACAGGCAAATGGATGTGTTTTAAAATCATGGTAGGTATGTACGAGAGGCATCAAGTAGTGTCACATTTTTCATATATCTTGTGTTAGGAAGACTGCTGTTTAATTTATAGTTTTTTGCTTTGTTTATTAATTCAGTCGTTTTAAGACACCTGAAGAGTCACATAATTGTGATCGTTTAGCACTTTTCGACACCAGGTTATTCACGTAATTGTGTTCGTTTGAAATTTGCGAATCGAAGTCCTTCATGAAATTTATTCATAGGTAGAACTCTTTTAAACACCCTGAAATACATATTGTTCTCTTGTGAAATGCCATTATTAATTTGGACTAGTACTATCTTTCAATGTCGCCTATCCACCAACACCGTCTGTAAGACACAAAATTTACACTGATGCCATTCTTGCTCATTACGCACCACATATAAATACCCTGTCCTCAACACACCACCGCTCATGGAGTGCCAGAGCTCCAAGGGTGAGGACATACCAGAGCTGCTCCCCAACACACAAAAAGAAAGTGCACTCCTGCACCAAGAAAGTGTTTGGTGCACTCCTGCACCAAACAAAAAAAATCTGATTAAAATCAACCCTTTCAATCCATTTAATGCTTTCTATTCATTTAACACTTTCAATTTGATCAACACTTTTAATCAATTTCCTTAACCCTCCAATTAATTTAATTAACCCTTTGAATCCATTTAACCCAATGATATAAAAGAGGTGGCATCCCTTTTGATTTAGAACGGCCCCGCCCCTACTACTCAACTGTACCCCATGCATTCCTGTACTATCAGTGGACCATGCGTAGTAGCAGTGGTTCACTGACTGACTGCTTCTGGCCTGTCATATGTTAATCAACTCTCGTCAGCCAACTTTGCAAAGCCTGTTGTGGATCACTAAAAATGGTTGCCATGCTTTTTCAACACTATAAAATATTTTTTTTTGTGTTTCGGTCGAATGAAAATTACGTATGAGTATTTACAATATTTATATATGAAGTCTCTAGCATTATTTCATAACCGGTAAATTTGTTTGCAATAACATGGAATCTAACTCACATCCCTTGAGGTAACAGTTAAAGCGCTAACAAATATTATACCATGCAGTCACTTCAAACCCCGTAAGTAAATCTGTATAGTTTTCACACATAAAAGTTAAATATAGGCTGTTCACCTTAAAGTTAGCAGTTCTTAAGGCCCTGCTATAGTTTTGCTATGAGTACATAGTTATATTTTTACCATTTTTAAATATAAACACATTTTTTGAATGGTTGAAAATAAATATTATTTATTTCCAGGTGTTTGTCATTTTGAGGTATAACGCAGGATGAGTTTTTCAGTTTTCTTGGATGCCAACAAGCCAAAAAAAAAAAAAAGCAATGCTCCTATTGGTATTCATTTCATATGTGAAAATTATAAATGTGGTGCAGTGAATTTAGAAAACTTGAATTTTTTTTTCCAACCGGCCTGGAAGTTGCGTGCTTGTGAATATCGTGGATAAAATTACGACTGAATACATCGGTTGGAGGAAAAGGGAGTACCCCGAGAAAGCCCGCCGGAAATCGGCAGTGCTAGTTACATTGATCTTGAATCATCGTGGTGGAAAGTTGGTGCCTAAACGGGAGAACAATGTGAATACATATTCGTGCAGGAATTGAACTGTAATTTTCCACGTCATTCGCATTGCAGTCGTTGGACTTTAGCAAGCTAGGAAGTTACTTTGAATGCCAAATAGAATGAGTACGTACGTTTTAACTTCTATAGAGTGAAACTTTTTTTTACGGCAGGTAGCTTTGACCCGGAGTTCGTGGAAACATTACGAAACCTTCCTTTCATTGCCCTCCACCTCGTCTTTCCCATGCGAAACCACGAACTGCCCTCTCTCGCTTCATACTTCCAGTGCTGGAGAAATGTAATTAATTTACAAACAATTTGCAACAGCCTTTCGTGTCGGTTGTTGACGAATGTTGGCGGACGATATCACAACGTTCAAACGTGGCCTCTCAGCACGGTCCCTTCAACTCAAGTTATATATATACATATATATAATAATTACTGAATAATTACTGTATGCGAATAAATTTCGAACCATTCTCTCCGCTCGTGCTAAATTGCCATTTCTTGCTCGCCTGTCCCCACGATGAACTCAATTAGCATAAGTACAACCTAAAATGGGTAATTACAAAAAAGTTAACCGCTGAAACAATTCCTCTATATTATTTGCCTACTTTCCGAAGAAAAGAAATGATTATGAGATCACTTTCCTCTTTGTGTCTGTGTGTATACGTATGTATGTCCCTCTTTTCAGTTTTTCAACGCGTGAACCAAATTTCAACAAACTCGGTACACGTGTAGTATTAAGAAAGAACACCTTACTTTTATAGTTTACGCCCACTCCAGGCACTTACTTTCAAAATGTCGGTCATTTAAAATTCACGTTTATGTGTCATCTCGGAAAGCATTCAACCGGTTTAAAGCAAATTTCGTATGATTACATCTCAAGGTGTAAACATTGAATTCAGCACTTACGTTATATCTCGAAAATTACTCAACCTATTTTTGCCAAATTTGGCATGCGTATATGACTATTACAGGCCAGGTATATGCAAATAATTGAACTTAATTAGGCACTGATTTTCATAATGACATCTTTACAAATATTTTAGTTTTATTTGGTACATTTAAAATAAATTGTGTACGCTGACAGTATCATATAAGCAAAAAAAAAAAAAACGCTTTTGTCGGGCATTTTGTAAGATAGCGCTAAATGAATTGATAAAGTTTTGTATAATATCTCGGGAAATAATTGACTGATTGCTACCAAATTTGCAAACCAGTAGTCCTGTGACAGTTGATATGTTCAAATATGTTTCAAGTATGTCAGACACTTATTTTCAAAATAGCAGCCACCTGGCTATTTTAGCTTATTAGGCTACATATTCGAAACCAGTTAAACAATTCCAACTTAACTTCGTAAGATATAATTTTATGTAGATTTCGTAATCTTCAACCATATGTAAAATTATCATAGCCTTAAGTCTGACTGATTTGTTTGTACGTGGGTCCAGTGAAATTGTTAAATTATAAGAAAATAACCCATTTTACAAATTTGTTACTTCTTAAACTTATATACGTTAAAAAACCACAAAGCAAAATAAATAATTTCAGAATTCACAAATGATAACCTATACACTTTTATTTCAACGTTAAGACACTGAACTACTTTCACTTCTTTGTTATAAACTTTATTGGCATGGCAAGTAGCCTGTACGTTAAAATACATGCAGGTATTTTTAAAATGTTCGTTCAAAATGATCCAACACTCGGGTCGGCATTTGAACCGTGGAGCCTTTATCTTACTATATTATCTTCATTCTTCATCCCAAATTTGACCAACTACCTACATTATAAGTTTCATACACCATGTACCCGAAATTTTTTAAGCCTTTTTAACAATGTTTGTACACAAATTTCTGATTGTTTAGTATTCATGCGCACCTAATATAAGTATCTAAGCGATCTCCAAAGGCATGTACGGAGTAGGGACCTGAGTTAGAGACCCGAAAATATAAAAAAATATTAATTAACTTTCAGGCTTAGAAAAAGTTTCAGGGAATGTTTTAAGAATTTAAAATAAAGGAGAAACGATGGTTTTATCCATCAGATATAGGCATTAGAGTAAGATAAGAGGTTCATTATTGGATGAACAACCTGAGGTTTCAGAGCGTATTAGCGATGTTAGTACATTAAAAAACTCTTTATCAATAGGAATGATAATTATTATTCAAACAATTATAATTTCACTAATAACAGGAATAATATATAAATAATCCTCATTTTCATATATTTTAATTTAATATACGTAGAAGGGATAATAGTACTATTTATTTACATAACAAGATTAGTATATATTATAGTATTCTCGTTGCTAGTAAAAATAATTTTAATAATTACAATAACACTACTATTAATCATAACATTTATACAAGAATAATAAGTTTCACAAACATTGATATTTAAAATTTAATAACAAATAAATTAACACTAATAAAAATAAAATGTACCTATAATTTAAGAGTAATATTACTAGTACTGTATATATTATGTACAATAATTGTAGTATTCCATATTACATATTCAAATAAAAGACCATTACGAATAACATTCAAATAATGAATATAATACAAAATTTTAAGAGATTTACAAAGGTGGCGCATGGCTTAGAGATCTGAGTTCGAAGCCAGAAATAGTAGAAAAATTAATGTTACCTCGTGCCTATAGAAAAAAAAAACTGGAGGCTTTCCGTGTGATGGGAGAAAGTATAGATATACAGAGCGCTGACGAACGCTATTACCTTAGCTTATGACCAGGCGCCAAGAAGTTAACATCGATTTCGAAGCATTCTCTCGCTATACAGTGAAGATGAACTGTGAATTGGAAGGCCTGCCTTTGACTTCATCGAACGCGGAGCCGCGACCTGCATCATCGCTGCCTGATCACCGTATGTGTCGATTCTACGATCGAGTTTTTACCTTCGGTTAAAATGCTCGTCGACATGAAAGAATCACCTTTACGAAGAGTCCTTTTCACTTGAGTAAGAATTACAACAATGGCCACACACAGTTTAGGTAAAGTGATACAATGAAGGAACACATCAAGATCTGCAAGGGTTCGTCTACTGTGATGTCAACAATACCCCCTGATGAATCGATGGGTACTGATTCCGCACTCGATTGTGATAAGACAGGCTAGTTACGAAATGAGTGACCTACGAGGCATGATGGAGTGGATATGTGTGGAATGTACACTTGCAAGAAGTTCGCCTGAAGTCGACGAATTTCAAAATAAATAGTTGTCAAATCAAAATACTAATGATGACCATATGACTTTTACAAAGACGTAACCGTGACACTGAGGACGAAACAGGAGATGAAGACGATCATGAATACAGCATTGAAGATGACTATGACGACAGTGTTCACAGTGTTGACAGTGAATACGATGACGATTTTCTCGAAACACTGATACACCCCCCCCCCTCCCCCTTCAACATTTGCTGCACCAAGCGATATGAAGAAGACAGAAGACGTCAAGAACGATCGTTTCATATTTTCCAAAGACCCGAATAAACTTTTTGATAGACTCATATATTTAATTAACCTGTATAAACGCGGGAATCTCTCATACATTGTTGAGATATCTTCAAACATTACAGAACTGAAGAAGAGGAGTTATACCGAATGTGATAAACTGATTTATTTGGAGATTGTAATTACAAAATAATAATAAGTTATTATTATAAATTTTTTTAAAAATCTTTGTGTGTCGTATCCTTTTACCCCTCATAACTTTAAAGTGGCGCTATGAACACTCCACTATTAAGGTAAAGATCCGCAATACAGAATATTAATAAATAAAGACTTAAAATAAAAAAAAAAAAGGTTGAACAGTGGAATGGATATAAAACTTTGTCTGTCGTCAAGGAACAAAATTTGGTGACATTGGAAGAATGATTTTATTTTTTTTAAATATGTATGGCTGATGAATAGACGACGAACCCATGGATTGAATATGGATTGATGATTGATCGAAAGATTGGACGAAAGAATGATGCAAAGATTGCGAAATATTGATGGAAAGATTGCGAAAGAATGATGGAAATATTGGAAGATTGAATGACTGGTGGAAACATTGCGAAAGATTGATTGAAAGATTGATGGAATGACTGAAATATTGGTGAGGATTGGCGAAGATTTCAGAGCATGTGGTGCTGATTGCAGTGTGTGTGCGGTGCTGATTGATGGGGAATGCGAAAGATTGATGTAGAGATTGTGAAAGATTGATTGAAAGATTTATGGATATATTGAAGAATTTGTGGAAAGATTGTGAAATAACGATAGAAAGATTGTGAAATATTGATGGAAATATTAAAATATTGATGGAAATATTGCGATATTGATGGGAAGATTGCTGAAGACTGGTTATGGATTGGCGAAGATTGCGAAAGATTGTTAAAAGTGGAGGATTTATGTATTTATCAGAATATCGATGGACTGATTGGGCGATGGATGGATTGATGGTCAAGAAGGGCACGAAATTTAAAACTATCTATTACCCTAGTACATGCCAAGTCTCCAGGTCCTGGCATTATTAGCATTGAAATTAACGTCAAATAAGCTTAATAAAGTGTCGTTAGATTCTGATTCATACAATGATTGTAACATACTTTTGCATATGGTGGCTAGCAGTATGATGGGTCTGGTTTAGTCAAATATACATACATTAAAAAAAATCTGAGTAACATACTTATGCTTACAAAACAGTCGAGGCAGTGAAAAATTGGCAGGTTCTGGCATCGTGTACTAATTAGGCTTCAAGAGAGTGCCTAAAAATGAAGTAATTAAGTGAGAGATTTTTGCATATTTCCACAATAACCTTACGTATAATTTCGACACAGTATATAAATTAAATAAATTATTTTTCATTTTTACGGATACATACACCATCCCTATAATACCAATATGGCTACCAGAAACAAACATAAATGCATTTAGAATTAGTGCTTTTAACTGCTGAGCACCTTCGGATACGTTCGAAAAACCCGATTCGCCGGCTTCTGAGCACCCCATGTGTCAAGCCGAAGACCGGCGGCCATAGCCATAGCCACACCGTTCCCATTTGAAATGCATTGTCCACGAATGTCCACATATATATTACTGATGCCATAAAGAGATTAACAGAAGAGGAAACAGAGAATCACCATGAAGTACCTTACCCCTGGAATTGAGAGCGAAAAACCACTATAGAAACTGAAAAGTGGGAACCCACTTCCCGGATTTTACAATAAGTTAAACCGCCATATAAACATTGTAGTGGCGGCGGGCCCATTAAGCAGCCTGGATTGATACCGAATATAATCATGGGCAACTATAAAAGATTTTACCAGCAGGCTAAGTGATGAGCTGGGAGGCCTTACCCACCATTCTATTGAAATGAAGATAACATATGACTGCCCGGTAATGAACAAGGAACTTATGAAATTGAGTAAAAAATACCAAGGCAAGATAACAGGGAAACCGACCAGCTATTATGTAAACAATACCAAAGTAATCGGAACATGATCTAGACCATGGTGGATGACACTACTCCGCACTGCCTGGATGTAGACGTAATATAATAAAATTAAATATTTGGAAAACATTGTGGGTCCGATAGCAAGCCAAATGCCAAAAGAAAGAAATAGGAAATTAACAGGAAAATGAATCTCTTATACCCTTACTTTGGCCAGAAAACATGCCACACCTGTATTTGTCCACCGAAATATAACTATTTGTGTTTCTGAAAGAAAAAAATTCGTCAATGCTGAATAAATGAAAGTTAGAAATTTTTAATTAAAGATTTCAAGAGAAACATTCCCGACTTACAAACAAACAGTTCTACGTAATTAATATTCTTAATCTTTGTGACCGCAGTAGTGTATGGCATGAAATGAGGGAACTATTCTCAATAAATATGAACTCAATGATATTGACTTGGTAAATTACGCCTTTACATTTCCTTTTTATTTTATTAAATAGATTACTATAAAATATTGCTAAATTCTTATTCCACATGCATCGATTTCGGTGTGAATTAAACAACTAACTTTTCTTTCTATAACACTCGATGCCTACAAGTAAATAATTAAAGTGAACATTGCGAACAATATTGGCTACATAATACGCCGATAACCGTCCAGTTCAACGTTAGTTTTATAAACATTAAATGACACTAATTTTGTTATCCTATTCGTATAGGAATCAATGAAGAAAATAGTTGTTACTCCACGACAGAATATATTCGTAAAATTAAAAGTTAAAAACAACCCGATTTAGTGTAGTAATACAAGTAGATGTAAAAGGGGAGTTCTGGTTCACCACAATTTTTAGGCCTATTTCTTCTAAAATTACAACCAAAAAGGCAGTGCACTAAATTGGATTATTTCATTTAAAAGTACAGGAAAAAATAAAAAACTCAAAATATGAAATTTGATGAAAAACTATGGAAATCAAGCAAATTAAATTCAAAATTATTGTTTTTGAGGCTAAATTTAAGCTCTAAAAATTTTTTTTAATGGATCTCTCAAAACCAAGTAATTTGAGCAAAAAAAAAAAACAATAAAATTTTAGGAGTTTAAAAAAAATGAGCCTGTGGAATGTGACACAGGATAAAACATGCAGAATTATGTAAAAATCAAGTAAATTGATCGTTTTCTAGAAACGCTAATTTTGCAAGCGAGTAATCAAGACCTTATGAAAATCGCTTCAAATTGAGTTTGTCGGCAGATATTAAAATAACGTTTAGTTATAAAATTTATGTTTTATAAATAAGCATATTAAAAAATTCAAAAATGAATGGACTTCTAGATACAGACGGTGAATCCGATTACAATGCAGCATATAGTTTTGGCAGTGATTATAATCCAGACAAAGACGAATCTGGTTATTATGCTAGAATACTTTCAGATTTAGAACATTTATACACAGATGGTGACGAATCTGGTTATGATTCATATGAGACAGATTATTCAGAAATGTTTTAAATCTTATATGTAGAACATGAAGTTGATTCTGAATCCGATTATTATGGATTTATACTTGGAGATCCCTTATCTTATTCTGTTGTATATTCAGAAAGTTCTATTGATAAAAAATGTGGTTAAAATGCTGATAATGAATTTTATTGAGTAACTAAATAAATTAAACGAAATCATCATTATCGAAGTTCTACTAATTTTTTAAAAACTTGTTCTATTTGCTCTAGATTTTCACCAATTTCTTAAAGGTCATATTTATCGGTTAATTGAAAGTTTTGTTTATTTGAATGAAATCTGTAAACTATATTTTTAAGATCTTCAGATGCATTATCTAATATATAGGAAATTATTTTTCACCCGCCATCACCTTACAAAATGTTTGTCAAACTGCAAGGCAACACATGCATTTTGTATTTATAAGGAAAATAAACATATATAAAATTATGAATATGATCTTTTATTTGATCAAAAATTCGTAAAAGTTTTGTATATAACCACTCAATTATAAGTCTAAAATATTGTATTAAACCATCGGAACAATTTGCTGATTTCACCATTTAATAATATTAGAATTTATAAACCTTCAGTAATTCTTTCTCAATAATAATGGCAAGTAAGATTCCTTCGACTAATTAAAACAACATTACAAAGAGTCCCTTGTTCAGGAGCTTTATTATAATGACACAAATTTTTGTATTTAATTTTTCTTTAACAACAGTTGTTTTCCATTATGAACAATCAATAACATAAAGCTCTTCACCCCCAATATGAACAGTAATTAATATCACCATCAAAGTTTACAGTTGATTTATAATAAAGTTCATTATTTCTAAAGTCGGTGTCTAGTTTCGTTTTAGAATTTATAAAATCACTATAAGCAAGGAATTGTTTAAGGTAAACACCGTTTTCAATGTCTAGATTCCAGTTTTCTTTACGAAAAATTTCATTTCTAACATTTTTAGCATAAATATTTCTCACATTAAAATGATCAAACATAGCAGCATGTTTATTATGTTCAGCACGATTTTTCTGCTAAATTGAAAGACTACCATTACAAAACCGGGCATGTCAAATGGTAAATTATTAAACTGATATTTCATATCAAAGTTAAAAACAGTTGTTCCTCAAGGAATTTATTTTTCTAAAAATTACCTATAATCAAAACTAATAGGTGTTTTAGGGTCTTTATATGTTTCTTTAATTGCATTGGCCATGTTAGATTCATATTCAACAATAGGCTGCATAATAACTAATTTTTAAATAAAGATTTTACCATTATCAGGACGATGTTTCGTAACTTTATCATCTTTTTCTAAAGTTTCATAAAGAAATAAACAGTTATTTTGATATGAATTACGAAAAAAAGTAATTTTATAGCCACCTTTCCAGTAAATTTCATAGTTATCTCGAATAAAACCAAACATATATCTAAGAGGTAAGATTATTTCATTTATTTTATCTTCATCACTTTTGTTATTTTATCATAAACAGATTTATCTCGTCATAGATAACCAACACCAGTAAATTCAAAATAATCCTGTTCACTTGACCTTGATTATCAACAGCTTGAATAACATTTCCATGTTTTGAAGGTTCTGTTGTAGAAAATTGGAAAGGAATATAGTTAGAACAATCATCAACATTATCTGCTTCATCATAGTTTGCCTCATCTTCAACCTTATCTCTCTTTCGTAATTTAAATTGCTCATAAACATAAGCATCATTTAGAAAAGAAAAGCCATCTCATATCAGAATATCAAATTCAATTATATTATTGTAAACATTTTAATTCCCCTTAGTTTGATCAGTGGGGGAAAAGTTTGCCTCTCGAAGCTCTCAGTACTTTTACAACTCATTTATAAGTAAAAAAACTATATATAAAAGGCAGAATAGAAGGGAGTTTCTCGAGTTAATTTACTCATTGGAAGATATAAAAGATGCAAAAGCATCATCAAAAAGAATATTTAATAATAAGAGGAAGGAATTACCATTAATTGATGAATTACGAAATATGGGTAAAAAATTGAAAAAAGTAAGTGAAGAAAACAAAAATTTAATAACAACACTAATTCCTCTTGTAGCAAAAGATTTAGACTATCCGCCCACACCAGAAGAAACATCGTTTGAAAGCAAAATATTATTTACAAAGCAAGTATCTCCTATTTTTAAAGAGCAAATGTGTATTATTCCAATAAAGATATTCCACTTATAGCAGGTGTTTCTACTATAAATCTAGGAGAAGAAATTGCTAAAAGAATTAATGTTATTAATAAAAAATATGGTTTACGTGGTGTTGGGGAAGATTTTTACATTGGTGATACAGAAGTAACGATGAGTAATGATACACCATTTGTACAAAAGTAACGATGAATAATGACACACTATTTGTTAAGGATAAAGAATATACACTAACACCAGTGATTTGTAATTTGTTAACAAAAAAACTTAATCAGATCTTGAGGGTAAATACACTACTAATGACTATGAAAATTACGCAGGGATTGTTCAAACAACCAATGTTGCATTCCAAGAATATAACTCTTATAAAAATCTGAATTAGAGTGAAGGTTGGAAGTATAATCTTATAATTAAATCAATTTTTGGTGACTATATAAGACGCCTTTAAGTGAATTAAGGTCAGAGTCGAACACACCAAAAATAACAATTCTACAAATTCTTCTAGAACTGGTGATAGCATAGTATGCCAAAATAATATGTTTGGATGGATGATGTTAGAAAATTGGCTGATAGATTATTAGTTTTTTATGATGAAGAAAATGCTGCAAATAAAAATTATTATAACAACAACGTAAACATATTGCATATGCTAAACGATAAATTTTCTGAGTTGGTTGTTAATAATCCAAAAGGAATTTTATATTTTATAAAAGTTTTAAATATAATTCCACATTAATTTTGTAATTCTGAACACCATGGCAAAGGTATAATAAATTGGTCATTAAATAATTTAAATCTGTCTGAAATGCATTTGCCAGGCTATAATTATTGTGGCCCATTTACAAAATTACATGAAAGATTAGACATAGGCGAGACAGGAGTAAATAAATTAGATGAATCATGCACATAGCACGATTATGCTTACAGAGATCATAAAGATTTAGATTCTTTACACGAAGCTGATAAAATTTTATAAAAAGAAGCAAAAGAAATCATGTTCAATAAAAATACTCCATTTATTGAAAAAATTGCTCCTGCTGCTGTTGCCTGAACAATGTTTAAAGAAGAAAATTATGTTGCGGAATTAAATTGTTTTATTGACTATATATACATGTATATATTTATTTATTTAACTAATAAATGAAGATAACCAATATGACTTTCGATATCCCCTTCGAGGAATTAAAACATTTGGGTATAGATCAACTTTCAACAAATGATCAAATTGTGAAAAAAATAGAGAATTGAAAGAATGCAAATTTTCAAATTAACTTTATCATTGCCAAGAGTTAAAAAGTTGGCCAATGACAAATCTGGAAGTGGTTTACTTTGTGGAGGAATTATACCAATTGTACTTCCTGCTTTAGGTGTACTTGGTGGTTTAGCCAGTGGCTTAGCCTATGGAGCCACTGCAACTTAAAATTCTGTTGAACAAACTAGAAAAAATAAAAAAGAATTACAAAAACAAAAAAATACATAATTTAGCAATGGAAAACAAGTCTGCAAAAGGATTAGTTGCGAAAAGAAGAACACCAAAAAAATATTTGAATATATGTACACTATCTACTAGCGATATTGGAAAATATGTACAATTGTTAAATATTAAGCACTTCAGAAATATTTACATGGTTTACGAATTACCGAAAAGTATGCAAAAAAAATAATGTGCAGTAGTTAATTTTGATAGTTAATCAATTACTGGAACTCAAAGGGTTTGATATTTTAAAGAAAAACTACAATGTTTACTATTTTGATTCGTTCGGATGTAATATATCTAGTAGTGTAATTAATTATTTCAAAATCAGAAATGTTTATTACAATGATGATCGAATGCATAATTTTAATTTACTTATATCTGGAATTCTAAGTTTAATTGTTTTACACCTTTTTAGAGAGGATCTAAGTTTAATGATTTTATTTGTATATTATTCAATGATGGATATATTTGGGAAACCATTAATCAAATCTTTAATTAAAATGTTTGACACTAGTGCTTATGCATTAAAATTATATGTAAATTCACAGTGCAATCGAGGTGCTTCTGCTTTACAAGGAAAACTAAGCACTTATTTTGATTATACAAAATCTCATGTTCCTTTTTTTATTGTAGAATGGTTAATATAAATTACCCCACAGACGATACAGATGCAGTCAATAAAAGATATTTCGATAAACAAAAAGCTAATTATGCTGTGAAAGAATATATAAATTTTCAATGCAGTAACACTATTGCTGATTATATGAAATGAATAAATAATGCGAAGCTGGCAATAAAAAATGAAGCAGATTCAAAATACAATACTATTGTTTCTGATAATGCCTTAAAAAAGGACATAGATTTTGTTTTCAGCACAAAAAGGTAGATATTTATGTAAATTATATGGTTATTGTGGATATTCTAAATCAACTTCTAATATATAACCATACTCAGATTCATCCTCCAGATCTAATATTAAGCCCCACATTTTTATATTTGGCTACTCTGTCCGAATTTTTGTCTGCTGAAGATAATGCAGATTCTGCAGTCCAAAGGAAGCATTTTAGATCATTATTTTAAACATGTATGAATGTTTTCTTATTCTTGATATCTTCTGGTAGGTCTATATATAAGCCATTTAATGGGTTATACTTATTTATAACTAATTGTATTTCAATTATTCTATCTAATGCCCATCCTGAGCCTCTTCTTTGAAATTCGGACAATTTTGTAATTATTTATTTTATTATGAATTTATAAATCCTTTTAACATCTCCTTAATTCAATGTGGTATAATTGGGTGATTGAAATGTAATTCGTTCTACTTGATTATTATCTTACTTACGAAAATAGGCATATAATTTAATGCTGGTTTTCAACCCTCTAATGTTAATAATATTAGTGACTTTTATCTCAAATACCTTATTTTTTACTGAAGTCAAAAAATGAATAGACTGTTCTAAATTTAAAGTATTTTCAGTGTTATATGTTGTTATCATATGTTTGAAAGCTTTATTAAGTAAGTAATAATTGTCGGTTCTTTTTTCTCTTCTGTTAACAAATAAATTATTATAGAATGGAAATATTTCTTCTAATACTTTTTCTATCTTTGGGATATAATTCATTGATATTGACATCAGCTAAAGCTAATTTTGTAAAGTTGTTATTCTCAGCATTCTTTTTCTCTACTTGTCTATAAGCCTTCGCTTATAAAATGGTATAAGGGTTCTAATTAGACGTTTTTCCTTACTCTGATATTTATGTTATTTTAAAATATCTAGCATTATCTCTCAAGTTCCTCACTCCCACATGGTTCAATATAGCTGTTATATAAGCCTCCATTTTTATAGTTGTATTTATAAGAGAAAAAATATAAATAAAATGTAAAAACAGCTATACGGGATAAATCGGAAAGTGTTTAAATTACTAGAAAACCGTGTTTAACTTCTTGTTATGACGATAATACCTCGTATAATCACTAAAACACTTTTTACATGTGATTGAATACTTGTCCTTCCAATTTTATTTGGAGAAAATAATTTAATGGATTTATTCTCATTACATACTTTACATGTATTTGTTGGGTAGTTACCATGTTGATTTTCGTTCAGAGTATCTAATGCTGTATTGTGTAATTTACTATTTTTATGCTTTTCGAGAGATGCATTATAAACATATGTTTTAACATTCGCACATTTCTCTCTCTTGTCTTAATTCATAACTACTAGCATATTCACTATAACAATTTTTACAGATGTTAAAATGTTTATCTTTTGTGCGTTTATGTGGTGCAAAACCTTCTATGTTTAATACTTCACCAAATGTTTTGCATTGCTTAGATATGGTTCTATTTTCCATTTAGAGCATCGTTATTCTTTTATTTATTAAGGAAATAAATTTAATAAGATGAGAAAAAATATTTCTCTTTATATATATTTTTTCTCTATAAATTACACAAAACAAAAAATGGAATCTCTCCTCAAGAAGTTGAACAATTCGTTTTGATTGACTAAACTACAATATCTGGAAATAAATAAATGGTTAACTGCCTCAGATTTTTTAATTTATGAGTCTAAGTATAGTATAAAAATAATTTTTATTCTAGATGATAAGTATAAAATTTGAAGATACTTGATAAAAATGCTTTGAAACTAATAAATGAGAAGGAAGTTTTTATGGCATATAGAGGCTTGGCTTAAAAGAACTGAAAAAATGGAAAGTCTGTGCATGAAATTGAATTTAATATTTAAATTTTATCAATTATTTTTTAAATATATAATTTGATTTTGCTTGATTTTGTCGTAAATTTACTTGATTTAGATTGCTCGCTCGTTAAAGTAGAGTTTCTAGAAAACGATAAGTTTGTATGTTTTTTTTGCATAATTTTGCATGCTTTACCCTGTCACATCCTGCACGCTCATATTTGAAAAGCTCCTAAAATTTTCTTGCTTTCCCCCCCCCCTTAAAATTGCTTGTTTTTGAGAGCTCCTTTATGAAAAAACTTTTAGAGCTTAAATTTAGACCTCAAATGACTTGATTTTGGCTTTTATTTGCTTGGTTTTCATCGTTTGTTTATCGAATTTCAAATTTTGAGTTTTCAATTTTTTCCTGTATTTTTAGACGAAATAACCCTATTAAGTGCACTGCGTTTTTGTTGTAATTTTAGAAGAAATAACCCTAAAAATTGTGGTCAGCCAGAACTCCCCTTTTACATCTAGTAATACAGTAGGTCTTCAGTATTTTACTAACCGATTTCACATTTTTTGAGCCAGCCCCGAAATATTCCAAACTGTAGATCTATTTGGGTCCAAAATACAAACGCACACATCATGTTCTAAACACTGGTTTGTGTATTAATTTATAAATTAATAGAAAATGCCAGCTTAAAATAGGTATTATATTGCTGTTTGGCAATACATAATCGCATTTCACATATTTAAACAGAATAAAATACTGCGAAGAAGAGTTTCTATCTCAAAACAGGAAAATCTTTAGAATATCACGGAAGTAAGTAACCACTGGCCCATTAAATCACATTAAAAAGTAAACGAATTAATGAATACCTATCGTGTATTGATTATTAAGACAAATTTTATGTATACATTTATTCATTTATGTATAGTGACCCGTTCATACACATATGCGTTTGTAATAATATTCCACACTTAGTCTGTATTATGTTTTGTGCCATGTTTTTAATGAATAAAGTCGTGCTTATCATGTTTATTCTTAAAAAAAATATTTATGTTGCAAAACTATAACTCTGTAGAACACAAACATATGCTACACTGGCTTCACACTACGCATTGTTTCTATCCGTGTATTTTAAGTACACAATCACGTGTATTAACAACACGAAATTCTAGCTTGCTGTCAACTTTTGAGAGATTTGGTAGGTTCCGATCCCATTCTTACCAACTTGTGACGTGAAATGACTTCCATTTTAAGCCTAGAATACCGAACAGTCTTAGAAACCTGCTAAATTCGCGTTATTATTTGCGTCAGGCTAAACTACACAGTGCTGTATACACTCGAGCCAGCGTCGGTTCGCCATTGGTTGCTGCATAAATGCAGAATCACTTTTTTTTTTTTACTGAACTGTACGTGATTGGACTACACAATTGTGAAGTGTTCAATAACTGGCGCAGACTTATTCACGCCGTGTCAAATAAAGCATGGCCCAATGACAAAATTATTGCAAAGGTACACGTGTTGGAAGTTTAACGTGTCCCCCGAATAATAACGCGAATTTTGCAGATCTCTTAGTTATAGTATACTGGTGACTTGTCAACTAGGTGACATGTAGGGTGCGGCAAAGATTTCGCCACGTATTTCTGTCCAGACGTAATTACTGAGCGTACTGTTGGTGTAACTGCACATTGGTGTGTAAATTCTCGGTGGTCCAGTGATGGGAGTTGTGGAAATTGAACACGCCGTTCATCGTGACGACCGCCGCATCAGTAAACGAAACAGATCATATAAAGTGTCAATCGAGACCAAACATGTATTGCAACCGTATACAAAACTCTACTCGAGGTGTGAAGTGAGCTTCAGCAAGGTTTTGTGATCGCTCAATGTGATACCGGCAAATCAGTTGCGTCAAATTTCCCAAACCCTCCGATGTCCCACGTCTTCTGCTCCAACTATCGATTTGCTATTATCAGTTTACCCACCAGTGTGTGCGATAACATGCTCTTCCAAAGTCACAGTTCGAGTTTTGCGACGTTCCAATGGACTGGGCCATGAGGAATAAAGTCGCGCGTGTGATAAATGGCTACCATTAGCCCATAGGTATGCGAGAATATTCGGATGGGCGGAGTCCTAATGATGAAAGTGAACTTTATAAAATGATCGGCAACTCGCGTGTGACTACATTTCAGTTTTCCCAATATGCTCTGAAAGCTGCCAATTATCAACCAGCGTCACTATATTTGCAGCTTCTTTCTTGTAAACTAGTCTGTACTTTATTCATTACTTTAGTTTCCGGACTTTTTTCCCCACCGGCTCAGAATCTGCAGATGTGAAAAGTATTAGCCAGTTACAAATGCAACACGAACGGGAAAACACGTGAAATAAGTTATGTCTGATTGACTCTTGAACGTCCACAATTTCCTGATCACTGCACACAATGGAATGTTGTGGGAATCATTTCTATTTTAAAATTTTTCTAAGCACCTTATTAAGTTGATATTTTTCGTAATAAACAACAGTTACGTTTTAAAATGAAATTACATATTTCAGTAATGGCTTCGATATTTCAAAAATTTCAGACGTTCAGTTTTAGAGTAGCAAATATATTATTTCCTCTCTAAAAAGGCGAAACAGCTTTACATTCAGAACGTACACAATAAGGAAAGAAAATTTCCACCATGTTGACAATACATTGAAACCTATCAGTCAACATTTCCAGCGATATATCACTGTATATAGTAATCATCACGCATATTTTGTAAGTGAGGTATGGTGTATCTGCAATATCTTCTCACTTTTCGAATCAAACATTTGAAATATCACTACGCGTATGACGTATGTCGTTTCTTAAATATGTCATAAATCACCAGCGCTTTGTACTTCTGTTAACATAATATATTAAATTGAACATTTACTTGTAATTTATATGTGAATTGCACTATTTCATTTATTTAAAACGAATATAATTATAAAGAAATGGATGTGTTGGTAGTACCTAGTAAGTAATAGTTTTCATGCAAATTACCGTAAAAATGGGTGCGCACGAATGGAGTGCGTTGTGGTAATGGGGTAATTTTCTAGACTTGCTCAAGCTTCGTTTGCACGAGGCGGAGGAATATCCAGAAAGTAGAACTTTACCAGGACTTGAGAAAAGTTCGAAGTAACGTCGGACGTACTGTATCGTTCTAACTCCAGGGATGATGTTCGTCGGCGGCATCGCTGGTAGCAGGTCGCCGCGAAGACGGCAGCAAGAGCCGTCTATAATTCAAGGCGACTTCCTGAACGCCACCGCGCTGGTCGGAGATCAATTTCGTGGTCTACCGCTCGCTAACCTGCGCTCGAGTTGATCGCCTGTGAAGCTCCCTCTCAAATATTTCAGCGCCGCTTGCCCTTTGCGCCTCACTTTAAGCCAGACGGTTGGGACTGTCCTCTCTACAGTGAAAACAGTCCAAGAGCGGACTGAAAACTTGCGCGGAGGCTTGAGGCTCCCGCCTATGGCGATCCAACTGCGTCGCAGAATATATTTATTATAGAATATACTCACGGTTACTTCACACTTTTTTGAATCAAAACTTGGAAAAAATCACCCCACGGATGATGTGCTTGGTTGGTTCGTAATTACCATGAGAAAAAAGTTTTGTTGAATCAAACAACATTTGTTTGGTGCAGCCAATATATTTGTTTGCATAGGGGCAATGAAATATTTTGTTGTTGAAACCGAATTATAGTGTTGTTCTTATTTAGTTGCTGGAAACTGTAATATTTGGTTCGTGCAACAAAAGATTTGTTTGGCTACACGTGCATTAAACCATTTGGGCCGATATAAAAATAATTTACAAGTTCGACCGGGTTTCAAACCTAGATCACCTGCGTCTGAGCGATACGCCTTAGCAATCTCAGCTAATGTGTCAACTTATGACTGCGGAGAGCTCTTAAATTGATATAATTCAAATATTAGGCAACGTGCGCAAACAAATATTTCAACTTTTACAGCTTTTCTTGTCAGTTTCTTATTGCACATGCACTAACAAACACGGTTACTATCCTAATTGGCACAAATGATACAAACAAACTCTCGAGCTGTATTTTCGAACAAAGGCAGTCAAACGAGTAGCCAAACAAATATATACAGTTGATTAAAACAAAATATTTAGTTGACAGTGTAATCAACACAGACATTTTGTTTATTCAAACATGTATTTCACTAGACGAACAAAACAAATTTTGTTGCTTTTCAAATTTTTTTGCTCAACAATATAATTTGTTAGGGCAACTAAATATAAATTTTGGCCCTATACAAACAAATATGTAGTTCGATTTTCTCTCAGTTTACATCATATTTTAGAATAATTATTTTATACTCGTGTTAAAATGAATGTGCCTATTTTCCATTAAATTTAACTTTTACTAACATTATATGTATTAATTATAGTAAATAATTTATTATTGATATGAATAGAAACACACACAAAATTATAATTATTGAGAATTTCATTGTTTCAATAAGTTAACAGTATTTGACTGATTCAACAGTCACTTCAGTAAATATTGGCTTTTTGCCCCCAGCGTACAGACCGTGACTGTATGTACTTATTGTCACCGTTATATAACTATGCTATGATAGTGTTTTAAGGTAAAATAATTAGACAACTATAATTGGGTTTCACAGCAAGTGCTTAAGGGCTCTTTTAGCAAAAAGAGAATTAGAAAAATAAAGAAAAGGATATTTCGTGTAACACCTGGATAGTGTTTTGAAGTCGGTAATTGTAGTTGTGACAAATACATACCTGCGGAAGTTAAAAAATTTTGTGGAGAAGAACACAGGCGTCACAGTTTTCTATATATTAATTGGTATCCGGCCAAATTGAGTCGTGATTTCCTGTCTCGCTCGATTGCCTATTGTGAAGTAGGAAATTTTGAATTTACACAGTATTTTTTCGCGAAATGAATTTATGATGTAGAGCTTAAAACAAAATATAGTTATTTACAGATGAATAATGTGAGTTTATTATCAAATTAGCAGTATTTTTACTCACTCGGGGACAAAAATTGGGAAATCATTTTTCACAACGAGGCTCTCAGTAAATACAGTATACGTTCAGTAATTAAACAAAATGTCAAAACCTACCACTCTATAGTACTTAATTACAAAATTTCTATTTACTTGGCTCAAAATAAATGGGTTTCGTGGATACATAGATTTTTTTTTCTTAAGAACAAGGCGATCCATCCTGAAGCGGTTCAGAGAAGTTAAAATCGTTGCTTTAGTTCGATGTTGGCCAAAACTTAAGGTAGGTATTCAATGGAAGCACAGGCAACGGAACGAAACTCACGATAATTATTTTCCTTATCGGTTATTAAATTTATTCCAGGCTTTTACTTGGAAAGTCTAAAGTGACAGGACTTCGATCATAAGTGATGCTCTGAACTATCTGACGGTAGTCTTGAAGACGTTCTTAAATTCCGAGATCCCTAACCCAACCGGTTCGGTTAACACTGTTATGAACTTTGTACCCTAGAATTCACTAAGTCTGAAAAAAACTATGAGAATGCTCTTTAATTTTTGAATATACTGTAGCGCTTCCTAATTCAAGTAGGGGGGGGGGGATATGCATACAGAGAAACGTTTATTGCATGATTGCAAAATATACCATCTGACACCGGGCGTAAAAAATTTTTAATTAATAATTTACCGCAATTCAAAATTCATGGTTTATAATTTTTAAACTGTGGGTTAATCTCTCGCGGGCGTAATTTCCGATAATAGCGTTGTATAATTGTAGCTTGCTATATTCTAATCTGATTGTTTTGGATGGTTTACTTTCAACGTATTTAATCCCCGGAGTGTAATTTCAAGCCTGCGCTTCCCATCATCATACTAATTAGGAAAATTACCTAAGGTTCCCCGTGCTACACATAAAGTGTAATCTAGTTCGCATAACAAACAAATGTAACAAAGCTTTGAATTAATGCAACGTAGGAAGATTTCCAACACCCGTAATGCCTGAGTTAGAACACCAGATTTTGGAGCGAGTAATAACAGGTAACGTCTGAACACGTATGCAATGATACGTGCTTCTAGTGCAACAAAGTTTCTTTCGTAACACTATTTTTCTTATCACGCATATCACATGTGTTAAATATTCATTGCTTTGTAGTCTCTTTTTTTCTAGGGGATCGCGGTGGCTGAGCGATTAGCACGCTCGCCTCCCACCAAGGCGAACCGGGCCCAATCCCCGGCCGGGCAACCGGATTTTCGCAAGTGGGAATAGTGCCGGACGATGCCGCTGGCCGGTGAGTCCTCTCGGGGATCTCCCGCTCCCCCCCCCCCCCCAATTCTGGCACCGCTCCCCATTCTCTTCAATCACCCACCTCGGCTCTGAAGACCTCGCTGTTAAAAGCCGCCCTAATCACTTCACTCACACATTTTTTTCTCGAATATTTTTTTGTTTCCAGAAGGAATATAAGGAAATTAGCGGCATTTGTTATAACATAACTACACGAAAATATTTACTTTTTGTGAAGCAGAGCCGTTTTTAAGAAAGTGTGCGCCTGTGTACATAAAAATAAGCGCATTGGAAAAGAACCACTTAACAAAATTTGTAGGAACGATCTGCATTGAATAATATTTGAAGTGTCATCCAAGTATTGAACCTAAATCATTACATCTTCCACAAAATGCCATTGACACGCACGAAACCATAATGGCGGAAATATTTAACTCTTGCAGACCCATATTAATTTAAGATTTATAGCATTTAGTATTAAAAAAATAAGTGCACTGTACTTCGGTCGATAGGCACTTCTTTTGTTATCACAAGCGATGAGTTGTACGATTTGTGTTCCGTTATAGCAATACGAGCCTTCTAGAGCACTATCACGGTTTACAACATATGTAACAGAATGCGATAATCATTGTTCTCTTGAGCCTCACCGAATACAGTAGTTTTTTGTCCATTACGTGCATGATTTTACGTCCAATGGGTCTAAATGCTTTAACTGACCCGTGGGCGTCCGTACAATGAACAGACCAAAAGTCATAATTTTCTTATTGGTTACTTCTGGAGAGGGATGTTGTTTTTATTGCGGATGACTCGCTCCATCTGTCGCTACATATGTATTTTAATACTGATTCACAGACCTCCAGACAGTTACACAGCATATTTCTTGGTACACTTGGTAAAGTGATCCGAAGATAAGATTGTTTAATTATTTTATCTGTTGCATTTTGCATTATTTTCGTATGCGTTTACGCAGTTTTCACTAGGTGGAATTTTCTTGTATGTTTACGCATCTGTTGACAAGAATACCGTTGTATTATTTTTCTTTCGGTATTTGCGGAATACGGCAAAATGCTACAATGACGTGTGTCCTCTTAATCACTAATCAATTAACCGCGTTTCAAAAAACAACCGCAGAAACGTGTGAGTATTGGAAGGTGGATACCATACTTAACTATGACTACTTTACTTCATAGAGCTGGAGGAGTAACTCACATGCCGCAGAGAGCCTTTAAATGATTATCTACACTCGCTTTATTTCGCCATATACTTCAGCTGCATGATGTAGAGAGTCACCGATTCACCTGGATTCTCGGTCATATTTTTACAATTTCAAACATTCTGCGATCACAAGTTTGATAGGGAAAAAAGCTTGGCTAGAATTTGCCAGAATTCGTTGAATGTTTTGTTCGTTAGAATATCCGGGATAAGTAAGTTTTTTTTAGAATACCGTAAGTCCCAAGATTGTAATAAATAAGACGACTATATACTGTTCTTCTTTAATGCTCTTCACAACGAAAAACTTTGACAGTCTTTCATGACATGAATTTAAATTTGCTTTGTCTTCTCCATATTCGCCCGTTTAGACCCATACCTTTGGTTGCATTTTATTTGTAATGGATACCAACACAACGCCATATTTAACAGAGTCTCGCACTCATCGTCAGCTATTACGGTTTACCATGACTACTTTATTTGACGGACTTGTACAAAAAAACTGTGACACCAACCTGCCAACTTGGTTCCCCCTAATTTTATTCAATTAAAGTTGCGAATTTCAATGCTAATAGTCCGATAACTAAATATTTTAGCCCCCAAGTAACACGTATGTTGCATGTACCAGATTTTCTTAATTTTTTGTTTAAATAAGCGGGATAATTGCAATTTTTATAAAGTAAATGTAATTTATTAAAATACTCCAATTTGCATTGTGTTAGAACCTGCGTAAAAAGAGTGCTTCATTTTTTTCACTAGAGTGATAAATTATGTAAACACGGCCCGGCAGTGTTTAATATTCAGTTGTCAAACTGAATTTAGCAAAACCTTCATTAATTCTATTTGTTAATCGTGGCAATATTATCGAAAAATCCCTTTTAACGACAGCTATAATATTTGCTCTTATATTGATAAATTTCATACTAAAACAAGCGTGTTTACGTATGCCCTGCCTCAAACACCGTTGTATTTTTACTGATTACTCCTTTAAAGAGATCACAGAGCGTGAATAATGGTTCAGTGGAAATGCGCTTAGATTTTGTTAAAACATACCGGCTATTTTAATCGATAATTTTTTTTTACTTTTAAAAAATTATATATTAGTAAAATATTTCATGTCACGAAAGTTATACATCCTTCTTTCATATACAGCATAAATCGCACTTTTCTGACAATTTTTATGGTGTCTGTACTAATTTTTATGAGTTCTTCACATTATATAGTCAGGTGCAGTGCTCCATGGGCAGTTACTGTAATTCAACCTTAATTTTCGGAGTCAACGTTTGGATACCAAACTAGTCAATTCATATGAAACCACTTTCCAACCTATTTTTCTTATACGATTAGTTTCAAATCTGTAACTGTAATCAAATTCATCTAATTATTAAATATGTTCAATTCCACACCGGAAAATACAGGTACAATTGAAAACGTGCAAATTAAAAAAAAATCTTTCAGTAGTCCTCGTTATTCACTAGCTTTGATTTATATATATCTGTTCATACATTTTCATTACGAAGATTGGTAAGAAAAATTGAAGATCGAATGGATCTCGTTTAAGAATAATATCGCTACTGTGTGTCAGCTGAATTTTGCGAGCCTACTGGTAACTGCTTAATGTTTATAATCCATTCACGGTTACTTCAGCCTTTTCTGAAGCCCTGCTAAAGTTCTGCTTCCAAGATATTCCTTCGCCTCGTACAAACTAAGCTTAACGAGGCCTAAGTCTTGAAAAATTACACCAGAGGGACAACACACCTTATTCGTGCGCACTAAGTGTAACAGTGTTTTGTATAAGGACTATTTCTCACTAGGCGCTACCAACATACCTATTTTCTCCCTGTTTTTCATTCAAATTATTTATTGAAAGAAGCATTATAATTTATAGATAAAACATAAATAACATTAACATTTAACAGGAAGAAAAGTAACTTTAGAATGACATGTGGATGGAGCTGATAATTGATTTTTCAATTAATCGATGTATCGATATATCGAATATTGTATTAGTTGCTAATCGACTAGTCTATTAATTGCTGATTAATTAATCAAATGAATTAGTATACGTAATCAAATTAATTAAAGAATTCTCTAATTAAACTTTTTCCATTGATATTAAATTTGGTCGATTTTCATTGTTGTTGACAGGGTTGGTTGTCATAAGGGTGGTATTGGCGGAGCATGTTTGGTGTGGACTCTGTGACTTACTGGAGTCGACTGAACAGAGGGGTGGGTTGTAATTGCTTTTATAGTAGTTGATGTTGGTGTAAGAGTGGTATATGGGACATTTTTATTTTTTGTTTGTGAGTGGAACACACTTACGCGTGTATGTTCTGGTCCACTTAGCGAGTGAGGTGTGGATGGAGCGATAGCATGTGTGTATGTTCTGGCGCACTAGACGAGTGAGGTGTGGATGGAGCGAGCGCATGCGTGTATTTTTTGTCCCACTTAGCGGGTGAGGAGCGGATAATCGATCGTTCGATTAATCGATTATGAGCGAGGGCACGCGTGTCACTTCTGGAGCACTACGATTTACGTTCAATTAGCCAACTGAAATAAGTACGAATCATATTATGGCATATGTTGAAAGTAACTAAACACGTCATACATGGGGAGATTTTTCAAAGGTTTGGTTCAAAAAGGACGAAGAAACCGTGAATGGACTATACCATCTAACTTTTTTATTAATTGTGTAAGGTCTTCAGCAGCGGATAGAGCGGCGCGTCGTAGCGAGTCACCTCTACGGCGCGATGCACGACCAGTGACGTGCATCTCTTGTGGCTAGCCGTGGAACTGATTGAAGCTGACCAGTGGGCAGCGTGTGTGCGAGGGTGATGGGGGTGGGGGGGGGGGGGCTGTTGCTAGAGATGGGTGCACTCCAGGGAGGGGGTTGTTGAGGGAGGGGGTTGTTGGCCGCGACAGGAAATTGCGGCGGTAAGCGCGCCCGCAAACAAGCTGCGCCACAAAGGTGGCCAATCCACGCTTCCGCCGGGGACAATAGCCAACGGCGCATCGGTACCCCCAAACCCCCCAACTCCAACCATCCCCTTTCACGACTTCACGGACCCAGCATCCCAGTGCCGCACCCACGAACCGTAGCAGCGGGGCGTGTGGAAGCGAAAAACCCTATTCGTAGAGACGTGAAAAATTCGCGAGTTAAATTACCTGCAGGCTAGACCCTACAGTATTATGTACACATATGCCGATATTATCTTCACATTGGTTGTCTGCCGTCACAGTAGAAGGCGACGATAGAACACCGTTCTCCAGAAGGTGTCGAACTCCGTGTCGACCAATGGCTAAAGTTATATAAACGCACGTATTTTGCATTCTAGCTTGTCCCAAAATGAATCCGCGAATTCTTCAGGTGTGTACCTATTCGTAGCGACCGCGGTAAAGGCGATGACTGAAACTACGCGTGTCACTAACTTTGTGCGGGGCTGCGGTAGCTCTACCCTCGCAGCTCAGCGGCAGGGTGGCCGACTTGTCGGTGGGTCGGGAATTAGCGCCCCGGTTCTCCCCGCGACAGATTTTCACTTCGCATGTCGCGCACGTGTGTACTGTGAATTTGTCATCAGGTCGTTCTAACTTGTGCTCGCCAAACGTCGACTATACACGCTGCCAAACGTCACATACGCTCTGTCCGACGGCACATGTATCAGTCAAAATTTCAATAAAGTAAACTTAAATAACTAAGAGGTTAGTCTGTTCGCCTCCCACCAAGGCGAACCGGGTCTGATGACTTCCGGATTTATGCAGGTGGGAATCGTGCCGGACGATTCCGGTGTTGGAAAATATATTAGAATTATAAATGTTAATGTTTTGAAAGTATTAATATGTCCTGTTAAAGACTTAAGAATGAAATTCATAAAAAAAATAATACTACCGGTTAACTGCTTAAACAAATATTATTCAACCGAAAAGCTTGAAATCCGCTTTCCGCTTGCCTCGGCGCGTCAGTATTCTGAGCAAGGATAATAATGAGCAGAAAGACAAGCCGGAGCGAGTACAGTCAGATCCTACCACCTCCAAATGGTACCCTAACCTGACCGATACCTTCAAATAAAATATAATTATGTGTAAGTCTCCTATGACAATTTTACAAGTCATCAAAAGACAGGTTCGTTTTTCAATGAAAGTAAAATAGCTGAATATACAAAACATTAATTTTATTAATTAATTTTAAAATATACTATAAAAATATAATCTACAGTTATGATCTCATAAATTGAATACAAATAGGCGGCAATACGAAATATTATGTCTTAAAGCTTGGCAGTGAAGCGAATTACGTTCAAGTGCGTATCGTTCCACGATGTCATCATACTCAACATTAAAATGGGTGTTCAAAAATGATTATCTGCCTGAGCTACTCTTACATATTTTTCTTTATAAACACTTATCTGAGCACGAGAACCCCGTTTTCCTCTGCTGGTCATCTCCGTCTATAGCCTCAGCTGAACCTCTTCTTGCTGCCTCAACTGACATTCTGACACCGAGCAGCTGGTTTTCTCGGCTCTTTATAGTCGAAGACCCGACCAAGAAAAAACGTTCAGAAATTAACAATTCGGCAATAATGCCTTCGAAAACTTAAGTTGTCGAATCAAGAAGACAAATTCACAAACTGCGCATGCGCGCTCTACCACAACGCTATGACAGTTGGGCGACACAGCCTACAACTCGTGACGTCACATCACTGGTGGCGTTAGGGTGTGAGTCTACGGCGCTCATTGGGCCGCGGTGGCTGGGCGGTTAGCTTACTCGCCTCCCACGAAGAAGAACCGTGTTCAATCCCCGGCAGGGTCACCGGATTTTCGCAAGTGGGAATCGTGCCGGACGATGTCGTTGGTCGGCGGATTTTCTCGGGGATCTCCCGTTTCCCCCGCCCTTTCATTCCGGCGCCGCTCCATACCCACCTCAATCACCCTCATCGTCTCTCAAGACCTCTCTGTTAGGAGCCGCCAAAATCTCTTCACTCACTCACTACGGCGCTCGACTGCAGTAGGGTGTCAAACTTCGAGGAGGCCGCCACGATGATGGAACACTGACTGGTGGCAGACCCATTCCACCACTTCCATGTAGCAAGCCGATTGCTGCTACCGTAGCTGGGTGGATTGACGGAGTTGGTTACAGATGCAGTTCAAAACATACGAAATTATTTCCCACAGACGCAAAACCTCCATGACAGGCAGGCGTCGAAAATCACGCTGATGTTCGGGCGAAAATCCGGTAAAATGGGGACATCGGGGCGTCTCAAGCTAGTGTATCCCGTTAAAATCAACTAAATTATGATACGTTTTATAAATGAAATGGGTTTTTGATCAAGACAAAGAACGCAGAAAGCAAACCGTACCTCCCAAAAAAAGAATTTTCTGTTAAACAGACTTTGTTTGAGATGTTTTCAAAAAAAATTTTCTTACATGCCGGCGCTGCTCCATCTTCACTTAATCACCCTCATCGGCTCCTAAGACCTGTCTGTTAAAAGCCACTCAAATCTCTTCGCCCACTCTCTCTAGGCCTGTGTTACTGCGGTACCCTTGACGCGAGGGTAGTCAATTCAGTCTATGATTTGCACGCGTGTTGCTGTGTGACGATACTCGTGTCTGATTGGTTACGCCGTGGTGTGTACAGTTTAGTTTTGACTTGGGTGGCATCTAGCAAGTTCGTGTCTCGTCATAGTTTGGCGAACAGAATTGCAACATGCTGCCAGGACTAGAAGACACATTTTTGTTTTTCTGGGACTACCTTCAGAGCTCGGGAACTTGTGGCAGGGACGCTTCTGTATTCAGAACCAATATCAATAGGAATTTGTTAAAGTAGGAGTGTGAAGGGTTGAAGATTGAGACCCCGAGTCAAAAATCTACAGACAGCATCTTTAAAGGCTGCTGGAAATTCGGTCGGAAAGGTCAGTGCTATTACGTGTTTTGCTGGAGAAGTGTCAACTCTCCGTTTAATATAATCCAACTTTATTTGGAAAAAAAGCGAATTTAAATATTTTCGTAAAAATACATCCGCCACTCCCTGTGTCACACGAAATGTGTTTCCATCTGTGCACGGTGTCTGTGAATTTTAAGTAGGCCTATTTCGTTAAGTGGAAAGAAAACAAAATTAAATTTATGGCTATTATGAACTCAAATAGAAAAATTTTGCTTCCTGATGTGCGTTTAGTTTAATTTTATGCAATCTATTTCTATATTGTTTTCAAGTTATCAACATAACTATTTATACTCGAGATAATATATTACTTTATAATGACATTTATATTGATTGAAGTGCAACCAATTAGTTGATTAAAAAGAAGCTAATACAATGCTAACAAGCGGAAATCTATTTGGAATTAAGAAATATTTTTGTTTATGCACAATTTCTTAAGATGTTTTACATGTACGTCACTGTAAAATACGTATTACATTTGTGTGTGTATGTATGTATCTATAAATCTGAATAATTTGCTATTTCATTTGGGGACAGAATATATTTCAATTATTCGTACGGTGTTATGGCATTTACGCGTGACACACTAATTTTTGACACACCGAGGAAGACAGTGATGCAAATACAAACACACAGAAAATGCAAGTTCAATCACGGTAGCAGCACGATGGTAATGGCAATTTGACATCTGCTTCCCTTTAAAAATGACTATGAATTTCAGCTTATTTTACTCGCGAATTTTTATGGTCTATAAAAATAGCTTACAGTGCTTGAAGTTAATGGCCGAAGAATGGAAGTAATTAAGTACTGATTAATCTACTAGCACTATCTTATATATTGGAATGAAGGCAAATCTCATTTCAGTAAAGTGAAAGATATTTTTCCTTTATTTGCTGCTACAAAAATTAAGTTATCCTGTAAGGGTTTCCCACAGAAACAAGTCATTGTTAGGGATAGGAAAATTTCGCGAGCTCATTGGCCTGTAGTGTACACTCGAGCCTCAGATGTGTGTTCATTGGCTGCGGCTCCAGAGAGTAGCAAGTGTTACTCCACACCTGGCAGTATGGTCTTCGCCACGTGTTTCCTTCCAAGTTTGCTATTGGCTCAGAGGCGTCCTGAGAGTGTCTAGTAAACTGTGATACAATTGAAAATGTGACTTCACTGTACGTGTGTTTGGCTTCTATCTTGTCCCATAATTAATTTGCGACATTTTCCTATCCCTAGTCATTGTCCTCCTCAGACATACCTAACGAACATTGCCCGTACTGAATGCTCGCATTTAATTAATCGTTCTTTCTGAATTACTCCTAGCTTGGGCATGACTGGCTTGAAAACGCCTCCAATAATCACTTTCCCAGTAACCAGTCGAATGAGGGATGTGACCTATCGTACACAGTATAATTTTTCTTGGCAGTTTATTGGTGAAAGGAAACGATTGTCTTTGAAGTAGCGTTAATTTTAATAGCACAATTAGTTTATGGCCTTATCCGTTATGAGTTAGCATTAAAATTGTGTTAAACGTGGTAAGATGCAGCACTAGTTGTATGTTGATGGTAAACGAAACTCCCTTTATAAATCTTTAGTCATACCCAGTGGTATTTACGTAATTGGAGCGCACAGTTTAGATTATTTGGTCGTCGAGGATTGGACGATGAGATAAAAAAAATCATATTTACCAATACGTAAATGCCTACGAATGCTTGCCATTGACTGCAAAGCATATAGAGCTAAGACCTACGCTTTCATTGATGGGCTGCCAACAATGCTGAGACTGTGGGTTGTATTCGCATTTGCTACACTTCCAGTATACATTAGAAAGAATAATGTGTGAATAACAGCTAATGTGCAATATTTAAGTAAGAAAAGTGTTTTGATTATGTTTGCTTATTTCGAAGTAAGTTATGCACTAGGATACTGATAAGACATGTCAAGCAAAAGTTACTTCGTTTTTTGGGAAACAGTATCTTTGGGCACCAATAGCTCCCCCCTTCCCCCCCTCTTCCCGTTTTCTAACTGCTACAATATATTTTGTTCATAAAGTTATGGGGAACTATGAACAGTGTAAGTGACATATAGCCTGCAGTACAGTTAGCTAGTGTGAAATGGATACTCGTCAGACTTTCGCGAGAAATAGGCGAACATCAGAAAAATATACCGCGTCTGTAACTTTGAAAACCCACGTGGGCATCGAAACTTTTCCTAAAAACCAAATCTGTATTGTCTTTACCACTTATTCTTCTTTGGCATGTACATAATTGCCTTGTTATGGTTCTATTCCCAACACTATTGATGGTTCTCTCCAATTAACTTCGCGCATGAGTGGTCAGAAGAAACCAAAAGATGACGAGAAGATCAGCCAAGTATTTTACAAAGACCGTAATCAATTTATTGTTAGACTGAGAAAAAAATAGCAAAGAGGCGGAGATTATTTATGAATAAAAGATATAATATTCAATTACCTATATATGGAAGACGATACGCCATATTGCCAACGTGTCTGAACGTATAGATCAGGAGTGGTAAATATTGATGTACCTCTCTATTTATCTTGACTACATTTCAAATGTTCTGGTTAAAACCGAAATGGGTTTGCACAAAAAAAATTAATAACCACAAATTAAATGTTTTCCTTGCCACCGACAATATCGGCTATTAAATCTGTGCTTTACTGCGTGCATGACTAATTTTAACAACACCAGGGTAGAAGGGTGAAAACGGAAGATTTTGCAAAGAACAACCGACATTTTAACGAAGTTCCCACCATACCGTCATCCTCCGAGAGAAGAGCCAACAATGTATTTGTTCGTAACAACACGGTTGGCTGCATTAAGGGCAATGGTGCACGAAACCAGTATGTTAAACCCGATTTACTTCGCATTTGTTTTTCAGAGGGTTTAACGAAATTTTAGGCACCACAAGACATGAATAATATTTGTGAACACCTTTTTACACTGTTATTTATTCAGTGCTTTTGTTAGTCTCGGGGCACTGATGGAAGATAAGAAATGCGATTTTCTTTATTATCTTCAAACAGTACTCTTAGAACAAGGAAGGCGGCGAATATCTAAAAGTGTAAGAAGGTTTTTATAATAATTATTAATGTCTTGACGTGTCGAAAATTTCCAAAATCCTCTCGAAAACAATTTACGAAAAATATTAGGTAAATATACATCTTTCGTGCACCACTCCCCTTAAAGCCTGCTTGCAAGTCAGGAGACGTCACTTCGAACAGCTCCTGTAAAGGTGAGCTCGCTGCTATAGAAGACAGATCTGGACACAAGCTTGAAAAATTGACTCCCTTATTGACCCATTTAGTTCATGAACCCAGCCGCAGAGCGCTGCTACCGAAGTAGTGCTGTTCACATGGGTAATATAGGGAGGGGAATAGCAATTTTTTCTTAAAATGGCAAAATGATACTCATACCTCTATGGTCTTATCCCTACACCAGCAATTGCAACAACACTAGTTTGCTTGCAGCTATCTGCGGCTACTGCATGAACTAAATAAGTCAATAAGGGGGTCAATTCGCTATCATTGTTAGATAGGCGAGTGTCCAGACCTGTATTCTACGGCCGTAGGTGAGCCAATGCTTAATGAATCTTCGTTCGCTTGTGCACTGCGATCAGCTGTTTGGCGTCGCCCGTGAGGATGGGGACTGTCGTCTGCTGTCCGCCTGCAGATCGGCTCTGCTCCGGCGCCTGCGTGCAAAGTTGCTCTTCACGAAGGCCAACCGGCGCATCAAGAGGCGACCGCTTGGACATAGACCACGTTGAAAATACTCGCAGACCCTACACGGCCGCCAATATTGCTGTTTGTGTGTTGTCGGAAATAAAATGCAGTCATTTCTATAGGCTACTCATGGTTAAATGAGCAAGTTTGAAATCCCTACATAGTATCTACTTGCATGCACGTTGTGTATTCTTCCGCCTTGTGTAAGAATGACATTGTCATGGCCCTCGTAACTTTATTCATGCGTCTGTCAAGTGAAATCGTGAAATTATTAGAAAGTAAATATTTGACAAATCTGCTAAATTTGACTCTTGGATTCAATAAAATCACGGAAAGCGAAAGAAATAATTTAATCTATCATAAATGGCTACCTAACACTTTTTATTCGACGTTAAGTAACGGAACTACTTTCCCTCCATCGTCACCAACTTTACTGGGCGCATGTCACTCAGCGCGCCCGTCAAAATATACGCACATAGGAGCAGGGACTTTTTTTTCTAAGGTTGATTTCAAAAGTGCTCACTTTATCGTCAACAGTCTTTAACAACTGGCGACTAGCGGCTCCCATTTACCCCGAGTTTATGGTGTCCTATATGCAGGCGCTCTCCGCATGGCGAGACAGTTCCGTTCGCCTGAGAGATAAGCAACTTGTTAACGCACGGAGGCACGTTAAGCCGGCGTTGGTTTGGTGACTTCAATTTCCATTTAAAAATACTAAAGTAGATGAATTTCCGAACTTTTGCCGATATGAAAGAAATCCTAGTAGTCCATAGATGCCGTAGTTTGAATTTCGACTTGTAGTTTATAAACACGATGTATATTACACGGACTTGATTTGCCATAAATCTAAGCACTACACTCACAACTCAATACCAAGACTTGGAACTCTCTCACATATTTCATCGTCAACTTAACTGACGGTCGGCATTCTAGCGTGTGCAGTATCCTTAATGAAGATAAGGGCAATTATATTCTTAAAATAGCCTATTCATTCCAAATGTGCTTACTTGTTCGTGTACAGCCTATGCCGATTTTTGTCTATGTGATCATGTAATTAGACCAAACTTACTAAGCATTTATTTGTATATTTATAAACGTTTATAAAAATACAATAACATTCCTTGTATAACTTCGTTTTATAGTTTCAAAATAATTCTTGCTTGTTACTTATAATTCCGAATTTGTAACACAGACTGGAAAATGTTTGCGCTGACCAAGAGACACGCAACAAGTAAACGAGTCTACTAATTGCGTGCTATCAAAAGATTATCATTGAATTGGAGGAGAGGTAAGAGGGATTATATGTTCTCCCGACACAAAACTTCATAAAAAATTTTTATTCGGCAATTATAAAAATTGCATTTTTGCAAATGTGCAATTTGCCAATTTATTTTTGATGTCATTCTAATGTGCAGTCATTCTCAAAATCACTTCCAAAATTTCTTCATAATTGGTGACATTATTTTCATGCCTACGTTAATATAAATATATATTTTTTTTGCTGTCAGTACAAATGAATACTTCGTAGGGAAAGTTGTTCGTGCAAGTGAGGTTATGGATTTATATCAGAGAAGGTGCTGGTTTGAATCTAGGTACTTGAATGGTGTTACTTCTTTTATCTCGTTAATACAAGTCAAACCGCATATTTCGTTTCTGTCTTATTTATTTATCTGAGTTATTTATGACAGCACTATTTTTTATTTGTACTTCTCAATAAGAAAGTACAAATACACATCTATAATTTGTAACAATTTATGAAATTTATTTACTGCATTTTTCACAATAAAATTGTAGTCCAACAAGGAATTTTTTGGGCAACATGACTTTTCTTGTAAAATTACAGAAAAAAAAATTGTCTGTTGTATTCTTACCACATTACAAAATTTTGTATTGGCATCCTTTTACGTGGTGTTCCCATACAGTTGGGCTTTGAAGTAAAATTACATCGAATCTCCTGTTTGAAAAATCATTTCGGAAATATAAATAATTACGCATAACAACGACTTCAGGTTTATGAGAATCTCGCCTGGCATATTTAACCAATGCTTCTTCGCCTCTAAATATTTTAGCCAATTCAGTTCAGGAATTGATATAAGTAAAACGCGTGCCAACCGAAGTCATCTTTGCAACTGGAATACATTCTATTATAAAAGCTGAGACGACTCTGAGTCAATTGCAGACTCTTGTAAACATAGCTTAACTAAGTATAGAAAACTACAACAAAGGACAACTCACCGAATTCGTGCGCACTCAGTTGTGAATAAATATTGCATGTGAACTATTTATTTCTAGTCGCTACCAACACACATATTTTCTCATCATTTTTATTCATATTTATTATAAAATAAATATTATAATTTGTAATTAAAATATAGATAAAGCTCATACTTAAGAAAAAATAGATACTTATGTGTTAATTGAGGTATAAAACGATTGAGATACATTGTACATTTAGGAAATAACTGAACTCGTTTTACATGGGCTGATTTTCCATAGGCTTTATTCAAAAAGTGCGAAGAAACCGCGAATAGATAATAATACTGGCTACTATCTGGACCAGTAGCCAATGAATAAACATGTGATGCTGTGGTGTCTAACCTACAGACCAATGATCTCGCGAAGTTTCCCTGTCCCAATCTGTGTGTTAAATGTTGGCTTTTCTTTATTGAAAAACCAGTTATGGTATTTTTCCGTATTCATTACGAATTTGCCTCAAAATATGCAGTCTTGTTGTGACTAGAATGTTTTCGCATAAAAACGATACACTGTTATCGAATACGGACATAGGAAATTAATGAACAGCCGTAACTTATTTTGCGGAGTGTTCCGTATAATATATCTCGTTAGTATTGCGCTAATTTTTTTTTTTTTTTGCAGTTTTCATGTGAAATTTAACCCCGGGAAAAACTTGCTACTAAAAATTTACAGAAAAAAACTTATGAACCTGACTCTATAAAGCCACAAACGATTCTCCATGCGAAATCGTATAGGCTGTTCACGGTAAACTGATCACTTTTGAAAGCCCAGCTTAATATATACTTATATGCACGTTGTTTACTCATCCGCCTTATGTAAGATTGCGTTGCCATGGGCCTCATAGTTGTATTCATGCGTCGATCAAGTGAAGCTATGCAATTATTAGAAAAGTACATATTTAACACAACTGCTCATTTTACAATAAGATGCATTAAAAACAGAAAGCGAAATAAATAATTTAAGGTATCACACATTGTTACCTAAGATTTTTTAATCGACTTTAAGGTATGGAACTATTTCCCCCTTCATCTTTACCTTGACTGGGTGCGTATCACTCACTGCGCCCGTTCAGATATATGCAGGTAGGAGCAGTGACTTTTTTCTAAAGTTAAATTCAAAAGCACTCACTTGCTCGTAAACAGCCTTTAACGTGTGGTAAAGAAAAGTTACTAATTAGGTGTGGAATGGGTATGGATAAATGACTTGTTCTTCACAACGCACGTACTTTATCTTAAGATGTTAATAAGAAGATTTTCGAGTAACAGCAATTAATCCGGAACTTGGTTGACATGAAACGGAACCAGACGTGTCGGGCCTACTCGCCCTGCAAGCGCTATAATTTAATCACGAGACGTATAATACGCAGTTGAATCGTCGCCGTATCTGCGAGGAGGCCTGGCTGAAACTCGGTTCCTGGCTCGTGTGTGCCTCGAACCTTGCTGCTGACGTCGTGATGGGACCTGGAATCTAGAAGCAGTGAATAATTCTCTAACAGTTCACCCGTGTATCGAGCTGAACAATGGGAGGTAATGTATCCAAGGGGCGGGCGAGTGAAAACGGTAGGACTGAGGAATTTGTAGCAAGAAGGAAAGGGATGGAGTATTAAGGAGCAAGAAGGAAAGGGATGGAGTATCAAGGAGCAAGGGGGAGAGACACGGGCAGCAGCCGTAAATTAGGGAACTCAGGTGAAAGTTTCGAGAAATTGCCGGAGTGCGAACCGGCTGATTAATTATGTATTCGGCGAGGAGGATATTCCAACACAGCGGGGGCATTAAAACAACGCAGTCTTTTTTTATATTATTTTTTTCCCGCGGAAACAACCTGGCAAGGACGTAAGAAATTTTTTCTCATTCTTACAACTTTCCGTGAATAGAGTACCTGTTCAAGAAAAAAAAAAGTTACTCAAATCCGAAGTTATATATTCCAACTTACACTTTTTTTCTTGACTGCACATTTCTAAACCCTACTCACTGGAAACGGTTTGCTTACAAAATTCAAAGACATAAAATCGGTTGAATACATTCGAGTGTTTTTCTTTCAGTACTTTGCGATTATTTCAGCCCGCTACTTAAAAATTACTGCTAACTCCAGACAGAAACTCTCCTGTATTCACGTAGTTGAAAAGTAAGTGGGTGGTTTGTAAAATCGGGCAGTAAACAAATGCGTTAGCCTGACATGATATATCCAAAACTTCCATAAATAAAGCGTACTTTCTTCTTGAAATTTCAAAGGAGAACTTTAAAACTGGGAATGTTGGCGTAAGTTTTTTTTTTTTTTTTCAGTCCTGGTTGAAAGATAATGATTTACGGTTGGCACCGTACATTTTAATGGCAAGACGTAGCAGTAGAAACCTAGTTACTTTCCCTATTTACTTTTCGACAATTTATTTTACACTTCATGGTGGACTCTAGAAAGAAGTACTGAGTGATGTCCAAGCCAGCCAACGGGCCAAATGCATTTAGCTCCAGATGTCTGCTCTTATGAAGATGACGAATATTGAAATCACAGATAACAAATCAATGCATTGCTAAATTTTTATATTTCAACATTTAACCTATTATTATACGTTTTGTGTAAACAATTAGACTACACCCACTCGTGGCTCGATTTTCGTGTTTGTGTCATGTCTCAGACTTGGTTTTCTGTGACGAAAAAGTGTAGCGATGGGATATATTCAAAAAATTTCACTTAATGATTTCAAACAACCATTTGAGGAGTATGTCCGAATGTAGCTTAATCTGCGTTAATTTAAAATATTTAATTATTTTTTTTAATTTGTTACTCACATGAAGACTTTTTCGCTCGCATATTTTACAGTATGTAATAATACAGTAAAGGAATTTGTGAACTACTCACAAATCTGTACTTAATTTTATGCACACGGTGGTTAATAAATTCCATTATGTATGTAAGGACACTTTAAAAGAATAAAAGATTACTCGCTGCTTCATTTCCTAACTGTAAGACAGAAATGACTTCCGAACTCTGTGTACTCTGCCATATCTCGAGGACCAATCAAACGAGTCCCGGGAAATTTTGCACGCGTGTAGTGCTACATTGGTGTACGTAAACTAACATGTGTATGGCATTAACATAAGTAATTTAGATTAGTAAGTTATGTCTATTAGTCAATTAAAAAAAAATTCAACCAAATTTGTGTGCCAACATTATTTATTAGAAAGAATCAATTGTGTATACAGAGATATCCGTTTGAAAAATTGTGAGAGGTGAGAGAATTAAACCTTTTTACCATATTTCCAGAACTATTCTAATAATTTCCGCCAACTCTTTTTAGGCCACTATTGATACAGACAGCCATGTAAACTTACGTGGTTTAATTTGATTTAGACATTGATTTTCAAAATGGTGCAAAATAAATATTTTGATCAGTTCATCATAACTATTAAACAACTTAACTTAATTGAGCAAAACTGTGTATACTGATAGTACTTATTATAAGCATCGTATACAAAACCAAATAAGGTAAAATGGTTTTTATGCCATATCTCGGAAACCAACCAACCAGTTTCTATAAAATTCTTCAGTCAACTAGCACAAGGATCAGGCTTGCGTGATTTAAGAAGCCAAGGATTTATTGTCAAAATGATGGCACTGTAAATATTGCATTTAAGTAAACCTTATCAATCGTAACTTTAAACTTATTATATCCGAAGTTGAGGCTCCGAATCCTACCTTCATACTGCAGTTGATTGCATACTAGTTTATGGTTCGAGGTCTTCTGGGTTCGAGTCCCGGGTAAGGAACGTGGGTATTTGTGATTGTCTCACTACTGTTGCATATGATTCTGGTTTCATCTCTAATGGTATTTATGTGAAGAACTTTAATTAAAAATTATTTCTATTCGTGTACAGGAAAGTAGGCTCACTAGTCATGTCAGTAATTTCTCGTTTCGCCATTTGCTTCATATTCTTCTCTCGTAAACCGAAGATAGGGACATTAAGTTTTCACGTGTTCAAATTCCTTTACAATAAACTCTAACCTCAGGTATTTGTCATTGGATGCTACCGAATGAGTTACAAGTTTAACTCACATCAGTTAACCCAAACTTCGGCTCTTGATTCTTTGAAGTTTTCGGTTAGCACACAGTGGTATTGGGAATGTGACGTGAAAAAAAAAATGGGGTGTGGCAGTGTTGGGGACACGACCGTTTGTTTTGCGTGAATACGTCTACGTTGACACGCTCGGACGCCTTGATGTTTTTTTTTTACGTTCCCGGCACCGCTTCAGTCGATTATATGGGGGTTCGTGGGTATTACTGAATTACTTTTGAGATGGTCTTTTCAACCGTATACGCTTTATGTATTTCGACTTGGATTTTTGACGAGTATAGGCCGACATTGTGCTAAGTTTTCTTAATTTTTTACATTAAACTCATACAATTTCCCTATAAAAACGCCACACAAATGCATTTATGCAAGTAATCGATTGATTTTGACACGAGCTGTCGATTTAAATTCAAACGAGCATCGTAGCTTCTCCTAGTCAAAAGTTATACTACGCGGAAATTATGAGAGACGCGGCGAAACGAACTCAATATCCACCCCCCCCCCCCCGGCGGCCACGATGCTTCGAAGTCTTCACTCAACGTAACATATTCTTTGATCCTTTGGCAATAGAGTGGTGTAATTGAATTTTGAATTTAGGCGATAGATTCGGAGCTTCAATACAAAACCGTATCCCCCGATTCTGTTATAATCGGATTTTCTGGATTGTCTCCCGCTATGATTGAAAATTTAAAGACGTATTCACGTCAAAAAATCGTTATTTAGAAAAACAAACTGAAACGTAAATTTATTTGACGAATAGTTCTTTATACTAAATGAATCGAGAAACAGCGTGTTCCTCTTTAATGGACGCAGGAAGACGGGAGACGTCTCCCATCACCACACACAAACACACACGCACACACACACACACAGAGCTCCTCCTTTGTGTCGTCTTGAGCAATCCTTCCGGCGAACATCCGCAGGGCGTGTCAAGACATGCTAATTACGTCACAGACACTCGTGGCCCGAACTAAAAGCTATACTGTAGTTCCAGTTTGCAAGTCTCCTTCCTCTTGTTTGAGAATGCTCCAACCCGCCTGTGCTCTGACGGCTTTCTCAGTGCTTTTCATAAAAATCAATATCTACTTATCACATTAATATAATGGAGTAGTTCGCAATATTACAGAAAATTTATATTTTTATTAAGGTATCCATTATGAGAAAAATATCTTTACAATATTTCTGTTTCCTTAGACATTCAAATAAAGACATTCTATACAAACATTAACTAATATAAGGACTAATATATCTTTAAATGTGTGCTAATATATACGAAGGCATGTATAAAAACATGTATGTCCATTTGTCATAACGACTTGTGTATTATTTTCGATAGTGTAATTAGCATTACCTATAGACATTATGATATATATCACGTTAGTTACTTTCATATAAAAATTATTTTAGTGATCTTTTATTTCAAACGATTACACGTACATTTCTTGACTTCTTGAAAAACATATAGGCACTGTGAACCTTAAAGCAAGTCCACTAAGAACAAAAAATTTTCTGTGCATTTCTCTTCAAGATGTTTTCAATTTATTTTGTTTCTAATCGGAAATATACCTTCGATTGTATAACATATTTTGTTGTTGTAAGATTCCGGTTTAACACGAATCAAGTGTTGTACTTATAATTGTGATACATTAGTGAGATACATTTTTGTGCTATAGTAAACTGCTTCTCTCAGAGCCTGGCGATTTTTCATGCTCGCTAACTGATACCTGTAGGTCTGGGAAAATGCATAATCCCCGTCGACGAGGGACTGATTGTACTCCAAAACAATGCAGTGTACATACAGCAAGAGTCAGATTCCGAAGAAAATGCCTCATGGTATTCTTATCAACTAAAGAAACACTTAAATTTAAATTTGATATCCTCGTAACTTTGATTGAAAAGTAGCTTAATATTTATTTTTATTATGTCAATATAGCGAACGCATAAGAAAACTGTGAAATATACTGAAAGCATAGACAAAATTGAACGCTTGAATATTCATTGCCACTGGGTAAGGTTTTATTTACAAAGGCTGGAAACTGGTTTCACATGTATACCGGATTTCCCCTGTTTGAATTAAAGTAAATGTGAAAATTGCCGTTAAAAAAAAAAATAGAAATAATTGAGTGAAATCTTTTGATTTGTAATTTGTTAGAATCTACTCACCTATGAAACTTCTTTCTTTGCTCTATAGTGGAAATATAACGAAATGTTTTCTCATGTTGTTTAATATTCTGCCATGAAAGTATTTTTTAAAACGTTTATGGCAACTTAGTAGAAAAAAATAGCGAAATTGTAAAACATTTTTTTATGACTTTCCTGCGCAGTTTCCTAAAGGCTGACACGGCCTCTACCCCCTGCTGGAGACTTAAGAACTCACCCCTGAAGAAATCCTATCTGCGTAAGGCAGAAAGGTGATCATTTTATATTAGTATGCATCATATAGTCTCACAAAGGTGCCCTGACATGTTTATCCAACCATCCAAACTTTACTATTTGCGTGGTTGCAACTAGAAACATTTTATGGGAAATAAAAAAAATCATAATTACAAAACTTGAAATATTTTGCTTGGATATTTTTATATAACTACTTTTATACCAAACGTTTAATACAATATTACACAATCGTTTACGAAAAGTGATATTTAAATATATGGATAAAATATTTTGCTGAAAAGCTATCAAAATTAATACAAACATATTTATAACCAGCCGTCACCCACTGCTACACACGCGTAAAAAAAAAAAATCGAACCTTAATTAAATTACCAAGTGCTCTATCATAATAGTTGGTGGCATAATTTAAATATTCATTAAGAAACAGTTCGTTTTTCCAGGACGAAAAGTATCCTATATGCTAATCCAGTTTTTAATCTACCCATCTACCAAATTTCATCCAAATCCGTCAAGCTGTTAAAAGGGGTTGAGTAACAAACTAACATTCAAACTTTCGCTTTTATAATAGTATTGGGATGATTTATACGATCTCACTGCATTACATACGTTTGGTATATTTTCAAAGTATTATTTCAAAAAATTGCATAGTATAAGTAATTTTTCTTTTTTCACAAAAATTATATTTAAAAAATTTAGAAACATTTTGGACAAAGCCTAACACTTAAAAACTTTCTACCTTTCTTCTAAATATACAACTATATTTAAAGACCCCAAATATTAAAACACTTATCTCCATTGTGAACCCCTCCAGAGTCTGAGAACCAAGCACACCAGCTCCAGGAATGCATGTCTATTTATTTAAAACCCTTTCCTCACCTTCAACCTACACTCTTGGCAACACCGCTGACGTCAACTATTTGTAGCTAATAGTAGTTAGGCACGTCAGTCTTTAGTCTGGCCGGGCTGGAAACACGGGCCCTTTCGGTAGTTGGATTGCCGGAGCTGAGGCGGCAACTAAGCTGGTCGACTCACTGGTCATTCGAAGGCCCACTTGACGTCGGACGCCTAATCTGCTACGTATTTTTCATCGCAGATAAGGTAGCATATATCGTGGTTTTCCATGGCTGTTCCCAACTATTCGCCAAAGGTAGGAAAAGCATCCTCAGCTGAATTTAGTAACGGGCAGTCAAAAATCCGTAACGAGGCGTACTTTTTATGTTGAATTTGAGCTCTTGAACAAGAGACACAAATATGTCGTCTCAAGGTAAAGGTAAAAAGTACAAAAATCCTTTTGATGATGCCCATATAAATTTCGCACTTAAATTTGTTAACTTTTTTCTTCTAAATAGCTTGCTTATGAAAGATTAAGGACAAACACAGTTGTACTTTTACCGCTTGCTAGTGTAAACACAGTTGGAGGACGTGGAGAATAGTTACAAAATAAATATAGTACTGAAAATTTGGGTTGAAACAATTATATATCACAATTCCAGCTAAACACGGACTTATATACACAAATAAATAGAATATCCTCATTTATTGTCAGATTAAAAGTGACCGCTATGGAACATTACCACACCTAGGGACGTATATTTTCCCCAAAGTCAAACTTTTCCATAAGATATCTCCATGGAGTTAAGAAGGAGAGGAGCTCGTATAACGTCACACATTTGAAGCTCTGGTCGTCTGCTAGTAGCCATATTAGGGTTGGCAAAAATACGTGGTGGAGAATTGTTGTTGGTGGCTATGTTGTGGTAATACCTACTCAACTCGAATGATTTGAGCAGAAAATTTAAAGTGAGGTATAAAATTTCAGTGTTTGATTCTGGCAATAGCCATCAGTTGTTCTATACCTGTCAATATACAAATAGATTTGACAACCGAAATATAGGTGTTACTTCTCGCCGTAAATAGTGTCTGTTGTTGAATTAATTTGAATATATTTGTAAATAACTACAGTATACTCATAGTGTACACCCTACATCTGCGGTTTTCTGTAAAGGTTCAGTAAAGCTGAAGTAAACCTCGTTTCTTGGGTTGCAGCACATCAGCGGGAAAATTAGCAACCTACTGTACACACTAGAGCATTTTCTGACCAATTAAGAGAAGACAATAGTGACAGAACGTCTCCTTGTTGTACCATAATAAGAAATGGAACACTCTGCATAGCGTTTCCAACGTATCTGCTTAAAGTAAATATTAAATACCACAGGCAAACATACCCTGTCACTCAGTCAATTGGAGATAACTGTGCACCAACATAGATATCTTTAAACCACCCTCGAAAATGTTATGCAGTTTACTGTGTTTTTCATGAACAAAGCTGTTAATAAGGAAATTGAAAAATAACGTAAACATTTTAAATACAAATGTAGCCTATAATGGTTGCAAAGTTTCCTGAAGTGGAACGAAGTTCCCCAGATAATTGTATTGTAAATAACTTATGGTTACGGCCGTGTCACAATTCAAGTAACGTGATTACAAATGTTTATTTAAGGTCTACCTAATCTATTTATGAAAAGGCAAATATTTATATTTATTTGTTATTCCCCACATTGAACCAATTTTCTACAGCACCCTAAGAACAAAAATAGCACACTCGCACGGATACAGTACAAAACCCCTTGCTATATTTGCAAAAAAAAACATGTAAGTAATATGTTATAGTTCGTTCTGGTGCAGGGTTCAGGGACAGGAGCCAGGAGCCATCCGCCATCTTGGTACGGCCATGTTATCTACAAAATTGCCTGTTTCACTCCAAAAAAAATACTTCCGAATTTAATTGGGTTGTCCAAAAATCACTTCTTTCACGAAAAAAAAATAATAAAAATTAACGAGGAGATAGGATTTGAAGCTCTTCAAAGCAAGAGCCGAAAAATCCTCAGTCGAGTGAGAGGATTTTAGGCTCTTAGAGGAATGAGCCACTTAATCTTCAGAGCATTAGAGGAGGATTCGAGACTCCGAGCCAGGTCAGGGTACTGGGGAGGATCAGCAGACCTGACCGCCTCGCCCTCTCACCATGCTGCACCTACAACGTCCACATCCCGCTACCTCCATCCCTCCCTCTCTCCTCACCAATCTTCTCCATTACTTCATCCCCTTCCCATACCCCCTGGCAAGTATTATAAAAAAATCGCAAAGATCTAAAACATATAATGCTAACCTTACACTCATCTCACCACCCTCACCTCACTCTCACAGGAACCCCTCCTCATGCAATCATTAAAAAAAAAAAAAAAAAATATGCAGAAATCTAAAAAAAAAAAAAATCTTAAAAATCATGAAACATATAATGTACACTTCACATTCATTCCACCACCATCATCCCACCCCCTCTTCAAAACACCCTTCCAATCATAAAAAATAACGAAAATCGTAATAAAAATTTAAAGAAACTAATAAAATTTTAGGAGCATATTACATCACTGACTCCGACACCCATATTGGATGCCGATGGCCTTGAACTTAACCCCAATGACCATAAAAACTAATCATTACACAAATTAAAAAAATTCGTAAAAAATTACAAACATATTACGTTACTAACTTTGACCCCCATTTTTAATGTTGGTGTCCTTAACCCTGGTCCCATAGTCCTTGAACTCTAAAAATTGAGAAAAATTGTGGATAGTATAAGGAATATTAGTAAAAATCAACGAACATAATATGTTAGTGACTGCGACCACCATATTGGATGTTGGCGAGCACAAACTTAACCGAAATGACCTTGAACTCGGAAAATCAAGGAAAAATCTCGAAAAATTACAAAAACAAAAAAAATGGAGTAAACAATAACATGCTTAATATAAAAACCAATTTGGATGTGTGTGACCCTAAAAGTTTGATTCTCATAAATATGGCAAATCACAACTACTTCCTGGTATGACGATCAGCAGATGTCTATGGCTATATAGCCGATCAGTCTTACGACCCATAAAGCGAATTACAGACTTTATGTATCATATCTCCTCCCCCTTCCCCACCCCGACAACATACCTCTCATCGCTCTACTTCCCTCGCCATTTACTGACCATAGCTCAGCCACCATTAACATTTATGCTTGTAACCATCCAGTCAACCGACTCCCTCCCCAAATCCTCCCCAATAACTCGCAATAACTCGACCACATGATTCTCCACCCCTCTCACTTTCTCTAAACTAAATCCCAGCTGGTTCCTGAAGAGATATAACTCTACCCAAGACTGGCCCTTGCCAAGACTAATTCCTATAAAAATGGCTAAAACAGTGGTCAAGATCAACCCACCATACAACCCAGCAATACCAAAAGTCGAAGAAAACCAATCTCGAAAAAGTCGACTAATAAAAATGACCAGGCCAAATAGCCAGTTGCGAAACATTCCTCAAAAATATTCCCCAGTTCATTCGTTCGCCTAAGAGAACTAAACAGATTTTTAAATCGAACCGAGTAAGGTATAATACTTCAGATCCTACCATGGCACCACCTCCTGCACACACTCGGATAAATTTTATTTAAGGAAGACTCTTGCAATCTATTGAACAAACCACTGAATTAAGAAGTCTTTCAAAGAAGCACAGTTATGTAACTAATAAATTTAAATCACATTATTATGCATACAAAAATATAATTTATTTTCTTAATTTATAAATTCTGTCTTTCCAATTATTTCATACTTTCGATCTTTACATTTCTCAGATGTTTGCAGATCATGGATAGTAGCCAACAGTCTTATCTGATAGAATATCGATCCATCAGTTCACTAATAACAGAAGATATCTCGTTAATGTGCGAGAAATCTCCTTATTTTCCAAAGCGATCTACTGTCTAAGTCTGTCAACAAGTTCATTCTGGTCTTCGGTAAACATGTATTCAGTATTCTTAGCATCTTCTGCCTTCTCCATTTTGCTCGTTGCAGCAAATGAACGAGCATTTTAAATGGTTTTTGGCTTCTTCACACCACTTGTCGAAGGAAACTCGTTGTTGAAATGTTTGGGAATGTAGACAGAATCATCATTTTTTTGATCAGATACTTCATCAATGCTGTCTTCATAGTAATTATCATCAATGCTGTCTTCATGATCATCTTTACCTCCTGTTTTATCCTCAACATCAAGTTTACTTTTCTTTGTGGAGTCGCATGATCATCATCAATATTTAGAGCCGATTACCATTTATTTTGAAGTTTGTCTACTTCATGCGAAAATCTTGCAAGTTTACATTCCACACAAACCGTCTCTATTGCACTTATGCAGTCGTCAGCATTAAATGTTTCATCATTATCGCCTGACAAATCAGTACTCATCGATGCAGCGTCAGGTATTGGGGACATTACTTGCAGATCTCGATGTGTTCCTTCAATGTATCGCCTTGCATTGACTGCATGGCACCAATACTGTAATGCTGCGTGGCGGGAAAAGAACTCTTGGTTCTCTCAAGTCGATGAGCATGGAACCTTTTCTTAACATTTTTCCACAGTAGCAACACTGCGTTCCATGTAATTTTTCAGCAGCAACTGCTCTAAATATAAAACTACTATCATATTCATGACTAAGATTTAAACATTTTTATACATCCATCTAACCAGACATTTGATCTATTTCCTTGATCACATTGCCATGCAGTTACATCGTCAACATTTTCTCCCAAACAAGTTCTTTGCTGAACTTGAACTCATGCTTCACAACTGACCCCTTCTTCCCGGCAATGACCTCTCCTGCTTTGCAAATGAACCCTCATGCTTTGCAAATGCCCCTAAATTACCCCTCAATAACCCCCAATTCGACATAAATGACCCCTCCTTTCCGCAAATGATCCTTTCTGCTCAGAAAATCGCCCTTCCTGCTCTGCAATTAACATTTCATACTCCGCCAATAACCCCTTAATGACCCTTTAAAGACCCCCAAAATGACCCCTACTGTTCTGAAAAGAGCCCATCATGCTTCACAAATGACCCCCCCCCCCCCTTGTTCGGCAAATGACACCTCCTGCTCAGCATTATCTCTTCCTGCTCCTCAAATAATCCTTAATTGACCTCTTCTGCTCCGCAAATAACACATCTTGCTCTGCTAATGTCCCCTTTTGTTTTGCAAATGAATCCTCACGCTAAGCGAAGAACTCCACCTGCTCTGCAAATAACCCCTTATGCTCCACAACTGACACTGCATGCTCCGCAACTGACCCCGTATGCTCTTTCAACTGACACTTCCCACAATCCAGGCTTCACATCCATGTAGTGGTTTGCTGGTTTTACATTTTGTAATTCTCTGTAGTCAGGTAGAAGGAAATCAGTAAATGTCTATTTGCAAAGAGGATCGAGCCCACTTGTTCTCAGCTTTATGTGTTATACTAACACCAGAATACAACACGAACCCTTGAGATACATTTATTCTTCCTCTTGGCATAACTTGTGTATGCTATCGTCAAAAGTGCTTTCTATCGCGTCCACATTATACACACAGTTACATTCCAGGTATTGAAGGCTATAGTAAAGTATTCGTTATCATGGGGTTCTGGTTTTGTATAGCTATAGTCCAGAGTCATATTATGTTTTACACCGCAGTATTTTTCCTATTCATCGATAAGTTGGTTTATCATATTAGGTTTCAAACATCTTTCGATATAATTGACATCTTAGATTAAACTGTTATTCAAGAAGAGCACTGAATGCAAACCGCTTTAGAAAAATATCATTAAAATTAGGCTTCGTTTCGCAGAGCATTGACGAAGGTTGTGTTGTACAATCAAGTTTCATTTATGCAGGTTGCAGCTCCATCTTCGTTGAGGTCGAAAGAAGGCCTTCGTATTGACAATCCATAATTGTTGTATGCTGAGAAAACATTAAAATGCGATTTTGTGAAATAACGGTATTTAGGATATCAATGAAAAGTTGAAGACTAGAAGACAATTAACCAATAACATTAGTATACATGCTGAACCCTACAATTAATCATGAAAACTATCTGTATTGCACAAACACAAGAGTTCTGACATCGTGTCAGATAGTTTATGGACAATAAAAGTGGTAGACACGAGACTTTCACTGCGTGTGATAACATTTCAAGTCGTCTGTACATGTAGCACATGCCTTATAAAATACTATTTTGCGTAAACAGTGAAACACTGTTACGGACATGTATTGATGTCACTCCAAAAGCCCGGGTAGTCTCTTCAATAAATATCGCACAATAAGTTTATTTACAGGAAGAACTGAAAAAGGACGTTGTATAAAGTTTTCACATAAGAAAAACACTAAAATTTCCACAAAAAAATGTTTTCAACACATTTTTTAAGTATTACAGTCCCGTATACACAAGGCTAAAAGGCTAAACACCATTTGTTTTTTCTAACTGCAATATGGAGACTAAGCCACGCCTACTAGATTCAAAGTTTACTACAGCAGAGATCAGCCTCGCCACCTCCTGTCCTTAGCTCCATGAACATATAGTTTAATTCCCAACCTGAGTAGAATAAACCTTACCTCTGGGTACAGGTTGAAAAGATCAATGTTAAAACTTTGGCAAAGGGAAAATGTTCTCCATTAGGTAAGCGCTAGTGTCGGCGATGTACCAGATTTTGGTTATTTTCTACGTTAAAAAACCGGTTAATTCTGATTATCATAAATAAATCCCAAAATAACACCGTTGCTAAGTAAACACTTATTTTTTATTATCCACGCAGCTTAACATTTTAATTAATAGTGACCTCTTTGGAACACTTCGCACCTAGAGGCGGAAATGTTTCCATAAGAAAACTCGTTTTGTTCCCAACCTAAGTAGAATTAACCTTACCCCTGGCGCAGCTCGCTGCCTAGACAGGAGCGCTCCAAGCGACGTTCAGAGGAACCAGCAACACCTGGACTCGTCTGCCTGCGGGCGACGTCCTTCCCCGGCAATTAGCGCGCATGTCGCGTTATCAGGTTAGCGAAACGAGGCGTCGCGACGCCCTTCCCTGCGCCTAGCCTCCGGTGGATACGACTGCGGGAAACAACAGGCGCCACTGAGGTGAAGGAGACGAGAGCATTGAAGAGGGGGGGGGGGGGCAGTACGAACGGCGAATGCCTGCCACAGAATATGTTGAAACACATCAATTTCACGTCTGGCCTTAAAGAAGACTTGCGACGGTTTATTCCAAGAGTATAATTCATTCACGGTTACTTCACGCTTTTTCTGAAGCTCTACGAAATTTCTAGTTCCAGGATATTCCTCCGCCTCAAGTTTAATTAAGTGTAGAAAACTACACCAAAGGATAACGTACCGAATTCGTGGGCACTCAGGTGTAATGCTATTTTGCATGAGAACTATTTCTTACTAGGAGCTACCAACACACATGTTTTCTCTCTGTTTTATTCACATTTATTTTAAATTAAATATTATAATTTATAACTAAATTACAGGCGAAACTTCAATTTAACAAAAAATGTGATACTTGCATGTTAACAGCGCTTATAAAACGCATGCGATTCATGGCATATGTAGGATATAACTAAACACGTCATACATAGGGTGATTTTTTTAAAAGTCTGATTTAAAAAGTGCGAAGAAACCGCGAATAGAGTATACGATATATGTACGATCCCGGGAGGCTGAATTTCTTGTGAAAAAAAAAATCTGCAACATTAGAGTATTAATAAACGAAACGCATTCCAAAAAAATAAAAAAAAAAGGACCCCACCTAGCAAATTTACCTTTACGTTAAAGGGCACTGTGCAGACAGGCAATAACAATGTTAAATGTTATTTGTAACCATTAAAAAAAAAAGTCTTATCTTATTTAATTGTAAAGAATAAAAGTGAAAGTGGTATCTTTATATTTAGTCCATTCACTGTTACGTCCAACGTTTCTGATGTTACGTCTAACTTTCAGGATATTAGGCCTAATCCGCCGCACGCAAAAAAAGCTTGATCGAGTGTAGAAAAATTATACAAATTGGACAACGCACCACACTCGTGAGCGCTCAGTGTAACAGTATTTTGCATAAAAACTATTTCTTACTAGGCATTACCAACACACCTAATTGCGCTATTTTTCTATTCGACTTTCAATTCAATAAAATATTACAATTTATAAATAGAATTAATGTCCAGTCTCAAATTAACATGAAATAAAATGTTTTTTATCAACACACGTGTGCAACGTTTGTGATGCATCACAAATTTAGGAAACAACCAAACATGTCACACATGGGGTGATTTTCAAAGGTTTGATTTAAAAAGTGGCGAGAAACCGTGAATAGGCTATAAGTGTTAAGTTTGTCTTGATTTCTTTATCAGAATAAATAATACTCATAAGTTAATTTTGCAAGTTCAGCATTATATCGTACAGTTATAAAATAATGAAATAGTTTTTTTGCTACCAGCACGTTTACATTTTTGCTCGAAATTATATTATTTTCGCAATGTTTATTTACGACCGCACAAAAATAACAGTTTTATTTGGAAATGGGTTTCAACTGATATTTTTTGCTGTTGGCGTATTATATCTACAGTACTGCAGGAAGTAAAACAAAAACAAAAATTTAAATGGCCAAATATATGAAGGCCAGCATGATTTCAAATTTATCTGAAAATATTTTTGTGGCAAGTTAAAAAGAAAAGGAGTGTTTTGTTGGCTGAATAAGTTAACTGTTTAACAATTTTAACTAGTAAATTTTTGGAGATTTTCTTCCTATATACACTGTCATCCGAGTAAAAAGCAATTTTTCTCTTTGGAATGGGACAGTGAAACTTCTCCAACTTCAAATGAACATCTGTGAATAATTTGCAAAATAACTAAATACTACTCAATCGAAAAATTTATTACCAATTAATGTGATTGGAAAAAAATCCTTTCCATGAAAATATTTGTGTGAATTTAGATTGCATAAGTTACAAGTTCCCCTGACAAAATTTGCTGTTTCACCGGCATGTTGTCTTCTTGACAGGTCATTCTGAATATGAAAAACTATTTTTATACCTGTTGATAGATATAAATGTGTCGAATATGAAAATATATTCTTATTGTTAAAATATGTAACACTCTTTATAAAGAGGGGTGAATTATCATATCCCGCTTTGATAATGTCAAAAATAATTCCCATTATATGTTTGATTCAGAGTAGTTCTTTCGAGACGATTCATGTTTTGATATGAACTATGAATGACCCAGTGTCTGATTAACAAATCCTGAAATATCTACGAAATTACCTGAGGAATCTTTTTTTAAATCATACCTTGTCCTTATATTAATCCTCAATATTTTATGTCCCTTATATACTAAAGAACTGTTTTCTTGTGAAAACACTTTTTTTCGCAGTCACTTATAGGTATCTAATTTTATTTCCGTCAGTTTTGATGTGTTCTTTTTCGAGATAGGTAGTAATGAGAATCATGAAGTCACTGTCGTGAGATCGCATTGGGAAATCTGTTAAACCAAATTTCTGCTATCAGAGATCTTTCCTGCGGATAGACACGTGTCGACATTCAGGAACTTGAGGATTATTGTCCCGCCTTTCACTTCCTCAGCTTGTATGTCGTATCTCCCATCTCCGCCCTTCGGCATGGTCTGCCTAATGGCGTGGAGAAGGAAGTTGTTATTGACTTGGAGGCAAACAGGCAACTTCACTATCTTCCAAGTAGGGAAGGTGGAGTTTCGCAGCTTACTGCAGGACGTCTGGAAATAGAAGCTACGTCTACCACCAACTACGCTCAAATTGAACCGGCAATTCGCTGGGAAATTCTGATGCTTTTGTGCTTAAAAATACCAAACATGTTATTATAATTATTTAAAGACTTTATGGAGCCTCCCTAGGAAATATTTCAAATACTGCATGGCCACGTTCGGCCTAATGCAAGAATTGTGATGGCAATGGAAAATAGCATAAAAAAGCTTCGAGTTTGGTTATGTTTCCTCAGAAAATTAAGCTGAAACTATAGGGCTTTAATACAGTAATCTGTTCAGAAATGCTATAGAATCGTCGCTGTAGATTGAAACACTAACAGAATAATGAATATTTTAAACGTACTGTTATATACCTCTTAAATGGTATATAGTCTTATAAGCGCAATTAGCGTTGATCATGTTGTGGAATTAAAGGGCTATCAAATAATCTTCAATTAATAATCTTCAATCTTCAATTTTACTGAAGTTAAAGTAACAGTATAAACAATTGCGGTGTTGTTTAAAGGGGGGTTGGCTTAAGGAGGGTTGTGGATATGTGTAAGAGGGATAAGGTTAGCGGTTCGGACTAGCTATCTCGCCCTAGCTGGTCGAGACTCACCCCCAATCGCCGCTCAGTGACCGCTGACGTCGGTGGACCGCCGTCGACTGACATTCTGGCCCACACTTCTCATCCACACCCACCTTCACCAAAATCCTCAACTCCCATTGGCTCTCCCTAACAGCCTGGGCGGAGTTACTGACGTGATTCATGAACTAGTTCCGCGACCTCACTGTGTCAGACAGACCCAAATTTTCTGCTAACTTCTGTAGAACGCTGTAGTTTCTGCCACTGTCCTCGTTGTCTGTGATTATAGTTTATAAGACAACCGTTGGCTGCATTCCAGCCTTGCTTGGCCTCGCTAGATCTATCGCAAACGTAACAAGACGGCTAGTTATAGCAAATTTGGCTGAACTCGGCACTTTTCAGAGACCGCATTTATGCTTCAATAACCAAATTGATAAATTACAGACAAAATATCTGCTTTCATTTCTGCCCTCAAAAAAAATATGTACACTGAAAAATTCCCTAGATTTGTTTTTTAGACTCTAGACTATAATCTATTTATGGTTACTTCACACTTTTCTGAAGCCCTGCTAAAGCACTTATTTCAGGATATTTCTCCGCCTCGGGCAACTCAAGCTTAACGAAGTCTAAAAAATTACACCAAAGGACAACGCACCGAATTCGTGCGTGCTCAATCGTAATATTTAGCACGAGATCTATTTCTCACTAGATGTTACCAACACACATGTTTTCTCACTGTTTTCCTTCATATTTAATTTAACAGAATTATTATACTTTATAGATTAAATACCGGCAAAACTTTAATTTAGAGAGAAATAAGAAACCTTCATGATAACAGAGGTATAATACGCGTGTAATACATAGCATATTTTGAAAATGACTAAACACTTCATACACCAGGGGATTTTTCAAAGGTTTGATTCAAAAAGTGTGAAGTAACCGTGAATAGACTATAGACACAGCTATTTACAATGATACCTGTATGCCAATTGCGTGTGGCGGTAATCTTATTCATTATGCCTATTAAACCCGTTTTTCTCATTTCAGCACATTCTGATCCAGCCTACAAAATTCGTGAACGTACATAAAGCATACGATGTTAGTTTCTGGTCTTTTATGTACATTACGAGGCTCAATACCCAGTGACATAACCTGTGGGTATCTGATTTGTAAACTGTGCTGCTGTAGTGGTGGGTAATGAGTCGTTCGATTTACTCTAACCGTATACAAATCCAAAGCTTATTGGTTTTGATAATCAAGCACGTGGGATGCGTCAGCTCAAGAACAGCACGCATGAACATATTTATTTACTCCACTTGATATCCTTAATTGATGTAGATCTGAAACGGCGATACTTAAAATTCATTGTCATTTCCCCATGCACATTAATAATAATAGAAACAAATTTTTTTTTCAAAAGAAATCACGACAGTAGTGACAATGTTTCAACAGTGCAAGCTCATGGGTGAAATTTACAGTATGTATAGGCTATCGTCTGACTGGGTCGACGAAAATTATGTAACTACAGCAGCGAGTGTCTGATATTTTCATGGAAAGAACTTCGTATTATTACACTTACACCGTAATAAATTCAAGGCTGTAATTTGCTGCAGTACTGAGAATAATAATAAAAGTACCTCATCTTCCTTTCACAGCAAAACCTGGTTCTATCTCAGGAAGATCCGAGTACTTTTTTTCCGCATGCGGGAAAAGAGGTGGACGTTGCCGAAGGCTGGTGAGTTTCCTCGTGGTTCTCCTACTTTCTCCTTCATTCACATCTCATCTCACATCAGCCACTCTCCAAGCTGCCCGTTACCGAATGGTGCGAATCTCATAGCCAGTTACACTGACTATTAGCCTTAACTCAAACTTTTGCAATTAATGGCAGGAACAGTGTGAGGATGTAAACGTTATTTAAAACCTTAATTTTAAAAAAATAAATAGCTACCTGAAGACTTCTTACCTGTAGAGGAATAAGTTGCAACTAATGGACTTGGTGAGTAATTTGAGTTGTAGCGTAGCAAAATTATGCTCCACAGCATCAATGAAAAAAATTAGTTTACACATATGTAATTTAATCCAACATTTAAGCACCCTTCAGGAATTTTAAAATCCCTTGCGTTTTATGGGGAAAATTATTTTAAACAACATGCAATTGGTCAATTCATGTGTGTGTGTATATATATATATATATATACACACACACACATCATGAGCAACCAGAGAACTTAGCATCAAAATTTCACAAACCCTACAGATTTAAATTCTTTTTGCCGGGAAAAATCTTTATTTATTCTAAGTGAAATTATTCTCCAATGAAGGAAGCAGAAATTAAGTTTCTGTCCCGTGTGTGAGGAGAGCTATCGGCACAGAATGCATTGCACTGATTGTTGTTCAAACCATAGCACGCACGTTAATTTCTCTTGAGCGCACAGAAATAAAATGCATTCGCTCACAATACGACAGAACGTCATACAAGAAACGTGTTTTCACATACTATACAAGATATAAGTGTGTTCTAGCGTAAAAACCTTAAAAGATAAAATTTAAATTAACAATATCTAAAAATAACATAAGTGTGCCCTGTACTCATTCATCCTCAAGCTAGTTTGAAACTTCTGTAACAGGTAGCGGCTAGTTCGCTTGTGCGAATGCGCTGTGCACAGTTCTTGAAATTTTGGAATGGTCCAGAAATGGAGATTCGGAAAGTTGCCTTTTTAACGTGTATTATTTTATCTATTCATACGCAGGATAAACAATCGGGTACAAAACGCTCAAGAATGGGTTTTTAGCCAATAATGCATACTTTGAGTCTCAGTGATCAATTCTCTTTCTTTTGAGTAGCTGATACGTAAATCTTGCATCCGATTACAAGTGTTGCCTTAGCTAAAACTACAGCATGGGGGAAAAACACAGTTCTAACAACAGAAACAATAACAATTAATTTAATTTAATCGATTATAAATGGCTTAAGAGTTAGTTATTTTTTACTGTTGCTTTTAACGCTGACAAATATTTTATATATGGATGTGTAATCTGGAACAATGTTTCCTTTCACGCAACCAATGAACTTAATTTAAAACGTAAGGAGAATCTAGGTACTAGAATCTGAAGCTTCTAGCACGTAACTATGAGCTCGTGCACCAGATACTTGGTGAAACCTAGTTCGCCAACCAATGCGAAGAAATGAAGTTGCCATGCTTTACAATAATCAGGTGTACAGGAGCGGGGCAGTCTCTTTGATGTATTTATTCCCTTAGAAGTAGCATGATGATTTATACAATTATTCCTGAAGTCTCACTGACTACAACTTGTTGGACATTCCCGGTATTTATGGACATAATATGGCATGAGAACTTCATAACCTAAATGTAATTGAAAATATTTTCTTGTATTCACATTAACATTTTATATACAAGTTTTTTATCTCTACATGATTCACATACATCAGTACCTAAGTAACCTATTAAGGGTTGGCCCAATCGAGTAATACAATGTTTTCTCACAAAGGCACATGGCCAATAACCAAAGGGAAGCTATAGGTATGCACATAAGCTTTTGAAGTCTAGCATGTGTGAACATACTTAAGCGATAAATCACATCGCAATAGTTAAACTTCAACATATTAAACATGGTTTAATATGCCCCAGAGTGGTGGAGTATTATCGGAGATGAAGGTTCAGGATTACACTGGGTTCAGCCATCTACTGTCGCGTCATTGCACGGTCAGACAAGTGACGAAATTGATGACATAGATTGCTGCAGTCGGCAAAAAAGGAGACATAATTAAGCCGCTGCCCAGAAGGGATCAAGACCCAGGGAAGGAGTGAGGTTGAATGGATGCCACGAAAGGAACAAGACTCGAAAGAAAAAGGAGAGAAAGAGTGTGAGTTACTTCACTGAATGGAGAAAAACTCGTGGGGTAGAGGAGAGAAGAGGGTGTGAGCTATAACACAGAAGAAAGCAAGACTCGAAAGCGAAGAGGAGAGAAGGGGTGTGAGCCAACACCACCAAGGGTGCAAGACACGAGGGGAAGTGTAGAGAAGGGGTGTGACGTGCTAACCCATAGGGAGCAAGGATAGTGGGTAAGAGGACAGCAGGGGTGTGAGCTACTATCTTGTAGGGAGCAAGACTCGAGTGGAAGAGTAGAGAAGAGGCGTGACATACTAACCTATATTGAGCAAGATTAGTGTGTAAAAGGAGAGAAGGGGTGTGAGCTACTACCTTGTAGAGAACAAGACTTGTGGGTAAGAGGAGAGATGGTGTGACATGTTAACTCATAGGAAACAAGACTTGTCCGTAAGAGGAGAGTGGGGGTGTGAGCTAATACCTTGTAGGGAGCAAGACTGGTGGGTAAGACGAGAGTAGGGGTGTAAGCTACTAACTTGTAGGGTGCATGTATCGGGGAAGAGTAGAGAATGGGTGTGGTCTACTAATTTGTTGGGATCAAGGCTCAAGGGTAAGAGTTGAGACTGGGGTGTGACATGCTTGATCATAGCGAGCAAGATTAGTATGTAAATGATAGTAGGGTGTGAGCTACTACCTAATAGAGAGCAATACTTGTGGGTAAGAGGAAAGTAGTGGTGTGACATGCTAACCCATAGAGAGCAAGACTGGTGGGTAAGAGGAGTGTCGGTTTGTGAGCTTTTACCTTGCAGGGAGCATGACTCAATGGGAGGAGTAGAGAAGGGGTGTGGCATGCTAACCCGTAGGGAGCAAGACTTGAGGGTAAGAGGAGAATAGGTGTGTGAGCTTCTACCTTGTAGGGGTGTGAGGCACTATCTTGTAGGGAGCAAGACTTAAGGGGAAGAGTAGAGAAGGGGTGTGAATTGCTAACCCGTAGGGAGCAAGACTAGTGGTGAAGAGGAGAGTAGGGGTGTGAGCTATTACCCTGTAGGGAGTAATACTCGAGGGGAAGAGTATAGAAGATGTGTGACATGCTAACCCATAGGGAACAAGATTAGTGGGTAAGAGGAGAGTAGGGGTGTGAGCTATTACCCTTTAGGGAGCAATACTCGAGGGGAAGAGTAGAGAAGGTGTGTGACATGCTAACCCATAGGGAACAAGATTAGTGGGTAAGAGGAGAGTAGGGGTGTGAAATACTACCTTGTAGGGAGCAAGACTCAAGGGGAAGAGAACAGAAGGTGTTTGAGCCTCTTCACCGAAGACAGCAAGACTCGAAAGGCAGATGAATAGATTTATAATGGGGATCCTGGCTAACCTCTTGTTTTTTTTTTATCAAAAATCAAGCGAATTAAGCAAATTTAATCCAATATCAACCATTGGTCTCAATTGCTGTATGCAACAATTCCAGTTCTTCAAACAGCAGGCGTTTCAGCCAAAATCATGCAAAAACATGCAAATTTATTTATTTGTCCCCTTAATGAGCATGAATGATTTGGCACAAGGTAAAACCAAGCAAATTTCTCGCTCCTCAAGCAGTTTTCACATTTTCTATAAAATGTAAAAGAAATATTTTCTCTTTATTAAATAATTTTCTTAATAAATAAAATGGAAAAATCCTCGATATAGAAAATAATAATATATGCAAGTAATGTACAAAATGTGGCAAAGTATTAACATAGAATGTTTTGTAATACATAAACACACAAAATATATACTATTTAACATCTGTAAAAACGCTATAGCGAATATGCTAGTGGTCGTTATGACTTAAAATAACAAAGAGTAATGTGTGAATTTGGAAAATATGTTTATAATACATCTCTCAAAAATCATAAATATAGCAAATTACACAAATGAGCATTATTTGTCTAAACCACAATCGAGATGATAATTATCCGACAAAAACATGTAAAGTGTGTGACGAGAATAAATCTGTAAAATTATTTTCTCTTAATAAAATAATAATGACAAATATTCAATCACATGTAAAAAAATGTTTTAGTAATTTATGAAGAATTATTGTCATAACAAGACGTTAAATACGTTTTCCCAGTAATGTAGGCATGTTTGGACTTATCCCGTATATCTGTTCTTATATTTTATTTATAATTTTTTATTTATTATAAATGATTAACTATAGCGACAAACGATCTAGCAGTTAAGCTGGATGAGAAGACAGTACGGAAGTTAAGAATTATAGGTAGAAGATTTGAAATTAAATATATCTATCATCTAAGGTGAGAAATTTAATTACAACTATTATAACATTTTTTATTGATAAGCAAAGAAGAAGGAACTTTGCAAATTTACCATTTTATTATGCTAATACCAATGACCATAAAAGGAAGATAAAATAAAAAAAATTTTCCATGCACTAATAACCTATGTTATAAGCAAGAGAAAAATGAAATATGAGAAATATTCCCTTATACTACCAACTTTTTGAAAAGCCTAGAAATAAACGTCAGTGGGTAAAAGAACGGATAACAAAGAAAGTTTTTACAAATGTGCCTTTAGCTGATGTTGAAATCAATATAATATATTACGAATATAGAAATTAATTGGAAGAAATATTTCCGATTTATAATAATTCATTTGTTACCAAAAGAAATAGAACAAGAACAAAAAAAAATTACATAGTTAATAAAGCTTTTAAATGTAGTATATTATCATATAATTTTGAAAATAACTTTAATTGGTACAACCTATTCATTTTTTGAGTTCAGTATAAAAGAAGGTATTTGAGATGATACACACTAATCTTAGGAACCTTAGAGGGCTGAAAACTAGTATTAAATTATATACCAATTGCTGTAAGCAAGGTAATAATCAGACAGAATTATTTACATTTCAATCACAAAAATTATACAGTATTGAAGAAGAATATATAAAAAAAAATATAAAACCACAATACTAGAAATAACTATACAATTATTTGGATTTCAAAGAACAGATTAAGACTGGACATTAGATAGAATAATTGGAATACAATTAGCTAATACTAAGTATAAGCCAATAAATGGCTCATGATATATAGAATTATCAGAAGTAATTAACAATAAGAAAGCATGCATATATGTTAAAAATGATGATCGAAAATGCTTTCTTTGCACTGTTTCCAGCAGACAAAAATTCAGACAGAGTAACTAAATATAAAAACGTGCAGCTAAATATCGGCAATATAATAGCTAAATATGAATATCCTATTAAAATTGACGATTTACCAAAAATCGAACCACAAATTGAGGTATCTATAAATATATACTCTATCGAAGGTAAGTATGTCACAGTTTATCCACTTAAGCTTACAAAGAGTAAAAATGATACGTACATAAATTTACTTTATTTCAATAGTCATAAAGCAGATGTAGCTGTGCAAAATTCGCAGTATTGGTGGATAAAAGATTTATCAAAACTGCTTTCAATGCTAACAGATAATCATAAATGTGATGCTTAAATATGTGATATGCACCTTCGATTTATTTATTCTAAAGATAAATTAAGTAAACACACAGAAGACTGCTCTAAAAATGAATCAGTAAAAGTCAATATACCTGGGAAAGGAGAGAAAATGTTTTTAAAAAATTATAAACATACAATGAAGGATCCGTTCTGAATAAGCCGATTTAGAATCAATATTGAAGAAATTATCAACAGTTAAGCCAAATCCTAGGGAATCATTTAAGTTTAAATTAATCAAAAAATATTCAGTTTTAGCTGAGGATGATATTGATTATGGCCTTTATAAGGAAATACTTAAAGAAAGATATAATCTTACAAATAATATAATAATTAAAATTGATTTAAAGTTAAATGATGTATCATATACTATGGAATATCAATAGCATGAAGCATCTGGTTTTTGCTATAATATTGTATCTGCTTATTGTGATTTTAAACCACCAGTAGTTTATCGATGACCTAATGCTCGCAAAATTTTTATAAGATCAAAAAAACGAGAAGTAGAAGAAATTGGGGTAATATAATGACAAATTGAACCAATGCATCCACTAACAAAAGAATAAAACGGTGGTATATAGTAAATAAATTAATGTACTGTATGCGAATGCATATATATAAAAGTGAATAAAAATGTACACCATCATGATCACATAAGTGGAAAATTTATGTTCCTGTATGTAATAATTGTAATCTAGAATTAAAATTGCCTAACTTTGAACCAATATATTTTTACAATTTAGCTGGATATGATGCACATATATTTATTTAATAGTTAGGCTATGATGAAAAAAATATATATAGATGTACTTGCAAGTAATGAAGAGAAATTTATTACTTTTGAGAATGAAGCAGAAACTTTAAAAATGTAATTTATAGACACATTAATATAAATGGCCAGTAGTTTTGCTAAATTATCATCAAATTTAATAAGAGATCAACAGAAATACACTCAAAAGCATTTTCCAAAAGGTCGAGTAGATTTAGTAATTAGAAAGGGTGTTTACCCATATTATTATATGAATAGTTGGAAGAAATTCGAAGAAACTGAGCTTCTACTAAAAAGTTAATTCTATAACAAATTAAACAATAGTAATATAATTGAAGATGAATATGAACATGCAAAAATGGTATGGAACCAATTTAATATAAAAAATCTGGTTGAATACCATGATTTATATTTAAAAAGTGAGCACATATTTGAAAACTTTAGAAATACATTAATAAATCCATACAATTTAGATATGTTGTGGTATTAAACAGCAGAAGGATTATCTTGCAAAACAATGTGAGAAATGATAAAACAACCACTCGATTTATTACACAATTATGATATGATTTTAATGACATAAAAAGTAGTTAGAAATGGAATATCACAATGCTGTAAACTATATGTTAAACCAAATAATACATATTTAGATGATTTAAGATTTAGCATATCTTGATGCTAATAAATTATATGGCTGGGCAATGTCACAATATTTACTATATGGTGGTCTGGAATGGGGGAATTATAAAGCACTTGATTTTTACAATAAATATATATTAAATTTGGAGGATATATTCACCACATAGTTACATTTAAGAAGATGATTTGAAATATCCCAAGAAAATACATAAATTACATAAATATCTATCTTTTTGCCCAGAAGATAAGGTAGTTTCAAAAACAAAGCAGTCTAAATTATATGCCTTAGATATAGATACCTTAGGGATAACAGCGTAATTCTTATTAAGAGTTCAAATCGACATAGGAGATTGCGACCTTGATGATGGATTAAGATTATAGTTAGGTGTAGATGTTTAACTATTAGGTCTGTTCGACCTTTAAATTCTTACATGATCTGAGTTCAAACCGGTGTGAGCCAGGTTGGTTTCTATCCTTAAAATGAAATTTTATATTAGTACGAAAGGACCGTATAAATCAACTTTACATTAAAAAAGTATGTTACACTATCATAATTTGAATCAATGCCTAACAAATGAATTAAATGTTCCAAAAATACATACAATGTTGAAGTTTAATGATTGGTTGAAGATATTATATATATATATATATATATATATATATATATATATATATATATATATATATATATATATATATATATATATATATATATATTTGAATACAGAGATGAGAACGAGTGCTAAAAATGACTTTGAAAAGAATATTTATAAGCTGATAAATAATTCTGTGTTCGGCAAAACTATGAAAAATAATAGAAACAGGGTAGATACAAAACTAATAGCAAACAAAGAAAATATGTAAAATTAATTGCAAGACCAAATTTTTAGGAAAGTACTATATTTTATGAACACCTTGAAGCTATACATATGAATAAAACATGAGTGAAATTTATTAACCCAATTTATGTAGGAATGTCAATTTTAGATATAGCAAGAGAGTTAGTGTATGATTTTCATTATAAAGTGATGAAAAAAATGGCAATAAAATTGAATTATGTTATCAAGATACCAATTCGTACATTTATAATATAAAAAACCAAAGATTTTTTACAAAGATATGAAAACAATGATAGAAAAATTTGATACAAGTGATTATCGAAATTGTAATACATATAGAAAACTTTCTGCAAATCAATAAGAAAGTTTAAGGTAAAATGAAAGATGAACGTAATGGCAAACTAAAGAAAGAATTTCTTGGTTTACGAGCAAAAATGTATGCATATAGAGTTCACGATAAAAATAGCAAAAAAGCTAAAGGAATAAAGGCATGTGTTGTTGACAAGCGAATTATTTTTGACGTTTATAAGAATTGCTTGTTTAATGAAAAAATACAATATATAACAATGAATTTAATAGGAAGCAAAATGCATAAAATTTATACAGTAGAAGTTAAAAAAAAGCATTAAGTGCTAATGGTGACAAGAGAATTACACTAGACAATAAAATAGATACAGTGCCATTTGTTTATCGAAACAGAGATCCTGAAATATCTTTAATTTCTACAACAATATTTATATCAGCACCATCGAAATCAATCAGTTTACCATTTTCATCTCTAATTCCCAAAACAATATGATTTAAATGTTCATTATTAATTTCATAAAAAATTGTATATGTGGGCTCATAAATAATAGAATCTCTAAAACCGTATATTGAGTTTGGTGGAATACTGGCTATAATTTCTGTTTCTCAATGATTTGAATCATCATATTTGATAAACATACCATATTCTAAATTGCAATGAGATTTTAATGTTTTAAATGGGCTAAAGTTAAGTAATTTTTGTGCCTACAATTTTGTCTTTAAAAATATAAATATTTCTTTCAAAACCAAGAATTTCAGAATATCGATCATCAAATTTAATGTCGAACTTCGATTGAATAGATATTCTGTTCTTTTTTTTCACATTACCTGCAGTAAAATTAAATGTTTTTTCTTGAAAATAGTTTCCTTTAGTGATTCAATATACTATTGACCTCTAGGAATAGTTGTAACTTCATTTTTATCAATGTTAGGTCTCATGTGATCAAATGCCATTATCATATTGTTGTTTATATTTGGAGATAAAAATTTTGTATGAACACTTACCAAAGCAATCGATTTTTCAATATGGATAATATAATAAAGTTTTTTCTATAAAATATAACTATTATTTGTTCATTTAAATACTTTTACTATCCATTTATTTAAAAAAAAGAATTTTATTAAATGAAATAGCAACAGTTAAACAGCCTATGCTGCGCAAAGTTAAATGTGGTGTCAGTGTTTTAATTCATGAAGATAATTCCAAGATTAAAAAGAATGGTGAATTATTGCCTGATAATATGAGGGCTATAATAGTAGGTCCAAGCAATAGTGGAAAAACTAATCTGATAATAAATTTTTTATGATGTAAGGTGTATAAATTTTAAATAAACTGTGTTTATTTAAAAAGTTTAAATCAACCAAAATCTATTGAGCTACAAAATGATTTATATGTATTATCTAAAAAGCTTAAAGGTAAAGAAATCATTACATACTTTTTAACAATAAAGTTATTTAAGATGACCAAGATATTGTTCTTTGTTATTTCACTAGAGGATAGCATAAAATTTAGATGCATTTTATTTAGCCCCAACATATTAAAAAATACCCAAACAATTGGTAAGAGATAATACATATATTTGTGTATATTAAGAGAAGATGATACTAATTTAAAGCACATACATAATGATTTTGTTGTTGGATATGTGACTTAAGAAAAATTAAAAAGCGATTTGTGCACAATATTCATAGAATATTATGGTTTTATAAAAGTACTTTTGAGAAGAAAAATAAAAGAAGGAATTAATAGAAAATAATTTTCAGACTTAATTATTTAAAAAAAATTTTGAATCTAAAACATATTTACATTAAAACTAAAATAGAATGTATGTTATGAATGTAACAAATGACTGTTTAAATGAACACTGAAATGAGCATTAAAGCAATATGTGTTGCATTTTCGTGCTTGATATGTAAAAAATTACAAAACAGGTGTTTTATTAGTCCATGAGTTATATGTGTTATCAAAACACAATCATTTTAAATAAACATATTTTGCAATTAGTGTTTAAAGATTTTTCGACCAAATATTCATCAGGATAGTTGGTTTTCATTATTATAGAGTCATAACAATTGCCTTCTATTTCCTATCCTTTAGCATCTTTTAGTTTCTAAGTAGGAACACCATAATTAAAACTTTCCAAGTGGTAAACAATTCTGTTGACCAATTTACCAGTATAATCTTTCTCGAAAATTTTCTTTAGTTTTCTTACATGAACAACATCAGCAACTTTGTATTTAGCTTGCAGTTTGGTTCAGTAAACACATATGGCGATATTAAAGTTTATTCATTGTTTTTATTAACTTCAATTGACTTCATGCCGATAGTGCTATATTTTGTATTGTTTTATTATTTCGCTATTTCATCTAATAAATTGACCCACTTCTAATTTCCATTAATTGCAAATATCTTCAACATGTTATTTTCCAATGTGCAATAGAATCATTCAACAACACTTGATTTCAATTTACTAAAAAAAGAATAATGATTGATATTATATTTTTGCATAAGTTCATTAAACATTTTTTATTATAAAATTTGAACCTATTATCACTTGGAATATTATGTGGTTTTCTTTTAATTAGTATATATTAAAAAGCAAATGCTTCATTTATGCTTTTTTCTTTAATAGGTTCAGCAAATGCAACATTTCAGAAAACATCTATAATTGTCAAAATATACTTGTATCTATTGTTTATATGCCATTGCCAGTTTTAATCTCTACAAGATCAATTTGCTATAAATCATCAATACCATACGACATTACTTGTATACTTGGAAAATATCTTCTTGCAGGCTTATATAAATCATTGATTATTCCCTCTCATGCAGCAGCAAAAAAAAGAAAGTATTCTAGTGTTCCTTTAATACAATTACATATTGAGCATATACTTTTATGGACTAATCGTCCATTTTCAGTATTTTTAGTTTTAAATTATTTTTCTTAGTAACATTCTTGCACTTCAAACACCAAGTGTTCTCCATTTAATAGTAATAATATATATCTACATTAAATCTTTATATTTCACGAATATTCCACTTATAGTCACAAACCTATTAGAATATTCAGACATTTAATTTTAGTAATTTTAAAACCAAATTATCACCTCTTTTAGCATCAAATGGATTACTATAACCAATTTTTTTTGTACTCCTTCGTAACAGTTAGAGTATTACCAGGTAAATTATAAGAAATTGTTTTATCAACAGTACAATTCATTAAAAAAGGAAAGAAAAATTGATTATCTAAGTTAAAATTGTCAGTTTTTTATTCCTTTTGGCGGGCAAATAAAAAATATTACATTTTTTCTCCAACTTTCATGTGCATCAAAATTTAAACTTATTATTTAAAATTTTTTTAAATATATCAGCTATTTATTTATTGAAATATCTTGTATTTACAGCATTTTTCCATATACAGGATCGGCCATTTTATTAATTCTATGATGTTGAAGAGAAATATATTCTCTTTTATAAACAAAACTTTGCTTATTTAGTCTTGTAAAGTGGAAACAATGATATTATATTATGGTTCTATGTATTTTTTCAAAATTAGAAACAGTATTATAGTATTTTTAAACTACTGCAGTTTTCAAATTTTTTAAAGTATAATCAGAAACAATAGTTTTATATTTTGAATCTGCATCCTTTTAAATGCCTGCTATGCATTACTTATTCGATTTATTCAATCAGCAATAGTGTTACTGAATTGTAAATTCATATCTTATTTTAAAGCATAATCAGAAACAATAGTTTTATATTTAGAATATATGTATATATATCGAAATATCGTTTATTGACTCCATCTTTATTATCTACAGGTTCACCTATATTAACAAGTCTACATCCAAGAAAAGAGAGATATAAGCTTTTTGGACAATCAAAACAAGTGCTTAGTTTATTTAGTAAAGTAGAAACACTAGAATTGCATTTTGAATCTACATATGTTTTTAAATCTTCTGTAATATTGTCAATGTCTTCATTTAAAGATTTGATTAATGGTTTTCCTCATATATCTGTCATTTAATAACAAATAAATTATATAGTTAAACTTTAACTCTTTCGAAAAAGACGTAAAACAATTAAACAAAGATGTTCACAAATAACTCAATCAAAATTCTGAATCCGATCATCATTGTAATAAACATTTATGTTTATGAAATAATTAATTAAATATAGCCTCCAAATGAATCAAAATAGCAAAAATCGTTATTTTATTTAAAATAACAATTCCAATGAGTACCAGGATTTGCTGAAATGTAAAAATTTACTACAGCACATTCATTTTTGTGCATGCTTTTTGGTAATTCGTCAATCATATAAACACTTATGAAATACTTAATATTTAATAGTTTTATGTATTTTTCAATTTCGACATTACATAGTGGGTATATATCCAAATATTTGTGGTTGTCCTCTTTTAATCTGCTTCAAGCATTGTTTTCCATTGCTAAGTTATGTCTTTTTTGTTCTTCTAATTTTTTATATATGTTTTCAAGTTTGTTCAACAGAATTATAAATTGCACTGGATGCACCATCTGAACCACCAGCTAAACTGCCGAGTGCACCTAAAGCAGCAAATACGAGGGAAATAATTCCTCCACTGCCAGATTTTTCTTTGGTCATCTTTTTAACTGTTGCAAAAGCTAAAGTTAGTTGGAAATTTTGCCTTCTTTCAATTTTTTATTTTCTCTCGATTTGATGATTTGTTAAAAATTGATCTATACCTAAATCTTTTAATTCCTGAAAAGGAATATCGAAAGTTATATTTGTTATCTGCATTTATAAGTTACATATATATACATTTTAATTCCTCCCCAACCCATTTTCCTTTTTGTAAACATAGTTGAGGCAACAGCAGCAGAAGCTATTTTTTCTCCAATTGGAGTATTTTTAACTAATGTCATTTATTTTGCTTCTTTTTGTAAAATGTTATCAGTATTATGTCTAGATTCTAAACCTTTATGATCTGTGTAAGCATTATCATGATATTTACATGCTTCATCTAATTTATTTATTCCTCTATCTCCTCTTTCCAATCTTTAATCTAATTTTGTACATGGACAGCAATAATTATAGACAGGCAAATACATTTCGGGCAAATTAAAATTATTTAATGCCGAATTTATAATGTGTTTGGCATGGTATTCAGAATATTCCAAAATGAGTGTGGAATTACATTTAATACTCTTATTAGAAAAGGAATTCTTTCTGATTATTTACAACAAAATCAGAAAACTTACTGTTCAGCCTATTCATTATGCTCCCTTTTTCATTGTAATAACTATTATTTCCATAGTTTCTTCACTGTTGATAACTATCAATCGATTAATTTTCTAATATCGTCCATCCAAATATGTTCTTTTGCAAAACTATTGTACTTTTTATACCATCACAAGTTCTTGGAGAGATATTTTTTCTGGCGTATTTGGAAATGATTTTGAATAAAGTTTTTAGATTGTTCATAAACCGGATAAATTATATTATTATACCTCCAGCCAACACTTGAACTTTGATTATTCCTATTCTCATTAGGAATACTTATTTGAAATAGAGCATTGGTTAATAAAACCATTTCTTTGTAATTTTTAAGGTCATTAGCAGTGTAAATAGCTTCAATACTTATTGTGATTTTTCTGTTAACAAATTACAATGTCCTGGTCTTAAAAAATATTCTTTATCCTTAACAGATAATGTATCAATATTTATCGTTACATGTGGATCACCAATGTAAACATTTTCTCCAACTCCCTGTAAACCATATTTCTCATTAATAATGTTAATTCTTTTTGCTATTTCTATTCCAAGATTTATAGTAGGCACACCTGCTATAGGTGGTAAATTTTTCGATGTTACAATTCCCATTTGTTCTCTTTCAAATTAGGAGTATCTTGTTCTGGGTATAATTCTCTTTCAAACGATGTTTCTCTTGGTGTAGTTGTTTTACTGCAACAGGAACTAGTGTTGTAAAGAAATTTTATTTTCTTCACTATTTTCTACTTTTTTTAGCCGATATTTCGTAATTCGTCTATTAATGGTTGTTCATTCTTCTTATTTCTTCATATTATTTTCATGATGCTTTTTATATTCTTTGTATATTTCAATGAGTAATTCAACTTGAGAATCTCCCTTCGAGTCTGCCATTTATATATAAATGTTTAACTAATAAATGAGTTATAATCATATTGAGTGCTTCGAGAACCAAACTTTTTCTCGAACAGGGGAAACTGCAGGGAATTTAAATGTTTACAATAAGAGAATTGAATTTGATATTCCTATAGGAGGTGGCTTTTCTTTTCCAAGTGATGCTTATGTTTATGAGCAATTTAGTTTACTATAGAGAGATAAGGTTGGAGATGCGGCAAATTACAACGAATCAGATAATAATTATGTTTCTTCAAACTGTTTTCCTATCTGATTTCCTAGAGTATAAATCTCAAAAAAATGGAAATATTATTGAAGCTGTTGATAATCCGGGTAAAACAACAACAATGTTGAACCCTTTGTTAAGATCGCCAAGAGAACGAAATTATTTAGAATTTACTGGTTTTGATAATCTATATCGAGATAAATCTGCTTCTAGTGAAAAAATTTACAAAAGATGTAAAAATTGTTTCTCGCTTTTAAACAAATGAAATAATCTATCCTCTGAGATATATGTTTGGTTTTATTCTTGATTACTATGGTGGCTATAAAATTACTTTTTTTTCGTAATTCATCTGATAATGGTTTATTTCTTTATGAAACTTTTGATAAATATGATAAAGATACGAAATATCGTCCTAATACTGGTAAATTTGATATAAAAAAAAATAGAAATTATGTGGCCTATTGTTGAATTTGAATCGAACATGGCCTTTGCAATTTAAGAAAAAAATACATAAAGAACCTAAAATACTTATTAGTTTAGATTATTGGCAATTTTTAGTAAAAGAAGTTCCTATAGGAACAAATGATTTTAACTTTGATATAAAATATAAGTTTAATAATTTACAATTTGACATGCCTAATTTTGTTACTGTAGGCTTTCACTTTAATAGAAAAAAACGTGCTGAACAGCACAATTATGCTACTATGCTTGATCATTATAATGTGAGAAACACCTACATTAAAACCAATAGAAATGAAATTTGTCCAAAAGAAAACTGGAGTATAGATGTTGAAAATTGTATTTATCTTAAACAATATCCTGCTTATAGTGATTCTAGCAATACAAAAACCAAACTAGATGCCGACTTTGGAAATAATTAAATTTTATTATGAACCAAATTTAAACTTTGATGATGATACTAATTACTGTTCCTTTTGGGGGCGAAGGCCTTTATATGATATTGATTGTTCATACAGAAAAACATCCATAATTAAAGAAGAAACAAATATGCAATTTTGCTCTGATTTTAATAAAGCTCCTGAAGAAGCAGGTACCATTTGTAATATTGTTTTAATTAGTAATTGAAAACTTTATAATGATTGTTGGAAAGAAATAATTACTGAAGATTGATAAATATTAAATATAATATTAAAGCGAGAAATCAACAAATTGTTCCGATAGTTTAAAACAATTTTTTGAGCTTATAGTTGAGTAGTTATGTTTAAATATTTTACGATATTATGATAAAATAAAAGATAATTTTTATAATTCTAAGTAAATCTCTTCTCCTTATAAATAAAACTAAAAATGCCTGTGTTGTTTGCAGTTTGACAAACATTTGAAAAGGCAGTAGTGGGTCAAAAATTCCTTCCTATAGATCAGATAATACATCTGAAGATCTTAAAATATGGTTAGCAAATTTCATTCAAATTTACGAAGCTTACAATTATCTATCTTAGATAATATTGACGATAAATATGAACTTCGAGAAACTTTAGAAAATCTAGATTAAATAGAAGCATTTTTTTTTTAATTAGTAGAGCTTCGAATATAAAATAAAAATAATAATAAGATAATATTTAATTTTAACATTGCCTAATTTGCTGGATTTAGGTTGCTTATTTGCAAAATTGATGTTTCCAGAAAATGTGAAAAATTGCACGAAAAGCTATAAATTTACATGATTTTTGCATAATTTTGCTTTGTTTTCCTTGCACCAAATCTTGCATGCTCATTTTGGGGTCAATTGAAAAAAAAAATTTGTACGATTTTGGCTTAATCTACTTGCTTGAGGACCTGGAATTGCTACTTCCTGTAGTTGGGAATATTGTTTGATTTTGGCTTAAATTTGCTTACTTTTAGATGAAACTCCTTGATTTTAGATGAAAAACAATAAGTGAGCCAGGAAATCCATTATAGATCTACTCAGATGAGTGAAGGGGTGTAAGCGACTAACTCAAAGGGAGCAAAAGACGATGGAAAGAGAAGAGAAGGGGTGATCTGCTAAACAGAAAAGAGCAAGACTCAAGGGCAATGAGGAGAGAAGAGATGTGAGCCACTACCCCTAAAGAAGCAAGACTTTTGGAAAGAGGAGAGAAGGGGTGTGAGCTGCTACTCAAAAGAGAGTAAGAATCAAGGGCGAAGATGATAGAAGGTGTGTAAGGTATACTCCAAAGGGAAAAATACTCGGGGGAAAGAGGAGAGAAGGAGTGTGAGCTGAAGCCCTGAAAAGAGCAAGAGACAAGGGAATGAGGAGAGAAGGGTTGTGAACTGCTACTCCGAAGGGAGCAAGATTCGGGTGGAAGAGGTGAGAAGGTGTGTGAGCTGCAGCCCTGAAACGAGTAAGAGACAAAGGAAAGAGAAGAGAATGGCTGTGAGCTGCTACTCCGAAAGGAGCAACACTCGAGGGAATATGTGAGAGGGGTTGTGAGCTGCAGCCCCAAAGGGAACAAGACTCGTGGGGAAGAGGAGAGAAGGTGTGTGAGCTGCTGCCCAAAAAGGGAGCAAGACTGGAAGGGTAGAGGAGAGAAAGTGTGTGAGCTGCTTTTTGTAAGGGAGCATTTCTCGAGGGGGATAGAAGGGAAGATGTGCGAGCTGCTAGACCGAAGGGAGCAATACTCGAGAGTGAAGAAATGAAAACAAGTGTGAGCTATTGCCCCAAAAGAAACAAGACTCGTGTGTAGAGGAGAGAAGAGGTGTGAACTGATGCCCGAAAGATCAAGACTCGAGGGAAAGAGGAGAGAAGGGGTCTGATCTGTTACCCAGAAGTTAGCAAGACTCGAGAGCAAAGAGGTGAGAATGGGTGTGTGCCAAACCCTGAACGGAGCAAGATTCGAGGAAAAGAGGAGAGAAGGGGTGTGTGCTGCAGACCTGAAGAGAAGCAAGAGTCTTCGGAAAGAGGATATAAGTAGTGTGAGCTACTACTCAGAAGGAAAAAAGACTCTATGACGATGAGGAGAGGAGTGTGAGCCACTAGCCCAAAGAGGCAATATTCGTGGGTAGAGGAGAGAATGGGTGTGAGTTAATGCCCTGAAGGGAGCAAGAATGGAGGGGAAGAGGAGATTAATGGCATGAGGTTTTTACTCCAAAAGAGCATGACTCAAGGGCGAAGAGGAGATAAGTGATGTGGGCCATTATCCCCAAGGTATCAAGACTCGAAGGGAAGTGGAGAGAAATGATGTGGGCTTCTGTCCCGAAGGGAGGAAGACTCGTGGGAAGAGTAGAAATAGGTGCGAGCTGCTACTCCAAAGGAAGCAAGACTCTAGGGCGAAGGGAATAGAAGGGCTGGGCTACTTCCGGAAGGGAGCAAGACTCGAGAGGAAGAGTGAGGAGGAACGTGAGCTGCTGTCCCCAAAGGGAGTAAGACACATGGAAAGAAATGAGAATGGGTGTGAGCTACTACTCCTAAGGAAGCAAGACTCAGTATGATGAGGAGGGAAGGGGTGTGGAGCCACTACCCCGAAGGGATCGTGACTCGAGGAGATGAAAATAGAAGAATATTTAGCTTCTGCTTCAAAGGAAGCAAGACTCACGGGGAAGAGGAGAGAAGAGGCGTAGGCTGCTATTCCAAAGTGAGCAAGATTTGAAGGGAAGAGGAGAGAGAGGGTGTGAGTTACTACTCCAAAGGGAGCAAGACTCGAGGAGAAGATGAGAGAAGAGGCATGAGCTGTTATTAAGAAGGGAGGAAGACTCGAATGGAAGAAGAGAGAAGGGGTGTGGTCTGCTACCCCGAAGTGAGAAAGACTCGAGGAGAAGTGGAGAGAAGAGGCATGAGCTGTTACCCTGAATAGAGCAACTCTGGAAGGGAAGAAGAGAGAAGGGTCGTGAACTGCTGCCATGAAGGGAACAAGAATGAATGGGAAGAAAATACAAGGTGGGTGAACCACTACCCCGAAGGGAGCAAGACTCGATGTGAAGAGGAGTCAAGGTGCGTGAGCTGTTGCTGGGAAGGAGAAAGACTCGAGGGGAAGATAATGGAAGTGGTGTGAGGTGCTGCCATGAAGGGATCAAGACTCGATGGGAGGAGGATAGAAGGGATGTGAGTTGCTACTCCGAAGGGAGCAAGACTCCATGGGATGAGGAGAGAATAAGTGTGAACCACTGCCCCGAATGGAGCAAGACTAGAGTAGATGATGAGTGAAGGGGCGTGAGCTGCTATACTAAAGGGAGGAAGACTCGAGGGGAAGAGTAGAAAAGGCGTGTGATCTGCTACCACGAAGGGATCAAAAGTTGTGTGGTAGAGGAGAGCAGGGATGTGAGTTACTATCCCGAAGGGATCAAGACTCAAAGGGAAAAGGAGCGAAGGGGTGTGAGCCACTACTCCGAAGGGAGCAAGACTCGGGGGGAAGAGGAGAGAAGGGGCGTGATCTGATACCCCGAAGTGAGCAAGACTCAAGGGTTGAGGTGTAAATGGGTGTGGGCCACTGCCACAAAGATTCAGTGTTAAGAGGAGGGAAGGGGTGTGAGCCACTAACCCGAAGGGAGCAAAGACTTGAGGGGAAGAGGAGAGAAGGGGCGTATCCTGCTACCCCGACGTGAGCAAGGCTGGAAGGTTTATGTGAAAAGGCGTGTGATCCACTACCACGAAGGAAACAAGACTCGAGTGGAAGCTGAGAGAATTGGTGTGAGCTGCTACTCCGAAGCGAACAAGATTCAGTGTTAAGACACGGAAAGGGGCGTTAGCCGGTACCCCGAAGGGAGCAAGACTCGGGGGGAAGAGGAGAGAAGTGGTGTGTGCCGCTAACCCGACGGAAGGAATTTTCTTGTGGAATAGAAGAGAAGAGGTATGAGCCACTACCCCGAAGGGAGCAATACTCGAGGGGTAGAGGAGATAAGGGTTGTGAGCTACTGCCCCGAAGGAATCAAGACACATTACAAAAACAAGGGAAGAGAAAAGATGATCAGATATCACGACATACTTGCAGAGGTAGGGATCGGTCACAAATCATACATTATATACCGAGTACAAAATAGTAAGTCAGAATTACAGGAAACATTAACTGATTTCATTGGTTACAATTCATAATAGGAATATTAAAGAGAGGACGTGTGGGGTATACATATACAGTAATTACCTTGCTTCTTATTTATACCTAACTGAAAGGGAGACATTAACAAGAAACATGATATTATATTTTTATGAACTTTTGCCATATATCGCCTCTCAAGACCTCGCTGTTAAGAGCCGCCCAATACTCTTCACTCATTTCTGCCATCTATCAACAGACAGAGAGTTTATGTGTTTTTCTCGATCCGGTTGTTCAATGTGACTTCATGTATGCACACTAATTACTCTTTAGGTAGACGAGGCCACTAGGTGACTCGTATCGGCACAACAGTTTATATTTACAGTCGTCATTTACTCCTTTCTGCGCCCATAGACTTGCATAGTTATACATATTTGAAGCATATGTGTAATTCTGGAAAAACTGCATATTATGTATACACACGATGTGTGTTCTATGGTGAATGCGAAACTGTATACTGATTCCACTGGAATCTGGCAAGTTGTTGTATTTGTTCTGAAGCTGGAGTTCGTGATAAGCTAGGCAGGTGTTTCTTTTTTTCTTTTTTTTCTCAATTTCTGCGTAGTCAGACGCTAGGGTAAACAATAAGGAATGACGCAGCAGTCAGTAAGCCTTTGAGTATGACCTCATTTAAAGAAACGCTATGCCGTTTCTATATTATGTAATAATACCTCAAGGTCGACACACTTATACTAAATAATAATTCTTGTTTGAAGTAAGTCTATATCCACCACTGGGTCTATATTCTCACCTACCATTCGTCTTATTGGTCAACTGCATGTCACACTTTTATTATTGGCCGGCTTCCAGCTAATAGCACGCTGAGTAGGTTGTGTTCCCACTTTTGTTATTTTATGATTAACAATCTGCACAGTTTATAGAAATTATTTATACAACTAAATATAAATGGGTTTGATTAAAAAAATTATGTTAATGTCATGTTGTATCTAAGTAAAATAAAGATGAAGAAATATCCGAACACTGTAGCTTCATTCGGGTCATTTTTTTTTGTGCTAGAAAAATATTCCAACAACGACTGCCCGAGCCACACTCGGGCGTAGTCTTCGAATTGTTACAGGAGCATTCTCTCCTCCCCCCCCCCCAAAAAAAAATTCCAAAATCACACTTTTATGGCTTCTAATTACCCTTTTCTGACGCCACTTTTCAGCGTAAAAGATATTTCCCTTCTTCCGCGATTCCAAGAACAAACCATATTTGCTTCAAGGATCGACCTGAACTGCCGCTATTTTAAGACAGACATCTCTCCAATTGTCCTTACAGAGTGGTGTCAACCCCATTCTCCAAGCGACTTCAGAGAGCTGTCCTAACACCGTTGTAACTCTACCTCACACGGAGAAAAACCAAGGGCTGGACAGGAAGTCAGACTCCCAATCCATAAACAACGTAGATACGGAATTCGCTTCCACCTGTGCCCATATGAAAAGTGGCACATCCATCTTCTTTGTATTTAAATCGCCTGTGCCCTCGTGAAGGATGGCAACTTCCTCCTCTGTCCTTACCGAGGAATGTGATGCCAGTTGCTTTTCAATCTCCCATCCCTTCGTTGCTCTTGATCCCCCGTTCCCTATTTTATTTCTCAGCCTTCGTCGGTAATCAGCTTTCCGGGTAGGCCCGCGTCCTCGCTAATGCCGAGGTAACTAGCTGGCTTCAAGGAGCGTCCGTGATGAAGAAGGTAGCGAGGGGGGGGGTGGGGGTGGCGAGAGGATTATACTTATACAGGAACTCGTGCGGAATAACTGATGCGTACCGAAACGTATCTTAACGAACTCGTTAAAAAGTATTAATTATCAGGAGAAAGGCCAGGCCGTCGCAATAATCTCGTCGAGCGTCGAAAAGTTGAGGGTCGGAGGGTCCGGCGCCTTGTTACGGGAGGAGTTGCGAAACTCCCAGGATGCGACGAGAGAAGGGACACAGCCAGATATTCCAGCGCGTGAGGCGAGCTCTGAGAACTCAGAGCAGCGTCACGCCATTCGTCACAAAAAAAAAAAAAAAAAAAAAAAAGAATCCGATTATCGGAGACGTTTCTCGTCCGTGCCTTCGAGTTGAGGACAGTTGCCTGAAAAAATTACCGTAAAATAAAAGTGCCTCGTCTAGAACGTCCCAACTGTACACATTAATAGAGAAACTGGTCAATCGTGAAGATTCTTTAGGCTATATATCACAGATAGTACTATATCTAGTTTATTATTTTATTGTCAGATGATCAAGTTTTTGACTTTGTTAAGTTCGTTGTAACCCAGTGACAAACGTTTTGCTTTAGAGTATCAGAATCTTCATTGACCCACTGACATGGGATAGTAGCTTCTAACGTGAATGACAACCCGTAGTGAAAGAAAAACCATCATCGTCTGTATACATCGGCTCTAAGACATTTAAGTAATTTTTCTCCTAGAGTAGAGGCGCTTAACGATTAAAACCATCCAGTTGCAATAGTGGATCTGGGCTAGCGTTTTTTCTTAAATACAAATCAACAGAAAAACTTTTCGTAAAAATTGGGTTTCCCTAACGAAATTATTCTCTTCCTGAATACCTCACAATAAACGTTATTTACTGGCTATTGGTTTCATTAGCTTAGTGGCGGAGTGGCTAGACCGCTCGCCTCCCAACACGGTGATCAGGGTTCGGTCCTCGGTGGGTTAACTCCCGGATTTCCGCATATGAGAATCTTGCCAAAGGGTTTTTTTCGGGGTACTCCCATTTCCCCCGCCCTTGCATTCCAGCGCCGCTCCATCCTAGGATCTCACTTCAGGTCATTTCCGTGGTTGACGGCCACGTACGGGTCCCAGTTCGATTCACTCCCAACACGAGATATAGTTAAGACACGACCTAGGTATTTTCAGAAGAAGTTCAGATAAAGAATAGATAGGCTGGGTACACAGATACGAAATTACGTGATGGTTCCTTTGACGTAGGTTTATCCTTTCTCTGATTGGCTAAGCGAGCCTTTGGAAACTAGCATTGTATCTGGTTAGAAACTCCGTGCTGCTTAATGTTTCCTATTGGCTGGGCTGCCGGCTGACGAGTAAAAGTTATAAGGTTTTCATTGGGGAATGGTGTTCCAACATTTTGTTGGCCAGTGACGCCATTTTGTTAGAGTGCGCTGCTGGAGTTCAAAGAATAACTGGTTCTTTAGTATCTGTCATTTTAAGTGCACAGTGCTAGGGTATAGGCGCGAAACAATATTGGAAAACATCCAATCCCAACAGTGGATATGAGCTAAAGTGTTTTGAGTAACAAAGTGAAAACTTTTTGCCGAAATCGGGTATGCGTAGCGATAATCGCCTCTGCCGAAATATATTTGACTAAAATTTAAATACTTACTGATGCTTAGATTGGCTGATTTAGTTGAGACACGGATTATCGGTAGCTATGTATACGAAGCATAGCACTCCACAAATAACAAATAAATCAGCAAAATTATTTTTTGCTAGATTCAACGCGGAAGAAATATCTTTTCAGGTATAAAACAGCAAATAATTTGGGACCTGCAACATTCACTTTGTATTTTATTGTGGTTGCAGAATAAACTTGAAAATACCATATGGTTTTTTTTTTTTTTTTACATTTATCAACCAAACCTTATGTGGCAAGGCCCAAAGTTATTTATTCCAATAGTAAAGGTTCTTATAATAGAGCAAGCAATCTCCGTTTATGTTGTCACGCAGGTAAACAACATTTCCAGTAGTCAGTGAGGCACCGAATTACCATTTGTTGAGTACAGGGCAATTTGCTAACAAATGACGTGTGATCTGGAGGTGTCTACCAATAACGAAAGTATAACTAGGTTAAATGCAGCACAATACGCTGAAACTCAACAAGTGAACAACCTTTTCTATGGCAGATCATTTAAACGTACAACATGTTCCGTAATAAGTAAACAATTTTAATAAAAATTCTGCTATATTTTTGCGGTATACTTGTAGCGTATTGTTCCACATGGCGTACAATAAGTTATTGCTGTGGGTGCACATACTTGTATCGCCGAGTCAAACAATTATATGAAGTCGTTAGAAACACATATACCTTTCCATTTCACCAACTATTACTATACTATGCAATATTTACTGCTCTATTAATAAGACGTCAGAGCAGTGAACAACTTTTCGTAACTCCCTGCTGGCAATGTGTATATTTTAATACACTAGTCACCGTAACCGATATTTCGCTGTACCAGAAACACTCAAAAGCACTTTTTACATAAATTATATACGAACGCTCGAACCATATTTTAGAACAAATACTTCCACATAATGCAGCCAACCCAATTAAGGCCGGTTCTGCAACCATTTTAATATGTTGTTACAGATTGTTCAAAGCAACAAAATATGTTCTCACTTCTAAACAAGCAACTGATTTGAATATACCTTAACTACTTACCTTTCAAGTCTATTAATAGCCTTCTAATATATTCCTAAACATTCACCGAAATCTATTGAAATCGAAATCAGCAGTTAAACTGCGTGTGGTGGAGTAATGTTTCTAGGTTGGATGCTACAAAGCCAAAGCCGCATGAGTAGTTGTTTCAACACTCCCCAACAAATCCCCGCACCCACGTTCATACAAATGCCACAACATCTGGGGCAGACAGTAGCTTCTTGAACGCTGACGTGGACCTGGTCGAGCGAGCGTATACATGTCTGCTTCGTAACTAGGCCAAACAATCGTATAGGGCATTTGAAAAGCACGGCAATATGGTCCAACATGCTTTAAAATTCCTGTATGAATAGTTGTATGCCGTTTTCAATCCACTGAATTTATAGCTGCCAAATTGATGATTTTGGTGCAACTTGTGTCCTCGAACAAGATTTGGCCATTATGCTTTATGTCTTCTTGAAGACACAGTTGCCTACAATTTCCAATATGGTGAACCTATACATGCCATATTCATATCTAGTACTCTTAATATCAAACAAGGTGATATATATGGCCTACTATACAACAAACCTTCATTAAGCCTTTGGATAAATCTGTTACTGATGCCAGAATAGTTGGCAACCCTATGACCTGCTTTGTTGACCGGCATTCCATAAAACTTATACCTATTTAGCCTTGCGGTCACAACACATACCTTCGATAATATGAAACTTTTTGTCAACTGTCGCAAAATTGCTGAGCGCACCAAATATATGCTATAATATTGAAACAACCAAAAAAGTATTTGGTCCAACACATTTTAAACTAAATTATTTGGTTCAAGGAAATACATGCGGATATTTTGGGCAAGTGTGATATGGTCGTGTTATATGCTATTCGCGGCAAAGTGAGCATTTTTGTAAGCCTACTCATTTGGAAGAATAGTCAATAAATATATTTTATTTTAGCCTAGACGTCGATTTCCGGTTGCGGTGGATTATGCTCATTGTGTTTATTACTCACGTGTTAATAATTGTTTAGAAAGGTTTTTAAAGTATAAAAAATGGCTGAAAGGGAAACGTAACTAGGGCCTCAAAAGTGCCCACTATGCCGTGAACAGACTATAACCAATTACTATTCAACATAAACAAATGCTCTCCAAGTAAACATATTTGGTACCAGAAACTATTCCTCAGTGTCACTATCCTTTACAAATAGTTTCTGACGACTTCTGATATTTAAAAATATTGGAATATGTGACGTAAATATCCTCATAGTTTCACTTGTATTTTTTCGTGTCAAAGCCGCGATGTCACAAGCTATATAAATTGCAACGGATTTTTGTTATTTACGCGTACAGAGATTAGTAACGCAATTCTTAATTACGGATTGCGTTTTTGTAAGCGAACTCTATTATTAAGCGATATTTTCCATCACTATATATAAATGATATATAATATACTGTTTGGAATGGTTGTCTGGCATTACTCTTTGAATGTTAAGCTTCTTTACTCCTTAAATACCTGAGTTCAATTAATTATTTTCTCTGCAGTTAGGCTATTGTTGTCTCTGCCGTTGAACTTTCATAATTAGCTCGAGAGTTCTTGAGTACATGCCAAACAATTTCTTGGCCAGGCGAAGGAAGAAAACTTGTAATTTTACTACTGTAAGATCACGACGTGAATTCATTATTTTATTTTATTTTAAAATTCGTTGGATACGAAACCATTAGCTGCGAACGTCGTACAATATGGTATTTAACTGTTCAAATAAGGTGCCACTTATTTTAAAATTATTACTTAGCCTTGACGCAGTTAGTAAAGAAATAAGTTTACAAACTGGCCTCAAGTAGAAACGATTATATGTAATCAAATTCATAGGGCCTAGTGTATTAACTTAAGAATGGGATGGAGCTGCGCGTCCAAGGTCAAGAAGCGTAGTAGTGATACGGGCGACATTAACACGCACGCCTAGTGCCTCGTCGCTCCTACGCGCATGGCGTGCAGTGTCGCCGTCGTGACGTTGTACAGTGCAAATTAAATCTGTAACAGTGGGACATTTTTACACGAGATGAACGCCCACAGATTAAACTACGCCCGGATGTTTTTACCTTTCTCTTGCTTCTTAAGGAAACTGCATAGGCAAGCTTTAAAAATACGATATTTGACCATTTTCACGATTTTTTTCTCCGAGAATACACTTAATATGACAAAAGTGAAAACCAAATAGGGGCATAGATAAATGTTTTTCATCTTCTCTGACAAAAAGTCGTATTTGCAGAACATTTATTTACCGAGATACGCGTATTCGCGCAAAGGAGTATTTCTCAGGAAATGTTTCAGTGTATTCTTCTATTAAAGATCTTCATCCCTAAAGCACGTAACACGGAACAAAATCCTCGACCATACTAAAATTATATTGCTGTAAACCATCCACAAGAATAACCCCGAATAATAAGCCTTAAATCAAAGGTAACATTCTGCCCGACAATCGAGAAAAAAAATCTTCATGTATTTTGAAAGAGAGTCCATCGAGTAGAAAATAATTAGGAACAGGTACTACGAGACCAAGTGCCATAACTGGCTCACAAAAATAATGAATAGAATTTTCAACGGGGTAGAAATGGTTTAGAAATCATGCAGAGCAAAGTTTTTTTTTTTTTTTCCAGTAATCTGCATTAAAAAGCTAGTCCCGGATACAGGAGGCATGTCAAAACATTGCTTCAATTCCCTAGCTGCTACTTCTCCACCTGCCGCTGTTAATTTTGACCGATATACAGAACGTGTTGCGCATGACATGCTGACAGGCCATTACTGACCGCCATAAATAATATTACGATCAAAGGGCGTACATAATGTTCGCGGATGAGACCGGCCATAGTGACTACGGCCTTGCGACATAAATTAATGCCAGTGGTAGAGGCGGCTTCCTCAGCCTACGGAATTACCTAGATGGGAAATGCAACGTTAGACGCTGCTTATAAATTGCCGCATTCGTTTGGGAGACCATAAATATTTTCAGTGACGCACTTGCGAACAGATGATCACTTTGCTCCGGGGCTGTGAGGTTATACACGGAAAATGACGAAGTTATTGCAAGCCAGCACGAACTGAGAATGTAAATCAGCCGTTTAGCATCGCACGAGCCAGAAAAACCCTCAGAACGGGAGATTAGTATAGATTGTAACAAATGACAGAACTTGAGGAGATGCTTATCGCTACTTTAGGCAACAATAACTCAACTATAGGCTGTTCATGGTAAAGTGAGTGCTTTTGTAATCTACCTTTGAAAAATGTCACTGCCCCTACTTACATATAAAGGCTGTTCATATCAGTCAGTTTTCCCGTTAAAATATATGCAGGCCGGGACAGTGATATTTTTCAAAGGTCGATTTCAAAAGTGCTTACTTTATCGTGAACAGCCTTTACTTAAATGTGCACACCGAATGGCTTCGAGCGACATGTGCTGGCAGGCATCGCGCTCTACGTGACTTCGCTTCGCATTCCGCTGGTCTGTCCTCTGTATTCCCGTCCTTTTTCCTCGCCTCTTATCTTTGGTTACTACCCTCCCTCCAGCGCGTGCGCACTGGCCAGCTTTCCCCTCCCTTGATTCTATATGTTCGTAGGAGCAAGTGTGAGATCGGTCTATTCCTTCTGAGGCTTCGACAAGAGCACTTGACCCTTGGATGGGTGTGGTGTGTGACCATGCTTCGCACGATGTCGCTCGATGTTCGTCACGAGACAGGTTCGTTTGGTAGCTGACAGTTTTCAGGTTAATTAATGTGAAGAGAGTTGTCATGGTTGATGAAGGGCTGAAGAAACATTAAATGTTATTAATTGTTAAATTTTGTTTAGGATTGCCCGTTCGAAATTCTAGTTTGCATTAGCTTCTTTTAATTACTTTTGAACCTTTTGCATTTTGTTTCTCTTCACTTAGTTTTGGGTTGTATTGCTGACATGTTGAATATAAAACAGTTTGTTAAATACTCTCGACTTAAGGTTCGGTTTGAGGTTTGTAGAGCCTTATGATTGAGGGCGCTTTTGAATGCTGTCTAATGCGTCATCGGGATGCCAAACTATGCCTCGATAATTGATTGTGGGTTACCCAAAAATTTTGGACTTGAATTATAATTGTGGGCAGTTTTTTAGGTAACCATTTTGCAAGCCAATTTAAGATAGAGGTTGAGTCAATGTTTGTTTTCTTTTCCTCGTATTTTGTAATATGATATTTTGGATTTCCTGTATGTTGGGAGCATTCTTCAAAATGGCAATTTTGTATTTTAAGGTTAATGTCCTAGTCATTTACTAAGAATTATTGTTCGGATGCCTTTGCTCGGCCTTGAGTAGGTGTGCATCCCCGATTCCCTTTTAGTATTATACTTTTAAATGGTCTTTCCTTCTCGGCCTTTGATTGGCCCAAATGGGTGCGCTGAGCTGACAAGTGTTCGTACTGGTATTTGTCCACTGTAATTTTAGTATATTGCAGTTTAAATTTTGTTCCCTGTCTTAACATGAAATTTAAAGTCATAATGATAACACGATTAGTTTGAGTGTAATATGTATTCTCTGAGTCTAGTGGGGTACTGGTGTCTGAATGCAGGCACGGAGGATATTTGTTTGAAAAATTCCTAAATTTAAATAACCCCACAAGAGTTGTTAGCAGAATATTTCAACTCCTTTGGTAATTTAGTGGGGTCTTATTTTGGTAAGCAAAACCCTTAAATTTGGATCGCTCTTTCGAGTAGCATTAAAGTTTTGCAATATTTTATACCTGCAATTAATTAGCTAGAGCTTTGGATATGGTGTAATTTACGACATGCTTGTATCAACTTGAGTATTTTTATAAATGTTCGTGGAATTTAATTGGAATACACTGTCAAGATTTAGTAGTTTTTGCTATTGTAAAGATTATTTTTGTGGTCTACCCACAGTGGTCATAAATGAATTGATGGCATTGGACCCAAAAAGGGATTTTTATATATAGTAAACATTTGTGGGCTCAAGGGTGCCCCACAGCATGTGGGGTATCCTTGTTAGGGAGATATTTGTAAAACTTCCTTGTTTTTTAAATGCACGCAAGTGTAAGAAACAGAAAAATTCTAAAATATCAACTTTTCTGATAATTTTACAGTTTCACATAACCGATGCAAGGATAAAGTGGCGAGGACCATGGCAATGTTAGATTTACATATAGTGGAATAATACACAATGTGTGTACAAATAGATCTTAAGCAGGGCTTTCAAAAGTGCTCACTTTATCGTGAACAACCTACAGTAATACGACGTAACCATTGGTCCCAAGGTAATACAACTGTGCGTTATTTTGGCTGTACGGAAGACCAAGATGCCGTGATGGTTGTAGGAGTACAGGACATATATTCGCATCCTGAAGATCTGTAACACCTTCGTGAACTTCCGTAAGGTCGACCACCTTCAAATGTCATAAATCGAATGATAAGCGATTGTAATTAAATTTAAAGAGATACGTATTATTTTTTTGTATGACCCCATAAAAAATTAATTTCGTTGCATCTGTGAGAGATTTGCGATGTGGTTTCAACCTAAGCGAATGCCAATTAAAGAGATTCCGTAGTATTTACTTAAGGATACAAAAATAATTTTTAAAAATTAATTTATTTACAGACACAAGAAACGTTGAATTGATGTAGATCTAAATCATACAGGAGGAACATTTAACAGATTTGTTAATCAGTTTTGTAGACCAAAATATTTGGTATAGTTTAATATGTATAATTTAATACAATTTGACTTGTGAATATTTATTTACAAAATAACTTTGGCTAGCACATCTTAAATCAACTAAGACAATTTTTATATGTGAGTTTAATAAAGAGTGGTGCATAAATATTTCACTTGTTGGGAACATCTGAAGTGAGTTTAGCAAAATGATACAACTATACAATTATATGCCTTTATAACCGTAAATATTTTGCGTTTTTAAGATGCTTACTCAATATTGGCCGACATGTTGAATGCCTCATCGCCTCCACATGCAAAACACTAAATTACAAGCAATATGTGTGAGCTGTGGTATTGACTGTGTCTCTTTAATAAGTTCAAGTGTTGCAGTCATGAAATATTTTGGTGTGCACTGTAATTGTGTCGAGCACATGCAACGAACAACGCGGTGCGTGTTCGGGTGTTATCGCCACTAACCAATCACAAACTAGAACAGCAGAAACTTGGGCAAATCATATAACTCACAAGGACGACGTTCGAGCACCGATTCCATATTCTGTGCAGTACAGTACCGGTCATAAACCTTCTTCGTTTGCAACATGTCCTCTACCGTGGATACCGTGTCTTATAGGGTTAATTTGTTCTGTAAACACAAATGTCATAAATATGGACTGCAGGCAGGTTGACGCGCTAGCCTTAAAAATTTGTAGGAAAAGTTGGAAATATTAAGCCAGCAGGAACTGGAACCTTTAAAACCAACCACCGTTTTGTGAATATCTACACAAGTTTTGTTTGTGTATGTGAATGAATGCCGTAGAATGGCAAACTGTGAACTGTGACTGTATAACGTAGAACGATTTTTAGCCCGTTGACACAGAATCTCTAGTGCACTCTTTTATTTATAGCATGCAGCAGAATGCTTCCATTCGTAACCGTTGCTTTGCGCCGCCAGAAAAGACGAGAGTAAGTAGAAAAGTAAGTTCCCCTAAGTTTCTGCGGGTGGACGGGTAAAGATGGATCGAAAATGAAAAATCGATTTAAACTCGGCACCATTCCTTTATTTCCCGGCATAACCACCAAATTTATTACAGCATTTGCCATAGCTTGATATGAGGTTTTCAATTCCCTGTCGACAGAAAGTGTCTGTCCTGCTCATTGGCCCTGGCACACGGGCGACTCGACCGCGCGTCAGAGTAGTACGACTCGGCCGAATGTCACGCGACTAGAGACGCTAGAGGGGTCTGTATTAATGGACAACGCGGAAGAAACACGTCTTACTGCCATATTATTACGGCGTCGTCGTAGGCAACGAGTGTGGATGCATCCAATAACTGCAGAACGCTTGGCAAGTGGACATTTTCACATAATAATGAGTGAGCTAAAAGAAGACGATTCCAAATATTATAACTATTTCAGAATGAATCACAAATATTTTAAGGATCTGCTAAATTTACTTAAAATATACATTGAGAAGGTAGATCCAAAAATATGAGAAGAAGTATCCCTGCTGAGGAGAGACTGGCAATTACACTAAAGTAAGTACGGCCTTACATTTGTGTGCGCAGGTGTTTTCTTATGAGCGCCTGGGACATATTACGTGGCTTCGTACATGTCGGACGAAAATTCAGTGACCTGGTAGATTTATACATATCGATTCTATATTATGAGTACATAACACCTTGGCCTGCTGGGGTTATAATCGTTCCTTACAGCCCAAGAGATGCGAAGTTGCAAGGTACTACATTGTCACGTTGTACGTATACAATGCATGCGAACGAGCTAAGAATGGTTTTGTTTACAACACCTTATTACTTGTCCATTAAATAAAATTCAATTCCTCAGTACAATATTCATAGATTTATTAATAACTCCAAATAATTAATATGAATATTTCAAGATAAACCAGAATTATTATTTTGGGCGGTAAGTATAAGTCGGTAGGAAGAAACTTAAAGTAAACTACATCTTCGTGTAAATTATGTAACAAGGCGGAATAGATCTTTATGTCTAAATTACATTTAACAGGACAACACATTCAAAAGTCAACTTAACATTGTAATAAAAAACGATAAACCACATTACTCCTTCACCATGAAAGTGACCAAGAGTCAAGTACCAACACAATTGAGTGCCGGTTTGTAAATATAAGAAAATACATATGGTGTTTCACTTTTAAAAAAAATTGTACTCTGTATATATATAATATGCATGATGGGTTTCTGAATGCCAGAAAAAATCTTCACAGATGCTTGATATACATGATTGGAAGGGGGGAGGGGGTGTGTCACTGCTGAGGAATCTGCTGCTGATGACTCAGGAGATAAGATCTGACATTTCAAAGACTGTTGTTGGGGTTGAATCAATTGCGAAGATCCAGAAGACGTATGGTGAATATAGTTGTAAGATTGATTTGTGACTGGTGTGAATTGTTGCTGGTATTCGCCATAAGTGGCTGCAGTACTATTAGAGTTTGGGTGAGAATGATAGGGCGGAGCTGAGATAGCTGATTAAGAATGATCAGGATTGAATGGAATTTCTGATGGAGGACATTGGCGCGCAGGACCTGAAACTTGCTGGTGCTTTTTAAGGATGCCTATAAATTCGCCTTGAACCTCCAGTTTCACATTATCAGGCAGACATTTGAAATACGGGGTCGAAGATCCATTTGGCACTGATGCATCTGTTGAGCGAATGTCTGACGTTTGCTGTTTCATTTGTTTCGTTTCGCATACTTGTAACAGGAACGTTAGCTGTTTATAGTATACATATTATTATCTTCCATCAGCTGCAGAACCAGACTTACTGATCTTCTGTTTTGCAAGTTCTCTCCTAAAACAATCACGCAGGTCATTCCACCTCCAATGCCGGTCCACAGCTGCAAAGGAAAAGAAAGCGTTATTTGAAGGTGCACAATTCTAATAAGATAGTTAATTTGCAGGTGTCTTGCTAATGGCTGTTAGTTCACATATGTGCATTTACATTCCGATGTGTAATTCCCACTGCTCGCAAGATTGTCATTCAAGTATTGGACCAAATATGGGAGCCTCTACATGATGTCTGTATGCCACTACTAACGGTAGATGAATGGCTCAAGATTGCTGATGGTTTTGAAAAACTAGCCGATTTCCCGAACTGTTTAGGTGCAGTAGACGGGCAGCATATACGGCTTATTCGGCCTTCTAATAGTGAGCCTATGTATTTTAGCTATAAGAAACATTTTTCAATGGCGTTATTGGCGGTGTGCGATTCTAATTATAGGTTCTTATTTGTTGACATTGGTTCTTATGGCAAGGCATCGGACTCAACAATATTTAAAAACAGTGTGCTCTTCCAGAAGATGAAGGAGAGTACATTAAACACCCCAAATTATAGGCCTATAACGAACAATGGAGAGCGGATTCGCTTTACCTTCGTCGGTGACGAAGCATTTACCCTGTCGAACCACATGCAAAGGCTATATTGGGGCAAAAACCTGTCACAGAAGAATAAAATATACAACTGCCGGTTGTCAAGAGCGTGATGCTACATCGAATGCTCTTTGGGCATATTTACAACTAAATGGCGTATCTTTCACATACCATTGGATGTAAAAATTGAGAATACCGATTGTTAAAGAATGTTGCATATGACATATATTTGTAAGAGAAAGGGATGGTGTGGACTTTGACAGCACACTGAATGTAATGGGACTTAATGAAGGGGAACAACTCTCACAACAAGGTAATATGCGATTGGCTTTAACAATTCGAGAGAAATTTTCTTATTATTTTTCTAGTGATAAAGGATCGGTTCCGTGGCAATAAGGACAGTAATGAACAGCTATAAACAAATATCTCAATATATCCTAACAGTGACAAAGTTTACATACAAAACGTCTGTGTTATTGTTCATGCGATATTAGACTAGGTGAACTGAGTGCAGTACTACCAGCAATGACTACGATTAATCAAAAGTGAAGTGAAACCCCCGAGGTGCTAATTGAGGTGCTATGTGAGGTGCTAATTGAGGTGCTATATGAGGTGCTATGTGAGGTGCTAAGTGGTCCAGCTTTTCCAGAAATTATGTTCTAGGTTCTTACGGGACTACGATTAATCAAAAGTGAAGTGAAACCCCCCAAGATGCTAATTGAGGTGCTATGTGCAGTGCTATGTATGGTGCCATATGCGGTGCTATGTGAGGTGCTAATTGGTCTAGATTTTCCAGCAGTTTATGTGCTAGGTTAATTTTGTGGGAGTACAATTAATCAAAATTGAAGTCAAACCCCCTTAAGGTGCTAATTGAGGTGCTAAGTGAGGTGCTTAGTGGTCCAGATTTTCCAGCAGTTGATGTGCTAGGTTAATATTATGGGACTACGATTAATCAAAAGTGGCCTGAAATCACTCGAGGTGCTAATTGAGGCTAATTGTGAAGCGATTGCGGATCAGATTATGGAGTAAGGTGAGTTATTATGCGCAGCGATTTCAGTCTTAGGTTAATCTTATGGGACTACGTCTTAAAGGTCAAGGTCAAGGTCAAAGATTGTGACCTAGCCCTACTAATAACTTATGAACGGAATTGCACTCAGCCAAGAATCGGAGTTCGATGCTGTAAATGCCTTCCTTGTGGGCATGTTAATTACATCCTTCTTGTATACATGATTAAAGCTAGTTACGCCGAGCACTGAGAACGTTTCTGACTCGATGCAGGAAGCAGGTTAGCGCACACCAAAATATAATATGATAAGAACGCCTGTGCTCACAAATGAATGCGTGGATGAGTGCGGTTGATGGAATGCCGATTAACAGAATCATACTCTAGCATTTTGAGGTTAACAAAAACAATCTAGATGTATGCCACCGATATACACCACCTCAAAACACCAAGTTGTATTGGTTTCGAAGTCTTGTGACGATTTCGGAATAGCCACAGTTTTTTTAGTATATATTTTGAATATAATTACCACGCTGGTATCTTTAAGTATGTATAATTGTATTATGACCGGTCATATATTTAATCATTTGCTTATATATACATTGTGATTATTTCATATAACACTTAATCATTGTCACAACTATTCCCTGTGTTATAATTATCAATGAGTGTAATTTCTAGGTAACGATTGTGCTATAGGCTGTGAGTCGATTATGGCATTTGTAGTTCCTTTTTCCCGCCGCCTTAGTGTAAAGAGCAGCTGCCGGGTGTCGCCCTGGCGTATTCCACGTGACGTCGAAGGGGTAGGACTTCGTCGGTGGTGCGAGCGTGCGGTGTGCAGTAGTATGAAGTATGTGGGTTGAGAGTGACTTTGGCGGGCAGTAGTTGTAAGCGGTATGCCTGTAGTGTGTGACCTCGGCGGGCGGTCGAAGAGTCAGCTGTGTGCGATAGCAGTGCAATATTGCGGGACTGAATTATGATCGCGCGGCCGGGAAGTGTCGGTTGGTCGTCGCGGGTGCTAACGCACCGGAGGCCCGATTATGTGTGTTACCAGCCAGCGTCGGGTTAGAGAGAATGGACGATGTGTACGTAACGTCGAACTGCGACAAGATTTTCACGGCTGTCGTCTTATTTAAATTTGGATTGTGCCAGTACTATACGATAGTGAGCCGACGGTGTCTTGTCGGGTTGGAACGAAACATTCCTGTGAGTGAGCGAGGCGTGGCACGGAAATTTGTATTTTGAAATGAGGCTCCGCTGGACTAGACACAAGCTGGCATTTAATACTGCGTGAGTCGCAACCATCCCCGGAAAACGCGTGCAAAACTGACCAGAAATATAGACTGATTGTATAACGTAATCAAGGGCACGGAGTTGGGGAGGAATTAATTATTTGCTGCTGATGAAAGTTTGTGCCGAGGTTTTGGACACTATTTAGAGACGGTCGTAGATCGCCTAAATGTCCGTAGTTCGATTTTTTTACCATGAAAGTCACTGAAACAATTACTGAACTTTGGTGTGTAAAACGTGTCGAGGTGAACCCTGACTTTGTGGTAACGGCGGACGTATTAGAAGTTGCATTCTGTGCTTCTGGATGGTCGACCTGGTAAAATTGTCGGGCTGAATGGTGGAAGTTAATTTGGTCGGGGATAAAACCTTGACTGTCTCGCTAGCCAAAAACTTCGTCGGTTAGGTAAGTCCTCGTCATGGTTGCCGTGGTAAACTTAATATGAGAGCGAGTGTGTCACGACAGAGAGGCGTAATTAAAGTCTAGTGCCGATGGAAATGAAGACCGCGCCTGCGAGGCGAAAATAGTTGAGCAGAATTCCGAGAGCTGAAAAGTACGACACGACGGTGTCGCGGGCAGAGGCGGCCCGACAACTGCATTGCGTCGTGGCCCGAATGGTCGGACTGTTTCCTTCACATCGTCAAACCCATGGTAGGGCTGCTGCCAAGGTACTGTGATTATAATATTGCTATTTCTTCGTACCAGAGTGCGACACGTAACGCCGTAGTTAAGATTCGCCAGCGGGCGAACTCAGTGGCTTCTCTGCGGTGGCTTGTAATGATACATTTTTGGAACAAGTGTAAAAGTGTATTTGTAAATAATATCACGTAGAGTGAGAACGAACTTTCTGAACTGGTGTAAGAGTTTTTTTAATGTAATATTTTTAATGTGTTGGCCAGAGATTTTGGAAATGCCACGTGAATTAATTGATTGTGATTTAAGAATTTAATTTGTTGCCATCAAAAATCTGAACTCGGAAAACATTCTTTCGTGCATCACTGAATTGGACCTCTATCGCTGTTTGGTGTATTTTACCAGTAATTTATTTACAAACTCATACAATGTCGTGGACGGGGCATGGCTCAGTTGGGTGTTTAATGTTGAGCACGTCTAACTTCTTCCAAGAGCGGAGCTGGGGATTGTTGTTGTCTGGGTGACTCAGTGAGGCACATTTTGTTAACCCTCTTCCCCCCCCCCCCCCCTAGGGGTCAGAAGGCGTCTGAGTCTCACGTACTGTCTGTGTACTGGTACACCCCGTGCAAGATTTTCATCATTAGCGAGCCGTGTTGGCGTGTTGCAAACAAACTCCGTATTGGTAAAAATGATTTTGTTTTTTGCAATTGTCTGTATACTGTCATGTTGTTCTCTGGCGAAATTCTGATAAAGATAAGCATACAATTGAAGTATTTTAGTGAAACACATTTTCTGTTGGTTTATACATTCCCACTTACCACTGTCTTGAAGGTCCAAACTTCACCGAAAATGCTTATTGTACAATACAGAGTTCATTACTGGCAACTAGTCAGCCAACATAACGCCAAGTTGACAGCGTGTTAGTCAAATGTTCTTTCCAAGATAACGTAACATTCAATACATTCTGATAATTTGAATAATTATTCACTTAATAGTTATGCCGATACAAATTTAAATTGCGGAGAACTTCGTGTACATTTCTGATGAAGTAATATTGCTTCGTCGATGCAGGACGCCTTAATATTATCTCAATATATACATATGACTCTGTTGAAATTAAAACAATATTTTACAACGCCCATGCCAGTCAAGAAGCCAACTACATCTAGGCCAGTTTTATTTTTATAGGCAGAGTAATATTCCTATTGGCTGTTCATGATTAATTGCGCACGCTTGAGAGGCTTGCTCAGTATCTACTTTTCTTCTCATTTTGTATCCTTCCGCCATTGGCATGGACCGTCTCACTTTATTCATGCGGTGTCCAAGAGAATCCTTAAAATATTTGATACCTCAAATGTGTTAATGATGCGCAAGTTTGTATTCTTAGGTGTATGGAAATATAAACTGTGATTTCTGTACCTATGAAATTGCATATTCAAAAAAAAAAAAAAAAAAAAAAAAAAAAAATCTTAGACCTAATTTTATTATTTTGCTACCAACTTGATTACGTGTCTGCACGCCAGAGTGTACTGTAGTATAAATGTGTTTATAGTCTATTCATGGCAAAGTGAGCACTTTTGAAAGCCCTCTCGTGTGGATTAATAATCAATAAATACATTTTATTTTAGCCTTATACTCTAGCGGTGGAATATACACACTGTGTATAATAATTTGCATGGCAATATCTATTTAAATAGGTGATTAAGGGGTAACAATAGCTAAAAGTAAAAAGTAACTAGGGCCTCAAAAGTGGTCGCTTTACCGTGGAGAGCCGCTGCAAGTGTTTCCCGAGGTGCAGTCGGGCATCGTTCTCGAAGAGTTAACTAGAGAAACTATATAAGAAAATGGCGAGGAGGAGACCGTAAGACAGACCTCGGCGCCTGGAGCGAGGCACGGTGTCTGGGGCGTGCTCACAAAAGCCGAGGGAGTAACCGCTCACGGATTGTGGAGGCGTATGAAGGGTGCGGTGACGAGGGTAGACAGACTTATCTCGGTCGCAGATTACTTCCTCCAGCCTGCTCGCCGAGTCAACACGGGCTGCCGGGCGGGGCAGGAATGTCTCATTGTGCCTGCAATACCACGCTCTACTGGGCTCCGTAGCGGCTTCCCGCTGCTACAGCACGAGGAGCAGAGAGGGGTGAAGGAAGGTATAATGACGGTTGGTGTTGCAGGGGTGCCCCGTTCCCTCGCTGAGGAAGACAGGTTCATATTTCCACCGGCGCTGTCTTACTTCCCGCCACCAAATTGTGGAGTTGGCTGTACTCATAACTGTGGAAGTTGTTGCCTTGAACTATGCGAAAAAATAAACTATAGGAGCTACATATTGTAGATATAAAATGGAAAAACAACGTCCCATGAAATTTACCTCTTTCAAGTCCACAAATCTGCACATTCAATTGGAGCCTCGAGTCAAAAGAAAAATCTTGCCCATATAAAATTTTGGCCTCATGCATCAGGTATTCCTTCTCAGGATAGGCCCTACAGTTTGGACCATTGCGATTTCAGCTTTGCCGCCTACGTTTCTTGATTGACACTTTCAAGCATGGTATTCTGTGAATCTTATGTTTCATAGGTGGTGGATTAAATGATCTACAACGCATACAGCATTAAACGGCATCCACTCAGGAAATTTCCTCACGTGTTGGGAGACATCATTCGCTATACATATTCCTCAAACTCATAAAAAAAAACTACTGCCAATGATTTCAAACAGAAACTAGTTTTTATTGGTTTGGACACATGTCAGTACAGTCCCCAACAAAATGTTTTTCTGTTGGAATGCCCAAATTTTTTTTTATTTATCTGTGTTGGTCTCATTAATGGGTGGATAAATTAACCTTCTTGTAGTTTACTGTCTATTAGCCCGTTCGCTGTCAAATTAATATCTGAACTCAAGTGTTGCAATCACACATTTTTTTTGGTATGTGCTGTACTCGTGTGCAGCACTTTTCTTGTAACCAGTGAACAACGTGCTCCATGCTTGATAATGTTGGCGTTAACTATATTTGTCAATAAGGTGTAGAAAATCCCACAAATCAATTTAATTACAAAGAAATCTGGGCACCAATGCTTAGCTTAGTACAGTACCAGTTATAAATATTATTATTCATATGTGACATGTCCATAGTCGTGAATATGGTGACCAAACGGGTTAAAGCTTAGCCTTCTAAGTTTCTTGTATAAACTAAACATCAGGTAGACCGATTTCGCTGGTTGCGCACAAACAGTCTCCGTGTCCCTACATTGAACTGCTCTTCTAGCAACATGACTAACAAAAACGACGTGGATTGCATTTGAGGTTACAACACCGTTTAGTACACAAGTGCTTTGAGATGTTTGTATACTTCCTCTAACTAATTTGTAATGCAGTTTGATTAAACTCAAATTGGTAATAGAATGTTATTATTATATTAGTAATAATTTTAAAATAAATATACAAACAAACACATTCATCATTTTTGATCATGTGACGTTGACACATGTTGCTTTGGGGTAGGCCAATGTTGGGTACATGCGCAGAAAAAGAATAACGTCTACCGCATCTTTAGCCTATGGTTTCTTGTTGCAACACTGTAATTCCAGTAAAGCCACATGAGTTTCTTAATTTAAAACTGTTATCCATGTTAAGACACGTGGGTTTATTGATATACAACTGTGATCCATGTATAACCGAGAAAGGTATCTTGACGGTGATTCATGGACGTTCGGTTATGTTTCTTATGGATCGCTGTGACTGGAGTGTGATTTCCCTAGATTATGCCATTCTTCAGTCAATGCACATAACCTATCAAATCAACCAGTATCATGCGTACTTAATATTACCTTATAGCAGTATTTTTCTACAAATTTATGTTTCAGCAAATTTATTATAAGCGACAGTTTTAAGAGCTCTGGAAAATGATGTTATTGGCTGCGAAATTTAACATTCGACCTTGAAAAATCCACTGTTCTACTATTCGGTAAAGTTATTTCATGTGACATGAGGCATAACAGCAACGAAGCACTTATAATTTCGCTTTGTATTTTTTAATTTGCAGCTCTCTAACTATTCTTTAAAAGTAGTTTTGCCTTCGGTTGCTGCCATTGTTATAACAATTTACTGGCTTACGATGTGAAATGAGAGTTCTTGTAGTTATAACACAGCTTCCGAGTGGAACGGTGTACCAACTATGAACGAAATTACATTTAATTTCGCCTATGATATCCAATTGCTCCCCAAGCAGTGTCACGTATATATCGTGCAGTATGAAGCTGGACAGCGCATCCTTGAAGACTGCGTTCACCTTTATGTCTTCGAATGCGTTTGCGGACATCATTGTAATCCAATTTGAAACCGGGACCGTTCGAAATGACACGTTTCTATTCTGCAATTCATATGAATGCGTTTTTGATCTAGTTATAGCTTGAGACGGTGATTGTTCAGGCTAAATTGAATACTCTGCTAGGAAATGCTTGCTCGCAGTCCTGTGTGAAGCCCATGACACAGAAACATCGAAGGAGACAATTCCAGAGCTGTTGCAGTGTTCCAATGTTCTCCGATAGTACTCGAGACGGAACTGAACCTTACGTAACTGCCACGAGGATGAGATGCCTGTCATTCCGTGACGTATTCTCATTTCGTGGTCAATTTCAGGGTTTTCGAATAGTCGTGTTCTCTTCACGCCAGGTTCACAGTTTACCGACGATGAATAGTTACACTTGTTGAACCCTCAGCAGTCCTCAACACACTATTACACATCATTTCAGTGGGTATTGCTGCAGTTAGACATGCGATACCATTCTCAAATTATAATAGTTAGCATAGCACGCCCTGCTTTACATTTCCTGTAAGTTTCGTTTAATTTCTATGTTTCAGGAATTCTGCTCCATCCTATATATATATAGGGTGGAGCAGAAAAAAAAAAATATAGCGTGGAGCAGAATTCGGCCAACAAACTTCATGAGGTGATAGGTTATGCGAAAATAAGTGGGAAGTATGTAAGACGCTTTCTATGTAAACTGTATATTGCATATTAAGGGAGATATTAAACCTTGACAGTCGAGTTTTTCGAAAGTATTTCTGTAAAATATCGGAAATGATATGACATCAAATGCAATTCTCCGAACATAGTTTTATATTAAAGGTATATTCAATCTTAGAGAGAATTATTATCAATACCTCCCACCGCAAAGAAAATTGCAAAGATCGCAACCCTCTTAATGCTTACAACTTTTTTACAGTCAGGAATTACGAATGTTCTTTGCATGTTTACTGATCCGTATGACCTAATTAATAACAATGGCTGTCTTGTTGCGAATGCCCAGGAGAAACCCCAAAGCTGCTGCTGCAGTGATACAGTGCCTAGGGCGTAGGTAATACTACGTACATGCGCTTATGGTGTACTACTGTGCTCGCTGCACAGACAATGGTGGCGCACATTTTTAACACACGCCATGTGACATCTGTAGGGCATTTTAACCTAGCGAGCATCTAGGTCTGTGATCACGCGTACTGGCATATATGTCCGGTTATTAGGGACGCCGATTTTCACGGAAATTTTTCATGTGTACATATATTCAAAAACACTTTTGGTTAGATACCCTTTCGTGATTGAAAGATTTACTTTTTCGCTTCTTATGCATCTGCCTGTAAATCACAGACTTTTAGTATCGGAAAAACCTACTCGCAATTGCTTAGTCGAATAAGAAAATGTTTTCAATCAAGGACACGTGGCCTATATGCAAGGAACAGTTCTGGAATGCCTATATGATATTGAAATATAGCCTGCGCGTTACTATTTTCGCGAAATTCACGTCTCTGTATAAATAATACATCGTGCGCCGGAGTATTTACTGTGTTATTGACGACTGTGCTTACCGCGAACGTTGCTCAATACATGAATAATTGATTCGGATTATTAGCACATTAATGCCATTTGTTTTACGCTTGGCTTCTTGCACAATTATCCTTACTCATTTCAACTACTCTCCCTCCCATGTCGAAACATGTATTTCATTTGCAATAGGAATGAGGATATTTATTATGCATGAAATTTTTTCAGTGAAAATCTAAAACTTTTATAATGATGAGTGATATCATCGAATTATATCCTCAACTTTTAAACTAGGAAAAATACTGCTTGTGTAAGCTTGCACAGGAAAGTCGTCCTTAAGGCAGTATTATAAGCTAAGAAAAGTAATAAACTTAAAATATCCTAAATGCTTCTACGACTGTCTCCTTATGTTTGCACTTAAAGGGACAAAGGGAAGTAATGAGGCTTGCTCACTGACGCAAATTATTTCGCAAGTATGCTCACGTATGTGGTTTTGCGCTGGGCACAAATGTATATCACCTTTTCACTCGATCAGCAAATAGCTCGATAAAATATTTTTTCTTCGTTGCAAGCAAAGCAGTGTTTTTTTTTTTTTTAATTTCCTCGAAAATGTTTAAAACAATTTTGCAGAAATGTTATGTTGTAATAGTTTTCAAGTGTAGTTGATAAATGATTACAGTTTCCTCAATGTTCGTTTAGTTGTGTAACTGATTTTGGCTGTTAGGAGGAACTGCAGTTTGACTGATATTAGGAAATAATGCATACCCTCTTGAAAACATTTCACTTGTGAAATATAGGACTATAAGTAACTTGGAAATGTATTACTGAAATTTGCTACTTTTCCTTTCTCTAAGGAAAATTATTCAACATTTTATCTCTGAGGTGTAATGCCTACGACGGGGCAAAATTCATCAGAATATTCTCGAGACTTCCCGGCGATGTGTGCTTGTGACATGAGAATATGTGGCGGAACCTGATTGGTGATAATATACGCAATTAAGTATTATAATAGGTGATACTATACGCAATTAACTTTTAATCTTGGTGTACCATGAAAGTAGAATAGAGTGGAACTGCACTGTGTAAACAAAAAGCATGTAAACCTTGATTTTGAAAAGTGAATCACAAAACTATGTTTATATTTACACGTGGCGTAAATTACAGACAGGCTGAAATTAAGAAAGGCTTTTTAAAGTCGTCACGTTGCCGTGAATGGCCTACAGAGAGTACTACGCCTGATCAGGTAAAATAGGATAACCTTTTTTTCCTGCTTGTCACTGATGCAGAGATATTCAGAGTGCGTGATTAACTATGATCCAACGGGAAGAGAGACTAAAATTCGTGGGCATTTGAAGTCTTAGGTTGCCTTCAAATTAATTTATTGGCTTTTCACTGTTAATTGAGCACATTTTAAAGCAGTCTTTGAAAAATGTTACTGTCCCTTGCTGCATACATTTTAACAGTCACACTGAATGACGAGTGCTCAGTAAAGTTGGTAGCGATGGAAAGAAAGTAGTCCAATTCCTTAGCGTAGAATTAAAAGTGTTGTGTAAACCTTTATGAATAACGAAATTTTTCGTTTTTATTTAATGCGTACAAGGGTAAGAATCACAAAATTTTTAAAATATTTACTTTCTTTTATAATTTCACACTTTCACTTAACCGATACATGAATAAAGAGATCCAACCAATGGCAATGTTAATTTTACATATGGAAGAATACACAATGTGCATACAAGTAGATCTTAAGAAGGGCTTTTAAAAGTGCGCAGTTTACCGTGAACGGCATATACGGAAATTTTCCGTTGATATATGATCAGGATTCAAATTTACTCTGAAAAATATTGCACACAATTTCAAAATATAAATTGATAAGTTAATTTAATATATGGAAACTAAACTTCAAATTAGATAAGAAAATGTATGTTTACGATGCACCTTAGCGAAAAAACTACTAGAAATTGCAGTAGGGAATAAAATTTGCGGCGCGCAGTTTTAGCACAGTATGTGACACACTAAACCGCTTCCGACACGTGCTTCCCAGCGCGTATTCTCATAGCCAAGGTGGCAAAAGTTATGCATCCCTTTACAGGGCTGGCTGGATTACCTCCTACATATTACATAACGCAATTTTTGGAGAAGGCAAACGTAATTACTGCGCGCGATGATTTATGTAGTGGCGAGTTTAGCGCGCTCAAAAAAGCTCCAACAGGTTTTACCCCGAGAGCGAGTCACCGCATTTCATTTATTATTTGTAACCTTTCTATTTTTTAGTTCTCTCTGCTGTTTAAATAATGGCTCAGTACTATTTGAAAAATCTACGAGTTTGTAAGCAGAATAAGCAATATGGAGTAATTGAAAAAATTTCTGGGCATACCATTTTTCGTAATATTCAAATGTTTGGATACAAAGAAAACGAAAGTAAATTCTTTTCCACGTTTACTGATTAGATACCCACATATCTTTCGTTCGAATTCCAGTATACATTGTTCCGCCATTTCCCGCGCCATATTTTTGTGCTCTCGTGGTGGCATTTCCGCCCATTGAGCCGTTCCCAGCTTGTCACTGCTTTCATTGAAAATAAAGGACAACGGGCGTCTGACACGGTTGTTGGCGCGTGCGATCCCGCTGCACCGAGAACAGTGCACGCTGTCCGCTGTGAGTGGGTGGCGTTTTCGACGTGCTCCTCATTTCAAGTGCGCGGGGTCTTTACAAGGCCCATGGCCCGGCCTGACCTTAACCCACTCTACTATCGTTCGCTGTTCGAAAAAAATTTATTGCACGGGAAAAAAAAAAACTGAAATGGTGAGATCGTACATTGTTATAAAAAAATATTTCCCCCATTTTACGGAAAAGTGCTGTTAAAATTTTATCCCGATGTATCCGTAAACTCTCCTTAAAATTACGGACACATTGATTTTCAGGAACAGACTTTCCGTAAATTTCACGGGACCTCTCCGTTAGTTTTCTGTACTTTCCGTTAAAAATAAAAAGGAATAGTGAAAATGTCTTTAATCTTGTAATGTGGGTGTTCTGCCGTGTATAAAAATGATATTAGAAAAGTTAAAATACGTTGTACATCAGCGAAGTTTGAACCAGAGTCAAAACATTACCAGTCCACGACTCTAACCATTCACCTACAACTACTCTCACTTGAAATGTGTGGTATAACTTCTATATTTATGTGCGAAAGACAAAAGCAAAAATTAAGTTTCTATTAAATTCAGTGTATTTTTAGTGTTGCCAAATGTTACAGACGCCTGATGCTATTTTTTAATGTTTGAAATAATAGGACATAGACTTTAACTGCCGCAGAAACGATAATTCTCTTGTTACAGTGGCGAAGGAAGCTTCGTGTAGAATAGGCATTGTTCGTCCCGTAACTCGAAGCCAAAGGGAATATGTAGACATTATGTATTTTGTATTTACGGACTTAACTCCGTTTTTCGTCATTTCAGATTGCCTTTCCGTATATACACTGTACATTTCCGTAACACATTCCGTGAATATACGGGAATTTTTAACAGTGTACCTGCCTTCTTTCAAACCATCCGGCTAATCAATGTGTATGAAAATGAAAGTGTTTACATAACGAATTATTTTATTTGGTATAAAACAGGGTTCTCACATAATGCTTTTAACTTAGGGGTTAACTCATGACGGTAGAGCTATATATGGTAGATGAATATAAACAGCTATACATTACTATCTGATTATATAATTGAAAATCCTGACATTACAAGAAATACTAAAAGGTCGGGGGAGCATTATTATTGCAACTACATTAACTACTTTATTAAGCCCGTTTCAGTGTAATGGGTTTGACCCACCTAGAGAAGTACCTGGAGGATGTTGTACTATAGCGGGTTATGGCGGTCGGCACAGCAAGCTCCTTGTGTCGTCCATCTCGGCCGGCGTCACGTGGAGAAAGACGCCTTCCGCCACTCTGTATTGCCCTCATATCGGCGTCGCATGGTGCAACCTGGCCTGATTCCCTGGCTGGTAGAGGATGTTATCGCTTACAAGGGTGTGGCAATGCGAGCCCCGATTGCGGCAATTGGTGTCCTGATTCTTGCTCAAGTTTAATGGCGTGTTCAGGAGGGCTGTCGAACTACGGCCCACCCACGCTATCGTAAAGGCACGCTGTCTAAATGTATATCTTTCGTATGTCGAAATGCCCTTTGGATTAACCCATTTGGTTTACACATTTATTTCTGAGTTTAAGTTTTGCAGTGAGGGAATTTTTTTTACGCGCTGTACTTGTGTTGAGCATTTTTTTTTTTTTTTTACAATCAGTGAGCAACATGCTGCTTGCTCGATTATATTAGCTCTAGCCGTCCATGTCAAATACGTGTAAAAAATCCCCACATAAGATTAGCCACAAGGAAGGCTGGGTCCAGATGTCTTACTGTATACAGTATACCGATCATAAGTGTCATTCGTATGTAACGTGTCCACAATCTTGGACGCGGTGACTTAGCGGATTATGATGCTTCTTAACGACTACGGGAACAAATAGATATTATTATTTGTTAACGTGGCTAACAATGGTAGGCGGAACAGGCTTTACGTCTATCCTTGCATTAGAAGAACAACAATCATTGCATTGTATTTATTTTGTACACTACATCGGCAACTCAATTAAGAGATAATCATGATATCGAGCTTAAATAACGACCAGTACAGGTCGCTGTTACCGTTATCACTCACAGCTTGATCCAACACCTAAATTTTTGTCATCAATGTTCCTCAGAGGCAACTGGGATAAACTGAATTCAAGTTGTCAGATGCCAGTATATTTGGTACAAAAATTCAGCAACCCTGTAATAAATTATTGTAAAATATCCAGCTTATCAGCAAGAAGGAAACTTACCGAGAGTAATTGAATTAAAGTGAGGTTATCAGTCTATTTACCACAACTTCTGGCCCATCAAATTGATGAACACTTTCTATGGCTTTGCAGACTTGTCTTCACGTCCATTACTGCCAGGGCAATCCTGGCATCAGTTATAACTTGCTGCTTTATCTGTAAATGAACTGCTCATTCTGTTGATGGGTGTATTTATTGGACAATTCATTCAGGGCGCGCGGAGAAAAATAAATAATAACAGAACAATAATAGCACATCCAGTCTTGGCTAGCATCATACGAACTCGAAGCTTACTGTCCCTAATACGAAATCTGCTAGCCGTCAGAAGTAAGTCGTCTCTCTCCACCAACGCAAGAACTGCCTATCGAGCTCAGCATATCACAACACAGCCGCCATATTGATATGCGATATACTTAATGTTTTATGGACTTTTTAGTGTTAACTATGGACATGCTTCAAGTCGGTATAGGGATGAGCTGAAATTGATCCAGTGAGAGTACCCTTGCATGTACTACGATAAAATTCACATACCATCGTGGTTAAATTCCTTCTTTCGCGTCTTTCACTTTTACAAGTTTTGATGTTGCTATTTTACTAGTATGATTATAAAGAGTGTATGAATGACTAAAAAGATTTGGGTGGCTTTTAACAGGGAGATCTTGAGAGCCAATGAGGGTGAAGCGAGGTGGGTATGGAGCAGCGCTGGAATGAAAGGGCGGGGGAAGCCCACACCGACCAGCGGTGTCGTCCGGCGCGATTCCCACTTGCAGAAGTATGGTGACCCGGCCGGGGATTGAACCCGGTTCGCCATAGTGTGAGGTGAGCAGGCTAACCGCTCAGCCACCGCGGCCCCGGATTATAAAGAAAGTTGAAAACTTAAGATAGGTAAGTTTTTTTTTACTACCTCTCAAAAACAATTATTTTTCAAAAATTATCAGAAATTATATTACTCCCGTTTATGTATGCCTAATATTGATCAAATTTTAAGTGGTCACGCAAAACGGAAGGAGACATTTAAGAACTCGACATTTCGATGTGCTCCAATGGGAGAATGTATTACAAAACTTCAATTACCTAAAATATGAATTCATTGCCGTTTCCTACGACTTCTTCCCTTAAAACACTGATGAGATCTGTGAGTCTAATGTTATAGAAATATTTATCACAAAAGAAGTGGGATTAATAGATACATTTTTTAAAAGCTATTACCACATCTAGTGTCAAACAACGTTTAAAACTTTTGAGGGGGCACGACTTCTGATCCCTAACTCCCTTCCCCCCCCCCCCCCCCCCCCGGGGAGGATGCGGTGAGGGGGTGGATAAACCTATATGCGCCCCGATTAAGACAATTTTGTTTCTCTTATAAGTTTAATTTTGATCCTATCGAAACGTAAATTACATTCTGAATACAAGTTGGAGAATAGCCTCTAACTTAAAAGCGAATATGTATATAAAATTCAGAACTGCATTATAACAATTCATACTACACACAACGTATTAATAAAAAAATCAGTTGGGGTGTCCCTTTACTCTTTTTATGGCACCCTTGACTAAATATAGGAATAATCCATTTCATATAAGTTCGCTAAATATTGACAGTCCCAGAAAAGTAGCGCGGTCTTCATGTATCTTCCCACCACAGCTGTTCTGTCTGTGACAAAAACAATGTATTTAAACAAATGCTATGATCAATGGCTACCTTCCGTTACTCACTGATTTCACTAGCCATAAGTAGTATAGAAATGCCGGTTCGAGCACAGCCCCCAGTTATCAGAAAACCAACGGCAAATTAAATGCACAAACCATCAGAAAACCAACGGCAAATAAAATACACGAACCATCAGAAAACCAACGGCAAATTAAATGCACGAACCATCAGAAAACCAACGGCAAATTAAATGTACGAAGCATCAATAAACCAACGGTAAATGAAATGCACGAGCCATCAGAAAACCATCAGAAAAATTCCTCTTAGATTTCTGATCCAAAAAAATCAACTGCCGATTCGAGCGCAACCGCAATAAAAGTGACTACAAAAGTTGCGTTTGGGTTCATCTGCCAAAAGTGGCTACAAAAGTTGTGTTATAGAGTGTAGCCGCAAAAAGTGATTGCAAAAAGTTGCGCTTGGGTGCATTCGCAAAAAGTGACTACAAAAAGTTGCATTAGAATACAGTTGCAAAAAGTGACTCAAAAAGTTGCGTTTGGGCGCAACCGCAAAAAAGGGACTCAAAAAGTTTCGTTTGGGTGCATCTGTAAAAAAGAGTGGCTCAAGAAATTTGAATGCATAAAAAATAAAATGTTGTATATAATAAATAGGCGCACAAATAAAAATCAACCGACATTAAATTTGATAACGGCCATGGCAATGGAAAAGGTTAACGCAACTGGTAATGTTTGGAAAGAATATAAGTTTAAGAAAGATGTCTTTGCGGAAAAAGAGAAGAAGAAATCTCAAGAGAAGTATGTCAAGTGTGAAACTTGTAAACACTTTTACAAACTGTCTCTCATAAGAAGCCATCTTAAAAGTAGATTGCACAAAGGTCTTACACCAATACATAATAAATAACATGAACCAATAAATGCATGGGAAATTTTTTAAAGTGCCACAACACTTAATATCAAAACAAATGTTCCCACGAGAGAAACAAGTGAAATGTGAAAGGTGTAGCCACTATTACAAACCGTGTCTCATAAGAAGTCACTTGAGAAGTAAAATTCATAAGTACACACCCATATTCAGTGTAGAAGAAATCGAAACAGCATTTCAAAGTAGGATCAAGACTTATGCTGTAAAGAATGTGAATGCATACAAAGACCAAAATAATTTCCTAAAGGATGAAAAAGAAACTGTCACGGGACTAATTAGAAACATTCAAAATCATTCAAAGTGAACATGAAATTCTTCACTGAGTACAAAAGGGGAATTTTTGAGTATATTGAATATGTAGGAAGCTCCTTTACAACAAAGAACGAAATTATACTGAAATCGACTAATCTGGAAGAATATGATGACAACAGCATATTTTATAAATCATAGCTGAGATGGGGGCTTTCGAAGCAAAGGGATATCAGTGGGTACTCAGCAGAATATTCAAACTGAGAAGTGGGAATAAATAAATATGTACCATTCAAGGGCAGTTCTTATGTTGATCTCCCAGAAAAAATCATAGATAAGCAGGCGGTAATTAAAGTTAAGAACAATGATCAAGAATGTTTTTTGTGGTCTGTTCTGTCTGCATTGCATCAAGTACAAAGAAACCCCAAAAGAGTGAATAAATACACAGCTTACGAACATGAGTTTGATGATGCACTTAAGGGTTTGGAATTTCCAATGAAATTGGATAGCATACCAACCTTTGAGAAGAGAAGTGGGATTTCTATTAACGTATACACATGCAAAGAAGAATATGGTGGTAAGAAATATATAATTGTCCATTAAAAATAACAAAAAATAAGATGCATAAGCACATAAATATACTCTATATCAAAGACGAAAAGAACGACAACTACTGCTGGGTAAAATGTCTCCAGACTTGTCGCATCACAAGTAACGAAAAATGGTCACAAAATATTTATATGGGATAGATGTTTGCAACATTTATACTCTGTAAATAAGCTAAAAGATCATGAACAAGACTTTCGAGAACACGGTGGTGTTAGAGTTGAATTACCATCTAAAGGAAAAAATGACATATTAAGATTACAAAACCAAAATCATTCTTTGAGAATTTCGTTTGTGATGTATGCTGATTTTGAATGTTTGTTGACTAAAATCGAAACTTGCCAACCAAACCCCGAAGAATGTTACACGGAACCATACCAAAAACACGAGCATATTAGCTTCTGTTACTATGTAAAATACCAACATGGGTACTATAAACCTCCAGTAACTTATAAAGGATCTGATGCATCTACTGTGTTCGTTAAAATGCTAATGGAAGAAGCAAAGTCTATTTTTGATATATACACAAATGAAAAACCAATGCTTCCACTAACTCAGAAAGAACAAATTGTTTATGAAACAGCTACCCATTGCCATATATGTGAAAAGCCTTTGAATGGTGATTCTGTGAGAGATCATGATCATCTTACAGGGAAATTTAGGGGAGCTGCACACAGAGATGGTAACTTATTGTATAGAAATCTATGTTTTGTCCCAGTGTTTATACACAATCTATCTGGTTATGACAGTCATTTATTCATAAGCGATCTTGGTATCGATGAAAATAAAATTGATCTATTTCCCAACAATGAAGAAAAATATATTTCTTTTACAAAGCACGTATGTGGAAGTGTAACTCTTAGATTTATTGACTCATTAAAATTTATGGCTGGTAGTATCGATAAACTCTCTAGCAACCTTTCTAGAGGCCAATTCCGAGAAACATGGAAGCATTTTTACAATGAACTTCATGACTTTGTTACAAGAAAAGTTGTCTACCCATATGAGTACATGGATAGTGCTGAAAATTTTTGTGAGACATCGCTTCCATCCAAAGATGCACTTTACAACAAACTCAATAAATGCAGCATTACAGTCAAAGATTACGAATTTGCGAGAGAGGTTCCGATTATTACTGAAAAAATAGATTTATTAAGGGTTACAATACAATTCAGCATGACCATGAATATGCATGTCACCAGTGGTACCAACCAGCTTGCGATACAACCGAATCTTGTCACCAAGTTCAAACTTCACTCTCTTACGAGAAAACATATTAGCATTACCAAACATGCTAATAACAGCAGTATTTTCGATCTTCCCTTCATGAACTGGAAAAGTCTTCCAACATATTATATCACGACAGTCTATGTCACTCATTTACTTATGTGCAGGATCTTTTTGAGTATGTGACTTCCTGAAGAAACACATTTCCAACAAACCACTACCTGCTTTAGTGGTTATGCCTTAAGACCAAAACGGCACAGAAAAGACAACAAGATGTAATTCTCTTCTATATCAACAATCGTGACAGTCCAAGACCTATCGTCTTTATTTACATCCTTACTGAAAGACAAAATATTTCGGTATACCTTCTTAGGATAATACCTAGATGTACGAGAATGCCGAGAAAGCATTATTGATGTGTCTTCTGTAATGACACGGAGCGATATGAAATGCACAGACAAACTGCAACCTTTATATACCTCATGAACAAGTTACAACCAGCACACAACCATAGATAACATAAAAGAGAAAGACACAGAGCACGCAAAAACACCAAACGACCCAACACGCTATCATCGTTCACCCCTTTGAAAATGCAGGCACATGCCATATTGATCAATGAACTGGGCTTTTACGCATTGATCATGATATCAAAGATGGCAGCTGCAGAACAATTCCAGTACTGGGTGTACGAAGAAGTGGTACCATCCATTCGCAAGCATGGCGAGTATGAGATCGAGCAAAAGTACAAGCCACTACTGGATAACTTGAACAAGAAACTAATTGTGGCTAACGACATTAAGTGCGCTACCGCCAATGGAAGATTTCGGTAAACATCATCGGTTCGTTCTCATCTACACTGGCCGTATCTATTACTATGTCATCAGATGCCAAAGACATATAGTATGTGCTTGTATTGATGAGGTAAGATAAGAATACCCCAATATGCAAGTGCTTCTTTTTCTCACCAACGTTAATCCCGTAATGTTGTATAACCCTATGAAAGAGCAGTTGCCCATTAAATCTGTAGGTAACTGCTTCATCACGGAGATGAATCAAGATGACTTGATTGGCAGTATCGTACACATGAACTCGTTTGCGAGCTTAAAGGAACGTTATCAGATGATCGACTTGGAGTAAGTATTTCGAGATAACATCTCGAAATGTATCGAAGATATGCAATTGCTCATCAACATTGTAAAAGGCATACTCAACTATGGTGGTAGAGAGGTGCATGTGATTATCGATGAAGGAGGCAATCCGTGGTACAAGGTGACAGACGTTGAGAGACTACTCGAGTATGCGAATCCGCAAGAAGCAATCGGAGAACATGTTAGAGAAAAGCATAAGCAATCATATGCGTATAAAGGGAGGAGCGATTCGTTCACCCCTTTGAATATGCAGCCGCATGCCATATTTATCAATTAGCCGAGCTTGTATGCTTTGATCATGAAGTCGAAGATGGCAGCCGCAGAACAGTTCCAGGACTGGGTGTTTGAAGAAGGGTTGCTATCCATACGAAAGCACGACATCGACCAGAATTACAAATAGATGCTGGATGCGATAAACACAATCATCGACAAGAATGTGCTACCATCGACGAAAGATGCAGGTAAACATCACTGCTTCGTACTCGTCTACCTCGGAGTTATAAGCTACTATGCCATTAGATGCCAAACGCATGTAGTATGTGAATGCATCGATGATATAAGGAATGCGTATCACAGAGCGCAATTGCTTCTGGTCTTCACAAATGTCACCCACCTTAAGAATGCATAACCTCTCATGCTTTTTCCAGATCCCATTTAAAACACTCTTATAGCGCTATTATATAACAGTAAATGTTTTTAATGGATATACATCCATTAAAAACTAATAACCATACATGTTTGCGCACTATTGAGCTTCTGTGATTCTTTAACTATTACCATCATAAATTAGGTTTCATTGGCTTACTAGTACCAAATTACAAATAGTTGAAGCCAATAATGGTTTATTAAAATCAACTGTAAGTTTCAGTTTAGTTCAATCTTTTACAATAGCTGTTTTGCTGAAAGAACAATCAATATCATACTATGGTCTTCTCCCAATAAATGACGCAGAGGTGAAGCACAGTTCATTATTGTGATAAGGGGTATCTAGTTTAGTCTTTGAATTTCTAAAATAGTTGTAAGCAATATACTTCTTACCGAAAATTTTGTCATCAATGTTTAAATTCCAATTCTCTTTGGGAAACACTTCATTCCGTCCATTCTTAATAGATATATTTTTGATGAAACAAGAGTCAAACATTGAACCTTGTGTGAATTGCGAAGGATATTCTTTTCTGCTGTGCTGAAAACGAACAATGACAATGTCTGGCATATCGAATTGGATTGAATTGAACAGATCTTTTATATCAAACTGAAATGAGTTTGGATTAGAAGGTACTGGTTTTTCAAGACATTGCCAATAATTAAAACAATTGGAATTTTGGGGTGTTTGTATAATTTTACTTTAATTTCGTCTCCATAAATAAGATCGTATTCAACAATTGGCCACAGAATTTCCAATTTCTCAATAGCAATTTACCAGCATCTGGTATAATATCTGCATCATCACATCTGTCTTTTTCTTTGGGGTCTTCTGTAAAGCGAAACATCGTCAATATAATTTCGAATGAATGTGATCTTGTACCCACCTTTCCAGAATATTTCATTACAATCTCTCAAAAATCCAAACAAATATCTTAATGGATAGGTAATTTCATTATGCTTAGATTTCCTAACATATTTACTTAGTTCTATCCCCGACATTTGGAAGTATGCTGATTCTGATTCCGAACCTAACAATGTATGCATCATTGTTGAAGTGATTCCAGGTTTGTCAATACTTTCGATTATATAACTATGTTTAGAGATCTCTATTCTTGAGAACTGGAATGGGAATAAATTCTCACAAAGATCAATAGTTGAAGTTTTTTCATATATGTATTTGTATATCTTTTAGTTAGCTTATACTGTTGGTAAACATAAGCTTCATTCGGATGTGAAAATGCATCAAAAATAGGGATATCAATCTCAATTCGCTTGTTGTATTCATTCAAATTATTTTTTGTTTGGTCTTTTGGGGGAAATGACTGACTTTCATAACTTTCAATTTTTTGTTGATCTATTTATTATATAGAAAAAAGAATTTCTTAAACTACACTTTTCTTATGAACCCAAGAATTGTGACTACTATCAAGACCTAACCATTTAATTAGCAGCTTATTTCCTTTTCTTTGCAAAACTTTCTCCACTAAGTAGTCTTTATTATATTTGGTCTTAAGCAGCTCTGACTCATAAAAAATACCTTTCATATGTTCATTTTATAAATCTTTTATTCTGTATGTCGTGGGTTTGTGTGCAATACTTCACACACCTCAATTACTTAAATGGACCAATTTGGTGTATAACCTTTTTCAAAGAAATTTTTTCTTTTACTTATACGAACTTTATCTCCTATTACAAACTTTGGTTTAACTATTTTTTCTTTCTCTTCCATACATGTTGATTAGAATAGAACTTTCATTCTTTGTATTTAATTAGCAGGTTTCATTCCGATTGTACTGTGAACAGTGTTATTGAAATCACTTATTAATTTAGGTAATATAGCCACCCATTTATAGTTTCCCTGCATAGTAAATATCTTACACATATTCTCCTTCAATGTTCTATTAAATCTTTCTACACAACTAGCTTTCTTTTCACTGTTTGTTGACTAGTGTGTGATGTTGTTGTTGACCATTAATGTTTTAAATTATTTATTGTAAAATTCTTTCCCTTTGTCTGCTTGTAAATGCATGGGTTTGTGATTAGTCAAAAGAGTTTTAAATGCTAATGTAACATTTTCACCAGTTTTATCTTTGATTGGTATTGCCTGTGCAAAGTTGGGAAATACATCTATCACAGTTAACACATATTTACACCCTTTGTTAATTATATGTATACCTTTTAAAGATCCAGAATTCATTTCGACTAAATAAGCTTGCCAAAGATCATCGACACCAAAAGATAGAACAGTTCTTCTGGGGAAAGTTTTTTCACACTGGTTTATGAATTTCATTTTCAATATCTTTTTTGTACTCCCATCAGTGAATAGCAGCGTTTTAGCGCTATTGGTAACACGACTTCTACAAACACATTTAATTCTTACTTTGTTATTATTTGTAAGTTCATATGAACTCAGTGTATTTTTCATACATTTGAGACAGTATACATTCAAGTCATCATTGTTCATTTTATATAATAAAATGGGGCAGCAAAAAATTGGAAACAATATAGAGAAGCATATAGAGAGAAGAAGACAGTTCATTGAAATGTTTATAACTTTTAGAAAATTTCGCCAAAATGAATATGATAAAAATAAAAAAACATGATAAACCATTGATAGATGTTATAGAAGATTTGGGGCCAAAAATTGGACACGTAAGAAATGAGAATAAGAACTTAATAAAAGAACTTGTTCCCCTTGCTGTTAAGAATTTAGACTACCCACAAACACCAACAGAAATATCTTTTGAAAGAAAACTGTTTGGTAAAACAGGCACAGATGAATGCAATAGCGATGAACGCTATGGTGATGAACAATATGGTGATGAACGCTATGGTGATGAACGCTATGGAAATGACACTATAATGATGGCATTAAATGTATTGACAATGTCGATGAACACTATGACGAAGCATTGGGGGCGTTTCAAAACTGATATCCCACAGTTAACTAACTACAAAACAACATTTATTGATAAGATAGTGGCCGATTTCTTAATTGACTGCATAGACGATGTTTTTGGGCTAAAGACTGATAAAGGTAGATTGTATATTGGTGATAGCGAGGTAACATTCATTAATGACAAATTTACTGTAAAAGGCCGAACATACACTGCAACCGATGGTTTGATGAAATTACTAACTAGTAAGAAAGTAACAGAATGTGTCTACACTGCAACCGACTATGAACACTATAGTCGTATCCTAGCAGATACAAACACATTTTTTCAAAACATTGATCGAAACTTGGGAACGCTCAAATCGAGTAAAGAGAATAAATGGAAAATTATTGTTAAACCTATTTACGATTCGATTAAAAAGAAACGTACCCTCACCTAAAAAGGGGAAAGGTATAAAGAAGTATACAGACAACCCCAAAGAATACATATGGATGGATGATGTTAGGATGCTTATTGATCGATGTCTCGGTATTTATGGCAAAGAGAATGCTGGAAATGATAACTATTACATTGAAAAAGTTGGAATAATGAATATGCTCAACAGGAAGTTTAGTGACTTTGTTGTGAATAATCCAATAAGTATACCATATCTGATACGAATGTTAAACACAATGCCACATTTTGGGAGTCAGAGCATTACGGAAAAGGGTTACTCAATGACATAATAAATTTGCTACCTTTTGAGTTGCACACACCTGGTTATCGGTACTTAGGTCTGGGTACGAGACTAAAGGAGAGAATTGAGCGAGGTGATAAACCCATTAATCCACTAGATGCGGCTGCTATGGAACATGATATAGCTTATCATCATAATAATGATCTAGGTGAAAGACATTTAGCTGACAAAGAACTAGGAAAGAAAGCGTTCAAAAGATTGTTAAGTTCAGATGCTGGTCTCAATGAGAGATTGTGGGCTGGTGTTACTGGATCTGAGATGCATATTACATGTAAGCTTGGCTGGGGAATTAAAATTAAATAATAAAATGTTTGTTATAATAAATTAAAGTAAAAAAAAACATTGTATTTGAAGATCCTAATGAGGAGTTGAAGGGTTTGAATATTGATTATTTCCTAACGAAAGACCAACTGGATAGTAAAAACAAGAAACTAAAGGAGGACAAAGGGATGGCTATCACAATTTCAGTTCCACAGCTTAAGAAAATGTCCAAAGAAATGAAAATTGGAAATGGTCTGTCAGTTCACAAAGGGTGGATTTTTACCCTTAATTTTCGCAGTTTGAGAGCTCTAGGAGTGTTAGCTGGCGGTGCCTCATCTATTGCTACATCAGTAATTATTGCCAAGAAGAAAAACCAAGAATTGGAAGAATAAAGCAGACATAATTTAGCTATGGAGGAATACGTCAAGGGATTGAAGAAAGTTAAGTGGGGTGAGAACGTTAAAAAAAAAAACATATCTCCACTCAGTAACTTTGATATTGATCAAATGGTTAAAAAAATTAAACATTAAAAATTTTTGGGGTGTATTTATGATCGAGGAGTTACTTAACATGCCACTCGATAATGAATGCAGGATTGTTAATCTAGATTTTTCAACAAACTCTGGTACACATTGGGTATGCTATTGGAAAATAGCAAACAAATATTATTTATATTCATTTAGTGGAAATCCACCGCGTCAATTAATATCATATCTCGGAAGTAATATTTTTTGTAACGATAATAGAATTCAAAATTTCAATCAAGTAACTTGTGGTAATTTGTGTGTAATTATGCTAAATCTCTTTTCACTTTATTTTAAAGTTACAAAAATTATTTCAATATTAATAAATAATCGATATATGCAGAAATGCATTTATGAGCTCTTGTATTGGAGATCAAATTAAAGAACGCACGAACAACTACTTAGATCAGTCCTAATGCTTTTGTTTCCAACACACAGTTCAACGAATTTATAACCACACTGACAAGAAATAAAAGATCATTTGATAATGCCTATCTTACTTACATGGAAGTAGATAATAATATAGATTTTGAACAAAAAAGACTAAGACATGTGGGAAATCCCATTGCACTGATCGATGCAATCAATTTAGAGTACTATCAAAAACACAGAATTTACATTATTCATTTAGTTGGGAAATACAATTCAAAAGAAAATGCATTTTACTTTGATAACTGAATAGAATATTTTTTTATGAGAGATGGAAATATAGTTGAAATAATAATAAAACCAGAAAATATAAAGTGTTATCAACAGTTATCATGAACGGAAAAAAAATTGATATGCACAAACCTTTTGAACTATACCCTACTGATATGATATATTTATAATACGTAAAGCCCACAATGTACCTGAAGGTACATTTGTGTTTTTGAAATAGTTATGGTATACCAATACATTTAAAAAGATCAGATTATGTTGGTTTTTAATGGAAACACTTTCATTAAAAACAAAACTTACAATCTAAGAATTTAAAAAGTCTTTAATTTTATTACAATACTTGTCATTATTTAAATTATGAGTCATATCTATTGTAACAAAACCATATTAATTATTCATCATTTTGAACACGTCTCCCTAAATTTCGCAATTGACATATCACCACCAACAAAATCACTATGAATATGTTCAAGAGTTGTATCGTCTTGTCTGAATATGCAAAGAAAATTAGCATTGTCTCTTATAAGCTGCTTAGGTACTTTTGAGTATGTCTGAGCTAAATAGAAACAATCATTATCTTTATGTCTACCACAAGTAAAGTAATCCCTTACCATATTTGGATTTTCAAGTATGATATCATCGAAAACAACTACAGACTCTTTATGACATCATTTATGTCAACCATTTCTTCATTTGATGGAAAGAAGTATGCTATTGGTTCATTAAATAATTTTGATTATACATCTATATCTTTCTTTAAATTGATGTATTTTGGTTGGTCCAAACTTTTTGAACATACATAGACAGTACCAAAGTCCAACCATCTCTGAGCATATATAAAATTATCTATCATAAGTGTAGTTTTCCCACAGTTACTAGGGCCACCAATCAAACACCTAATATTAATAAGTAATAATTCTACGTGATGTTTTATCGATACAGTCTTGTCTGGTATTCTTATTTTAATATCCCAGTCTACATATTTCTTGCTCATCTATTAAGAGATTTTTTTCAATAATATTATAAAGGAGTAAAGTATTCTAACTAACAGATAACAAATCAGTGTTCAAGAAAAACTACATTACCCTTTAGAGATAGAGGGGCACTCATTGGGTTTAGTTCAGTTCTATAGTACTTATCTAATACATAATATTATCTCTGGGAGAAATAAGCTATATTTTGTGGGTCAGAATGATATGGAATCAACAATTGATATTCCAGTTGGTCAATATAGCTTAAAAGATCTTGAAAAAACTATAAAAGCAATTTTTCAGTTAGTGTAGATTCAATGAGTGGGAAAGAAAATGATGTATCTTTCGAGCTGGATAAAATAACAGAGTGAAAGTAAAATCTACGCTTAAATTACAGTTTGGAAAACGAGGTTCAATATGAGAAGTTTTGGGTTTCATAGACAATAAAACTCTGAAAGTAAATGTGAATCATTATGGTGATACAATTCCAAAATTTGCTCCATTTGAAACAATAAGCATCCACTGTAATATAGTAAATAGTATGATATTAAAACATGATGAAAATAACCATAGAGAAACTAGCATAATTGTCACTTTTAAACCACGAACCACATTTGGATTTGGCGACACAATGTATTACAAACCAGCTTATCTATTATGTTTCCCAGTGCAAACAAATCAAGTTAATGAAATAATAGTTGAAATTAAGGATGAAAAAGGTAGGTTAATTAACTTTGGTTTGTCTGAAAGAACAGTGGTATTAGAGATGAAGCCGTAGATATTTTTTTGGGTTGGAAGTAGTCCTATTCTATATATTAAAGTTTTGTGTGATAAAGATGAATAATATTTCTATAGAAAGTGTAATGAAAGAACTCAATGTTTCGGCTACTTTAATGTGTCGAGTTTGGAGATGTGTATCTAAATTTTTAATTAGACTATGTTGTAGCACATTGCCGAAGTCAGAGCGATAATTGTGTTTTAATGATTAGATAACATTTAAAACTTTATAGAGATATGAGCACAAATAAATAATAACTGATATATAATACGACGATCATTTACTCTTTAAAAACCGAATAGAATGCCTTTGTTTACCATACAATCCACCATTCCATCATATACAAAATTTATTCCACCACGATTTACATCATCCAAAACTTTTTTTGCTGAAAATCTGAAGATATCTGTCTGGTATGGTTACTTTAAAATTTCCAGAAGTAATTACCACTTTGTATCCATACCATGTATCATTTATTTCAGCATGGTCTATGGGGTAGGTCTGTCCAATTGTAAATTCGGAAAGTTTCTTAAATTGTTGAGTTCTGTTTAATACATTTAGCAACTGGTCCGTCTTTATTACGTACAATATTTTATTTTTTACGTATTCAAATTTCTTGAGTCGCTCTTTGCAACTGCTCCCAAACGCAACTTTTTATATTTACTCTTTGCAACTGCTCCCAAACGCAACATTTTATAGTCTCTCTTTGCAACTGCACTCTAACGCAACTTTTTGCAGTCCCTTTTAGCAGATGCACACAAACGCAACTTTTTCAGTCACTTTTTGCAACTGCACTCTAACGCAACTATTTGTAGTCACTTTTTGCGGCTGCACTCGAATAGGCATTTGATGTTTTGGATCAGAAAACTAAGAGGAATTTTTCTGATGGTTTTCTGATGGCTCGAGCATTTCATTTACCATTGGTTTTATGATGGTTTGAGAATTTCATTTACCGTTGGTTTTCAGATGGCCCGAGCATTTAAATTACCATTGGTTTTCTGATGGCCCGAGCATTTAATTTGCCATTGGTTTTCTGATAACTGGGGGATGTGCTCGAACCAGCAGTAGATGTTTTGGATCAGGAAAACAACGGTAATTTTTCCTGATGGTTTTCTGATGGTCCGTGCATTTAATTTGCCGTTGGTTTTCTGATAACTGAGGGCTGTGCTCGAACCGGCAATCCTATACTACTGCGATTAATTTCAGTAACGTCAGATATTAAAGTGGAGAGATTCGAGCGGCTATTAACATCGATATCTTGAGAGCCAATGAAGGCGAAGCGAGGTGAGAATAGAGCAGCGCCGGAATGAAAGGGCGGTGGAAATGGGATATCACCGAGAAAACCCGCCCATTGGCATCGTCCAGCAGGATTCCCACATGCGATGATCCGGGGGCTACCCCGCTGGGAATCGAACCCGGTTCGCCAATGTGGGAGGCGACTAGTCTAACCACTAGGGTGGGGGCTGGGGGCTTTAGGGTTCGTGGACGGGGCCATACGGCCGTTGGGTGTCATGGCTGACCGGCCGAAAGGCTAGTTAGCTGTGTGCGGGCTCGACGGCGTCTGGTCGCGTGGCCGGATTCGTGGGAATCCCGGTCCATGGTCTGTTCCCCTGGTTGGGGGGGGGGGGGGGGGCGACGAAACGGGGGGAGGCCGGAAGGATACCCGTCGGGGAGCTGTCTCGGTCGGGGCAGAATAGCTCACCACCTTCCTAGGAAGGGTGAATATTTTTTGAATAGCAATTGAATTTGTTGCTTAAATTACGGGCGCCCAGACGAACAACCATCCACCCACAAAAAAAAAAAATTGTGAATTTATACTGTTTGTTAAATTGTAATAGTCATTATATAATTGAACACTTCTGTGTAGCTGTACTGCTAAGTAGGGTTAATGGAATTAATTAAATTACGAAAAAAAGTCTATCCACTACACCAGCGCGGCTTTTAACGACAGATATAGTTCCAATAGAGCTGACTAGCACTGACGATCACACTGACGCTGGTTCCTGCGTGCCGCTGGGCAACACACTGCGCGAGGCTATGTTGATTACTGAAAACACTCAGTTTACTGATGCTGCAGATATATGTAGCGTGTCAGTGAAACAGGGTTATTGACAGACGATTCGAGTTACCGTGCGCGCTCTTAGATATTTAAAATGTGTGAATTGTAGAATCTATACTAATAAATAAAATTGAAGTGTCTGTCTGTTATTTCAAAATTTATACCAATATCTCAGCGCAAGAAGCTATTTAAACGATGTTGAAGCATAAAGAATTGATTTTAAAATTGTTTCTTTCTTCTGTCTGTCTGGATGTTTGTCCAGAATTGGCTTCGAAACAGCCGTATCGATTGTGTTTAAACTTTCAGAGATCATAGAGTTTGTTTCTATTTAAACTCTGTTCTTCATTTAATATCAATATTTCGAATTGTTATGCTGTAAATTTATTTTTTTCATACAATTTTCTATATGTTAAAATTTGTATCTTATTGCAAAAAAGGATTATTGTCAAAAAGCATTGTTGAAACAGCAATAGTTTTTAAATAATAATTGGCATAGCAATCATCATATTAATATTAACATTACTATTTCGAAAAACATAGTAAAATAAAATATTATCAAACAACCAACACTAACGCGACGATCAAACTATTTCCCATAATAAAGTAACAATCTTTCAAAACCAATTATATAAGTATGTAGTTCAATAACTCCATAAAACCTGAGCGAAGCTATGGCGTGCTGTATTTTAATAACTCCATAAGACCTGGACGAAGCGATATTTCAGACATAAAACCTGAGCGAAGCGATGGTGGGCTGTATTCTAATAACACCATAAAACCTAAGCGAAGCGAAATTTTTGATTTAAAAATATGTAAATAAATCCTAAGTCTACCCGAATGAAGTTGCACACACTGCATTCATTTCCATCTAAACATAAAATACATTTGTAAATTCTGTTTGATTAATATTTAAAATTTTGAAATTTATTTTTTTGTTTTGATTATAGGAATTATTATGTATACATTTCGATCAACACTATTCACGTGTTATTTCCATTTATATTATTATTTATAAAATATGTAAATAATACCTAAGTCCACGCGAACGAAGTTGCGGAAACTGCTACTCATAAAAAAAAAAACAGTCCTTATAGAAACTCCAAACAAAAGCAGTGCAAAAATAAACTTAAAACGGAGTTTATTATGTTATTATAATTAATTTTCTTTGACGAAACAATTATCAATAATTGTTTATTATTCGTAAGAAGTCTTTTAACTCAGAAGAGAAATAAGACAATACTTAGATTCATATTTTAATTTATTTTAATCAATTGTAATTGATATGAATGCGAAGCGTTCCGAAACACTGAAGAACAAAACATTTACTCTTTACTGCAGGCTGTTCCCTTTTTTCAGACGAACAATGATTAACTATCTATGATTCCAGTGCTCATCAGCAGTAACGGAAAGTGGCCAATATAAGTCACCATTCCAACTTATTAAATCTTCTCGTTATGGCCATGTTATAATGCATGGGTTCTATTTATTTTACTACGGGTGGAAGCAATTGTGTAAGGATGGGGGGGGGGGGGGGACGAGCTTTAGTTAAACGTCTTTAATAAGACATGACTTTTTTTTTTGCAGCTATGCTTACAAGACGGTATCATTTTGAATTATATACTGTTTAAATTGACCAGTGTAAAAGTTTGCTCGTACCGAATTAACATTCAGATGATCATTTCCAGGAAAGTTTTAACCTCACGGAAACAACAAAACGCCATTATTATGTTGTTCTTCGTACTATGCGAATAATAAACAAATCCGTATGTCCGTAAATATTTTTGGCGAAGTTAACATTACGCGTGGATTTTCCATATAGAAAAAGTATTATTCTTACACTACAGAAAAGCATTGAAAGAGTGTTCTGCTGGGTCATGTACATTTCAAACATTCTACTGATTTTTCGAAATACGTTATTTACAAAACACACTGACTTACTGTTTGTAATTCCTATCTGCAGTCCCTGAGCTCATGTTGTTTGAAGGCAATTTTTGGACACTTTCGTCTGCCTCTGATACGAAATAATTTGCAGAATCATTAAGTTAATACGACGCTTCGCCGGTATCCCGAAACTGATGAACTGCGGAACGAAAATAAATGTTGGCGCTTCATGACGGTACGGGAAATGGCGGACCAAGTGGTACATGTATCGATAATATTAGATTTCACGAATTCAAACGCACTAAAATGGCATCCCTACAGCCAACAATGCTTGATGAAAGTAAATACAAAAATAATTAATTACCGATACAGTATTCCGATAACATCAGTAAGGTACTTGCATAAATGTGACGAAAAATTGTGTACACCGAGCTGGAAATGTTTCACTGAACTGAATTTCCCCCTATACTCAGACTCAACCCCATATTTGCTAAACATTTCTAAACCAATCCAATAAAAAAAAAAATAAAAATAAATAAATAATAAATAAAAAGTTTTGAATTACAACTTTTGGTTCTGAGAACAATTATCTTCAATGATCATCATCAATGTCGCCAATATAACAACGTAAATCCCGCAACAACTTATCAGATGATACAATACTTCTCAAACGAGCGTATTCACTGTTTACGTAGTGTGTAGATTGGTCACATTGTCTAAATAAATAATACTTATATGATAGGAAATGCAGTATATGGCTCAATGTATACATAGCCTCCTAGTTGTTACGCCAAAGAAGATCCCGAGTATTAAAACTCCTCTTCCCTTTCAAAATTGTCTTTCTGCGTAACTGAAGAACTTACTTTTTCTACGACAGTCGGGAAGTCTGAAAATACGTTTACAAATTCTTGTCAATTAATATAAATCGAACTAATTTTATTCTTGTGACAACAATAATATTTTTCTGACAAAATAATATGTTATTATTAATTACAAATTAAATGTTAGTTGTAATCTGGAATCTTCACGATTTTATAGTCATTACTCAATAACGATTGTGACTCTACAGTAAAAAAGAATACGGCCGGTTTATAAAAATATTTCACAGTGGTGACTCTCCTAGAAAATTTTTTTGAACAAAACGTTGACACTTTACAACTTGAAGGCAATTCCATATAAAGTCGCAACAATAAACAAAAAATACTAAAATAAAATTGTACTCTCGGGCTCAAAATTTTCAGCTGTTTATTGTTAATAATCCAAATTTACTACAATAACAGCATGGCTAATGTAAGCAAGGTAATTCTGTTATTTTGCAGTTCACATTTATGAGAAACATAGTTATACTATCCCGGAACTGTGCTTCCCTGCTAGCTGCAAAGGCAATTAACACACAGCAAAGAAAATAAAAAACTGTTACTGCGCTAATTTTAATCTCGTAACTGTGTACAGAAACACTGAAAGTCAAGCAAAACTGTAACTAAATTTCCAGTATGTTCACGCGGGGAACTGTAGTATACTTGTTTTAACTGGTTAATTAATTTTTTATTTTATTTCAAGATGTGGTTATGTTACTCCACCCTAAAGTAGGTCGAATTTAGTTCACTTTAGTACCACGAGCTCTAATTTTTTCTTTTTCCATGAAAATGCCGCTCTTAACATAGGGCTAACGTGAAACTACGAAGGGATTATATAACTTCGTAGGGCAAACCATGTTCAAAGTGAGACTTCGCTGGGTTTGAGAAAGAGTAAACTGCGACATCGAATTAGTAACAATGATGATGATAATAAAATAGTAGTCTCTGAAAGTTAGTTAAGAAAGTTGTGGCCTAGAGAAGAAGAAAAATTGATCGAGAAAAGGTGTCTTGGGGTGGTATTCAAAGATAGGAGCTACGACTTAAAACTTGCTCCTTATATAATTTTTTCCTCGTAAAACTCATGTTCGCACTGGAGGCTTCAATAGTTTTTACACAATATATTAATGAAAAGAGTTGGAGCGGAAAATGAGAAAATGAAATTTCCTTAAAGCTTTCAAATAATTGTGAAGGGATTTGTGTTCTTTCGGCCGTCCAGAACGAACTGGGAGAAAAAAAATTAGGAGGGTGGATTTGTGCTGCCCAATAGTTGTATTCCTTTTTGTGTGAAATGGGAAAACACACAGATCTTTTATGTCGACATGTTTTCCGAAACGCTTTATATTTTTACTACTTTGATTAATGGAATATACAAATCAGTCACAGCTTTGTAGTTTGCAAATGAGACGAAGATTTTCCTTATTAGTGGTACACAATTTTAACTGCTACAGAAAAAAAAACATAACACTGAGACGATAGAGTCGAATAATGATGGAAAACCTTTTAGGCAAGTGAATTCCTTATTGGTATCTAAAAGTTAGTCAGTTCTTTTAGCTATACATAGCTGTCTCTATTCATCGTTACATACGATGTAACTATTGAGAGGCAAATTGTGTTTCATATCCGTTTGACGTACGTGTTGTCGTTTGTCCATTGGCTGAACGTGGCTCTAGGAACGGGCTTTGTGCGTGTTTGGGTAGTGTATGCTGCGGAATATTCCCTGTTGGTTTTTGATGTCTGGTGAGTTGGTCTCCAGGGGCTGCTTGAATGACTGTATGAGAGCCATGTTGCTGGCAAGTGAGGAAATTTTCCTGTTGCATGTGATCAGAGTTCACGATAAACGCGGCTTTCTAGCTTCTGTATCATCAGGTGTTCTGTGTTATTTCTAAAATTAATTTTATAGCTGGTACTCTTGCTTACTTCTTATTTATAGATATGCACTTACTAACGATTGACAAGCTTCCCGCAACATAACACATATAATATTCTTCGTAAATAACTTTGTATACCTACTGCTGTGTACATCTGAAAGATAAACTAAATGGTATACGGACAACTTACACGCTTCACAAGTTAACTATAGTGGTTTTAACTTTGGGGTTATTGCGTCTGAAGTTCGGAGAATAAGAGGGCGTTTCATCGCTGTATTCTTAAGTACACTCTAAATCTGAATCAGTGAGAATTTCGCTGTTTCAATCAGTCAAACATATCTGACTGGTAAAACAGTCACTTCAGTGAATTTAACTGATGAACATGTGAAAAAATGCCATATTTCCTTCACTGATTGATTCATTTTATCCACTGTTTTCTCAGTGGATTATTTTTTGACTGATGGACCAGTGAAACATCTGAGCAACTTGCTCCGTCTCTAATTATTTTTGACTGATGTATCAGTGAAACTGCTTGTAAAAATGGCTGTCGAACATCGTTTAAAAATGGCTGCTAAACGACGCGTATCAAGTGAAGTAGCAACGAATAGACTAATAAAACCAATACAAAACAATTTCTAAAATGTGTTTCGTCTATCAAAACGCCATTTTACGAGGTAATATGAACACACAGCGTTTCATTACGTTTTTGCGTATTCATTTCGATCCCATGTAATAGTCACAGCGCTGTGTTTGATGGCTTAAACGACCTCTTGCGGAACTTTGTCTACTTTTTTTTAATTACCGTAAATTGCAAAATATAAATATTAAACTAACGCAAATATGTTTATTTCATATAATTATTTTCCTATATTCAGTAAAGCAATATTTAATTCGCCACTGCAGTCGGCCGTCAGTTATTCAATCAGTGAAATGATTTCACTTCACTAATTAAATCAGTGAAAATTTTTTTGACTGAAACAATCCGTGGTTATCTACTGATTCTAAGTGGAGCCATTTTCACTGATTAGAGTAGTTGAATTTCACTGCGAATCAGTGGTTTCCTACTGATTCGAATTTAGAGTGTACTATGCGGTGCCGAGGTGTTTGTGTGCGGTGGTAGTGATGTGAAAACCACATAACATAGCTCAATAGCACAGTTTACAAAAGTTACAAGGAAGAATACTAGGCACTCAGCCCCTTTACTTACAGCGCTTTAGTCTATTCGCGGTTTCTTCAAACTTTATTGAATCAAACGTTTGAAATATCACATCATCTATAACACGTTTGGTTGTTTCTTAAATATGTCATTTGTCAGAGGCTATTTATACTTTGTTAATATAAATGTATATAATAATTTTTTGTTGAGCTGAAATATTTTCCTTTCGTCTGTATACAAGTTTTAATTATTATAAATAAATACGGATAGAAAGTTGGTGTGATTTTAATGGCTAGTGAGTAACAGTTCCTATGCAAAATTACACTGAAGTGAGCGCGCATGAATACAGTGCGCTGTCCCTTTGGTGTATTTTCTAGTTTATTCATCTTTGTTTGCACGAGGCGAAGGAATAGTCTGTAAGAAGAACTTTAAGGGGGGCTTCAGAAAATTTGTAAGTTACCTAGAATAGACTATAATCAAAAATGATCTTCATGAGCAATACGTTCACGATTTTAGACACAGGCATTGAAAGGGTAAACAAAATAAAATATTTGCATACGTGATTTCCTCTTTCGAATAAATCATAACACTGGAAAATTAAAACGAATTTTCCTACCCCTTTTTTTCCCCCTCTTTAGTCCGATAGAAAGGAAACGCATTAGTGACTTCCATCCTAAACACTTGTGTCGACGCCGTCAATTCTCTGGGTCGTCCATCTTCCTTGATGAGCGCGCCGCTCTTTCGCAGACACGCCTGTCTCTCTCTCTCTCTCTCTCTCTCTCTCTCTCTCTCTCTTTCTTTCTCACTCGTTTGTCGTCGTGGTGATCTTCTCGTCTTCTTCGGGCTTTCTTGCCGCCTTGTTCCTCTCCACGCCGTACTCCTTCCCACTCACTTCGCGATGTTTTGCTTTCCTTTTCGCCTTCTTCGTCTCGGTTTATTCGTCGCGAGCAAGAGTCAGTAATGAGAAGTCAGCGAGTAAGTCTGCGCCTGGCAAAAACCAGCGGTTTCAAACAGCTACAGCACAATATACGATTTATAGGACGCTCAGCTATAGACATATAGTTGGAAAAAATTATAATACATATGCATATATATGTAATGGCATTGAACACTCTAACACTCTAAATTCGAATCAGTGGGAAACCACTGATTCGCAGTGAAATTCAACTACTTGAATCAGTGAAAATGGCTCCAGTTAGAATAAATGGAGGACCACTGATTGTATCCGTGAATAAATTTCACTGGTTGAGTTAGTGACGTTAAATTATTTCAGTGATTGAATAAGAGATAGCCGATTACATGGCTAATTAAATATCGATTTTATCTAAAGTAGCAAAATAAATAAGTGAAATAAACATATTTACGATATTTTACTACTTATGTTGCACAATTTACCGTAATTTAAAATAGTAAAAATATTCTCGGTGGTGGCCGGGATTGAATTCACAAACCTTTTGACTCTAGGCCGTTACCTTTTCGTTTTTGGTTTAATTGGCCCTGTTAGGATTGTTAAAACGCATAGTATATATGAGTACACTCTCTTCATCTTACTATATGCAGTTTAAACCTTCTACAGACTTCACTGTGACGATAACATGAAAACGAAATGAAACACGTAAAATAGAATGAAAGACTGTGTGTTCATATTACCTCATAAAATGGCGTTTTGAAAGATGAAACACGTTTTGGAAAGGATTTTGTATTGGTTATATTAGTTTATACGTTGTTACTTCACGTGATACGTGAAGTATCGGCCATTTTTAAACGTTGCTTGATGGCCATTTTTATACGCTGTTCAACTGATCCATCATTCAAAAATAAACCACTCAGTAAACAGTAAAATAAACGACTTACTAATCAGTGAAAATGTCACTGAAACAATAAGTGAAGGAAATCTGGCATTTTTTAACTGATTCGTCAGTTAAATTCATTGAGGTGACTGTTGAATCAGTTAAATACGTTTGACTGATTGAAACAGCGAAATTCTCACTGATTCAGATTTAGAGTTTACTATTTCCAATGTGTTTTGAGAAAGATACATTCCTCGTTTCAACGTCACATCTCGTTAAATTGATAATCCTTTACATTAACTTGCGATGGTCGTTGTTCACTATATACTGTTACGGTCAGAACAATTTTTTATTCGATTTGCCCACACGGAATGAATCTTATAGAACGGGGTTTATCGCTGTTTGAAGAGTCCTGCAGGTAATGTCGGACGACACAAGCGAAACTGACCCACTCTCTTATTACGCCTGTTCGTTTACTGAATTGTTATAGCTTCATTATTTTAATTGTAAGAAGCGATATTTTATAAACGACTGCACTCTAAAAAATCTGAATCAGTGAGAATTTCACGGTTTCAATCAGTCAGACGTATGTGACTGATTCAACAGCCACTTCAGTAAATTTAACTGATGAATCAGTAAAAAAATACCAGATTTCCTTCATTTATTGATTCAGTGACATTTTCCACTGATTCGCCAATCATTATTTTCTCTGTATACTCAGTGGTTTAGTATAGCCCACTTAATTTCCATAGAGAGAAATTGTAACAATACGTTTTTTCTGTCTTTGTATGATAACCAAATTTTTTAACATTGTAGATATTCTAGGCACGTGACCATACTGAAATGACGGTCACAGGCCAAACCCCTCGTATAAAATAGTACCGCTATGTTTTATTTTGGGGCAAACGAGTTTTTTCTCAGAGTGCTCCCATCCCACGAAGAGGAATTGTGAGTACGAAGGACTGCCTTTGACCTCGACGATCATGGAGCTGCAACCTGCATCACCGCTAACTGGTTGTCACAAGTGCCGGTTCTGAGAGAGAGTTTCCACCTATGTTCTAAATGCGCGTCGGCATGAGTAGATGTATAATGGGGATCCTGGCTCACCTCGTGTTTTTCATCGAAAATCATGTAGTTTTCGTCCAAAAGTAAGCAAATTTAAGCCAAAATCAAGCAATGTTCTCAACTGCTAGAAGCAGCAATTCCAGGTCCTTAAAAAGCAAGTAAATTAAGCCAAAATCATGCAAAAATAAGCAAATTTTTTTAATTGTCCCCAAAATGAGCGTGCAGGATTTGGCGTAAGGTAAACAAAGCAAAATTAAGCAAAAACAAATCAAATATTAGTTTATTATTCATCACATTTATATGTTCAAAGTTCTACTAATTTTTTTAAAACTTATTCTGTTTGCTCTAGATTTTCACTAATTTCTCGAAGTTCAAATTTATCGTCAATGTTATATGTGATTAATAACTGTAAGCATTATCTAATCTATAAGAAGGAATTTTGACCCACTTCCGCCTTTTAAAATGTTTGTCAAATTGCAAGGTAACACAGTAATCTTTAGTTTTATTTATAAGGAAAATAAATTGATTTAGAATTATGAAAATAATCCTATATTTGATTAAAAAAATCGCCAAATTTTTAAACGTAACCCCTCAACTATAAGCTCAAAAATAGTTTTAAATTATCGAAACAATTTGTAAACAACGGTTGTTTTTCTGTATAAACAATCAATTACATATTAAGGCCTTCACACCTAAAATGAATGGTAATAAGTATTAATTATTAATATATCCATCAAAGTTAACAAACTGGTTTATAAAAAAGTTAATAATTTCTAAACTCGGTATCAAGTTTGGTTTTTGAATTTATAAAATTACAATAAGCAGGGAATTGTTTAAGATAAACACTGTTTTCAATGTTTAGTTTCCAGTATTCTTTAGGAAAAATTTCATTTCTGCCGTTTTTAACAATGATCAAACATAGTAGCATGTTTATGCTGTTCAGAACGATTTTTTTTGTATTAAATTTAAAGCCAACGATTTAAGAATCGGGCATGTCAAATTGTAAATTATTAAAGTGATCTTTTATATTAAAGATAAAATGTTCGTTCCTTTAGGAACTTTTTTTTCTAAAAATTGCTAATAATCTAAACTAATAGGTATTTTAGGTTCTTTATATTTTTTCTTTAATTTGCAATGGCAGTGTAGATTCATATTCAACAATAGGTCACATAATTTCTAATTTTTCGATAACAATTTTACCAGGATCAGAACGATGTTTCGTAACTTTATCATCTTTATCAAAATTTTATAAAGAAATAAACAGCTGTTATCAAATGAATAACGAAAAAAAGTAATTTTATAGCTACATTTCCAATCAACTTTATAGTTATCATGAATAAAACCAAACAGACATCTAAGAGGATAGATTATTTCATTTGCTGTAACACAAGAAAACTCTTTTGTATTTTTTCACTATAAACAGTTTTATTCCGATTTAGATTGTCAACACCAGGAAATTCTAAATAATTTTGTTCACTTGGCGAGCTTAATAAAGCATTCATTTTTGTTGTCATTATACCTGATTTATCAACAGCTTCAATAATATTTCCATGTTTTGAGATTTCTACACCATAAAATTGGAAAGGAAAAAAGTTTGAACAAACATCAATATTGTCTTCTTCAACAAGTTTTGCATCAGCTCCAACCTAATCTCTCTTTAGTAAACTAAACTGCTCATAGACATATGCAGCATTTTTAAAAAGAAAAGCCATCTCCTACTAGAATATCAAATTAAATTATATTATTGTAAACATTTTAATTCCCCTTAGTTTGATCAGTGGGGGAAAAGTGTGCCTCTTGAAGCTCTCAATACTTTTACAACTCATTTATAAGTAAAAAAATTATATATTAATGGCTTAATCGAAGGGAGTTTCTTGAGTTCACTTACTCATTGAAAGATTAAAGTATACAAAAAGCATAATGAAAAAGGATAGTAAGAAAATAAGAAGAAATAACAACCATTAATTGATTAATTACGAAATATTGGTTAAAAAGTAGAAAGAGTAAGTGAAGAAAATAAAAATTTAATAACTACACTAGTCCCTGTTGCAGTGAAACATTTAGATTATCCACCAACTCCAGAAGAAACATCGTTTGAAAGAGAATTATTTGAAGAACAAGAATCTCCTAATTTGGAATCTCCTAAATTGTAACATTGAAAAATTTACCACATATAGCAGGTGTTTCTTGTATAGATCTCGGCATAGAAATTGCAAAAATAATTAATCTTATTAATGTAAAATATGGTTTACGTGGAGTTCGAGAAAATTTTTTACATTGGTGATACACATGTAAAGCTAAATATTGATACATTGTTAAGGATAAAGAATGTGTTTTAATACCAGGATTTTGTAATTTGTTAACAGAAAAATCACAAAAGCCCTTGAAGGTAATTACACTGCTAATTAACTTAAAAATTACACAGGAATTGATTTTTTTAACCAATGCTTTATTTCAAAAATATATTCCTATTAAGAAAAGGAATAATCCAAGTTTAAGTAGTGGTTGGAAATATGAAAAAATAATTGGACCGATTTATGGTAACTATATAAAAACAGCACAAAAACCACCAGAAAAAAAGATTTCTCCAAGAACAGGCGATGGTATAAAAAATACAATCATTTGCCAAAAGAATATACTTGGATGGACGATGTCAGAAAATTAATCGATATATTGTTAATTTTTCATGGTGAAGAAAATGTTGGAAACAACCATTACTACAATGAAAAATTAAGTATAATGAATTTGCTGAACAATAAGTTTTCTGAATTTGTTATAAATAAAAAATAAAAAAAGGATTTCCTTATTTCATAAGAGTTTTAAACATAATTCCAAACTCAGTATGGCATTCTGAACATGATGGTAAATGTATTATAAACTGGGCATTAAACGATTTAAATTTACCTGAAATGCATTTGTCTGACTATAATTATTGTGGCCCATCTACAAAATTTAACGAAATATTAGCAAGAGGCGAAACTGGAATAAATAAATAATATTATGGGTGCAAATATCACGATATTTCGTTCAGATATCATAAAGATTTAGATTCGAGACATGATGCTGATAAAATTTTACAAAAAGAAGCTAAATAAATCATATTAGATAAAAACACTCCAATTGGAGAAAAAATTGCCCCTGCTGCTGTTACCTCAACTATGTTTACAAAAAGAAAATTAGGATTTGGAATTAAATTGTTTAATGAGCATATGTATATTACTAATAAATGAAGATAACAAATATATATTTCGATATTCCCTTAGAGTAATTAAAATATTGAGGTATAGGTCTATTTTTCACAAATTATCGAGTTGCAAAAAAAATTTAAAGAAGGCAAACGTTTCAAATTAACTTTACCAGAGTAAACACTTAAAAATATGGCAAAGACAAAGCTGGCAGTGGTCTACATCATGGAGACGTTATTCCTCTTGTACTTGCTGCTTTAGTTGCACTCGGTGGTTTAGTTGGTTGTTTAGCTCGTGGAGCTACTGCAATTTCTGTTGATCAAACTAGAAAAAATATAAAAGACTTAGAAGAACAACAAAGACATACTTTAGCAATGAAAAACAAGGCTGGAAGCGAATTAAAAATAGGATAGCCAAAAAAATTCGAATACATACCAACTATTTAATATCGATATTGAAAATATGGAAAATTATTAAATATGAAATATTTCAGAAATGTTTAAATAATTGATGAGTTACCAAAAAATATACACAATAATGAATGTGCTGTAGTAAATGTTGACATTTCAGCAAATCCTAGTACTCGATGGGTTGTTACTTTAAAGGAAACAACAATGTTTACATTTTGATTCATTTGGAGACAAAATTCCTACTAATTTAACCAATTACTTTAAAACCAGAAATGTTTTTTTACAATGATGATCGAATTCAGAATTTTAATTCAGTTATATGTGGATACATAAGGTTAATTGTGTTATACCTTTTTTCGAGAGGATTTAAGTTTAATGATTTAATTTCTATGTTATTAAATGACATATATTTGGTAAACTATTAATCAATCTTTAAATAAAATGTTTGACACTTAATATTTTTGCTTTAAAATCACATGTGGATTCGCATTACAATTCGAGTGTTTCTACTTTACAAAGTAAACTAACCACTTGTTTTGATTTTACAAAATCTTATGTTTCATTTTTAGATCACAGAGTTGTTAATATAGCTGAACCCATTGATGGAAAAGATGCGGTCAATAAAATATTTATTGATAAACAAATAGCTGATTATGCTCCAAAAGAAGATATAAATTCACAATTCAGTCACACTATTGCTGATTGCATAAAACGAATAAATAATGCAAAGCAGGCACTAAAAATGCAGTAGATTCAAAATATAAAACTATTGTTTCTGACTGTGCTTTATAAAACCGATGTAAATTTGAAATACAATACCATTGTTTCTGATTTAAAAACAGACATAGAATCAAAATGTAATATTGTTTCCATTTCACGAAAACAATAAACAAAGATTTTGTTTATACAACACAGTGTATTTCTCTTCGAAAACGTAGAATAAATAATATGACAGCATGTGGACGCAAAAGATGCTGTCAATAAAATATATTTCGATAAAGAAATAACTCTTACATTGCAAAATTTAAACAAATCAATTTTGAATTATCGTGATACACTTGTTAACTCAAAAGTTGAAGAATTTAAGGAAGAAAAATCACATATATTTTATTTACCTACAAAGTGGAATAAAAGTAATAAAAAATTTTCACTTAGATAATAATAAAATTTTGTTAACTTTTTTGAGGTATTGTAATGTTTATAAAATAGTTACTGCTGATCCCAATTTACCTAACGATACTGTGACTGTTATTAAGGGATCTCAAAAAATTGATTACAATAAGTAGTTTGATGTTAACATGGGTGAAATTTTAACTTTTAAAATAAAAAATAAAAAAAAATCTGAATATGATGATGTTTTGTTTGCTACAATAGGAGTACCCGTAAAATATTAAGAATAATTATTTCTTATTCTTATTAAATGGAGAACACTTGGTTCTTGAAGTGTAAGGTCACTAGAAGTAATAATATAAAAATTGAAAATTCAATAAATGTAAGATTAGTTCAGAAAAGCATATGTTCAATATGTAATTCAAATAAATCAACTTAAAAAAAAACATGTAAGATTAGTTCAGAAAAGCATATGTTCAATATGTAATTCAAATAAATCAACTTAAAAAAAAACATTTTGCCCACTGCAAAACAGGGAATAATGAATAAATTATATAAGTCTACAATAAGATATTTTCCATGAATAAAAGTAATTTTGTATGGTATTGATGATTAATGGCAAATTGATCTTGTAGCGATGAATACTGGTAATTTGAAAGGAGTATCACATATAAACAATGGATACATATATATTAAGACAATTATTGCTGTTTTTTCAAAATTTGCATTTGGTGTACCTATTAATGATAAAACAGCTAAAAATGTAGCTATTGCCTTAGAATCTATATTAATTAAAAGAAAACCACGTAATATTCAAAGCGACAATGGGTTAGAATTTTATAATAAAATATTTAATGAACTTAAGCAAACATATAATATCAATTATTATTCTTCTTTTAGCGAATTGAAAACAAGTGTTGTTGAAAGATATAAGCGCACAATGAAAAATAACTTCTGGAGAGGTTTGTTTAAATGGAAATTATTTTTGGGTCAATATATTAGATGAATTAGTGAAAGAATACAACAATACAAAACACAGAACTATGTTAATTTAAAAAAATGAAAAACTCTAATATTGCCATATGTGTTTACTTAACCAGAACTGCAAGCTCAATACAAAGTTGGTGATGTTCGTATAAGAAAACTAAAGAGAATATTCGAGAAGGGTTATACTGCTAATTGGTGAACATAATTGTTTACTATTTGTAAAGGTTTAAATTATGATGTGCCTACTTACAAATTAAAAAATATTAAATGAGATGAAATAGAAGGCAATTTTTATGAATTATAAATTACAAAAACAGACTATACCAATGAATAGTCTTAAGAACTAAATGCGCTAAAATATATGGAAAATGGTAAGGTTTTAATAACACACATAACCCAAGATTAATAAAACAACTGTTTGGTGATTTTTTAAAAATTTAATCAGAAAAAATACAATGCTAATTGTTTTGATGCTCATTTTAATGCTCTTTTAAACTGTCATTTGTATTGTTCACAACATACATTCTGCATTCGTTTTAAAATAAACATGTTTAATGTTCATAATTTTTTTAAAAATAATAAAGTCTTTAATTTTATTTCTATGCTTTCCTTCTTTAATCTTGCTACTCAAATATACTGTTATAAAACCATAATCTTCTATCCAACATTTTGCACTAATAACTTTAATTTTTCGTTATTCATATCTTCACCAACAAAATCATTATGGATGTGCTTTAAATTAGTATCATCTTGTCCAAATATACACAAAAAATTTGCATTATCTTTTACCAATTGTTTAGGTATTTTTAGATATGTTTGGGCTAAATAAAATGCACATGAATTTTTATCTCATCCCCTAGGGAAATAATCGCGAATTATATCTGGATTGTCTAAAATAAAATCGTCAAATATAACTAGATAATCATTTTCACATTGATCTAAAGGAGTCATTTCATCATCATTATTAAAAAAGTATGATATTTTTTCTTTAAGTTAAGCTTTTTCAATAACATATTAAAATCATTTTGTAACTCAATATATTTTGGTAGATTTAAACTTTTCGAACAAGAATACAATTTATTCGAATTTATCCATTCTATATTAAAAATAAAATTTATCATCAAATTAATTTTTTCATAATTGCTTGGACATACTATTATAGCCCTCATATTACCAGGCAATAATTAACCATTCCTTTTAATTTTGGAATTATCTTCATGAAATTAAAACACCGACATCCAATTTAACATTCTTCATTTAATAAGATAACTTTTGTAATAAATTGATAGTAAATTATTCAAATTAACAAACAATAGTTCTATATTAAAGAAGAAATTTCAATATGATTTTATCCATAGTGAAAAATCATTTGCTTTGGTTAGTTTTCACAAAAAATTGTTATCTCCAAATAGAAACAACAATACTATAATGACAATTGAACACATGAGTCCTAATGTTGATAAAAATGAAGTTACGACTATTCCTAGATGCCAATACGATAACTTGTTAAAAAAGACTATAAATTCAATTGACACATGTTCAACTAATAACAGTGATTAAACAGCAGATATTGTAAAAAATAGTTTATCTATTAAATCTAAGTTCGAAATTAAAATTGACAATAAAATTAACTGATATTCTTGGTTTTGATTGAAATACTACTGTTGAAAGATACAAAGTTGTTATATGTACTAATTTACCTAATTTTGAGCCATTTAAAAAGAACAATTAATGTTCATTGTAGCTTAGCATGTGATAAGTTTATCAAATATAATCAACCAAATTATTTATAAACATATATAATAGCCAGTTTTCCACCAAAAACTATGTTTGGTTTTAGAGATTATATCATTTGTGAACCTACATATCCAATTTCTTATAAAAGTAATAATGAGAGGTTTTAACCTATTGTCTTGGAAATTAGAGACAAAAATAATATACTGATTGATATTGATGGTGCTGATATTGGTATTCTTTTAGAAACCAAAGATGTTTAAGATTCACTGTTTCGATAATCATATGGCACTGTATCTATTTTATTTTCTAGTATAATTCGTTTGACATCATTAGGACTTAATGCTATTTTATTAACTTCGATTGTATATATTTCATGCTTTTTGCTTCTTATAAAATTCATTGTTCTCAATTGTACTTTTTAGTTAAAAAAACAAGCTATTCTTATAGTCGTCATCAAATTATATTCTCTTATTGATTACACATCTCTTTATTCCTTTAGATGTTATGTTTTCTTTATAATCAACTCTATATGCATTTATTTTTGCTCTTAAACCAACAAATTGTTTCATTACTTTGCCATTATATTCGTCTTTTATTTTGCCTAAAATAATTTTTATTTATTTGAGGTATGTTATATATATATTACCATTTGGATAATCACTTTTATTGAATTTGTCTAACATTGTGTTTATATCATCATAAAAATCGCCTGTTTTATGTTATAAATGTACAAATCGGTATCTTGATAACATAATGAAATTTTATTGCCATATTTTGGTTTCATAACTTTATCATGGAAATCGTACATTAGCTCTTTAGATATGCCCAAAACTGACATGCTCACATAGACTTATTAGATTTTCAATTAGTTTTATTCATATTTGCAGCAGCAAGGTTTTCATTAAATATTGTACTCTTCTTAAAATTTGGTTTTGTTATTCATTTTTCATATTTTTCATCATTTGCTATTAGTTTTATATCCAGTTTGTTTCTTATATTTTCATTACTTTACCAAACATAGAATTATTCATGAGCTTATAAAAAAAATTTTGAACGTCATTTTTAGTGTTAATTCTCATAGTTGTTTTTAATCTACAATTTCTTCAACCAATTAGACTGATTAAACTTAAGTATTCTATGTATTTCACTAAGTCCATTCTTTAGGCATTATTTTAAATTATGATAGTGAATTACATACTTTTCTTTTTTTATGTAAAGTTGTTGATGATTTAGACTGCTTTTTTTTTTTTTTTTTGGAACTACCTTATTTTCTGGGCAAAAAGGTAGATCTTTCTGTAATTTCTGTAGTTTCTTAGGATATTCCAAATCAACATCTAATATATTATCATCATCATCCAAATTTAATATATGTTCATTGTAAAAATGAAGTGCTGTATAATTCTCCTGTTGGAAACCACAATATTGTAAATATTGAGACACTGCCCACCCATATAAATTATCATCAAGATTTGCTAAGTAGTTGGACTCATGATTGGAGTCAAAATAATAAGTATTTATTATTTTATATAATATATTGTTTACATCATTGTGATATTCCACCTCTAATACCTTTTCCTGTCATTATTATCATATCACAATCGTGTAATAAATCTAATGGTTGTTTAGTCATTTTTAACATTGCTTCCCATGATAACCATGGCGCTGTAAATTCATATGAATTTATACACGTTTTTCTAAAATTTTCAAAAATATCTGTTAACAGTAATACATCACTTTTTAAATAAAAATCTTGGAATTCACCAAGATTCTTAGTATTAAATTGATTTCATACATGTTTTGCGTGCTCATAATCGTCGTTAGTTATATCAGATTCGTTTTGTTTATTATAAAATTCGCTTTTGATGGAAGCATAGTTTCGTTAATTTATTTATGACTATCCATATAATCGTATGGATAGACATCCTTTTTGATAACCAACTCTATTTGATCTTTTGGAAAATGTCTGCATGTGTGTTTCATTTGTTGTTTAGTTAAATTATATGATAATTTGTCCAAACTGCTAGCCATAAATTTAACTGTGCCTATAAATCGCATTTTAAAATTTTCTGTTTGTTTCCCAAAACTGATAAACTTTTCTTCATTATTTGTAATTCAATCTTTATCTTTTTTCAATATAGCCTACCTCTATAATAAATAAATGACCATCATTGTCAGCTAAATTATGAAAATAAATTGGTACAAAGTTTGGCAACTTTAATTTCCATTTAAATTATCACGATGTCGCACTGTTTTACTATCATTCGAATGTTCGCATTCACCTACAGTGCATTAGATCTACCATATAAGTCGTTTTCATTTTTTGTAAGTAGGAGCATTGATTCAACTTGTGAATATATTTCCCCAATTCTTTCTACTTCCCTTTTTATTGATTGTATAAACATTTTATTGGAATTTGTTCCTCGGTATACTACGGGCGGCTTATATCCGCCACAAGCAGATACAATATAATAGCAAAAACCATTAGCTTTAAATCAGCGTTATTTATTTGATCATTAGTAACATTATATCTTTCTTTAAGTATTTCCTCATAAAGGCCATTATCAATATCATCTTAAGTTAAAACTGGACATTTTTTAATAATTTAAATTTATATAATTCCCTAGGATTTTGCTTAACTGTTAATATTTTCTTCAATATTGATTCAAAATCAGCATATATTCCGAACGGAACCTTCAGTCTATGTTGATAATTTTTGAAAAAAATATTTTCTCTCCTTTCCAGATGTATTGACTTTTACTGCTTCATTTTTAGAGCAGTCTTCTGTGTGTTTTCTTAATTTTCCAACAATAATGCAATTTTGCGCATCTGCTTTATCATCATTGAAATAAAGAAAATATATTTGCTTATCCTTTTTACTTTTTGTAAGTATACATTTATAGATATATCAATTTGCTGTTCGATTTTTGGTATATCGTCAATTTCAATAGGATGTCCATATTTATCTATCATTTTGTCAATATTAAGCCCCACATTTTTATATTTAGCTACTCTGTCTGAATTTTTGTCTGCTGGAAACAGTGAAGATTTTATTGCCCAAAGAAAGCATTTCCGATCATGATTTTTAACATTTATGCATGCTTTCTTATTCTTAATAACTTCTGGTAATTCTATATATCATGAGCCATTTAATGGATTAAAATTGTTTATAGATAATTGTATTCCAATTATTCTATCTAATGTCCAGCCCGATCTTCTTCTTTGAAATTCAGATAACTCTGTAGTTATTTCTGTATTATGAATTAACAAATCCTTCTAATATCTCCTTCATTCAATACTGTATAGTTGGGTAATTGAAATGTTTATAATTCTACTTGATTATTATCTTGCTAACGGCGATTGGTGTATAATTGAAATGTAAGTTATTCTACTTGATTATCTTGCTTATGGAAATTGGTATATAATTTAATACTGGTTTTCAGCCCTCTAAGGGTTCTAAGATTATTGCATATTAGCTCAAATACCTCATTTTTTACTGAAGTCAAAAAGTGAATAGGCTGTATTAAATTACATGTATTTAAAATGTTATATGTTGATATCCTACTTTTAAAATCTTTATTAAGTATGAAATTTTTGTTGCTTCTTCTTCTATTTCTTTTGCTAACAAATAAACTTTTATAAAATGGAAATATGTCTTCCAATTCCTTTCTATCTTCGGGATATAATTCGTTGATATCGATGTCAGCTGAAGGCAAATTTGTAAAATTATTCTTTGTTATCCATTCTTTTGCCTGCTGGCTTTTATTTCTAGGTTTTTCAAATACGTTTGTATAATAAGGGAAAATTTCTTTTAATTCCTTTTTCTCTTATTTATAAAATAGATTAATAGATAATGGAAATTTTTTTTTCTATATCTTTCTATCTTTCTTATGTTATTCATTGATATTGGCATAATAAAATGGCAAATTTATAAATTTATTCATCTTTTCCCATTAATAATAAATGTCATAATAGCTGTAATTAAATCTGCTTTCCTTAGTTGAAGCAAATATTTAATTTATAATCTTCTACCTATAATTCTTAACTGCCGTACGGTCTTCTCGCCCAGCTTAACTGCTGGATCATTTGTCGCCATAATTCTCTATTTATAAGAAATACATATTTATAAATAAAATGTAAAAACTGATATACTGCGTAAACCGAAAAGTGCTTAAATTACTGTGAAACTGTATTTAACTTCTTGTTATGACCATAATTCTTCATAGAATTACTAAAAAAAATTTTACATGTGATTAAATATTTGTTCTTACTCTTTTTATTAAGAGAAAAAATTTATAGATTTATTCTCATTACACACTTTACATGTTTTTGTCGGATAATTATCAAGTTGATATTCTTTTAGAATATTTAATGCTGTATTGTGTAATTTACTATTTTTATGCTTTTTGAGATAAATATTATATAAGTCTTTCTACATTCGCACATTAATCTCTCTTTTTTTAATTCATACCGACTACTAGCATATTCACTATAACATTTTATACGCACATTAAAATGTTTTTTTTTATGTGTGTTTATGTGGTGTAAAACTTTCTATGTTTATTATTTTACCACACTTTGTACATTGCTTGCATGTGTTATTATTTTTCATTTCGAGCATATTTTCCATATTCTTTATTAAGATAATTATTTCATAAAGAAAAAAATATTTAAAAAAAAACGTGAAAATTTACTTCATTTTTGCATAGTTTTGCATGGTTTTACCTTGTGTCAAATCCTGCACGCTCATTTTTTGCGAACTTGAAACATTTTTTTTGCATGATTTTGGCTTCGTTTGCCTGATTTTTAAGGAGCTGGAATTGCTGCTTCTAGCAGTTGAGAACGTTGCGTGGTTTTACCTTAAATTTGCTTGCTTTTGGGTGAAAACTGCTTGATTTTCAATGAAAAACAATAGGTGAGCCAGGATCCCCATTATACATCTATTGGAATGAGAAGGCGGTCTGTACGAAGAGTCCTTTTCACGCTACGACGACCGATTGGAAAGCATGGTGGTGGCCTGTCGTGGTGCTGCATTGTTCATTAAAAAGTCCAAGTTGTGCACCGACCAATGTCGAAGCGTGTTGGTAGCCTGCTGTATTTTTGGGCACTTTTATTGCAAAGTGCAAATAAAGATTATGCAGGAAGCCATAAAATATACCGAGGGACCTGGATATATACTTTTTAAAGCGAGATTATTAAATAAAATATTTACCTTTCAGCTTTTGAAGGTAGGAGTATATATTTTTATTTTAAAATAGGGGGAATTTATTTCATCTTGTGACCAACACACATGTGCCGCCCTAAGCACTGCACTTAGCACCACAATCAGCTCCGCAAGTATGGTAATTCTGGAGGTTTATGAGTAATTAGAAGTCATTTTGGAGTCATTATGTTTCATTATGAGTTATTTTGAGTCATTTTGAAGTCAATATGAGTCATTATGTGTCATTTTGGTGTCATTTTGGAGTTATTGTGAGTATTCTGTAGTAGTCAGTGTGTAAAAGTCAGTTGGCAGGAGCATCAAACTTTTTGGCTGATGTACCTAATACACCATTGCTGGTATTACCCGCTTCTTTAGCTCCAGCACTTACGTCTCCAACTCTTTGCGTCTAACTCTTTGCCTGAACCACTATGTCGTCCCCATTGCCACTTTTGAGATAAGTAATTTACTTTTGGCCACAATGTATGGCTACATGAGCGCTTTAATTGTGTCCAGAATGCCTATCGCATATCCTATTTGTGTGACAGATACAGTAAGCAGTCCAGCCGTAACGGCAGTTTACTTAAACATGCAAAGACCTGTAAAGGTTAAGTACATTTCTCATCAGTTCTCTTGTAATTTCGGTACATGTCCTGAAATGTGTAGTTATATAATCTGCCCTGCACAATGTGTTGGTGTAATAAATGAGCCAATATTTTCGCATATGGAAAACACAAGCGTGAATAGCGAGATGCCTAAAAGATTATATCCCACAACAAAGTCGTATATATTGAGATGCATATATATATATTGAATAATACTGCGATTTTTGAGGCCATGAGCGACTGTAATAAATAAATAGAATAAAAATGCCTCAAATTTTTTTTTAAATTTCATGTTTATATAATATGCCAGAATAAAATTAGCTGTAGTCGCCAGCAACATAATACTAATCACTGAATTTTATGAATTTATTCAATTTTTACAATTTTTTCTCGAGTTTTTGTTTTTCAGGTCATTCAAAGTCACATGGTCAAAGTCAAGGTCACCTGCACTCAATATGGAGGTAGTAGTCAGTAACATACTGTGCTTGCTGACTTAATGAATTATTTGTCGAGTTTTTTTTCAAGGCCATTCGAAGTCAAGCCAGTTCAAGATCAAGGTCACTTGTATCCATTGTGGCGGTAATGCCGGTGATTTAATATTCTTGCTGACTTTTATAAGTAGTTGTAGTTTTAATTTTCAAGGTAGTTCAAGGTCACGGGGTGAAGGTCAATTTCACCTGCATCCAATATGGTGATAGTAGTCAGTAGCATTATTTGTTCATTGACTTTTATGAATTTTTGTGATTTTCGAATTTTTTTTAAGAAAAATGGGAGTTTAAAAGAAATGGGAAATTTTAAGGGAAGAAGGGATATCTGAAAAAAAAAAAAAAGGGAAATTTTCAGCACAAAAAGAAATTATAAGTCCACCAGTGGCCAACATGGCCACTGGTGGTCTAAAAATCTTAAATTATTTTTATTTTTAAATGTTTCCGTTAATAATTTTTATTATTTTTAATACATTTTAATAATATTTTTTAAATAACTGTTTGGTATTTTGGGAATGTTTTGGATTTAAAAAATTGATTTTTTTTTGTGATTTTTTTAATTTTAGCGTTAAAAGTCGCAATGGTCAAGGTTAAGGGTCAAGTAAAGGTCACTTGGTTCCAAAATGGCCACCGGCCGAACGGAATAACAGAGCAGAAATTCTCTGGTGCTCCGTGCTATGCCACAGTTGCGCCAGAGCAAAGATAATTCTTCTACACACAAACTTACAAAATAAACTAATGACTTGGGTTAGCATGTGACACATGTTACCACAAAATAAAATTCCACACACACACACACATTCGTACACACATACACAAACACACACACGAACTTTCAACTATCCCCTGCGGAACTACAAGATATATCAGAGCATCGTAGGATCGAGAGCCAACAGGACAAGAAACTCTAACAGGTTTTCATTGATACTGATTTCGAGTCCCGTTCAAGATACTTACATTTTATTTGCCAAATGAAAATATTTACACATCATCATCACCATATGAAAACCAGCACTCGATTAGTACCATTGACAAACCGAATAGTATTTGTTTCTCATCTGTGTTCGACTGATTACTGATGTGTGTTCGACTGTCATTTGTTTCTCTCTTCACCTACATTCAACTTATAAAACACATGCGATCCATTTACTCAATTTCGTTCGATGCGTTGTGTTCTCATTGGCTATTTACTAAGTCAATTCTTTTCGTCAATTACTCAGCTTTGTTCAACTGTCAACAAACTTCTAAAACCTTCATTTTACTATCATATTGGATTCAAAAAGCATTACAAATTTAAAAATATATATTTAATTAGATTTTGCACTCACAATTTCCTAATCACATACTAACAGTTAATAAATAATTAATAAAAATGCACCTATGAATAGCATACCCATCACTACCATTTCCCAAATATGCACATATGCAAATGAATAATTACGAAGTACTCATAACACTGTGATGCATCACTCTTGAGTCCAGTGGCACTTGTTATATTCAATAAAATTAAATTAGCAGTGTTTGTAAGCCATTATATGCAGGTTAATTTCATTTGCAGCGCCACTTAGTACAACCAATAATAATTTATTATATGTTTTAAAGTTCATACATTTTTATTCAATGAACTAACCTCGATGCATGAGTTGCCAGGGGGTTGTTGATTGAGAATGTTACAGCAGTGTCTTTTCATAAAATTGAAACTAATTTTTATTTTAATGTTATAGATTATTTTAGATATATGGAATGCGTGATATGATTTATCATTTGCGGATAATGGCTTCAACCGACATTCCTACTACTCAGTTGGTACGTCTGTTTACTGTTCTGATCAAAACAGGAGTTGTTTCGTGGTCTGAGTAATTTTTTTATCCCAGTGGTCCTGAATTTTAGTGCTCAAGAGTTATTTTAGCCGAGGATTAATAATTATATAATTGCTTAAGTGTGCAATCTTGAAAGCTGCATATAAAATGTTATATAGGCTATATGAATACGTAAAGTGCATTAATTAAAACTTACAGATGAACCTATAAATTCTGGTTCCCGTAAAGCTGGCGCCCAAAGCGGGGCCCGAGAATGTAATAAAGAGGACTGAATTATAAGATTTCAAGTCACGAAGGAATTCCAATATTGCTTGCTTGCCATTGATATAGTTATGTCTGACAACCAGGAGCTACAGAATTCATTAAACTATGAAGGTACGAGGGAATTAGCCAGCAATGTTAATAATGCCGAGCACGAAATCAGATGTAGAGACTGTGTGGTGACAGGAATATTTCCCATAAGAGAGGGCGAGGTTGTGAATGCTGAAGCGGTCAGATAATCATCTGTTGTTCAGGGTCATGTACCCCCACCACCACTTAGTCAAACACACAGTACCAGTTATGCTAATCCGATACAGGCAGTTTTGGACATGCTACAATGAATGGAATCTAGGTTTGAGTCCGGACAAATGGCACTACAATCCAAACGGCACTGCAGCCCAGGCTTGAGACCGTACAAGCAGAGCTACAGTCCAGGTTTGAGACTGGACAAGCAGAACTACAATCCAGGTTGGAAACTGGACAAAATGAGTTTAAATCAGAAATGCAGTCACAACTGGCAGTCATTCAAAAATGTCATGTTTGAAGTATTAGAGGAAGTTAGTATAGTGATTAGTAACATTTCAGATAGGCTTCTCGCTGCTACTGACGAATGTGTTGCTCGCAGTCAAGATGCAAGTCTAGAAATTAACGTTCTTAAAAATACTGTCGTGCATGTCAAATAGGAAGTCAGTGAGTTAAAAGACTCATTCACACAAATACAGTCAATAAACCAAAGATGGTTAATTAGAGAATGCAGGTTCTTCACTCAGGTTAGAACCTCCTATCATTGGTAATGTTGTACCTGATGATATAAGTAAAATACAATAACCTCCAACTTCGCAATGTTGCTCACACTCAAGTCATCTTCGAACTCTTATGGAGATGTTGCCTCAATACCATGGTCACGATTTGGAAAATCTGGTTTCGTTCCTACGAAAGCTAGATAGTTACTTCACAATGTGGAATGTCAGCAATGGTGAAAAATTACAATATTAGGATTTAATACTTAAAGATACTGCACTGCATTGGTCGGAAATGGCAAAGGATACAACTTCAACCTACGAACAGTTCAAATAGGCCTATGAGAGACGTTTTTGGAATCGTGAGGTTCAAGGTCTCTTTAGAGCTCAGCTTCATTGTGGTAAATTTTACCAATGTAAAGGTGATTATTTGGAAGCTCATTTGACTCATACTTACGAGCGCACACGCCATTTAGACCTACCCATGGCAGATGAGGAGTTCCAAATGATGATACTGTTGCAGTTGCCAATGAGATATCAATTGAACTGGGCAGGTATGGCATTTACCTCACTTTATCAGTTTAGGGATGAGTTATTTGCAGTATCAAATTAGAGGAGATACAAAGGAGTGGCCATAGTGACTTGCAACGAGACCATTTACCCTCTTCTGCTCAGCAGCGTAATTATGGAGTGTTCTACCACCACAATAAGTAATCAGTGAAGAATACAGAAAAGTCTCATTTTCCTAGAGGCAGTGGCCCACAACTATTATCTAATGAAGGATCGGACGCTGTCAAACAATACCATAGGTGTAGGTTGTGGAGGCATAAAAGGAACAAACACCACAGTAAGCATTCACAGGGAAATTCCTCTGCAGGATGCAGAACTGCCTCACCCAGGAGTAGAAATGGTTACCAAACAGATGTTGATCGCACACCTCCAGGAAATAAAGACTCGAGAAGGAAATGGGGGACGCGGTCGAAGTAGGCAGTGTAATACTATTGCTGGCAACTCCCATTTCGTCGGTAAACCAGTTGCGAATTATAAAGAAGTTAGAGATGTCGAGTTCAATTCGTCAGCAACTTCGTTCAGCCCTCGCCAGAAATATTAGCTCACGAGCAAATTATGAACGTATTTGGTACAAATCTATCCTGAAAACAAACTAGTAAGAGTCGAGGAAGTTAGCATTCACTTTTCGATTCGCAGTGATTGGTTTGGAGTGCAGGAATGCGAGATTGCCCAACCTAGTCGGCATGTTTGTACTATAAATCTACACGGAGGTGAACATGAATTTCTGTTGTAAGAATTTGAGGATGTTGAGGTCCCGTCTCGAGATCCTTTGTGTCCAAAAGTAGAAGTGTTGGTGAGCGACTGGTCCTGTTTAGCAAAGTTCGACAGTGGTGTGGAAATGAGCTGGTTCTCTTAGGAAGTCATTAATGCCATTGAAAAGTCAGGCGTTCGGATGGCAATGATTCCCGTGCCTAGACTAACAATTATCGCAGTAACCTCACGAACCGGTTCAACCATTAACCGCCAAGCTATGCTGAACATAGGAAAACTCGGTGACGAAAAGAATGATATTTGTTTAGTAGTAAAGGGTCTAATTACTCCTCTGATTCTTGGAATCATCTTTCTTAGCAGATATTCAATCGTTATTGATTTTGGTAGCTCTGTTGTTCTAGCCAAAGAGAATGCTCCCATTCCTGAGTTTAAGAGAACAAACTGGAAGTACAGAAATGTCGTTCGTTCGCTTCGAATGTCAGCCATAGTGAATAATTATTCACTGGTATGTGTTATCCACCACAATACTTCGAACATGTCACAAATCCAGTTACAAAATTTAGTATTGCAAGCAGAAATAATATCAGATGTGCAAAGAGAATCCGTAGAAAATCTGCTATTGCAACATCAATCTATGTTCAGCGACAAAGCAGTAAGATGCAATAAGTATGAAGCAAAAATTTCACTGACAACCGTTCTAACAGCACAAAGGGACTCAGTTTACTTCTGAGGCTTGCTCGACTGGGTTGACTAAGATGGGCATTCGGCCTACCAGGATATCTGTGAGACATCCTCAGTCGAATCCGAGTGAGTGATTCATGCTTGAGCTGGTGTGCATGCTACGTATTCTTTGTCACTCCAAACAACAAAGTTTCAGAAACTATTTGTCTGCATTTGAGTACTTGCATAATAATGTAATACATGAATCAACAGGTCAAGCACCTACTGATGTGTTGAAAGGAACAGTATCAAGGTTACAATTTCTCTGTTTGGCAGACAAATCCTTGGATACTTCTAATCAAGATGTCGAACAAAATGGAGAGGCGCTATTAGAGTAAATTAGAGCACTGGGCAAGCAGCGATTAATTACGGTATCTGAAGATGGAAAATTACATTACTACTGGGAAGCTGTGTCATCTCCACATTTGATGGCATACCCACTGGAGCAGGGTGAAGATCGACACTTGGGGATCTGGTGGAAAAGGTTGCTGTTCCATGATGTCCAGCTCCAGTTCGGTCTAGAAGCCTGAGGTGTTGCCTGCCATAAAAGTTACTGGGATCCTGTTGGTGCATGAGTTGAGCCGCAAAGTGATGCTGCTACTGATAATCTTTTAATTATTAGGGAGTACATAAAAGTATTAGTCGATAGTTTAAGTTTGTAATATATAGTTAATTCCTTGTATTACTTTATTAGAAATGACTATGGTACAGTTACTGTCTTTGTTACCAGTTAATCAGTCAATTTTTGCAATTGTTTTTTAAACATCCTAGGGAAGTTACACTGTTGTGATAAATATGTGTTTCCATGGAAGGGATAATTAATATACTGTAACACGTATTGTGATCGCCAAGTGTGCAAGGTCGTAGCCGCCATTCCGTCGATGGTGGCTGTGTTGTAAGCATTGCGCAGGCCAGATGTGTTTGAATTTCAAATATGTGCAAAGTTTATATGTTTTAACCATAAACTGATGTTATTACAAAGTTAATTATTTATAATCATGTCTGTTTATCACAACGTTGTACCTTCACGCTAGGCATTTGAAACACAGTTGTGTTACGATCTTATGTTTCTGTAATTCGAATTTCTGCCACAATCCCAAAAAAAAAATTGCTAAGCCCAACCAGATCAATTTAAATAAATAATAAATTAAACCTACAAACCAATAAGTACCAATGCATGTAAATATTTGCGGAGTAAATGTTACGGTAGGCCTATGTGTTTGCATTTTTACCACTATCTTTTACATTTGACGATGCTACGTATAATAAATAAGCGACACAAGTTGCGTACTTGAATTTACTGTTTCGTTTCTTTGCACTAGTTGTCCCTTAGTTTTAATTTCTATTCCAAACACATATTAATAACAAGAGGTTAAATAATACAATTGTTTCCGCCACAGTTGTAACAAACACCATCGTGGCTAAATATTGATGTGTATTATGTGGAACGTACTATAACATGTGTAACGAATAATTAAGCCAACTTAAATATTGTTATATGCCTAAATTGTGAACATTCGTAGGAAATATGACAACATTCTTTGAACAGCTGTAAACAGCAATCAACACATTTGACAATTATAAAAGAAGTCACATGGTGGTGTTTATGTTTATGTGTAGCGCAAGGATACGTAATCAGTAATCAAAAGTAGAAAATTGGTAGGGCTTCAGAAAAGGCCTAAGTTATAGTGAATCAACTATAGCCAATATATCATGATTAATAATTTTTATTTATTATATTACTAGTGCATCTGTTTGTTTTTCTCATCTCAACCCTCACACTTTAGTCCACCCATCTCTGTTTTCCCACCTTCCATTTTTCCTTGGAATCTCCAATGGCAATGGAGGGAGAGTGCATGGAGCGAGGTGGAAGAGGTTGATCTTTTCTCCTTCATTGTTCACGCATATTTATTTTAATTTCTTGTTTGCATTGCTGTGCATTGTAACTGTAGTCTGCCATTGATATTTTAAGTGTTACCCTGTTGTTGTTTAGTTTGCAAATTGTTCTTACCATATTGTCAATTTAAAGCAGTTCAGTTCGAGAGTGGGACTCTTTTATATGACGTCGGGTAGTCTGCATTCCTTCGCTTTCCGGAGCGGAGAGACTCCTGTGATGTATCACTCTGGAGTCCAATGGCTTTTGTTGTATTTAATAAAACTAAATTAGCTGTGTTTGTAAGCCCTTATAGGCAGGTCAACTTAATTTGCAGTGCCACTTAGTACAATCAATAGTAATTTATTTTATGTTTTACAGTTCATACATTTTTATTCTATGAACTAACCTCGATGTATGAGTTGCATGGGAGTTGTTGATTGGGAATATTACAGCAGTGTCTTTTCATAAAATAGCAACTAATTATTATTTCAATGGTATAGTTGATTTTACATAGATGGAATGTGTGTTATGACTTATTATATACGGATACTGGCTTCAACTGACATTCCTACAACTCAGTTGATGTATATTTATTGTTCTGCTCAACACAGGAGTGCTTTCGTGGTATGAGTAATTTTTTTATCCCAGTGGTCCTGAATGTTAGTGCTCAAGGGTTATTGTAACCGAGAACTAATCATTATTTAATTGCTTATCTGTGCAATCTTAAGAGCTGCAAATTAAATTATATATATGATAATATATTATCAATAATTACATATATTCATAGTGATTTTGTTGGTGGTGATATGTCGTTTGAGAAATTTAGGAAGACTTTTTAATATGTTGGAATAATGAATATGGTTTTGTTACAATAGATATTACTCGTAAGTTAAATAATGGTAAGTATCATAATAAAATTAAAGACTTTTTAAATTCTTAGATTGTAAGTAAGTTTTTAATGGAAGTGTTCCCATTAAAAACCAACATAATCTGATCTTTTTAAATGTATTGGCAAACCATAACTATTTCAATAAACACAATTGTGCATTCGGGTACATTGTGGGTTTTTGGTATTTTAAAATATATCATATCATCAGAGTAAACATCAAAAGTTGTATACATGTCAATTTTTTTCCGTTGAAGGTATAAGTTGATAACACTATTATATTTTTCTAGTTATATTATTATTTCAACTATAGTTCCATCTCTTATTTAAAAAAAATATTCTCTTTGATTATCAAAGCAAAATACCTTTTCTTTTGAATTGTATTTCCCAAATAAACGAATAATGTTAATTCTGTTTTTCTGATAGTACTCAAAAAGACTGCATCCATCGGTGCAATGGGATCTCCCACATGCCTTAGTCTTTTTTGTTCAAAATCTATATTATTATCTACTTCCATCTAAGTAAGATAAGCTTTATCCAATGATCTTTTATTTCATGTCAGTGTGGCTATAAAGTCGTTGAACTGTGTGTAGGAAACAAAATCATTAGGATTGATCTTCTCAGTAGTTGTATCATTGCCCGTGTGTTCTTTAATTTTATCTTTAATCCAAAAGCTCATTAATGAATTTTCACATATATCCATTGTTTATTAATAGTAAAATAATTTTTGGAAATTTAAAATTAGGCAAAAAGTGATTTAGCGCAATTACGCACAAATGACCACAAGTTACTTGATTGAAATTTCGAATTCTATCATCGTTATAAAAAATATTTCTTCCGAGATGTGATATTAATTGTCGCGGTGGATTTCCGCCAAATGTATCATAATAATATTTGTTGTTTGCTTTTTTTCAATAGCATACCCAGTGTACCAGAGTTTGTTGAAACATCTAGTTTAACAATCCCACATTCATTATCGAGTGGCGTGTTAAGTAACTCATGGATCATAAATACACCTCGAAAATTTGCAATGTTTAATTTTTTAACCATTTGATCAATATCAAAGTTACTGAGTGGAGTTACTTTTTTTAAATAATATTACCCCACTTAACTTTCTTCAATCCCTTGCAGTATTCCTCCATAGCTAAATCAAGTCTGCGTTGTTATTCCAATTCTTGGTTTTTCTTCTTAGCATTAATTGCTGTTGTAGCGATAGATGATGCACCACCAGCCAATGCTCCTAGAGCTCCCAATGCTGCGAACTGTCAAACCATTTTCAGTTTTCATTTCTTTGGACATTTTGTTAAGCTGTGGAACTGAAATTGTGATAGTCATCCCTTTGTCCTCCTTTAATTTCTTGTTTTTACGATCCAGTTGGTCTTTCGTTAGGAAAGAATCAATATTCAAACCCTTCAACTTATCATTAGGAACTTGAAATACAAATTTTTTTACTTTCATTTATTATAACAAATATTTTAACATTTATTTCTAATTTCCCAAACAAGGTTATGTTTAATATGCATCGCAGATCCAGTAACACCAGCCAACAATCTCTCATTCGGTTCAGCATCTGAACTTAATCTTTTGAACACTTTCGTTTCTAGTTCTTTGTCAGCTACATGTTTTTCAGCTAGATCTTTATAATGATGATAAGATATATCATGTTCCATTTCAGCTGCATCTAGTGGAGTAATGTGTTTATCGCCACGCTCAATTCTCTCTTTTAGTCTGGTACCCGGACCTAAGTACTGATAACCGGGTGCATGCAACTCAAAAGGTAGTGAATTTACTATGTCATTGAGTAACTATTTTCTGTGATGCTCCGACTCCCAAAAAGGATTTGGTATTGTGCTTAACATTCGTATCAGATGTGGTATATATTTGGATTATTCACAACAAAGTCACTGAACTTGCTGTTGATCATATTTATTATTCCAACTTTTTCATTGTAATAGTTATCATTTCCAGCATTCTCTTCGACATAAATAACGAGAAGTCGAATAATAAGCATCCTAACATCATTCATCCATATGTATTCTTTAGGATAGTCTGTATACGTCTTTATACCTTTCCCCTTTCTAGGTGAGATATGTTTAGATTTAATCGAATCGTAAATAGGTTTAACAATCATTTTCCATGTATTCCCTTTACTCGATTTTGCCGTTCCCAAGTTTGGATCATTGTTTTGAAATACTATGTTTGCATCTGCTAGGATATGACTATAGTGTTCATAGTCGGTTGCACTGTAGTCACATTTTGTTACTTTTTTACTAGTTGGTAATTTCATCAAACCATCAGTTCCAGTGTATGTCCGGTCTTTTACAGTAAATGTTTCATTGATGGATGTTACTTTGCTATCACCAATATACAATCTACCTTTGTCAGCCTTTAGACCAAAAACATCATCTTTGCAGTCAATTAAAAAATCGGCCACTTTCTTATCAATAAATGTTGTTTTGTAGTTAGTTAACTGTGAGATATAAGTTTTAAAACGCCCCAACACTTCGTCATAGTGTCCGTCGTCATAGCATTCATCGTCATCGTCAATGTGTTTAACGCCATCGTCATAGCGTTCATCGGTGCATGTTTACCCAAACAGTTTTCTTTGAAAAGATGATTCTGTTGGTGTTTGTGGGTAGTCTAAATTCTTAACAGCAAATGGAACAAGTTCTTTTATTAAGTTCTTATTCTCATTTTTTATGCGCCCAATTTTTTTCCCCCAAATCTTCTATCGCATTTATCAATGGTTGATCGTATTTTTTTATATTTATCATAACCATCTTGGCAAAATTTTCTAAAAGTTGTAAACTTTTCAATTAGCCGTCTTTTTCTCTCTATATTCTTCTCTATATTGTTTACAATTTTTTGTTGACTCATTTATTATATAAATAAATAAAATGAACAATGATAAGTTAAATATATATGGTCTCAAATATAAGAAAAATACATTAACTTCATACGAACTTAGAAATAAAACCAAAGTAAGAATCAAATGTGTTTGTAGATGTCGTGTTACCAATAACTCGATATTCAATGGTGGGAGTGTAAAAAATGGTATTATAAATGAAATTCATAAACCAATACGAAAAAACTTCCCCAGAAGAACTGTTTTATCTTTTTGTAAAGATGATATTTGGTAAGGTGATTTAGTTGAGATAAATTCTGGATCTTTAAAAGGTATACATAGAATTAACAAAGGGTTTAAATACATGTTAACCGTGATAGATGTTTTTTAAAAATATGCATGGGCAATACCAATCAAAGATAAAACTTGTGAAAATGATACGTTAGCATTTAAAACTATTTTGAATGATCGCAAACCCATCATTTACAACAGACAAAGGGAAAGAATTTTACAATAAATTATATAAGGCATTAATGGTCAATAACAACATAACACACTATTCAACATACAGTAAAATTAAAGCTAGTGTTGTAGAAATATTAAAACATTGATGGAGAAATTGTGGAAGATATTTACTATGAAGGGAAACTATAAATGGGTGGCTGTATTACCTAAATTAATAAGTGAATACAATTACACTGTTCATAGTACAATCGGAATGAAACCCACCAATGTAAATGCAAAGAATGAAAGTGCTATTCTAATTAACACATATGGAGGAGAAAGAAAAATGGTTAAACCAAATTTTGTAATAGGAGATAAAGTTCGTATAAGTAAAAGTAAAAATTTGTTCGAAAAAGGATATACACCAAATTGGTTCACTGAAATATTTGAGGTTTGTGAAGAATTGCACACAAAACCCACGACATATAAAATAAAATATTTAAAAAATGAACTTATTAAAGGTATTTTTTATGAGCCAGAGATGCTTAAGACCAAATATGATAAAGACTACTTAGTGGAAAAAGTTTTGCGAAGGAAAGGAAAATAAACTGCTAATTAAATGGTTAGGTTTTGAAAGTAGTCATAATTCTTGGGTTGATAAGAAAAGTGTAGCTGTTTAAGAATTTTTTTTTTCTATATAATAAATGGATCAACAAAAAAAATTGAGATTTATGAGTGTCAGTCGTTTCCACCAAACTATCAAACAAAAAATAATTTGAATGAATACAACAAATTAATTGAGATTGATATCCCTATTGGTGATGCATTTTCACATCCGAATGAAGCTTATGTTTACCAACAGTATAAGCTAACTAAAAGATATACAAATACAGATATGAAAAAACTTCAACTATTGATCTTTGTGAGAATTTTTTCCCATTCCAGTTCTCAAGAATAGAGATCTCTAAACATGGTTGTATAATCGAAAGTTTTGACATCCCTAACATCACTTCAAAAATGATGCATACATTGTTAGATTCGGAATCAGAATCAACATACTTCCAAATGTCGGGGATAGAACTAGGTAAATATGTCAGGAAAGCTAAGCTTAATGAAATTACCAATCCATTAAGATATTTGTTTGGGTTTATGAGAGATTGTAATGAAATGTTCTGGAAAGGTGGGTACAAGAACACATTCATTAGAAATTCTAATTTTAATGTTTCGCTTTACAGAAGACTCCCAAAGAAAACAGATGGATCTGATGATGAAGATAATATACCAGAACTGGTAAAATTGATATTGAGAAAATGGAAATTCTGTGGCCAATTGTTGAATACGATCCTGTTTATGGATACGAAATTAAAGGAAAATTATACAAACACCCCAAAATTCCATTTGGTTTTATTTATTGGCAATGTCTTGAAAAACCAGTACCTACTAATGCAAACTCATTTCAGTTTGAAATAAAAGATCAGTTCAATTTAATCCAATTCGATATGCCAGACTTTGTTATTGTTGGTTTTCAGCAAAACAGAAAAGAAGATCCTGAACACTTGACACATGGTTAAATGTTTTACTCTTGTTTTGTCAAAAATATTTCTTTTGAGAATGGACAGAATGAAGTGTTTCTCAAAGAGAATTTGAATTTAAACATTGATGACAAAAATTTTCGATAAGATGTATATTGCTTACAGCGATTTTAGAAATTAAAATACTAAACTAGATACCCCCTTATTGTAATAATGAACTGTGCTTCAACTCTGCGTAATTTACGGGAAGAAGACCATTGTATGTTATTGATTGTTCTTACAGAAAAACTGCTAATGTAAAAGATCGAACAAATCTAAAACTTACAGTGGATTTTAATAAACCAATATCGGCTTCAACTATTTGTAATATGGTACTAGTAATCCAAAGAAACCTAATTTATGATGTTAAAAGTGAAAGAATCACCGAAGTTCAATAGTGTGCAAACATGCATGGTTATTAGTTTTTAATGGATGGTTATCCATTTAAAACATTTACTGTTATATAATTTTTCTTTAATAGCGCTATAAGAGTGTTTTAAATGGGATCTGAAGAAAGCGTCTGAGGATGAGCATTCTTAAGAAGGGTCCCTCGAGGGACCTCTTTTAATAATGAACAGGTTCTTATGCTTTTTCATTACATTCACTCTCAACACATTTTTCAGATCAGTATTTCTGCAACTCTTTCACTTTGAACCACGGATCTTAGTCCATAACATCTTTAGTCACTGTAAGTTTCTTAATGAAGTCATCCAGTAGTGGTTTGTACTTTTGCTCGACACTGTATTTGCGTATGGACAGTAGCTCTTCTTTTGTCACCCACTTCTTAAACTGTCTAGCCTCGTCCTTTTTGGAAGCCAATATTAACGAATACAGACCAGATTCGTTGATGAAAACCACGTGTGGTTGAGAATTAAGGGGAGTCTGTCGCACAGACTCCCTTTGTATACACAAATTTTGAATGATGTCTCTATCATAGATGTGATGGGCAACTGCTCTTTCATTAGGTTGTACAGCGTTATGGGGTTGACGTTTGCGATGACCAGAAGCACTTGCGCTCCGGGACACTCGTTCCTTATATCATCGATGAGTTCTCGTACTGTATGCACCTGGCATCTAATGGCATAGTAGCGTACACCTCTGAGGTAGACGAGTAAGAACCGGTGATGTTTACCTATACCTTTCGTCAATGGTAGTGCGTGCTTGTCGATGACTGCATTCGTCGCGTCCAGAATGGGTTTGTACTTCTGGTCAACGTCGTGATTGCATATGGATGGCAACCCTTCTTCAAACACCCAATCCTGGAACTGTTCGGCGGCTGCCATCTTAGACTTCATGATCAAGGCATACAAGCCCGGCTCATTGATAAACATGGCGTGCAGCTGCATATTCAAAGGAGTGAACGAATCGTTCACCCAATATCAGCGTATGATTTCTTATGCTTTTCTCTAATATGTTCTCTGATTCCTTCTCGCAGATTTGCATACTCGAGTATGTTCGCAATGTCTTTAGTCTTAAACCACAGATTGCCTACTTCGTCAATACTCCTCACTATGATCGTAGACGAGCTTGTTGTTCACGATGTCCATAAGCATTCATTCCCTACAGCTTGCATCTTGCGAACAATTTTGATATGTAGTGTGCTTGCTTGCGGCTTTCGAGCCAAGATGTCGTCTCGAAACATTACTTCAAGTCAATCGGCCGTTGCAAACGATTTTATGCGAACCATATCAACTATAAGGAGAATCGCGCTTCGTGATGGGCAACTGCTCTTTCATAGAAACATTCTTTTTCAGTTTTGTAGTGACCCCATGGTAGTGTATTAATGCAATCTTTAAGAATTAATCTTTTATCATCTTCGGGGCTTAATGTTTTTTTCGTCATCTCAATCGTATAGAGTTCATGTTTCTTACTTTTAAAAAGATTCATAATTTTGTACAACACTTTTTTTTATCAAACAAACCTTTTAAGTCACCAAAACTTATCTCATTTCTGACTACAGTATTTTTCACACCCTTTGCTTTTTTCTTTGCACCACCTTCAACATTTTTTGCATATATTTTCGATTTCAATCCAATAAATTCTTCAATTATTTTTCCATTACATTCATCTTTCATTTTGCCAATAATATTTTTGTTAACTAACGGTATACCATATGGATTATCTTTTTTATAGTCAGAAAAATCAAAATGATCGACCATATCTTTCATATCACTGTAGAAGTCTGATGTTTTTATATAATAAATGTATGAATGAGTATCTTGTTAGTTTTCCCCATACTTTGGTTCCAATATATTATAGTGAAAATCGTACATTAAGACTTTCGATAGATCAAGTGTACTCATTCCAACATAAATGGGTTTGTTAAAGCACAGTTTTGTTTTATTCATATGAACTGCAACCAAAGAGTTAGTAAATATAGTTCTATCTTTAAAGTTTGGTTAGCCCCTAGTTTATCCGTTTGCTTATAACTTGTGCACAACCATATATCCACTCTGTTTCTAATATTTTCCATTGGTTTTCCAAAAATAGAATTGTCATTAACTTGTAGAAACCTTTTTCAAAGTCATTTGTAGACTGTGTTCGCATATTTGTGTTTATATCAATATAGTACTTGAGCCAATCTCATTAATCAAACTCCAGAACTCTATGGATCTTTTTCGACTTCATTCCGAGAGATAGACATTACTTAAGATTTACATAGTGTAATGCATATTTTTCTTTACCACCCAGATTAGTTAAGAGTTTGGGATTTTTTTGGACCTTCTGTTATTTTATTTTCTGGTGCCAATGGTAGATCTTTGAGGAAATCGTGCAGTTCATGTGGGTAATCCAAATCAACTTCCATTATAAAACCTTTTCTAGAATCATCTTCTATTTTCGTTACATCTATATTTGAATTTCTCCACTTAAACACACCATAGGGTAAATACTGGCTCATAGTCCATCCATATAAGTTATTGGCATCCAGATATGTAAGATAAAATATTTCCTTTGTACTATCATAAGCATTCATATATTTAGTAATTGTTTTAGCATTACACATACAATATTGTGAAATTCCACCCGGACACCTTTTTCTATCATCAAAATCAGGTCATCTGTTAATAATTCTAGTTCTATTTTAGAATGTTTGAGAATAGCATATCATGCTAACCCTGGGGCTGTGAAATACCATGCTGGACCTAGCTTATATGTTTTGAGACACACATCTCTAAATTTTCCATTATATCGAACAATATCAATACATCAGATTTTGTTATAGAGTTCTGTGTACTCTCTTAGATATTTTATGTTGAATTTTTCCCACACCTCTCTCGCAAATTCGTAATCTTAGTCTGTAATGCCACGTTTACTTAGTTTTTTGTAAAATGCATCTTTGGATGGAAGTGATATCTCACAAAATTTTTCATCACTATCCATGTAGTCATATGGGTAAACACCTTTTCTTGTAACAAAGTCAAGAAGTTCATTGGAAAAATGCTTACACGTTTCTCGGAATTGGCCTCTAGAAAGGTTGCTAGAGAGTTTATCGATTCTACTAGCCCTAATTTTAAATGAGTCAATAAATCTAAGATTTACACTTTCACATGCATGTTTCGTGAAAGAAAATATGTTTTTCTTCATTGTTTGGAATTAGATCAATTTTATTTTCACCGCTGCCAAGGTCTCTTATGAATAAATGTGTGTCATGACCAGATAGATTGTGTATAAACACTGGGACAAAACATGGATTTCTATACAATAAGTTACAATCTCTGTGTGCAGCTCCCCTTAATTTCCCCGTAAGATGATCATGATCTCTCACAGAATCACCATTCAAAGGCTTTTCACATATATGGCAATGGGTAGCTGTATCATAAACAATTTGTTCCTTCTGAGTTAGTGAAAGCATTGGTTTTTCATTTGTGTATATATCACCAATAGACTTTGCTTCTTCCATTAGCATTTTAACGAATACAGTAGATGCATCAGATCCTTTATAAGTTACTGGTGGTTTATAGTATCCATGTTCGTATTTTACATAGCAACAGGAGCTAATAGGCTCGTGTTTTTAGTATGGTTCCGTGTAACATTCTTCGGGGTTTGGTTGGCAAGTTTCGATTTTAGTCAACAAATATTTAAAATCAGTATATTTCATAAACGGAACTCTCAAAGAATGATTTTGGTTTTTTAATCTTAATATGTAATTTTTTTCTTTAGATGGTAGTTCAACTCTAACACCATCATGATCTTGACAGTCTTGTTCGTGATCTTTTAGCGTATTTACAGAGTAGAAATGTTTTGAAAACATTTATCGCATAAAAATATTTTGTGACCATTATTTGATACTTGTGATGCAATAAGTCTCGAAAGACTTTTTATCCAGCAGTAGTGGTCGTTCTTTTCGTCTTTGATATAGAGTATGTTGATGTGCTTATCCATCTTATTTTTTGTTGTTTTTAATGGACAGATTATATATTTCTTACCACCAACTTCTTCTTCGTATGTATACATTAATAGAAATTTCACTTCTTTTCTCAAAGGTTGGTATGCTATCCAATGTTATCGGAAATTCTAAACCCTTAAGTGCATCATCAAACTCATGTTCGTAAGCTATGTATTTATTCACTCTTTGAAGGTCTTTTTGTACTTGATGCAATGCAGATAGAATAGACCACTAGAAACATTTTTGATCATTGTTCTTAACATTAATTACCACTGGCTTAATTTTGATTTTTTCTGGGAGATCAGCATAAGAACTGCCCTTGAATGGTACATATTTATTTATTCACACTTCTAGTTTAAATATTCTGTTGAGTACCCACTGAGATCCCTTTGCTTCGAAACCCCCCATCAAACTATGATTTTCGATATTCTTTTGGTATAATATTCTTCCAGATTAGTCGATTTCAGTACAATTTCGTTCTTTGTTTAAAGGAGCTTTCTACATATTCGATATTCTCACCAATTCCCCTTTTGTACTCGGTGAAGAATTTCATGCTCACTTTCAGTGATTTTAAATGTTTACTAATTAGTCCCGTGACAGTTTCTTTTACATTGTTTAGGAAATGATTTGGGTATTTGTATGCATTCACATTCTTTATAGCATAAGTCTTGATCCTACTATGAAATGCTGTTTCGATTTCTTCTACACTGAATATGGGCGTGTACTTATGAATTTTACTTCTCAAGTGACTTCTTATGAGAGACGGTTTGTAATAGTGGCTACACCTTTCACATTTCGCTTGTTTCTCTCGTGGGAACCTTTGTTTTGATATTAAGTATGGTGGCACTTTAAACATTTCCCATGCATTTGTTGGTTCATGTGATTTATTATGTATTGGTGTAAGACCTTTGTGCAATCTACTTTTAAGATGGCTTCTTATGAGATGTGGTTTGTAAAAGTGTTTACAAGTTTCACACTTGACATACTTCTCTTGAGATTTCTTCTTCTTTCTTTCCGCAAAATCGTCTTTCTTAAATTTATATTCTTTCCAAGCATTACCAGATGCGTTAGCCTTTTTCACTGCCATGGTCGTCATCATATTAGACATCAGTTGATTTTATTTGCGCCTATTTATTATATACAACATTTTATTTTTACGTATGCAAATTTTCTGAGCCACTTTTCTTTTGCAACTACTCCCAAACGCAACTTTTTAGGCGTATTTTTGCAGATGCACTCAAACGCTACTTTTTGTAGTCACTTTTATGCGGTTGCGCTCTAATCGGCATTTGATGTTTTCTGATCGCTCGAGCATTCAATTTAGCGTCGGTTTTCTGATAACAGGAGGCCGCGCTCTAATCGTCATTTATATACTACTAGTATGTGTGAGTGTGTGTATATATATATATATATATATATATATATATATATATATATATATATATATATATATATATATATATATATATATTCAGTTTGTTGCAAAATTGCATGTCAATACCTTGGGGAATCATTCCTTACATCTGGAGGATGAAAAAAAAAATGTTATATGAAATGCTTCGTTTCTTCACTACAGCCTGTAATACATAACGTATAGTGTACGGCCCGCAGGCTGGATCATGTTACTGTGGAATACCATCGCAGCGTTCGTTTGCATGGTACACGATACATCACACTACGACACTCCACCTAGAACAGTAGGAATTGCACAGGAATTAGTTACACATTTGTTAATGCGTATCGTCGGCAATAAAGGAAATGTTCAAAATGCCCTCCATCATCACGAACACATGCATCAACCCGCCGTTGCATGGACACCCGGATACGTTGATGAATCCCTGGAAACTTCCTGATTGTATTGCAACCCACCACAATACGTTTACGGAGGGTGCCCACATCGTCCACTGGGGTTGCATACGCAAATGCCTTTAAATGTCCCCACAAATACAAGTCTAGTGGATTCAAATCAGAGTTCCTCGGGGGCTGGTATGGGGCTGCCAATTTACAGCTGCGGTGGAATTCCACAGTAACATGATCCAGACCGGGGACTAGTGAATAAACGAAGCGTTTGCGAACCTATGTTCAGGTGTGAGGAATGTTACTCCGAAATATTGTGATACAATTTCTCAACACTATATGTGTGTGTGTGTGTGTGTGTGTATATATATATATATATATATATATATATATATATATATATACACACATATATATATATATATATATATATATATATATATATATATATATATATATATATATATATATATATATATATATATACACACAGATACATATTTATATTACTAGCTAACCCGTGTAACTTCGTTCGCAATATATTTTTGTAAAGTTATTAAAATTAAGCCCACCATATTTTCATTGAGGTTTAATGTTTAAAATACTGATATTTCATACTTCAAGTTTAATGGAGTTATAAAATTATACCTGTGCATCGCGTCGCATATGTTTTATTTTAGCATGATATGTAGGACTTTGAACTGATCTAGCCATTTTTTGGGTTCTCTAGCCACTGAACTACTGCTGTCCCCTTATTGGGTGCTCTAGCCACTGAGATACTGCGGTCCCACTATTGGGTTCTCTACCCACTGAGTTTCTGTGGCCCCACTATTGGTTGCTCCAGCCCTAGACCAGCTGCGGCCCTACTATCGGGTGCTCTAGCCCCTAACCAATCGCGGTCGCACTATTGGGTTCTCTACCCACTGAGCTACTGCGGCCCCACTATTGGGTGCTCTAGCCCCTGACCAGCTGCATCCCCCTTACTGGGTGCTCTAGCCCCTGACCAGCTGCGACCCCACTTGATATATATATATATATCCACTGGTCACTGTGGCCCCAGTTTGAATAACTCTAGCCATTGACCGACTACGGCTTTTTTTTAAGGAAAGTAGGATAGCGCGTAGACAAAAAAGAAAGGAGAAATTATGGGAATTTTTTTAACAATGCTTTTTTTTATGCAATAATCCTAAGAAAAGCTTTGTCCAGTACCTATTAACATCCCTGATCATCATTTTTCCGGAACCGTTTGAGATATCTCGACTAAACAAAGACTAAGTTGGTCCTGGGGTTATTTTATATATACTGTGTGAATTTTATGTTAATACGTTAAGTAGTTTTCGAGTTAAATCCGTTCGGACAGACAGACAGGCAGACACGAAAACAATTAACAGTAGATATGGCTTACTTATAAATTATATACTATATGAAAAAATTATTAGAAGTGAAAAATTCGAAAATCACTGACATACGCTTCTATTTTATTTATTAGTATAGATAATAAATATTAAACACAAAACATTTTGGTAGCATCGCGCATATTGTCTTTTCATTCCCCTTTCTACCTTGCTCCACTGTTTGCTCTTGGTCCTTGCAAGCAAACTGCTTATGTTTGTATCGGCGAAAGAATGTTATTACTGTGGTGGTATGTACTCATGGTATTTGTATGTCATGATGTAAATATATGTAAGTGATGTTAGAATAAATTTAACGTGTGAAAATTTCGTACATGGGAAGAATGTTGCCATATATTAAAATTGAAGTAACAACTTTTGAAACTTAACTAAGTTAGCTCAAACAATTGGGTGAAAGAATCAATTTGATACGAAATTATTAGTAGGGGACCATGTTAGAATAATAATTGTAAGCACTGAAATTTACGAGATGGCATCCACATATTAAATGCAACAATTTGTATAGGCATTTTTATTTTATATTTAGTTTTAATATTCTGCTTGGTAAAAATTTTACAGTTGTGTTAGTAGACATTGAGACGCTAGAAGTGAAATAATTTATAATTGTGCTTGGCAAATTATATTGTAATGTTTTATAATCTAGGAGTTAGTAAATACTTTTACATTCTAATTACGAAATAATGAAAAATGTCTGTTTCGCAATCAAATGAAACTACTAGAATCACTGAAAATACTTCCATTAGAAACGTTGCAAAACTACATGTGCTTCACATATTTCCCTTCGCTAGTCAAAATGTATATCTGAGAAAAACGTAGCAATTCACATGTTTAGGCAGCGAAATGGATGCGATAGTAAGTGACTTTTATGATCATTACACGAGAGGTAGAGTTCAAAGATTGGGCAAAATAGAAACGGAAATAACTGTGTATGGTGATGTGGTGGGGGAATAGATTTAACGGTCCAGTCAAAAGAAAGCATGATAAGGTGCGCTCTTGAAATTAAATTCAGTCTTATGAACTAGTTTATCTATTAGCTGTCGGATTGCTATTGTTCGTATACGAATAGAAATGCAGGGGTTTGATTGAGTAAGAACTACTTTCATTGGTCAAAATTTCATAACCAGATGTCCATACCACAGACACGTGTGCTGAACATATATTTTAAACCAATGCCTAGATTTAATGACAAATGGAAAACAATATCTCATAACTAAAAAATGATCAATTATGATTCTTGTCTGGTACATAGTATTTACTATCATGTTAGAAAAAGTTCGTAAACACATAGAGAAATGAAAAAAATGGTCTGTATGACCACTGAAAATGCATATCTTTACCACAACTTCCTAAGAAACTGATATAAAAAGTTAAGGATTTAGTTTAAACTGATTTGTAAACAGCGCGTCTTAGATATAAACATGTAAACAAAATGTATGTAAAATATTCTTATCGATATGAATTATTTTCCGCAGGTACTGATGAAAAACAGTTTTCAAATATAACTACTGGTAACCAACACAACTGAATAAGGTACTACTGAGATGTGTCGAGTACCCTCGAGAAAGCAACATTATATCACACTTTTATTTAAAGTTCTATAACTTACCTCTAGTCAACAACTCCATAAATATTCAAGACTGCTGAAATTAGACTTGCTGAATAAATTCTCGTGTTGCTTATGACTGTATGCATCTCGAAAACCGCCAACATTCTAGGACTCCTGGGTCTAGCTTCACCGAGCCATCATATATGGAACCATTCTCTTATCCTTGCACTCGCAGCCAGAGGTTACAAGATCACTTTGCTGACTACGGACGCAGAGAAGAAGCCAGTGCCCAACTACACGCAAGACATAATTATGAATGCTTACGACATGAATGATGACCCAGCTGAGTTCATAAACCTGAGTCCATTCAATCTCGTAGACGAATTTGTCGAGGGAAATACGGTGTTGTGCAACAATGTGTTTTCTGCTGAAGGTACGAATAATGTTCTGAAATTCGTTAACAACACCTCATTCGACCTAATGATCGCAGACATTACTGCTGTAGAATGTCTTTTGGGATTTGTCCACATGATCGGAAGCCCGCCTCTGATTGGAATAACGGCTTTCACCCACCCTCTGTGGGCCAGCTACATGACTGGGAATCCACAGAACCCTGTTTACGTCCCAGAGATTACTAGCTCATTCAAAGATCACATGAACTTCCTGCAGAGGTTGGAAAACACGGCGTACCACCTAAATTGGATGTTAAAGTTCGAATGGTCGTATTTCCCTAGGATGAACTCCATTATACAAGAACACATTGGAGAAGATGCGCCTTCCATCCGAGACATCAGGAAAAACATCAGCCTGGTGTTAGTCAATACTCACGTCGGCTTCGACCACTCTCGACCACTCGTCCCCTGCCATTATGGAAATGGCAGGAATGCACATTGGACCAAATCAACCCCTACCACAGGTACAGTAACTGAAAAAGTGTCGAGAATGTTTCCTCATTGCAGTTTGTTCGATAACTATGTTGAAGTTTCATTTTCTGAGATCGGCTACAGCCATGCTTATTTAAGATTTAGACAGAATTTTAAAATATGTAAAAGAAAGTTTTATACATTAGGTAAAGTTACTCATCTCCTGTTCTGATATCTAAACCAGACCTGTTTAATATGATTATGTGATAAAATTGTTTTTGGTATACCGAAATTTGTTTTGTTGTAGAGTATTCCTAACATAAAACTTCAATGATAATAAATGAAAGAAACATTACAATACCAATAGTTAATAGATAAACATTGTGGCAGCCAAAATGTTCACTTCAGTCAACATAAAATAGCTCTTTTCTCAGATCTATTCTCATGATGCATAGCGATGTACAATATATTTTTCGTCAGTAAGACATAATGTAATGTTACCAGGATACACGTGAAGTTTTATAACAGTTTCCACACAGCACCAGATAATAGCACAAAAGACAGTGCCATATCCAGGAAACTTTTGTAATTATCATTAGCAAATACTTGTATAAAACACATATTTAACTTGTTGAGTAGTGCTATGCTGTTGTTTTCAACATTTAAAGCAATGGAAAGTGGAATGAAATTACTTAATTTTTGTTCTCGTATGTATCCCTGTGGTCACAAAAATGTCAGCATGTATGTGATTGGAAAATTACTCAATTGCAATATAGATCCCATATTTAATTTTTCTGATACATCAAGAGCTAATAAGTCTGCTTACAATAAACAGCTGTGTTTTATTGCTTTATTTTCACGGGTCAGTTTCTCTTGTTTCATTGATGATACTGAGCTCCATTCATCACAAGTCCTAACTAGTTCAGGACATTTGTTGATAATTGTATGTCACTTCCAAGTGTTATTCTTCTTAATTATTGCTGACTTTACTGAGTTTCCTTCATTTCCAATGTTGTTTGTAGTTTATATCAACATTGCCATTACATACATGATATATGTAATCCACAATAAAACACGCTCGTTGTTCAAATGGACTTAACATTTGTAATTAATGAATATGATTGTGTAAACCTTGTCTATGGTTTGTTTTCAACAGCACTTGAAGGTACAAATGGACGGCGCTAAAGAGGGCTTCATTTAGTTCTCTCTCGGCTCGAACGTCCGTAGCGACAAGTTGCCAGCTGTAATACGGCAAGTGTTCCTGGATTCATTCTCCAGGCTGCCTTACAAGGTGTTCTGGAAGTGGGAGTCCAACTCTCTCCCTGGACAACCCAGCAACGTCATCGTGGGAAAATGGATGTCACAGAGAGACATTCTGGGTATGGTCTTGTCGTTGCTTCCTAGAAGGTTTCTAAACCTGATGCACCAACTAGGATACTATGAACATTTTTTCTTAGTTTGCGGAATATAGTTTACATGAAAAAAACACGTTTAAGAAATAACATATTAATAATAATTATTCAGTTAGTAAAGAATGTTTTTTTTTTCGTATGAATAAGGAAAGAAATGTGGTAGTACGTTAAATAAGGTACAGGCAGTTCCATTTTCGATATGCTTATACGAGGGAAAAATAATGGGTAGACATTTTCGGTCATACCACTTTGAATAGGCAGTGAAGCTTGATCATCTGCACTGAGAAATATGTTTTGTTGAAGTAAACAAAGTTTGTTTGGTGCAACCAAAATATGTCAGTGTTAACCAAAACATTTTGTTGTTCTTATTTGGTTTCCCAAAACAAAGCTTTCAATACTACAGTTGCACCTTGTCGTGTTGGGCCGCCATTGTTCGACGGTTCTCCGTCGCATAAATAAAGCTTCTTATATTTCGCTCGGTAAGTTACATTAAAATAATGCATCTAACCAACATATTAGTTTGAATTATTTTCGGTAATGTTTTACTATTTAATGTAGAATCGAATGGATGTATTTGTGTATATGTTACATGTAAATTACTTAGAAGGATGTTTGTAGAAATCACAAGTGTTGTTAATATGGCCTACATAGGCCATATTACCTATGCATTGGCCATATTACTTAAACATGGGCCAAAAGAAATCCTTGGAAACCCACTTTGAATTCGTGTGGTGAAATGACGACTTAGTTATAAATTTGTGTTTTTTTTTTTTGTAGTTTGAAATTGTGCACTATTTTTTTCATTGACAATACAGCGTTGTGATTTATACTTAGTTACTTTAATACCTGAGTAATTTCCCCTGCACTATACTTCATGTTACTTATAAGAAAACTTTCATTTTCTACGAAATTACAAATAGGTGGGCCATATTATATACATGTGTTGGGAATATGGCCCGGAGGTTAAACTTTTGGATAATTCTTTTTATAAATGCTTAATGCAGAGAAGATCACTGTTAATATTTATTTTCTGATAATCAAGAAACTGTATTACAATATTGCCCTGGTGTTTGTTACTTCCTCTAATAAATAGCGGATGTCAACATTCCCACAACTTAAGTTGGCCATAATACCCTCTAATACCTTGATTATCATATCGCTCTAGCCACTGCGGCTCCATATTATATATATATATATATATATATATATATATATATATATATATATATATATATATTGTGTGTGTGTGTGTGTGTGTGTGTACTGGGTCACTACGGCCCCACTTGATGTAGTTCTATCCATTAAACCACTGCGGCCCCACTTGGAATAACTCTAGCCACTGGGCCACTAAGGCTTTTTGGAAGGAAAGGAGTACAGCCCATAGACCAAAAAGAAAGGAAAAACTACCGAACCTTTTTTAACACTGATTTTTTTATGCAGTCAGTAATAAATCCTAATAAAGGTTTAATCCAGTACCTATGTACAACACTGATCGTAATTTTTTCCGGAACATTTTGAGATATCTCGACAAAAAAAACACTGAGATGGTCCTGGGGTTATTATCTATAGACTGTGTAAATTTCATGTCAATACGTTCAGTGGTTTTTGAGATAAATCCGGTCGGACAGACAGACAAACATGAAAAAATTTAACATTAGATATTGCCTAGTTATCAATTATACTATATGAAAAAATAATTAAAAGTTGAAAATTCGAAAATCACAGATAGACATTTATATTTTATTTTGTAGTATAAATAATACTTGAAAAAATCTTATAAAATACTGTACAAGAGCCATCACGGAGAATTTTGTGCCTCATAAAATTTTTTTAACATTAGTTATGTTTAGAAACTGCATAGTCTCTCTCAGACGTGAAGTGGCGGTATTTCAAACTCTAGTTTTGTCAGTTATCGATATTTTAAAATAGCAGTATTGAAATGATTAAATTAACAATTTTTCATCAATTTTGTGTAAGAAATGGACTACGATTGTACACGCATGTGGCTGAGTGAAGTAAGTAAATTTTACTTAAATTATTCCAAAAAGAGTGCTGTAATTTTTCTGCCATTTTAACAAGTGGTCACTCACAATATCCACAGCGAGATCTTCCCATTATATTCCAGCGAACCGAGGATCCTAACGATAATTCTCATGTATTTAATGTAACCAGCACTGTCGTGGTGTTAATAAGTAAGAAATAACACGGTCCTATTTTGAAGCGATTTTTGTCACTTCATATAATTTTTTCGCCCTAAAATTCATTGGGAGTGGATTTTAACATGTATTTTACAGCGAATCCCTTTTTATGCAAATAGCCAATTACAAAAAAAAAAGTGAATAATTTGGTAACTTAAGTTTGTTTTATTTCATAATCAGAAAAATGGAATAATCTGACAGTCAATAATTTATTGCTATATTCAAACACTTCTTACAGAGAAATTCTGAAGTGGTTAGACATTCTATTTCGTGGCCAGCCAAATGCCGGTCACGCATTTTTCTTATCACCCCCGTTCCTGTGCCCTTTCTGGGTAATACAAGAGTATATAATGTACCTTTTATGTGGTTAGACTACTCACCTCCGATCTAGAAGGAAAGAGTTCGATTCTCGGTGATGTCGCTTCCGAATTTTCGCATGTCGGAATAATGCCGGACGATGCCACTGGTAGGCGGGTTTTCTCCGAGTTCCCTCGCACTTTCATTTCCCGCGCTATTCCGTACTCACCTCGCTTCACGCTCATCAGCTCTCAATACCTCGATGTCAAGATCAGCCCAAACCTCTTCATTCCGTCATTCCTCCATTCTCTAAGCCCATAAGCATGCGTGACTAATAATTTTTTTTTAGGCTTGAAGCAGGTACTGAATACGGGGCTGGAGATGTTTCTAAGATATGGACTACAAGGGATAATAATTACCACGATGTGAGTTGCTACCAGAGTGAAAGCAAGTACACAGTAGTGGCAAGTTTAGTGCTGTGAAAGTTTCTAGAGAGTAGCAGCAGTTCAGTCACTGATGGTAGAAATAAGCACTACCATTTACTCTCCTAAGATTGTGAAATAATACTTATAAAAAATATGTTTTCCCGTTTTTGTAACACAAAATATGCGCTGTTATTTGAAAAGTTATTTCAGTCATTCTAAGGAATCCAGAGAAACATTTTTTTTTCTTTATTTACTTAAAAGATGTTATAAGATACTTAATATTTAGAAATTTCATATTGCTGGACCAAATCTGAGTAACTTCTGCCAATCGTGTATGGATGTCCAAAATGCAATGCAATTTTTTTACACATTCTGGAAGAAATAAACCAGAGCTGAACAATAACCAATTTTTTTTTAAACTAGCCGTATTTACCCATATTTTTATTGAATGCAATTATCAAACAATTTATCTTAAATATTGAAGTACAGCTTAATCATTAATGGATTAAAAAAAGCCAAGAGATGCAAAAGTCTGGATCTAAAGTGATATCAAATTCATTCTGCTTGCATCTCAGCTCACCACAACATTGTGCTGTTTATCACCCACAATGGTCTTCTCAGTACTCTAGAGGCCATGCACAATGGTGTCCCCATCATTGGAGTACCATTCTTCGCCGACCAGAACATCAACGCCGCGAAATCAAAGGCTCAGGGTTTTGCTGAGTATATAGATATCTCGACTGTGACAGCTGAAGAGCTCTTGAGAAATATACATAAAGTTACTAACTACCACAGGTACCGTAACATTCTCGTATTTAGGACAGTACTTTGCTTGGAAGTTTACTGCGCGGCAGGTTTTTACTGCCGAGAAGAACAAATTTGACTACGGAATCACGTGTAACGTGAACAGCATATTTATTAGAATTAGTGTTCTAGCAAATGGTGTTGTGATGACCATTATTCAATGGACTGCCCATATATATATAACTATATATATAGCTAACCTAATTTAACGATAGAGGATATTGCATATTTCCATCATAAAACTAGAAATATTAGCTGCACATAAAATAAAAACAAATTTGTACACTCATGATAACAACGTAAAAGATTTATTCAAGATTTGGTATGGGTACAAATAATTTTATTACTAGGTTATTTTATTAGCGCACGGCTCTTGCATTTTACAGTAAATATATTGTTTAATTATGGTAAACACTGTTATGTATGAACATACGTTATTTTCGAGCTTCTTAAACTCAATCGTGTAATTTAATTGTTTGATATATTTACTAACCTATATTTGTAGTTAAAAAGGTGCCGGGCTACGGAAAAATGGCTTAAGTATCGTGGTTGTTTTCAAATAGCTTCAAACTTAAAAAAAAATTAACTTTTAGTAATCTGTGGTCACCTAAATACAAGGCAGAAAAACCAAAAAACGTTCAATTACTGGCACAAATAGTGTCCTACCAAAGAATTTAAGGTTGGTCAATATTTTATGAGAGTTTTGAACATACAAATAACTAATATTTAGGAATAAAATGAAAAATCAGATAAATATTTTAACTGCACAGAGATCAATCCATAATATTTTCTGGCGATTTTTTTCCAATCTGTGTTATGCATTGTCCAAGCTGACCTTTGGCTATGAATTTCTCATTTTAAGTTTATAAAACTTCAGCAACAAGAATACTTAAAGTTACCAACACAATTTTATCTCGAAATTTCTATTTTCTCAATACCAAGATATTTGTGTATCTTACTAAAATATACATTAAAAATTCCTGCATTAGAGCGTTGCCCTGTTAACGTACTGACACTGTTCAAGCTACTGATATAATACTCAATGGTTTTCCTCCGTGATGAAGAGAGACCAATTAATGACTCATCTGTTCAAATTCATGTTCTTCGTGAGTATGTGGCATGATATAAAGTTGCCACTCTTTTGAATTGTTATTTTTTCTTTGCTTGAATTACATGAATAATGCGCTATGGCTGTCAAAGATTACGATGGTTCAGGTGGAGAAATCTCTATTTAGTGTTGTGTTGTGAATAGAGAATTAAGAACGACAATAATGTGGCTCATGTTAGTTGCTATATTTCTGTACGTTAAGGAACAGATATGATGCAGCACAGTTGTTGATGTCAAGCACAGAACACCTGGAGACGCGTCCATCTCGAGCTTTGATTTGGGTAGAAAATGTAGTATGGCACAGGGTAATTCTAATATGAGAAATGGTGTGTGCTGACTTTTAAGGTACAATGAGAATGCTCGATCACTGCCACAGTAATTGAGGGACCAGCTGCCGTATCTTGTAGTTTGAGTCGTCTTGTGGTAGGAGTATGTAATATGATACAAAGGTGACTGTGATCTTCGAATGTATCTCATCTAGGGTTTTAGGACTTTTCTTTGCTCTTACAAGACAATCCAAACTAATGAGGTATCATCCGCAGAATCCTCTAGCTCGAGCTGTGTTTTTGTTGGAGAATGTAATATGACATACAGTAGTGAACCTGTGATATGAGTTTTATATTAGTTGCGATTTAAGTTACAGGGAGAATGCTCGAAGGCTGTCCGAGCTGATGAGGGACCAGCCATCGACTCCTTAATCTCATGTTTTTTTGGACGGAAAATGTAATATGATATAGTTTGCTGGTGATCTAAGTATTTATGTCTGCTGTGCTTAAAGGTACATGGAGAATGCTCAAAGGTTATCCAAGGTGACGAAGGACCAGCCGCAGACTCCTCTATCTCGAGCTGTGTTCTGGACGGAGTATGTGATTCTCCACAAGGGGGCGCCTCACCTGCGCTCCGGAGCTGCTGACATGCCATGGTATCAGTACCTGCTGCTGGACGTGGTGTTCTTCCTCGTGGCGGTTGTTCTCGTGGTGCTCCTGATGCTCTACAAGGCCTGCTGCGTCCTGCTGGCGATGGTAACGCGCAGCGGCAGTTCGAAGAAGCTCAAGAAGCAGTGACCATCCAGAAACAAATGTACTTTGAACATGATACTCAATAAAGGCATTATTTCATTTATAAATTTAAAGTTGTATGAGGCATATTTTAATAGCCTTAAACAACGCTCAGTTAGAAACTCTAATGAATTTAAAAAAGGTTTGCATATGAGATGGATATAATTTTTACAATTTTTAAGCATAAAATTTGTATGCGAGTTAACACCATATTCCATTAAATTTTGTTGTGAAAACATTTATGAAGACAATAAAGAGTGTAATTGCACAAGAATAAATATATACCTGACCGCATGATATTCTCAAACGTTATGTACCATATAAGAGCGAATTTGCAGATTTGGCATTGTCTTTGTTTTGCTGGAGACCATATAAATACTTACATATGTTTAGATAATTCTCTAGAGGAGGTTTTCAACTCACAAAACTGAAATGAAATTCGCTATCACCCAACTTAACACCGTAAATAAGAACTAGCGGTATCGTCAATACCATACATTTTGATGCATGTCCTATTGAAAAAGTGTGTGTTGTCATAGCATTTGCATAAGAGTTGTTTCCTTGCAACACATAATAAGGTGCATTAGGGTATTATGGCCCAGCTGGCAATATGGCCCACTTGTTATTGTGAGCGTAGTTTGCGTAGCAGGAGCGAGATGGCAGCCCCATGTTGTTCGGGCGGTGCAGAAGGGAGCGGAGGCGGTAGATGGCACCAGCAGTTGCTCCTCGTCGTGTTGAGTCGCCTTTGTTCGACAGTTCTCCGTCGCATAAATAAAGCTGCTTATATTTCGCTCGGTAAGTTACATTATATTAATGCATCTAACCAACATATTGGTTCGAATTATTTTCGGTAATGGTTTACTATTTAATGCAGAATCGAATGGATGTATAGTTATTTGTGTATATGTTACATGTAAATTACTTAGAAGGATGTTTGTAGAAATCACCAGTGTTGTTAATATGGCCTACATAGGCCATATTACCAATGAATTGGCCATATTACTTAAACATGGGCCATATTGCCTACACTGCATAAAAAGTTTATACGTTTACGAAAGAAATCCTTGGAAACCCACTTTGAATTCATGTGGTGAAATGACGACTTAGTTATGTATTTGTTTTTTTTTTTTGTAGTTTGAAATTGTGCACTATTTTTTTCATTGACAATACAGCGTTGTGATTTATACTTAGTTACTTTAATACCTGAGTAATTTCCCCTGCACTATGCTTCATGTTACTTATGATACAACTTTCACTTTCTACGAAATTACAAACAGGTGGGCCATATTATATACATGTGTTGGGAATATGGCTCGGAGGTAAACTTTTGGAAATTTTTTTTTTATAAATGCTTAATACAGAGAAGATCATTGCTAATATTTATTTTCTGATAATCAAGAAACTGTATTACAATATTGCCCTGATGTTTGTTACTTCCTCTAGTAAATAGCGGCTGTCAACATTCCCACACCTTAAGTGGGTCATAATACCCCTCTAATACCTTATAACTTATTTCTAGGTGCCTCATATTTCATCAAATATCCTATATAAGCATCCGCTTACTTTGTTTAATCTCACAAAACCAACTAAGACTGATTTGAATTTTTTTTTTTTTTTTGCAAATCAAAGAAATATAGTAAACAGAAGCAATGTAGAACGACAGATCTGAAAACAAACAGTACCAAGGGTATGAGAGCACTTTTGATTTGCTGAATGGTTTACCTCGGTCGAGGCAACCAGTAAATCATTTTTATATACCTCAGTACATTATTGATTTTTTAGAAATGTATTGTATTTCTGGGGGGATAGTGGTCATGATTCCCGTTTACCACTCACACGAAGTAAAGCAGAAATCCGTCAAACAGTTCTTATGAGGTATTCTTTATCACTTATGCTACTAAGTATGACAGCTATATAGTAATTTCTTAAAATACATTGTGTATGTTGGATTTGAAGTTGTATGACGCTGTTTTCTCTTAAGAAACCAATAAAAAATTTCCATACGCCTACGTGGTACAGGCATGAACCATTAGCAAAGTTAACACCTAAGTATGATTACACCTATAGTCATTTAGAGAATTTTATGGCAATTTGCTGTCGCGAGAGACGACGTAAATTAGAAAACATTGGTGTACACGTGTTACAGAAGTGCGGAACTTAAATATTCCCCTTCACTTTAACTTAGCAAACGATTATATTTATGAAGTGAATTCACGTGGTCTGGTTACCAAACCAACAACAGTTTGCTTAGTTCCAAAAAAATTGTCGAGAATTTGGTTTTCCATACAAATTAGATTTAATCTTCATTTTACTCGTCTGAACCTAATTATAAATGTTTGTTACTCTTTCATTATTCTTTCAATTTACTTCAGATATGTTATAGCACAGTCATAAAATTAAACACGAATTTACAATTTTGTAAGTCAGTGGTAGGTCCGGGGGATTCTATTCCACTTTAATCGGATTATCGATTTAATTGATTTAATTGATTGGATTAATTGTATTATTCCAATCAAATGTTTTTAAATCGATTTTAATCCGATCCAAATTTTGAATTAGATTTTAATCCGATGATTTTTCTTTAATTATTAATCCTAATCCGATAAAATGTGATCAAATTTATTTGATTAAAGAAATTTGATGTAAAGTGTTAGATCAGATTTCATTGATGGACTTATTTGTGTCTTATTTGATAAGTGAATATCTTGGGCACTTTTTTTAGGGCGGGGAGTAGCTCTGATAGACGTTGACGCTCGGAGCTCTGTCGTGGTATTGAGGTGGTCGTGTGTTGGCTAAGGGGTGTATATAGGAGAGCAATGTTGTCTGCACGATGACTGGCACTCAACTGAGGGGACTGGTATATTGTGTAGAGTATATATGTGTTGAGTTTTGTGCAATATGACAATATGACAATAAGTATTTCTTGGAGGGATATTGTTTGTAGACCTTAGTGGAAGATAGGCGACTGTGAAATATATGACTTACATGGTATATGTTAATAATGATAAACAGAACAACTTAAGTGTAAATGATTATTCCAAATTAATAACAGCTATGACGTCGAGAGTAACTGCAGCATCGCCTCCAGCATCGAGACTGCCTACATTTGGTTTTACATTCTAATCACATGCCTTTTTTCACCTTTCCACGCATGACTTTGTCAACGACCCAGGTGCCTAGCTTTTCACCTGTCAATGTAGACGGATTCTTCCTTATATTTGCTGTTTATCGGCTAGCATTATATGTGCTATATGTCTTTCTTTCAAATTGTTTGTTTGATCATAAACTATGTCGTATTCTTTACTAACATTATCCAGAGAGTTTATTCCTTGAACGTTCGGTGCCAGAATTTTGCAAGTTTAGTGCCAGGTCCACAATAATTGTATTTCGGTAAATGCAAATAGATATTAAGTGGGGATTCTAGCACAACACATTTTTCACGACAAGTTACTCCAAAAGTGCAAGTAAAAAGTTACATTATTATTTCCCATTCATTTAAAAAAGGTGCAAGAAAAAATGAAAGAACTTAAAATCTGGGGATTCAATGAAAAAACGATCAAAAGCAAACAAATTTGATCTAAAATAAGGCAATTTTCTCGTTTTCCGAGCGGCTTTTTCGTGTTTCTAGAAGCGAAAATTTTCAGTTCGAAAAAAACTAGTCATTTTCATTGAAAATCAAGCAATTTTATCAGTTTTACCTAAAAACGCTAATTTTTCAAGCAAGCAATGTAAATCAAGTGAATTTAAAAGAAAAACCAGCAAAATAAGATAAAATCAAGTAAAAATATTGAAATGATTGTTAATAGTTTAAATTCGGAGATCTATTAATATTTAGAAAACTTCTTCTATCTTCTAAAAGTCGCCACCTATTTCACGAAGTACATCATTATCGTTAATATTTTCGAAGAACGTTAATTTTAAACTTTGTAGATTTCGATGAAATTTGTAAACTAATTCTCTGAGTTCGTTATAAGCATTATCTAATTTATAGGAAAGCGTAGAATATTTACAGCCATCTTAAAATGCTTTGTCATATCATACTGTAAGGCAAGAGAGGTATTTTTATTTATAGAAGAAAAAATTATTAAGAGAAAGAAAAAAGTTCATTCAGATTTAATGAAAAGATATTTTATTTGATCAAACAACTTAGCAATATATCTATAAAAAAACCTATTAAAATATCGAAACAGTTTCCTGTTCTGTAAAATCGTATACATCCTTTTTTTTTAATAATATTAAAAATTTATAAATCTTCAGTAATGATTTCTTTCAAATAATTGTAAGTAAGATTCCTTCGACTAATTAAAACAACATTACAAATGGTACCTGCTTCGACATCTTATTAAAATCGATACTAATTTTTATGTTTGTGTTTTCTGTAACTGCGGTTGTTTTTCTGTGTGAACAATCAATAACATATAAAAGCCTTCGCCCCCAAAATGAATAGTAATTAATATCACCATCAAAGTTTACAGTTGGTTTATAATAAAGTTAATTATTTCTATAGCCAGTATCTAATTTGGTTTCTGAATTTTTAAAATCATTATAAACAAGAAATAGCTTAAGATAAACACCGTTTTTAATGTCTAGATTGCATTTTTCGTTAGGAAAAATTTCATTTCTACCATATTTAACATAAATATTTCTAATACTACAATGATCAAGCAGAGTATCGTGTTTATACTGTCCAGCATGCTTTTTTCCATTAATTTGAAAAACTACAATTACAAAATCAGGCATAAGAAACTGTAAATTATTAAACTGATCTTTTATATCAATGTTAAAAACAGTTGATTTAGTAGGAACTTCTGTTTCTAAAAATTGCCAATAATAAATACCAAGAGGTATTTTTGGATCTTTGTATATTTTTTCTTTAATTGCAATGGCGGTGTTAGATTCATATTCAACAATAGGCCACATCATGTCTAATTTTTCAATATCATTTTTACCAGGATCAAGGTGATGTATCGTAACATTATTATCTTTATCTAAAGTTCCATAAAGGAATAAACAGTTGTTATCAGATGAATTACGAAAAAAAGTTATTTTATACCCTCCTTTCCAATAAACTTCATTGTTATCACGAATAAAACAGATATCTAAGATGATGGACTATTTTATTGGCTTTATTACTAGAAACAGTTTTAACCAATTTTGTTATATCGCTAGTAACAGATTTATCTCGATATAGATTATCAACACCAGTAAATTCAAAATAATTTTTTTCACTTGGTGATCTTAATAAAGCATTCATAATTTTTGTTATACCTGGATTATCAACAGCTTCCATAATATTTCCATGTTTTGAGATTTCTACTCTAGAAAATTGGAACGGTAAAAAGTTCGATCAAACATCAATATTATCTGATTCCATCTCTAACCTTATCTCTTTTTAGTAAACTAAATTTCTCATAAACATAAGCGTAATTTGGAAAAGAAAATCCATCTTCTATATGAATATCAAATACGATTATATTACTGTAAACATTAAAATTCCCCTAGTTTGATCAGTAGGAGGAAAATTCTGCCTCTAAAAACTCTCAATATTTTTATAACTCACTTATAAGTAAAACAATTATTTATAAATGGCAGAATCAAAGGGAGTTTATCGTGTTAAATTACTCATTGAAATATATATATATATATAATATTAAAAAATCACGAAAAAGAGTATGAAAAAATAAGAACTACCATTTTTTGACGAATTACGAAATATCGTTTTAAAAAAAGTAGAAAAAGTAAGCGAAGAAAACAAAAATTTTATAACTGCACTAGTTCCTGTAGCAGCAAAAAAATTTGATAATCTGCCAACGCCAGAAGAAACATCATTCGAAAGGGAATTATTTTCAGAACATAAATCTCCTAATTTGGAACAGCAAATGGGAATTGTACCATTGAAAAATTTACCACATGCAGTGTCTGATTCGATGCTTAACGCGTCTGATTCTACTATAAATCTCGGAATAGAAATTTCTAAAGAATTAATGTTATTAATGAAAAATTTGGTTTACGTGGGGTTGGGCAAAATTTTTAGTTTGGTGTTACAAAAGTAACGATACATAATGATGCACTATTTGTTATGCATAAATAAGATAAATTAACACCAGGACTTTGCAATTTGTTAATAGAAAATTCATCACAGGCTCTTGAATATAAAAACACTGATAATGACTATGAAAATTATGCAGAAATTGTTAAAGCAACCGATTCTGCATTCCAACATTATAATTCTAATAAAAAGGTAGCTCCGAGTGAAGGTTCGAAATACGAAAATATAATTGAACCAAAATATCCTAACTGTAAAAAGGAATCATAATCAGCACCAAGCACACCAAAAAATACGATTTCTCCAAGAATTCCTAGATCTGGAGAAGGTATAAAAAAATGCAATAGTTTGCCAAAAGCATATGTTTGTATTGATGATGATAAAAAATTGGTTAATAGATTATTAGTTATTCTTGTTGAATTAAATGCTGGGAATAAATTTTTTTACAATGAAAAAGTTAACTTATTGAATATGCTAAACAATAAATTTTCTGTTATTTTTGTTAGTAATCCAAAAGGAATTCGTTACCTTATAAGGGTTTTAAATGTAATTCCACGCTCATTTTGGAATTCTGAATATCATGTAGAGGCATTATAAACTGGGCATTAAACAATTCAAATTCATCCTAAATGCATTTGCCTGGTTATAATTATTGTGGACCATTGGCAAAATTAGATGAAAGATTGGAAAGAGGTGATACAGGAATAAATAAATAAGATGAAACATACAAAAATCACAATATTGCCTACAGAGATCATAAAGATTTAGACTCTAGACACGAAGCTGATAAAATTTTACAGAAGGAAGCTAAACAAATCATGTTAGATAAAAATACTCCGATTGGAGAAAACTTTTCTGCTGCCGTTGCCTCAACAATGTTTACGAAAAGGAAATTAGGTTGGGGAATTAAAATGTTTTATTGAATATAATATATATATATACTTATAAACGATGATATCAAATTTAATTTTCGATATTCCCTTTGAGGAATTAAAAGCTTTAGGTACAGATACATTTTTAATAAATTATCAAATTGCGAGAAAAAAAATTGAAAGAAGGAAAGAATTTCAAACTTACTTTACCACTACCAACAGTCAAAAAGATGGCCAAAGAACAATCTGGAAGTGGTTTAAATCATGGCCGAGTTATTCCCATTAAACTTGCTGCTTTAGGCACACTCAGCGCTTTAACAGGAGCAGCTGATTCAATTTATAATTCTGTTGAACAAATTAGACAAAATAACAAAGAATCAGAAGAACAAAAAATAAATAATTTAGCAATGGAAAACCAGGCTGGAAGCAGATCGAAAAGAGGTAGGCCAAAAAAAATTTAGCTCCATTATCTAGTATCGATATCGAAAAATACGTAAAACTATTAAATATTAAGCATTTCAGAAACGTTTATATTATTGACGACCTACCAAATAGTATGCACAAAAATTAATAGTATTGACATTTCAGAAAATCCTGGTACTCATTGGGTTAGCTACTTTAAAGGAAATAATTATGTTCACTATTTTGATTTATTTGGAGGCAACATTCCCACTAATTTAACACAATTACTTTAAAAACAGAAATGTTTATTACAATGATGATCGAATTCAGTTATATGTGGACAACTCTGTTTAATTGTTTTACAACTTTCTCCGAGAGGATTTAAGTTTAATGATATAATTTCTACGTTATTAAACGACACATATTTAGAAAACCATTAATCAAATATTTAAATAAAAATTTTGACACTTATGCTTATGCTTTAATAACATATGAAGATTCACAATACAGTTCAGGTGTTTCTGCTTTACAAAGTTTTGATTATACAAAATCTTATGTTCCTTTTTTGATTGTAGAACTGTTAATATAGAAGATCCCAGAGACGATAAAGATGCAGTTAATAAAATATTTTTAAATAAACAAATAGCTGATTATGATTAAAAAAACAAGTAATAAATTTACAATTCAGTAACACTATTGCTGATTATATAAAACGGATAAATAATGCAAAGCATGCACTGAAAAAGGACGTAGATTCAAAATACGATATTATTTCTTCTGCTTTACAAGATCAAATAAGTAAATTTTTTACTTATACAAACAGTTATATTTATTTTCAGCATCATAGAATTACTAGTCTGTCTGATCCTATATACGGAGATGATGGGGTCAATAAAAGATATTTCAATAACGGAATGACTGATAAATTGCAAAATTTAAATTAATCAGTTTCGAATTATTGTGATACACTTGTTAACTTGAAAATTGAACACTTAAAGAAGAAAAATTACATAAATTTTATTTACCTGCAATGTGGAATAAAAGTAATAATAATTTTCACTTAGATAATAATAAATTATTCTTTACTTTTTTGATGGATTGTAATGCGTATAAAATAATTACTGTTAATCCAAAATCATCTGACGATACTGTGACGAACGAAAAACGTTGTTAAACACGGCAGCAAAATCCTCAAAACTCGACAAGGCCATTATTCGTAAGTACATTAAACTCGCAAAATCGTCTAACGGCACAAACACGGTGACATCGCAACCCTGACGGTGAGGTTAAAAAATCCCGAACTGGCATCGATGGTGGCTACAGAATAACTCTGTATGTAACTGTATGATTTAGAACCGGAAAAGTAATACCAGGAATTACTTTATTCATCAGCCATTATGTGGTAAATACCTTAATTCATTTTCAGTATGTAGTTGAAATGTTCAATTAAATCATGGCAGTAATCCTTAATCCATTTCCTTTATTAACGAACGGAATGACATATCCTGTTTGTCACAGCAGATTAGATTGCATATTTTCTCGTTGTTTAAAACTAAACATTTTTTAAGCCGAGTTAAATAGGCGGTGGGAATACATGCCTTATCCGTGGCCTCCTCCCTCCGCAGCCAACTCATTTGAAATTGTAATAATTTTTTAATATTGGAAAATAGTGTTTATTTGTTTTTTTTTTTTTGAATTGGCAACGAACACGAGGAAGATTCTGTATCGTTCAGAAGTGTTGGTAAGCTGACCTGCTATCTGTCATGTGAGTACACTCGCAAATGTTCTCTGAGTGGTCTGAGCGGATTAGGAAGAAAAGAGCAGGTAGAGAACTCCCCATCCCCCGCCTCACACATACCCATGTTCCACGGCTATAGTGTACGGTACCAGCAGACAAAATGGCGCCATAGCTGCTTTGACGATGTTACTATTAAGCGGAAGATAGCTGAACTACTTGCAGCTAGATGTGGACATTTGTTAGTACCGTTGACTGCTCCTAACCAGCACTCCACCTGAAAAGCCGGCCAAATCTCTCGACTGAAACTACTGTATAGGGAATCAACAGACGTATAGAGTTTAGGTAACATGTATGTAGCAGAGTATCAGATCACAGTGCTTCTGTAACGTTGTTATCCTCCCTTGGTGGGTGTGAGATGATAGGCGGGCTCATAGACTATAGATGAGGTAAACCGATCTCGCTGGCTGCGTACAACCAGTCTCCGTGTCCCAACATTGAACTGCTTTTCTGTCAACACGTCTTGCGAAAACGGTATGGTTCTGATCTTAGGTTATAAAACAGATTTGTAAACAAATGCTTTGAGCTGTATGCATACTTCTTCCAAACAGTTTGTAATGCAGTTTGATTTAATTAAAATTGGTGAATGTGTTTTATTCGTATAATACTGCAAATTAATATATAAACAAACTCGTTCACCACTGTTGACCATGTGACTCTGACAGATGTGTTCGTTTGGGATAGAGGAATGTTGGGTACATGTATAGAAAACGTAAAAGCGGTCTACCTCACCTTTAGTCTATGCGTGTACTCGGTTCTACGTCACGTGCGCGATGCCTCGGCGAGCCAGCGGCGATTCCTGGGAAAGGTAGGTAGCTGAATTATTCGCCGGGCGAGCCGATGAGGTGTGGAGCACGATCCGCCATGCTGGTCGTCTAACATGGTTACGTATCTCGCTGTAGCCGGTGTTAACGAACGGTGATAATCACCGGGGCGAGTCATTTGATTGGTCCGCGAGGCGAGCCCGCAGCAAGACCGGGCGTTCCTCCATGCCTCGACTTCGCCAACGTGAACCTCCATGGTCCAGCTGCGGTGGAGTGACGGATAATCCGAAATTATCTCGTCGTTGTGTCGAAATTATAGCTGCTGGCAGATGAAAGCGCAGTTAGTGTTTTACGTTGCAAGGAATTGCCCAGAAAGACTTCCAAATCTGGGGCAACTAGGTAATATGTAATAGGATCCAAACCTGATAGAAATATGGAGCTTAGATTGAATAAAGAGATCTGGGTGGCTCCCAGCAGCGAGGTCTTGAGAGCAGATGAGGGTTTCGGAGGTGATTATGGACAGCGCCGGAATGAAAGTGCGGGGGAAACGAGAAATCCCCGAGAAAACCAGCCGACTAGCGTGAACGTCCGGCACCATTCCACATGCGAAATTCCGGGAGTGACGCCGCCGGAGATAGAACCCTTTTTTCCTCGGTAGGAGGCGAGCTGCCTCACCGCTCAGCCACCGCTGCCCTGGAGATTAGAAGTTGAGTCATTTCGGGGACTGGGCAGTAACCATCACCGGACTGTCTTCCTCGCCATATAAGTTTTACCGAGCGAAGTGACGCCGTGGTTAAACTTGGAACTGGTATATGGGTGGATCTTGGTTCTAATTCCACCACGGCTATCATCATTATGGTTTCCCATGGTTTCCCGAAATGAATCCAGGCAAAAACTTGGATTCTTAATTTACTACAGACCGTCGTCGACTCCTTCCCCATCCATGTTTCCCTGAGCGATTGGCTCCATCCCTGATGACCTCGTTGCTGACGAGTCGTTAAGCTCTGCCTAAATATGTAAATTTGAATGTTGCATCTTAGTGGGTATTGTCACAAAAGACTATGCTACAATAATTCTATATTAGAAACCTCTACTGTGTCCGTACTGATTTCTATAATCCACTGGATATATTTTGAATTACCCATTCATTTATTTAACTTGTCCACGCTGAACTTCCCATGTATGCCCCCGATACTGATGGACACTTTTTATCTGATAAACCATGATCGGACACATTTTATGATTAATTGGTTGGATTTTCACCGTGCTCTGAATTTTAAGCGTCACATTTTACATAGTATGCTCTTCACTTACGAATCGGTAGGAAATGCGTGCACCTCACTAGCCACTCAATTAGCCTCTCTGAATGGAGTGGAGAGGTTATGACTTGCGCTGTCAGCATAAAAAATTTTGTTAAAATAGGTTGAATGGTTTCCGAAATATGACAAATGAACCTAGATACCTGCGCACTAGGGTGTTTCTGTTAACACTAAGTCGCTCTCGGAAACTTGACATTAGCTGCGTTATCCCCGGCTTCTTCTGCGTGAAGCTTGAACCACGTGTCGTATAAGAACGGCTATTTACTAATTTTTGTTCGGTGTTATAGAAATACGTGAAATAAGGACATTGATTGATAATGATTATAGACGTATCACGAAGCTATAATTTTTATTCTTTCAGTCTTAAATACCGTGCTTTTTTTTCCGGAACGTAAGGACGTAAATAGAAACATTCAAGAATTTAGTCCAAAGCTTAGTGACCTTGAACGTGGTCGCTTACCAACCAGTAACTCGTAACATTGACTACGTACACTCATTAACATAAACATTCGCTCACCTCGAAGGAACCGTTGGGACCAAGGATTTTTTTAGAGTCACATTTTTCATCGCATGCTCTTCACTTATGCATCGGTAGGCAGCACGTGTACCAAAGTAGTCACTCAATTTGTCTCTCTGAATGTAGTGGAGAGGTTTGGGTGGCTATTGTCATTGCGGTCTTGAGCTACGAGAAAACCCGACGTTCGGAGGAATTGTCCGGCATGATTCCCACGGGCTCACATCCGGGAGCGACTGCAGCGGGAATCGCACTTTGTTCACCTTGGTGGGAGGCGAGAGTTTTAGCCGCTGCACCTCAACAACCCCTTAACACTTCGAGGTATTGTATGTGCACTCTTTCAAGCCTTTTCTCTAGAAATGGGCGTTTTCGGGTATTACAGCAAGTCGAATGTAATTGAATTGAATACTCGTTATTTCAGCATTTACTGCGATGTAGTAACCCCATGTTTGTTTCTGACTTGGAAAGTTGTTTCCATTTTCATTTTTAAGAGTTTGTAATTTTCATTTGTTGGTAGTAATTGACTCATTTTTAGGGTGAATATAAGCGTTAACAACCACTTTATTCCACAAGTCATAGTAACACTCTAATTAAATTTGTACATGGAATCACCACTCATCTACTACGATACACTTACTATAACACTCTACACGTGCAAAGTTTTAAAGTGCCCAAAACTTCAAGCACCTCTTCAGACTGATGATATAACATGGCTGCTCTTATCTTCGTCTTGCATTTATAATGAGCACCTATGGAAACTCATGTCCAAGAAAACCAGCTTATAATCTTCAGACGATCCTAAGGATGTTTTACAACCGGAAGGAATATATAAGTCCCTGATATAAAATAAGAGTACCTTTTTCTCTACACAATAGTTTTAGTACGATACCATACACTGAATCTGCAGCTCATTAAAACAATACAACATAAATACTATAGCAAATTACACAGAAAAAAACTGTTTTGTGGGGACCAAAGAAATTTTGTTGGCGGCCACTTAATTATTTTATCACCATAAACATGTCAAAAGATTTTGTGGTGTCAACAAAATTTTTTATCTTTCCAGTTTTTATTGGAAACTACAAAATGACGTTTGCGGTCACCAATAAATTCAGTACGTTTGTAGGCAATAATGTGTTAGTTGCAGCGAAAATGTTACGATGATATCAGCAATACTGGTTAGAGAGGTTCCTAAAGGTGTTTTGCGGGTATAGGCTGTTTACAGTAAAATGAGCACTTTTGAAAGCCCTGCTTAAGATTTTCTTGTGTGCTATTTACATTGACATGGGCCTCATTAATTTATTCAATCGTCGATCAAGTGAAACTGTGAAATTATTAGAAAAATAAATATTGCACTAACCTGTTCTCTTCGACACTTCAATGCATAAAAAAAACAGGGCGCGAGATGAATTATTTGAGTTATTACAAATTGTTACCTAACACTGTTTATTCGATGTTAATATATGGAACTACTTTCCCCTGCATCGTTACAAACTTTACTAGGCGCATGTCACTCATTGCACCCGTTAAGATATATGCAGATAGGGGCAGTGACTATTTCTAAGGTCGATTTCAAAAATGCTCACTTTATCGTGAACAGCTTTAGTGAGATTTTGTAGGTAGGTATGGCCTGACAACTAAACAATAAATATTCAAAGCCGTTATCAGTAGATGTACAACCTTGGACCTCTCAACTGCGAGCTAAGCGTGTTACCATCACGCTACCTTGCTCGACACGATTAAGCGTTGTCTTCAGTATATATATATATATATATATATATATATATATATATATATATATATATATATATATATATATATATATATATATATATATACTGATATAATCGTTATATATATATATATAACGATTATATCATCCTTTATTGCAAGTAAGTAGATGTTACACGTAAATGATTCCAGAAAATTTACTTAGCGTGCAAGCCTTATGCTAAGTAAATTTTCTGGAATCATTTACGTGTAACATCTACTTACTTGGAATAAAGGATTGATATAATCGTTTTATAAGTACTTAAGAATATAGAATATTCCTCATGAATAACCTAACGCAGAGAATTGAACACAGACAAATATGGCGTCGTGTCCAGACAGAAGGCGGCCACTTCGAATATACCAGAGCACATGTGTAGAATATAGCGGATGTAGTTTGGCAGACGCAGCAAATTGTTTTTGGAGTGTATAACATCGGTGCTGTTGCTACCAACTAAACATTTCGTGACAGCCAACAAAAAGTTTCTTCAATAAACAAATATGTCAGTGAGCACTAAATGGATTTAGCACTAGGCACTCTACGTGATATTGGGCACAATAAATTTTTTTACCAACAAAATTTCTCTTTGTAAAGCATCAACCAAAGAGTACTTGTAGCCACAATTTTTTTTTTTTCAGTGCATGTTATTATATTTATTTCTAATGTAGATGATAATTTACCGCAGGCCATAAATTTTACTCTTGAACTGATAATCCATTTAACTAAATGAACAGTCAATACATGAAATTAACTTTTAAGGGAAAATGTATTTAGGAAACAAAATCGCTTCACAAGAGAAACAAAAAAATTCTGCCTATTTATAATTTTGTTACTTTTGAAGAAGCGTGAAAATAAGTATATTTAGTTATGAAGTTAAAAATTATTGCACTTTGTGTATGTACAAAGTTATATATTACCTGCTACACTAAAGGTGAGAAACGCCAGTAGAGTTTTTACGTAACAACATAATTTCTCAGAATGATTCACAGCAGCGGGTTACTGAATCGCAGAATTGGCAAGTTTAGAAGAGCGACAAGTGATCTCAGTGTTCTTGATGTAAGATGCGTAGGCCTAGTCGGTGATTTCTGGCAATTAATGTGCAGCGTGTTTGACTGTGCGTGCCATAGATGGCTTCATGTTTGTTAGTGTAATGCCTGGCAGGTAAGTAGTTAAGCGCCGTTTGGCGATTGAACTGGCGCCGTGTTGCTATATCTTTGGGCGGTTTTTATCGGAGCGTGCAGGTGTGATTTCGCTACACGCGCGAAAGTTTCGCTTCTGCATCTTCAGTCATTCTGCGGCTTGGTATTCATTATCCTAGACGCGGCAGACAGGTGGTATTATTTAGGTTGCTGCGTCATATCCCTCGAGATCGAGTTTCCAATACGCCCTTGTAGTCTACTCTGCCGAGCTCAATCTGAAGTATCGGAGGAGGAATATATTCTCGTCGCCAGACCGATGAAGGAGGATGAGAAGAGGGGGACATGCAATCTACCAGAATAATTCCCCGCCGCGGAATAATAACTTGTAATATACGAGATATTGACCGGCCGAGCGGTTTGCAGACTTACAATCCCGCCGAAGCCCTGAAGGGATACGCACAAATATAGACTGCTGAGGGTCTCCTCAGGGACCCCATCCCTCCTTGCGTGCTAGAATGCTGTAAGTGCTTATTTGTGGCAAGGTGAGGTAAACTGACTAGTTAAGCTCAAAATTATATATATTTTACTGCTGAAATTTTCAGGTGGTTAACTAGACAAATAAAATCTGAGTGATTCAGTATGAACTATTGGTTGAAATGGAATTCGGATCATGCAATTACTAGATATGGTGGTTTATCGCGGGAAAAAGTTGACTTCTTACTATGATTCAACGTACTGTACTCACGTCCGACACTTTTTTTTCCTTACTGCCTATCATGCACGTACGAAGCTACCACTCCATTTCACTGGGCCAATGAGAATACTGATACTATAAAGCAGAACGTTCGTGATTGGTCTGCAAATATCTTAGCCGTGTAAGAATTTTGTTCATCAAATCATAGAAGAATAAACTAATTAGAGTGCTACAGAAGATATGTTGGCTCAAAAATTTTTCGCGATTTTCCAGCATCTCTAGCAATTACTAAGTAACCCATATAAACTAATTAAAATTATAAAAGTAATGTAAAACGTAAATATGTAAAAATCTACAACAAAATTAGTTTTCAGTACTGTCCCTGAGTAAAAGAGAAATAAAATAAATTTATATCAAATTTTACAATATTGAACCAACGCAATGCAATGGTTGTGTGTACAATTTAAGATCAACGTATTTTATATTAAGAAAGGCATTCACACTGTCATTTTCCAACCAAATATATACTAACACGTTTCAAGGTCGGTAATGTGTTGGAAGGCTGGGCCGTTGCACACACATTGCCAACCAAAGAACATCATTATGCCAAAATTGGTTACTATCTATAGAGTTTGAAATAAACTATCTAAAAATTAGAGTGTGTATGTATATGTATATATGTGAATATATATAATCCACATGGCATCCATTAATTTGCACTTTATTCTATCACAGCAAATTTTTCTTGATGGATGATGGAATCGTACACGCGTCCTTTAAATAATCAGCTTGGTGTCATAGCCACTACACTACTACGATTTCTTGTAAAATATTCATAGTGTAGCATTTTCATATATTACATTAATTTTTTTAATGTATGTAATATATTCCATTTAATAAACAATATTCAACCAGCAAAATACAATTCATTTGTAAAGAATCTCTATGCTCATAAACATGGCCTATTAAGTGAATAAGATATATTTATACATAAAATCCTTTGTGCGTGACTAAAACGCATCATCACTGACAAACATCTGGACCAATTGAGACCATATTCACACCATATGTTATTGAGGTGGCGAGTAAGGCTTTTAGTTATGTTTTATTCAGATAGGTGGCGCTGGAGTCAACTTCTGTACTTATGGGCCGATTTTGCTCATACTTGCAGGAAATGTTTGTTGATCTTAAAAAGAAAAAATGCCAGCGATACCACGGCCAAACATAGGTCGACGTATCAGACGTAAAAGAGAGGAAGCATTGAGAAGACAAAATAGAACGTGAAAGAGACGGAACAACGATCGCCGGGATCAGCTAGTATTTATAAAATTTTTATTCAAGAAACATTAATTTTATCCTGTGTTAGCCCTATGTCTGCAATACAACTTCGTCCCAAAAAGTACCCATCACAACATCGTCTCAAAATATAAGGAACAAAACACAGTTTGAAGAAAAATTACGTTTGGTGAGTCATCGTATTCTATTAATGCATTTATTTTGGCTGTACAATGTTGGCCCAACAAAGGTTTAAATACCAAATGCCAGCATTATACTGCATTTACCGACAAGTAACCAACTCATCACCAACGAATAAAATTTTAAAAATCATTGTCTTTGTGTTAAAAACAGCTGTTAAACTAGCACACAAAATTATATTTCAGTTAATCGAATTATATGATTTAGCATTGGCGCAATGTTCATTACACAATGTTGCCGAACAAATGTTTACATAACAAATTCAACAGCGTGTTTTCCGACAAGTAACCAACATTTCAACAACGAAGAAAATTTTAAATAAGACATGGCTTGTGTGCTAAAACTATACTTTTAAACAAACATAGAAAATTATAATATCATTCCATCTTAAATAATACATTGATCTTTGTTGGAATAATGCTGGCTACTCAATAGTGACCCAACAAAAGTTTGCATACTAAATTCCCACATAATGTTTTCCAAGAAGTAACCAGCACGTCACCAAATCAGTCACTTTTCAATGAAACATGGTTTGTAGGTTTAAGAATCGTTTTAAAATAATAACTATAATCAATGTTATATTTGATCATATTTGGAATATTATTCGTTACCTAATGTTGGTCTAACAAAAGTAGTTTACGTGCCAAATACCAATGGTACGTTTTCCTATAAGTAACCAGCACATGAAGAACGGAACCGATTTAAAAAAAGACATGGCTTGTGTGTTAAAAAAAATTACGAATAATACATTATTACTGCTTTACCTCATCAGAAATATGGTAAATATCAATGTTGGCACAATGTTGGCCCAACAGAAATTTACGTACCAAATCCTGAAAGACTGTTTTCAATAAATTATCCAACAATTCACCGATTAAGTCAAATTCAAATAAATATAGTTTATAAGTTTTAAACTGCTTTTACACAATTGCACAAAATCATATTCAGAAATATGGTAATTACAATTGTTGGCATAATGTTGGTTACACAATGTTGGCCCAAATTACAACTAGTAACAATTACCAACCATTGTAATCTCAACACTGACACACGTAACTAACAAACTAAACATATTTTAAAGATACATATCTCAGGCCATAAAGAACCTTCACATTATACAACATACAAGAAAATGGCACTGTTTTCACTCAAAAAGATCGTTTCAAACTTTGACATAAATGTTGGATGCCTGACATTGCTCCAAAAGAAAATACATACCTTGTACCAACAGTATGTTTACCAACTTGATAACAACCTACATATAACCATATAAAATATAATAAATACACTTGCGATAGGTTATGACAATGTCTAATATATTGATATCATTGTCTGAAGCGTGTTAAGTAATCTCTTCATATATTCATGGTAGCAAAATCATTGTTGGCATTTTCCTTCGGGCAAAGTTGTGCCAAGGTGTGTGCTTCAGCCCAACATAAAGCCATACTTTCCAATCAAGTGCCAACGTTAGGCCAATGTAGGTAGCTACTGCAGTACATGTACATTTATTAAAACGTTAACTGTTGTTAATGGCTTTACATACAATCCCGGAAACAAGTTCCAACAGAAATACAGTGGTAAACTGCCAGTTTAATGATTTGACCGGATTCTGGCGGGCTGCAAATAGCTGTGCAAACTCACACAATCAAATTATTGGCAGCTTGGTTTCACTGTCTCGTGACAGAACTGCGCTTGGAGGGTTAGGCGATGGCGACTGCGCTCTGGCGTCGATCAGGGAATGGACTATACCGGACATGAATACATTATGCCCTGCCAGCCTCGCCCATTATGCATGCTGGCATAAGGGTGTCGTTTCGCTGGCATTAGTTCGTCATTTTCGTGAGCAATTTGATCGTCACCTTCTTCATTTGTTTTCGCCATTAAAAACTGTTCACGATAAAGTGAGCACTTTGGAAATAAACCTTAGAAAAAAGTCACTGCCCTTGCATGCATATATTTTAATGGGCGCACTGAGTGACATTCACCTAGTAAAGTTGGTAACGATGGATGAAAAGTAGTTCCATATCTTAACCTCGAATAAAAAGTTGTTAGGTAACCATTTGCGATAAATTAAAATTAATCATTTTACTTTCTGTTTTTTTTTTTAATGCACCGAAGTGTAAAAATAAGCAGATTTCAAAGGAATTTATTTCTTAATAATTTCACATTTTCATTTGACCGATGCATGAATAAAGTGATGAGGCCCATAGCATTGTTAATTCTACATAAAGCGGAGGAATAAACAACGTATATACAAGTAGATCTTAAGCAGAGTTTTCAAGAATGCTCATTTTAACGTGAACATCCCACATATGAGGTTTGTTCGCGTGGTATGAATTAGGTGCAATCTGAGAGCAAGTGATATTTTTCACGAGTTGCAAAGAACCAAAAACAGCAGTTACTCTTGGCAGGCCGACACGAACAACGAACAACTGAACACTACTACGTCGGAGATAAATAAATAAAATTTTATTTTAAAAATGTCGGTAATCATTGCCCCGGTGTAATTTACGAGTGTTAAAATTTTTGCCTATTCAAGATTACTTACTTTCGAAGATAAACATGTCTTAATTATTTTCTTTACTAAGTGAATATCACCGTGTACTTCTTACAGGATACCCAAACATCTTCTCTTGATCAGTCTGCATAAAATCAAAATACTTTACACAATCGCCACTCTCAAGACTCTTCGACGTTTGTAATTTTATTTTGGCGGCAAATTTTTCACCCTGCTCGTTTTGATATTTCTGCTGTACCTCGGCGAGCAAGAGCATAAACAGCTGCTTTTTATAGCACAAATAGCAAGTGCTACCACCACCCGAACACCATACAAAAGAGTGCTTCCGGTAACGCGAACGGCAAGCAGAAACAGCACTAAACTAGCAGAACAGTAAACCATGTGAACACACCTATAGTCAAACTGCATATTCTCAACTCGATTCCAAGGACGTTGTGTAGCAGTTGAGCAGAGTCAAGCGCTACGCAGTTGCAGTCCCAGTATTCTTTACTGTGCGGGAAACATTATAAGTATTCTTTTTAGAATGAAGGGGCCGAGTGATGAAATGTCCCAGCAACGTTCACAAAATTTCAGTGGACAAGAGGCGCTTGCTCGCCAGGGATTATGATCTTTGTCCATCCACGATCAGCCTTCATGTCAGGATCTGACACGGCAACCACGTCAACACTTTACCAGATTTGTGCCAACGTTGGATCTAATACTATTCCATAGAGTATCTATGAATGTTTATTTCTGGCGATGTTTGCAGTTAGTTTTTCGTAATGATATTATATTTTTGTAGCCATTGCATATGTATATTTTGATGTTTGTGTTAAGGTATGTTAGTTTTGGAACTTTAAGCCAAATATATTTGAACATTTTCTGGAGCGTGTGAATAAATTTGTTACTTTTCCAACATTGTCAAAATATTGTGTCAAATTCGTGTGAATTGTCGCTTCTTGAGACTGTCGTAGAACTATGTCAATACATATTGATTAAATTTGTATTCTTATAGCTACATGGAAATTCCCCATAAACCAACTTAATTTAAATAAGCAAGAGGCATCGAGACGTATGAAGATCTGTTGTTATTGCTTCTTTAAACGGGCGAGCACTGCAGGAAACCTCGGTAAAACAAAATTTTAAAAGAACATGGCATTCGCGTAAACTTAAAAAATTAAATTTAATAGTAAATACTTTTGAGTGGTTGTAAATATTATATATATATATATATATATATATATATATATATATATATATATATATATATATATATATATCATGTACAAACCCAGCTCCAACACAAATCCCTGCCTCTTTCCGTTTCAACGTTTACCAACCAGAGAAAATTAATTTTTTAGTGTTTTCTTTGATAGTTAGTACAGAATTCCTCATGAAATTATATACGGCCTTAAATAATATCAAACACTTATTCTCATGACTCTTACCTAGTAAACAATTTTTATGCGGTAGATTAAAGTGGTACAAAAATTGTTAACTGAAAATATTTGGTACCTATGGAAAACATATAATATAATTCAATGTATAACTTAAACTAATGTTATCATAAAATTTTGAAAATAAATTTTGTACAAATGCGCACTCTATACTTAAGCAGTTTATAATTTCAGGAAATGTCATACTTGTTCAATCACACTGGCTGAGAACAATGAAATTCCCCTCTTAATGTCAACAGCTTAACAAACAAACAGCATGGCTTCCACTGGTCAGGACAATTAAGGCAGAGGGATGCATTAGCAAAATAACACTGTCAGTACTTTATTTGATCTCTCAAAGTCTGGCCTTTGTTGCTACGGTTAACAACGAGTGAGAAATATAGTTACCAAAAAAATGCATTGTTCCGACTTCTATTGAACGCTAATAAATTTGTATAGTCCTCAGATAGCTCAATTTTGTAAACAAATGTCGTCGACACCATTGGACAGTAGATAGCTCTTATTGTATTTTCGCACCGGGACCAATATTATTTTGTAACCTTGACCTGCGCATCCATGAACTGCGTGATCTCTATAGGCAAAGAAAATACATCCAGTTATATGCTGTTCACGGTAAAATGAAGACATTTGAAAGCCTTACTTAAAATGTACTTGTATGTACTTCGTGTATTCTTCCGCCTTATGTAAAGTCAACATTGACATGGGCCTCATAACTTTATCCATGCGTCGGCCAAGTGAAACTGTGGAATTATTAGAAAAGTAAATATGTTACAAATCTGGCCAGTTTTTACACTTCGGTGCATAAAAAACAGAAAGTGATGTGAATAATTTAAGTTACTATAAATTGTTACCTAACATTTTTTATTCGTCGTTAAGATATGGAACTACTTTTCCATCCATCATTACCAACTCTACTGGGCGCATGCCACTCAGTGAGCCCGTTAAAATATATGCAGGTAGGAGCAGTGACTTTTTCCTATGGTTTATTTCAGAAGTGCTCACTTTATCGTGAAAAGCCTTTAGTGACTTTACCTATTTTGTCTTAGTGAGAACAAAAATATTGCACCATTTTTACCTTTATATCTCATTAAACGTTTGCTTTCCAAGGAAAATATCGTAACTCCTATATTATGAGTTCATGGTAGCAACGTCCTTAATTCCGCTGCTGGAATTGTAAAAATGAGAACATTATTATTGATTCTTAACGGATGGTTATAAATAAGGGATTTTTTCCCTGCAATTAAATAAGTGTATATTCGCACAAAGCTGAAATTTAAATCCACTGCAGAAAAAGTCATTTATTGTATATTAAAAACAGATTGCCAATTTTCCTGTAAATATTGACTAAGCCTGCTATCTCTAAGAACTTTTTATCTCTTTCATAAAATTACACATCAGGAGGCAAACATCAAGGGACTTTCATAGTATATTACTTGTAAATAAGTCCCTAACATTCCAAGGAGCAAATACTGAGTTCGCCCTTGTGAGGGTAATAGAAAAAGGTAGTTTATTGTTTTTTCTATTGCTATTTTCTCTAGTTACTTGCCACAACACTCACGATATGATGACGAGTGAAAACATTATTTTGATTAATTTTGGATTAATTACTAAAATATTTTACAAAACCAAACTCCTTAAGTAACGTACGCAATTATTTATATTCCCAATTCCATTCCTACTAAGGTTACAAAGTCTTATAAAATTCCTGTACTTAAAAAATTATATTGAAATTCAACATCTTACGTGCACTAACTTTTATTTTATATTAAGAACTCGTCATTTTAAAAACAATAAAAATTATCTTTTAGTATTCCCTGTTTCTATCCTAATGACCCGAGGACTCCGCCTGACTTACTGATGAAGCGGAGAGTGTGTAGAGATTTGGGCGGCTCTTAACTTAGAGGTCTTGAGAGCCGCTGAGGGTGAAGTGAGACAAGTATGGGGTAGTGCTCGTATGCGAGTGCAGTGTAAACTGGACATCCATGAAAAAACCCATCGACTAGTGGCGTCGCCCGGCACGATTCCTACATGTGAAAATTCGGGACGGACCCCTTATAGAAACGAACCCGGTTCGCCCAGGTGGGAGGTGAGTAGTCTAACCACTACTCCACCGCATCCCCTCGCTAGCTAATGAAGTGAATTGCAGAGTTTTAGTATAAAACATCGTGATATTATAACAGTAGTTGGATATTTTGTAGTGTTGACTAAGCACGAAATGCATTTAAGAAACGCTTCATGGCCATAAACCAGTTTTATGTTCTCATTTCAACTCCAAGAATTTCTTTCGGATGTAAATATGGCAATGTCTGGAGTTGTCAGAATCAGTTTTAGATGTTAAATTATCAATGCTGATACTATGATGTTTTCCTGAGAGAGACTCCATACTTTTATATTTATTAGCGTGCCATTGAAATATAGGGCAAGTGGCCTACAGAAATACTCTACGCCAGTTGAGCGCCATGCACATGAGCGCAAAATAACTGCAGGTGGACAGGACCCTTAACTTGTTTATTCCAAGCTGTACCTGTTCTACAGTAAACCAACCGCGGCGGTATCTAACCGAAAATATTCTCCTCTAGCCACTCCTCCAGATTGAACGTAGAACGTCGTGACCAAAGTTAGCAACAAGTGGAAACACGTTTATATATATACACACACACATGACATAGTGAAATATTTTGCAATTTTTTTCTGGGATGGTTCTTTCGTACAGGTAATGACCGATTATTACCCCGTTCTTGCTTCTCTGTGCAGGTTGCTCAGTCCCTTATTATTATTATTATTATTATTATTATTATTATTATTAAAATGTCTGTTTGGGGTGAAGTAAAAGTATTATCATCTTATCTTGCACTTAACCACTTTACATAATAACACATATAAGTTATTAACGAAAAAAAAAAAACAAATAAAATATTAAGCAAAACGTAATGTATACTATAAAATTATAAAGTAGCTTATGTGAAACGAGACATTAAGCCATACTTATATTAGCCTTAATATTTTTCGATAGTTAAAGCGGATGTGCATGCACATACACATGGCCCTCTTTACGTCACCAGGCGAGGTGATTTCCTCATCTATAGAAACTACGATCGCGGCTCCGCGCTATATCAACTGTTGGAAAATTTCCGTCAATTTTCACAAACGTGACAGTAAAACATTCTTCATAACCCTCCGTAATATCCCAAATTATTTTTCTTTTTATTAAAATACTTTCGGTAAATTACACAAAAGTTCCCATAAATTCACGGAACCTCTTCCGTTTGAAAAAGAGAGATTACGAAAATAAATCTTCGATTTTCGCTATGCAAATGTTTCGTCATTAATGAAAAAGGAAAAGTAAATCTAACAAGTTTATATATATATATATATATATATATATATATATATATATATATATATATATATACACACACACACACACACACTGTGATTCTTGCCACTCACTTAAAATTTTTCTTGAGGATTTGGGATATAAAATAAGGGATTTTAGAAACGAGACAGATGTACTGATGTACCATTTCTGCGGAGCTGTTTAAACAATTTAAGGGGAATTGTGCACGAAAATCGTGTATAAGTAAATTGTACACATGAGACGCAATTTATTGCTCAGACCACTCACTAAACTCATTGGAAATAGGCTATCATTGGTAAAGAACACAACTACGATGATCACTGGTCCAAAGTGTAACCAAGTGGTAACAAACAAGAAAGAATTTCGGTGAAGCACCTAAAGTGATAAATGTGTCGGCTAGAATCACGCAATCAGCGTGTGTAAACACACAAGGACTTATAAATTCTAGCTAACTGGCGTGGAAGTTGAACATTGAATGTACGAAGTTCTTTATAAAGTTGAAAACCCACTAAACTACATCCATCCATTTAATCGAAATTTCTCAGTTTAAATACGTTGGCTATGCAAATGAACTATTGTAAATAACATTAAAAAATAGCCGAGGAAACATTTAACACGTTAGGTAACAGCGGAAAACAAGCCGTGTTTACGGTGCTCGGGAAAGGACTAAACAAAAGCAGATATGACATCCCATATTTCAATTTATTACCTTTGAATTTCTAAGGATGTCATTTTTTTAAATTACATACGAATATTTAAATTCAACATTATCGCACTTTAAATGAAGAAACTTTATTTAATTTTTTTATTGAAGTATAAATGGAGGCATTAAAAAGTAAACAGAACATAATATGATGTTATTTCCCCTATTAATATATCATGTGCGAGGCGCCTCCTTTTTTTTTAAATATCTCGCCTTCTTAATTAGTTGATCTTTTAATGTGTATTTAAAACTTTTATGATCGAAGTTTTTTCAAGATAGTTTTCTAATGTGCAGTAAATATTTGCTGTAAAAATGAAATAATATACGGTTTTGTCAGCAAATCTTTACAGGCCTTGTTTGCTATTCAGTGATCCTCGTCATAACATAATGTCTTTAACCATAATTATTTTAAAAAAAAATGTTGGTTATTGTCAGTATATAATTGTGTTACTTGCCACTATTCCAGCACACTTCACTTTTAAACTTTTGATATGGTAGCAGATTTATTGTTTTAACCAGTGGCAATGGGTACAAAATGGTAACAGACTGCGTGATTTAAAATAAATGCTCTTTTTACGAGGCATAGTTAACGAGTTGGTGACAAAAAAACACAAGTTACACTTGTAGTTACGCATTTCGTAGTACGACTTTTTGTAAACTCATACCTGTAGAAATTAGTCCGTTGTGCCGGCATTTTCATCCGCTTCAAAAGGTAATGCAATCTTGTTTTTTTAATTTTAAGTTACTCTTTTTTTCTTGCAGTGTTAAGGGTTTAATTAAAAAGTGGGACAAGATCGTTATGTTGGTGCTGTTATGTTTGCGCATCTCATTAGCTGTCGTGGGCAGCCATCTTGACAGAGGCATACATTTTTCGTGCATGTTCGATTGTGTAATTAGTTGCTTTATGGAGTAAATAATTTTCATGTGCATCAATGTTATACGACATGCTCGTGGCCTCGGTGAGAATTTAAGTGCATTCTTGCACGAAAATAATTAATGGTATTTTAGATAGTTAGCTTGGGTGTATTCTGTTTTGTGTCGCAAGGTTAATTTTAAGTTAAATCTACATTAATGAACAGTTTTGTTATCTCAGAGTACATGCTCAAGGACGAGCTGGGATACGAGTTAAAATCTCGTAATATGGATTATTCGGGAAACACACAACTACTATGCAAAAAGGTGCGTGTTGCTATAAATATGGCATACCGTCATATGTTGAGTATGTTAAAGATATAGATTGGTTGGAGGAATTAAGCATTTGTTCCAAAAAAGTTGCGGAACTTAACGAGACAGCTGTTACATTGCGATGCAGTACACAACAAGCAGATTTACTACGATATTTAACAAGACATACACATGTCACACACCGCCTAACGGTATTACAGTTGTTAGGCCAGGGCCAGATGTACTCCACATATTTAGGAAAAATGAATAAATATTTTCAAACTGTAACAACACATCTGGAAGGTATGAAAGAGCAGGTAGACACATTTGCAAGGCAGACATAAAAGTCTCTTTTATCTTGGCCATTTCCTGCTAGAACTGAAAAAGGTTTACGCGTGCTTATTTTAGGTGTAGAAACTGGCGTATCAGACACTTCCACCCCACCAACACCCATTGCATCCACATTTCCTCCCATCACAGAGATATCGACTTCATATTCAGTCATTCCGACTAACCCCATCCACACCTCATCAGCATTTGCGGTTACTGCTGGGCAGCAAGGCAGTACACAGGACAGGTTAGTCAGGAGGACCTAACCTCAGTGGGGGTAGTCACCACCACAGTAAACATGACTGAGGCCATTTCGGACATTTAATTCCTACCCCTTACCCCTATGCCACCCCCAATCACATTTCCTTCCTAAGTAAATATCCAGGATACCACACAACAAATTAAGAATCTCACAGTTTTCAAACCTGAATAAGCCCAATCCCACTCCCCCCTTAGTCAACAGTACCAACCCCTTCCCTATTCTCTCAGCTACACATCACAGGGCTCCCAAATTACCACACCATACCACTTCTTTCACAACAGGCTTTCCAGTGTACACCAATCCTGTCAACCCTCAACAACCCTCAACCCCCTTTTCTACACAACAATAATCATGTATCCATACTCAGACTTTTGGTATTCAGGCAACTGCAGGCTTACACCAATCACCCCGCCTCACCACATTTCACCACTTACCCCTCCAATAGTCTTCGACACATACTGCAGTCACCCTCCCCCCCAAGCCTCTTAGCCATTTTCTGCAAATGGGAAACTTTCCCACCCTTTACAGAGGATTTTAGCGATTTTTCCTGAAACCAATGTACTAAGCATTCACAGATTGCTAAAGTTTTTAACTGAGCTGATTCAAATCAAACATAAAGAACATATACCTGACAACCAACTGTTAGAAATTATTTTTCTTTTTACTCGCTCACCCTTAAGTGACAGAACCACCCTAGTTATCACAAATAACTTCAGTTTTGAAAACTATCACCAGAACATCCTGGATTATTTCATTCCAGCTCAAATGTTGGTAAATGATAAGCTAGAATGGTTTAACAGATTACAGTTACCTAATGAGTCCTTGGCCAACTATATTTCAAACATCAAAGAAGCAGCCATAGTGTTGCGTTTACCATTTTCGGAAGCGGAAATTGTTTCAACTATTGTAGATGGATTGAACCCCATTTAGCGTTCACATGCGGTATTCTCTTACAGATCTCACACTTTTGCAGATCTTGAGAAATTTTGTATAAATTCAAGTAATGTAGCATTCGCCTATCAATCAAAAGAAAACGCCTTTTTTCATTACAGAAAAGCCTCCAGTCCTGTTCCAGAAAAGAAGGCCAAATGAAAAAGATAGGGGAAAGGTTAAGAACTCCACTAGTGCCAATATAAGGGATAAACCTAAATACCCAGCAAACACTACTAGGCAACCAAGTAAAATATGCTATTACTGTAAGGAACCAGGCCATATTGCAACCCAGTGTTCTAAACTCCAAGATAATTTTAAAAAAGGAAGCAGAGACAAAAAACCAGAAGGGCGGTGATCTAAACCGCAGCTCAGTAGGTCTAGACCACCAAAAAAAAAACAAAAGATTCCAAAGAAAGTAGGGGCACAAAATCGAAAGAAAGTGAACACCAATGTTCCATCTGCATATATTCTAGAATTTATTGTTCAGGATAATTGAGGAAATATATGGAGTTGTTTCAGTGGTAAAATTGTAACAAATGTCAGAGAAATGGGTATCGAAAAAAGAGAAAATTCACTACATTTCACCACTCACCAAACCAATTTTAAATTCTATTGTTATACAATTAGGTCCCTTTGAGATTTAAGGTCTTGTTGATACAAGTTCTATACGTAGTTTTATTTATACTTCACTGTTTAAAGAACTAGACAAAAAAGGGTTATGTTAAAGGTACACAGACAGTAAACATAAAATGTGTTATGGCTTCAGACCAATCTTTGCCAGTTAATATTGCTGCTATGTTAAAATTAAAATTGACTTGTTTTCATTGGTTTTTCTATTTCTAGTATGTGACTCAATTGCTACTGATCTCCTTCTGGGATCAGATTTCATCTCAAAAACGGGCATATTAATTGACATTCAAGACAGATGAATTATGTTCAAGTTTAATAAGCAAGTCATAATTCCATTTGTTAATGCTAGTCAACCTGATGAAAGAGAGAAGGTGTCTAAAAAAAATAATAATTGAGATCCCTTTGTATTGAATCATCTCCATGAAGAGAAGCATAAAGTCATAAGAGTATTGTGTACTAATTTCCCAGATGTATTGACCTCAAAATTAGGACACACACATCTGATCGAATATGATATCAAGCTACTAGATTCCAAACCAGTAAGGCGTAATCCATACGACTTGGAACCCCGAAAAATGAAATAATGAGAAATAAAATTCAAGAATTGCTAGATAATAAAGTAATTGAACCATCCAAATCGTCTTTCAGTTCTCCAGCCTTTTTGGTTCCCAAAGGAAAGGACCATCGTTTAGTGGTAGATTATAGACTCCTAAACAAAAAATATATTTAGAAAGTGTTCCTTTGCCAAATTTAAATTCAGCATTCCATTGGTTCAGTAATGCCAAATATTTCAGTGTTTTTGATCTAAAGTCTGCTTACCATAAAATTCCTCTAACTAAGGAATCAAAACATGTCACTCGATTTTGTGTACCATGCAATTTGTACCAGTACAAGGTTGTGCCTTTTGGTTTAGCTACAGGAGTCAAAGTACTCACAGGTCTACTTGATCAGGTCCTGGGAGATGTTGAGTTTTGTATGCTTTTAACAATTTGGATGATGTGGTAGTGTATTCTGAAAATTTTCATCAGCATGTGACTCATTTGAAAGAAATCTTGGTTAAATTGCGTAAGGCAGGCCTCATGGCTAACCTTAAAAACGTAAAATTTTGCAGTTAAAGAAATGTCCTTCCTGGGCCACTTAGTTTCAGAAAACGGTGTGTGCATAGATCCAGACAGAACCAAATATATCAGAAGATTCCCTCCATCCAAGGATGCAAACGGGATTTCCCATTTCATAGGCATGGTAAATTTATATTCTAAATTTATTCCTAAATTTGCTGTACATGCAGCACCACTAAATTCACTTAGGAAGAAGGGAGCAAAATTTGACTTGTGTAAAGAGCAACAAGAAGCATTTTAGTTTCTGAAACAAGCAATTGCTAGTTCCCCTGTACCCAGAATAAATGATTATATTCGTACTCATAATACTGTCTATATTCAATTTTGTATGATGCATATCCCTTATGCCTTTCGATTATCAGATGTATTAATTCTGTTAGATTTTTTCCTGCCGAGATCAAGATGAAGCGTGCATTAAAAGTGTGCCTCCAAGCAACGTCCCGACTTCGTCTTTGGCTGTACAATCAGCGGACCCAGATGAGCTGCATATATCGCCATCGATGTCTTTCGTGGTACACTAATCGGCATCTTCAATTACATCGGTACCATCTACTGAAACATTACATAATCACTCATGTCGCTTCTGCGATAAAAACTTTCGTGATCAACCACAATGCACGAAGGTACGAGAAGTATGACTGTACGATGAATACAGATTAAGTGGTACACAAATGCACTAATTGTGGACTGTCATTTTCTAGGTGCGATAACTGCAGAGACATGCGAAAACCTGCAAAGCTGCAGTACCTTCACCTATCAACATCACGCGTGTACAGTCTCCTTCACCATAATGTATTAATGTACATCTTGCAAAAACGAGGTTTTAAGATGTTAATCCACCTTCGTACCAACGACCATCACGTCCAAGAATCGTTGCTGGTTCTGGGGCTGTTAATGGCAATGGTTTCGTGGAAGCTGAAACAGCTTTCCCATGCAATTTAAAGGCATATAGGGCTAAAACTATAAGTAGGTCGACGAAAGATGTTGGTAATTTTTAGCTTATATGAAGAAAAATATCATTTACCAGCTCACCGACTAAGTACAGGAGCAGGGTCTAATTAAATTTAATGTGTGGCCTGAGTGTAACTATACGAAACCGTAACTGTTCGATGAAAGTACCTGCAAGAGTGCTTTCAAAACAAAAGACGTAGCAGTATTCGAGGCTAGCGATATTAAGAAGGTGGTACGAAACAGATTAGAAAAAGAATTAGAGGAGGCATACAAATAGCATGGGCCAGGAGAGAAACTGTAGTCAGTCAATCACCTCCGAGACTAATCGTACATTGACTTGCCGGAATCTATCGAGAACAAGAAGGCTGTGATTAACCCACAAAACACAGTTGACTACATATGCTCAACATGGGCCATTCTAGTAGGTTTTGTAGAAGTCCGGAACCCTAAACGAGTAGACAAGTAATCTCAAGCCCTATAAACCAAATTTGACTTTTCAGGCCTCGAGTTCCCTACACAGCTACGTCATATCACAGTGTTCGGGAAAAAAGTCCATCAGTATCTATGAACATTTATGGTATAGACGAGAACCAGAAAATGTACCCCATACTAGTAGCCGAAGAATAAAAGGGTCAACATATCGGCCTTCTTCTCTTCACCACCGAAGATGGGAATACTCACTACTATTGCATAAAGAATTTCGAACGTTTGGTAAGATCGCAGTTGACAGACCATGATCACAAGATCCACATATGTAAGTGCTGCTTCACGTATTACGAAGATCAGGTGAGGAAATCTGGGCTGACAGGACAGCAGTGCCTAGAAGAACACAAGCAATACTGCAAAGAAAATGCTCCGCTACGTACCGAAATGCTGCAGCCAGGGAAGGATGGAAAGACACCCATTTTGAAACTCAAGAATTACCACCACGTGAATAAATTGCAGATATTCGTATATGTTGATTTCAAGGCAATACTCAAACCCATTCAGACGTGCGAACTGGTCCCCATCTGCGCCTACATGTACACATATCAGAAGCACGAAGCCTACAGTTTTCGTATTTATGTGCAAGTCTATAACAGTTTAATTCTAGCAGCACTAAATCCACTCTGAGACAAGAGCCTATTGTATGTATGGGGAAGGTGCAGAAATTAAATTTATGGACACCATAGTGGATATTGGCACAAAAGTAAAATATATTTACACTACTGCGAAGCAAATGATACTGCTCACCTCCACAGAAAAGACAATTTTCTCACAGGCGACGAGATGTTGCTACTGCGAATCACCGTTCACATACGAAACATATAGAGTAAGGAACCACAACAACTTCTACGGGCGCTACATAGGATCTGCATGAACCAGCTGCAATTTGCTGCGATGCCGCCCTATAAAACTGCCTGTATTGTTCCATAACCTCAGCTACGACAAGAACTTTATTATCAAACATATTGACTATGATACAAAAGGCATATTCATTACTCCACACACAGGCGATAAGATGATTACTATTTCTAAACAGTTGGGCGATCGTTTATCTATCCAGTATGTTGATACATTTCGTTTCATGGTCCGCAGTCTGACATCCCTGGATGAGTACATACCGCCTTCAAAATATATCAACACTGCAAACTTTTTCACCCCTAACTAACTATATCTCGTCACACGCAAAGCGGTTTTCCTCTGCGATTACGACGACTCGTGGGAAAATCTGAACGATTCGCAGCTACCTCCTTAAGAGATGATGGAGTCGCGAATCAGCAAAGAAGAATATGCTCACGCATAGAAAGTATGGCAATCGTTCGAATGTACCTGTGTTAAGTTATATTCAGAATTGTATTTGAAGACAGACGTTCTCCTCCTGTCAGATGTTTTTGAGAACTTTAGGGACCTCTGCATTTCCATGTAAAAACTCGATTGTGCACATTACAGCCGCACCCCAGGGTTCGCTTTCGATGCTATCTTGCGTATGACGGGGGTCGTGCTCAAAACGATGACATACTACTACATGCACATGTTTATTGAAAATGGAATTCGTGGTGGAGTGGCCAAGTGCGTCAAACGTCATGCGGTAGAAAATAACATCTATGCACCGGAAACATACGACCCCAGCAAGCCGACAACATACCTGCAGTACCTCAATGCAAACAACCTGTACGGCTGAGCCATGAGTTTTCCGCTCCCAGTATGCATTTTCAGATGGGTCGACACCAGCATTAATGTCATGTCTATTCCAGACGATGGGACAACAGGTTATATTTTTGAGGTACATGTCAAGTACCCCACGACCCTGCATGAGGAACATCACGATTTACCATTTCTTCCCATCAACTAGTGTCCACCCGTCTCGAAGCATTCTAAACTGATGACAACTGTGGAAGGAAATAAATAATACATCGTCCACTACCACAATCTAAAACAGGTTCTCGAACATGGCTTTACAAAAATATATTTTATACTTGTATTTAAACAAAGTCCCTGGCTAAAACCGTACATCGAGTTCAACACTGCGAAGCGACAGGCAGCCACCAACAAGTTTGAGAAGGAATTCTTTAATTGGCGAATAATGAAACATTTGGAAAAACATATGGAAAATTTAAGAAAATGCCTAAAAATGGAACTACCATGCAGTGAAAAGCGACATAAAATACTTGTAGCAAAACCAATATTCTTTTACAGAATGGTATACAAAGAAAATCTTTTTCTCCTCCATCTATGGCACTACTTCATTCTCTTTGATAATACTATCTATGTTGGGTTCACTCTCCCCGACCTGTCAAATACTTTAATTTATTATTTCCATTTTGATGTATAGAAGGCTTGGAATGAGGATGATCTTGAGCACTTATACACAGATACCGACTCGTACCTGTTGCAGATTCGAACCCCAGATTTGACCAAGATTTGGCCAGCGATCACAAATTAAAAAACTAATTTGACACCAGCGCCTACTCTACCACACAGCCCTGCAACTCGGACACAAACAAGAAAGTGGTTGGCAAGTTCAAGGACGAGTGCGGTGGTAACATTATGACAGAATTCGCGTGGTTACGTGCTAAACTGTACAGGTCTAAATGAAAAGGAAAAGTCTCGAAACGAGCAAACGGTACTCAGTCATGTGTAGTACAAAATAAAATTAATTTCGGTGATTTTATATCTGTTCTGGAGCAGCACCATATGAGACGCGTTAATGTCAACACAATACGATCACACAAACATGAATTATTTTCAGAAAGTATAAATAAATTGGCCCTGGCATGGATGGATGACATCTCACGTGTGAAGATGGTATATGCACTTTTCCATACGGCAGTTATATCTGGTCGTCTTCTGCATTTTGACCTGTTTCTATTTTCCTTCGTTAGTTGGCTGCATATCTCTGTACCTGTGCGGAGCACGCAGAGGCAGAGGCGGAGGCAGAGCTGACTGGATTTTTCTTGTGTATATATTCTCCACATTGGTGTGATTTTTTCTGCATTGAACTCTAAGGTGTTCTGTTTTGAAATATTATCTCATTGTCTTTTGCTGGCTGCTGTAAAATTGTTTTTTTTTTTTTTTTTGGTAAGAATTTCTGTTTAAAAAAATTATAACCTGGCATCTAAAACACCTGTGTATTATATACTTGTGGCTCTGGAGCAAAATAATATTTTTTTGATATGAGAAAAATATCAGAAAATATATTATTCTCCATGGTTATAAGTGTTAATGCGCAGTCCATCCCAAGTCGTGTAGCCATCTGCATGCTTAAGACATGTACACTATAAGAGTGAGGGGAAGCAGAATGACATGTTCAGCATAGGAAGCAATCACATCCGGAGACGAGGTAAACACACTATGGGCTCCTTACACCCTGTGCTAAAAACACACCTTTGCTTATGAACGTAGGCGGATTTATTTAAACATGCTATCAATTAAATAATTACAGTCATTAAATTAGACCCTCTCCCTCCCAAGAATAATATATTGCAAAAAACAATCTGTGTAAACGAAGAAATACATTATCCCACAAAAACTCAAATCGGGCTTACTAACGAAGAAAGCGTGTCAGGCATCCTTCCATTAATTGTTAATCCGCGCAGATATCAGGTTGGTGCAGGACTGACCATACAAGAAACTACAATAGAATCACTAATCATCCCTACAAATGCGTTGGAGTGTGTAGAGTGCTAACCACCGTATTTCCCTATTTACAATAATTCTGACAGTATGGAAACTTATTAATATAGTTCACCTGCGGCGTATCTGAAATGCAATGAAAAAATTTATTTTCCATGTCTTTTTTGCGAGCGTCTAGCTCCATTGCAAAACTCGGTTCAGTAAACTTACTTGGGTATGGAGAAATCCTTTAAAAAAATTACAGGAAATTGGCAGTACATTCGATATAGCACTGAGAAGTACCAGTCACCCTTCCTATAAATTTTTCCAATTTATGGGATAATGAATCTAGGGACTTGCTAGACAAATTATCACTCTGCAGGATGTTTTACGGTATCAAGTTCAGGGATAAAACACATACAATAAACGAAACCAAGTCAAAGAGAATCCTAACATATTCTGTAAGGTATGGGAACACACTGAGAAAACCCACATACCGTACCCGCACACTTCAACAATCCAGGTATTCTGTTCACACGAGCAGGAATTTTCAAACAATACGCAGTTATCATCGTCACTTCTACCATTTACCTTTATTATATAGTATTAACCTATGTACAGGTACACATTCTGAAAGCCACGTGCATATTTCTACAAAAAACTAGGGCCATTATTCAAATTGTGAACTTCACACGAATTTATTTATAATGCCATCATTATCAAGCAAGGGGTCATGGATTGACCAACCACTTCGTCTCGTCTGCAAGGTATAAGTCGCAACCCGTATGAAAGTTATTATTTACATTATACATGCTTTTCTTTAACGAACGCTCTTCCAAAGTTCGAACTCAGGATATGTGTTATGGAGTTTTTTATGTGTCTTATATTGTTAAACACATTTTAAAAACAATTTCTACCATCAATCGGGAAATCGTCGTCTGATACATTTTAAGTTCGATAGAGAAAATTAATACAGTTTTAATAGTTTCGAGTCTCGAGTTCGGGGCGTTACACCATGCCTGACAGTTACAGATTTATATCAGGCGCACATGAATATTAGTGCCGCTTTGAAAAGCGACACTACCATTCCCTAGGTACCTGGGGATTTTCTTAAGTATTACTAAGTATTCCGCCGCCGATTTATCATCACTGAGGCTAGGCCTCTCAGTGCGGGGGAAGTACAGACCAAGGTCCTTGTCTTTCTAAGCGATAATCATTTGATTGACTCAGGGTTAAGGGTGGCTAACTCACCCCGCCCTGGGCCCCCGTCCCCCCTCCATTATATAGGCACTTGAACCTGGCACGCGCGGCGCTCGCATGCCAGGTGTGTGGTTTTGTCACCCAGTATAGCCCCTGAGCCACTGTTGTTCCAATATTTATTCCCCTCACTTTTGCCTGCAAAAGTCAGGGGAAAGGCGGTTGAGTTCCGGTCCCTACTTGAACGAAATTTGGAAAATTAAAATGTAGGTCTTGTTAAAATGGATGAAAACAGTAAAAGTTGGTATTATTAATTTAATGAAATATTTCCGTGAAGTTAAGCAAAATGTCAGGAAGAGGCAGAGGAAGTGGGGCCTTCCTATGAGATAGATAATTCTAAGTTAAAAAACCCGAGTCGTGGCATAAGAGGTGGTACTGTGTTTGGTGCGTATTTTTAGATGTTAAATGTTAATGGAATAATGTTATATTTTGTAAGAGAAGTGGGAAAATATATTAGGAAACAGTTTTGTTACTTTAAAATTAAGTAGTGTGAGTAATAAATTATTTTGATGAGTATTTTCCTGTGGGCGGGGCTTTATAATAATGGAATTTTCTGATTGGCTGTATCTCAGCCGGGGGCAGGGCTTCTGTCTTCTGAGGTGAGAAGGCAGCACTGCGGTTAAAATAACATGTGTATGGTGATTATTATTGTTAAAAACTTGAGGGGACATAAATTGGGTTAAAGCATTTAATCAGTAAGCTCCTTGAAGAGTTTCTAGGGAAGTAGAGAGAGGTGTGTTCGCTGTGAGAGTAGCGGGCAGAGTTATGCACGAGATGCTAGCGCACGGTAATTTTGTTAAACTGACTGAATTTTGTTCCGGACCGATCGGAGAATTTCGACCGGGTGCGGAGGTTTAGAAGAGATGTCAGTTATTATACGGGAGGCATTATAGCGGGTTTTATTCTTCTGTTTATATCGGGGTCGTAGTCTCCTAGCCGTTTAATGGCGGGGTTAGAATGAGAAAGAAGTTTATTATAGTAATTTATATTGCGGTTTAGTAACAGTGACTTTACAGTTGATATTTTTAAACGTTCATGAATCGATAGGTTGGTACTGAAGGGCAATGCATTTACTATGATCATTAAATTCTGATTTTGGATGACTTGAAGGAAGTTTAATAGGTATTTATTTCAGTTCCCCCAGACTTCGTTACCATACAAGAGGGCTGATCTAATGATTGCTGTATTAATTAATCATTTTAATCATCTGGGTAGATTAGTGCTTTTTAACATAGGTAACAGTTGCGGTAATTTGCTCAGTGCTGCCTTTTCAACTGTTGAAATGAGATTAGTCCAGATTAGTTTAGAATCAATTGTTAAAACTAGGTATTTCGCATGTTGTGTGAAAGAGATTGAAGTATTATGTAGAGTAATTTGTCGTGATGGCTGAATTCTACGTTGAGTTAACAATAATGCTTGTGATTTAGTAGGATTTATTTTAATTTTCCATCTTGCAAACCAGTGTTCGAAACCGTTTATTTGAAGTTAAGTTAGGAGGATAGCATACGGCAGGTTTTTTTTTTATCGTGGGTGTATATTATGGTATCATCCGCGTAAATTTGTACTGAGGTATGGGTTATGGGGATGTCTGAGGTCAAAATATTATATAGAAATGGGGAAATTGCTAAACCTTGTGGAACACCTGCTGCGGTGTCGCGAGCAGTTGAGTTGGCATTATCAATACTAAAAAGAATTTTCTGTTTTGAAAGTATGAGGCAAGTAAATGTATATAGCAATCGGGAAAATTGAAGTTAATTAGTTTTTGTAGTAGGCCAGTTATCCACACTTATTCAAATGCTTGTGCAATGTCTAGGAATATGGCTATTGTAACTTCATGGTTTTGCATTGCAGTTGAAGTGTCTGTAATAAATTCAGTGAGGGCGTGAGTGGTGGAGTGTTGGGCTCTAAATCAGAATTGTGTTGCTGGAATAATCTGATGTAGTTGTGCATGTACTAATAATCTAGTTAAAAGATTTTTTTGAAAACTTTACTAAGGGAGTTTAGTAGGAAAATAGGCCGTATATTTTCTGGGATAGAGTGATTTTTACCTGGTTTGGGGATTGTGATAACTTTAGCTGTTCGCCATGCTATAGGAAAATAATTGAAATTTATGATTGAGTTAAACAGGTTTAGTCATGCTCTGGAGCTTTTTTGACGTTAAGTTTTTTAATTAGTACGAGTAGCTCTTTAAGAGTTATTGCTTCTAGTTTTGCAGTTATGGTTCTGTTGAAAAAAGCTGTGATTTTGGTTTGAACATCTCTGGAAGAATTTGGACCACCTAGATCATCATTTGATGAGAACTGGCCCTGATAACAATCAGATGTTGTATTTTCTTTGTCCTCTGAGACATATAAGAGGATTCCTGCTGTGTTTATGATAGGCTGGAAGATTTATTATTTTTAGTTTGGCCACGCAAGGTTTTTGCAATACGCCAGAATTCATTGTAATTATTTTTTTATGTCTGTTATAAAAGTTTCCCACGTATTTATTTCTAGAGTAATGGGTTTACTATGGAGTTATTTCTTTAATATATTATATTTTTCTTTATCTGACTAGTTTCTAGATTTTTGATAGATATGATGGACGTGGCGTTTTTATGCTTAAAGAATTTCTGCTTCGGGAAAAGAATGTTTCAAAAACTGTCGTCGGTTTAGGAAGGTTGGGTGTTTTTTTAGTGATTTGCAAAATTGTATTTTGAATTAATTCAGTTGCTGAGTCTATGTGATTTTTACATTGAATATTTCTTTGGTGTGATGCGAATAATACTTCTAGATCTAGTTTAAAAGCCTCCCAGTTAGTTACCGCTGTTTCTAGACGAGTGGCTTTGGGGTGATTAAGTATATTAGCTTCCAGCTGACATTAAATAGGTAAGTTGTCTGAATATAGTTCTGTGAGGACTTCAAATGACATACTTACATTATCTAAATTGGTAAGTGCAACGTCTAGAATATCTCATTGATACTTTGTACATGCAGGATAAAATGTCGGTTCTGTTGGACCTGAAACTGAATAATTATATTGATTGGAATGTTAAGCAAGAATTCTGCCTCGTTGATTACTTTCTCTACTATTCCAGAAAGTATGCTTTGCGTTTAGGTCTCCTGCTAAGAAAAATAGGTGTGGCTGGGTTGTAATTTTATCTAAGTCAGCTGGGAGTAACGGTTTATTGGGGGAATTATAGATAGCAGCTAGTGTGATGTGACCTACTTGCGTGCGAATATTTATGGATTCATATTCTATATCCCTTCTACTACCAAGGGGGATAACATATTTAACACACTGTTATATATATTTTTCATAGTTTTGATGTATGTTGTCGGTTTAGCTTGAAGTTCCATACTTGTTTGGGTTGTTTTATAAGGGAAGCCAAGAAAAATATAACTATGATTTTTTTTTTTTTTTTTTATGATTTGTTAGTGGGGTAGTTTTGTTACCCCCCTTGGAATACTATGTCTCCGATTTTTCTGTTTATTTTTCTCATTTTGTTATTGAATTTCTATGTGAAAAATATTCATAGAAAATGCCAAAAACAATTCACCATTATATTTTAATCAATTAACAAACATTTATTATAAAAAATTCCCCAAAATATTTTTTTTCTTTCTGTTGGTATCTGTTCCCCCAAGAGTTGTGTTGGCATTCACTAGGTGTGGCATGTTTTAGGATTCTCTATTTAGTGTAAAAAATGTCGAAAACTTACAGTATTGAAGAGTTTCAAAGTATACTAACTATTGATAACTCAGATAATTTGTGTGGTGATGATAGGGAAAAATATGATTTATGGTATGACAAAGAAAGTGATTGTGAAGATAATGTTGAAACTATTGAAGAAGTAGGTTATATAATAACTGAAACGATAGAATCTAATTAATCAAATGGCAGTGAAAGTGAAAGTGCAGAAGAGCAAGATAGATATGCAGGTATGTTCACAACTAAAAGTGGTATGAAATGGTCACCAACACCTCTTTGTAAAAAAGGCCGGAGACCAGCCTGTAATATTGTAAGCTACAAACATAATACTATGGATGCGAGAAAAGATTCAATTCTAGGATTGTGTTCTCTCTTTCTGCCATTAGAGATGTTGGATATAATTTGTAGACACACAAATGTAGAAGGTAAACAAATATTTGAGCTTGTCAATCAACAAAATCCAGAGAAGCCCAAAGAATGGAAAGATGTAACTGGCCAGGAAATTCCAGTTTTTATTGCATTACTCATAGCTGCAGGTAAAATACATGGTAACCAAACAGCTATTCCAGATTTATGGACCATCCATCCAGCTTTTCGCAACCCATTTCTTACTGTCACAATGCCACGAAGCAGGTTTGAATTACTGTGTGCATTTTTGAGATTTGATGACAAAATCACAAGGTGCACTCGAATTGAAGAGTCCGGGGATAAATCGCAAGCAATAAGGGAAGTATTTGATATATTTGTAAAGGCCTGCATTCGAAACTACAGTCCAAAGTAAAATGTTACAGTTGATGAAAGACCTGCAGCTTTTCGTGGCAAATGCCCGTTGAGAGTTTATACGAAGTCTAAACCAGGACGGTATGGATTTGAAATTTGGATATGTTCTGACTCAGCAAATGGTTATGTGTGCAATCTTCAGGTGTGTACTGGCGTACACAACAATCAACGCGAAATAAGTCAAGGCATTTCCTATGAGAATAAAAAAATATATATATATATTTTAAATTTAGTAGAAATATATGTAAACTAAAGTAAATAATATATGTTAAAATTTCAGAAGCTTATACAACACATACAAGTAGTAAAATTACTAACCAAATACCCTTGGTATAAGTAAGGTATCTAAATTCCTTGGTAGTAGAGGGGATATTTTCCAAGTCTGGATGATGGACTTGGTGAAACGATATTTTGAGTCTGGTAGGGGTGTCAATACGGATAAATTCTTTACTTCCATCCCACTTGCTGCAGCCTTACTTTGCAATAAATTAACGCTTGTTGACACATTACGTGCCAATAAAAGTTTCTTCCAAATCCGCAAAGGAAAGAGATATCATCAATTTTTGGCTTTACGAAAGATATTACTATTGTTTCTTATGTACTGAAAAAAAAAAAAGAAAAGCAGTTGTACTTTTATCAACTCAACATCACGATGTCACAATACATGAAAGCAAAGACACAAAGCTTGGAATAATACAGCATTATATCGAAACCAAAGGACGGGTTGACTTGGGAGATATGATGACAATCGAATATAGCTGTGTGCGAATGACAATCTGGTGGCCCCTGCGTCTGTTTATGGAAATAAGTGATATGGCAGCACTCGACGCATATATTCTGTGGAAAAAGGACAACCCGGACTGGCACAAAAATAACCCTAGGAAGAGAAGATGCTTCCTTCATGAACTGATGTTGATGTTGGCAAAATCACATATCAAGGAACGAGCTCAAATGCCAATGGGCTTCCAGGATAACATTGTTAATGCTATTGAAGCAATGGGTATACAAGTGACTAAAACATGTCAGCCAAGAGGCAGGGTATGAATTGTAAAAAAGTGTGGACTTTGACAAGTAAATTTACAGTTGTCAACATTTACTTCCATGTTTTTTTTTTAAGTGTCAATGTTGAAGTGCATTTCCTAATAATGTGCATTTCCTATGAGAATAAAAAAATATATATATATATTTTAAATTTAGTAGAAATATATGTAAACTAAAGTAAATAATATATGTTAAAATTTCAGAAGCTTATACAACACATACAAGTAGTAAAATTACTAACCAAATACCCTTGGTATAAGTAAGGTATCTAAATTCCTTGGTAGTAGAGGGGATATTTTCCAAGTCTGGAAGATTATTTGAATGGTATTGTATGCGGTTATGTACTAGTATTAATGTACCACCTACTTTGGATTTCCTATCCTTTCGATATGCAGTGTAATTTTTAATGTTAAATATTTTTCTAGGTTTTAAATGTGTTTCATTATTTAATGCAGTTTCTACTCCGTAAGTTGCTAAAACTCTTTCTAATTCATAAATTTGATTTTAAAAAATACTGTTACCATTCCAGTAGAGAAGGAAAATGACACAGGGACTATCTGCGTAGGTGTGATCCATGACTAATCGAACCCGTAGTAGGTAGTCAGGGCCTGCAGGAGCAGGAGGAATTTCATGTGTGTATCGGGTGTGGAATTGCCAAGGAGGATGTAGGATTTCATGTGATCTTTACTCTTTGTAAACTATTTTGAGTGAAATAATGAGATTTTGTGGCCACATGCATTCGTCGCCTTGGCCCCAAGGTAAATAAGGGCAAACAGCCATTTTGAAAACATAAAGTGAACAAATAGTAATATAAAAAAGAGTACTCTTTAAGATGTTAGGGGATCTCCGCTACAGTATTTTGTTTTCTTTTATCCAGCATAACATCAAATGGATAGATACCAAAATATAAAAAAATTAAGAGGAAGATTTACTCAACTTTTAATTATATTAATGATATATGCTCTGCTTTCTTTTGTTAAGTCTATGTTATATTGCCTGTTGTTATTGGTATTATATTGTTGGAAGAATTTTATTTAAAAGCAAAAAAAAAAAATATATATCAAAGAAATTTAAAATAAATGACACGCTTCCGAATCTAATTAGCTTTCACTCTTTGTGATATTTTTTTTATTTTGAGTATACTTATTGCTCCATAGGAGGTTATGAAACTTTAAATGTTTTTTTACTGACTGTTATGTACCTACGCCCATACTGGAGAAACAACTTTTATTTTAAGGCAATCAATTTGGATGCTGGATACCATGTCAAGGTTCAGCTTTCTGCTTTCGTTATTATTTGTGTGGTAAGTATACACTATGGTCACAACCAAGCCCACAGACAATTCTGTTCTGTTCGTTCACCTTTTGGTTTGTGTCGGTATTTGGGGGCGTTTGGTTCTAGTGAGCTTTTTTTTATCGCGCCTCCGAACCCCTGAATGCTGGTACGTATTAAAATTTGAAAATTTAATGTATGAACATTACTTAAAATGTTTCCAAATCTCAGATCGCTAGTTGAGTTGCAATCCTCTTATATTACCATGATTCCTATATCTGTTACTTAAGACTTATATTTCCCGTTTATTATACATTCCTAAAGAGGTCTCCGAAACACTGAGCAAAATTGCGAAATTTTAAGTCCAACAAAGAAAAATTACTTTTTAATATATTCAGGGTCTCGAAAACAGATCCCTACGCCATGCCTAGCCGCTATATATTGCTCAGGCATTTATAACGAGTGTGCGCAATCAGTCAGAAGTTCGCACACGAACCTCGCTAATAAGCTTCGAAAACTCGCGTTATTAATCGAACAGCGAACCACTTATATTACCCTGATCTCCGTATCCGATAGTTAACACAGTCGTTTCACATTTATTATAAGTTCCCAAAAATAGGCTCGGAATGTTTATCTAATTCCGATGGTAAATTTATGTTAGTTATATTTTTCTGGACTCGAATTCTGGAAGTCACACCATACCTCGCCTTTGATGATTGCTTAATTCCTTATATCATGTACGCATTAATACTAGACAGAGATCAATTAATGTACGAACATCGCTAAAAAAAAAAGGCTTCACAAACTCATGACGTTGATAGATTTGCGCCCCCTATTATCTCGAGCTGATTCCTATAATCGATACTTAAAACTTCCATTTAGCCTTTAATATAAATTCCTATAATATTCACCGATCAATGGGAAAAATTGTTGAATTTTTTTCTAAGTTCGATAAATAATAAATATGTTTCAAATATTTTTCCGGCCTCAAACTCAGAGCCCTACATAGTACCTCGCCTTTGGTAACTTTTGAAATCTTTATTTCATGCTCACATTAATACTGCGAAAAATTACCGTATTTTTTGTAAGTCCGAAAGAAAGTTAACATATTTTATAATTTCAGGACTCTAACACACAGTCCCACGTCATGCCTAACCGACAGATAGTGCTTAAAACTTTATATAATGCAATTTTACTCACCTAACAATCAGAAAATCACATAAAAGTTCGTTAATATTGATCCCAAACTCGGGCAGGTATTCGAACTATGGTCCATTTAAATGACTATAAGATGACTATTCTTCATCCAATAAGTGTGCAATAGCTTGCATTATAAGTTTCATACACTTTGTACTTATATGGGATTTATTCCAGCGATTATTTAATAAAGTGTCACTTAGGTGGTTCTTGCATGTAGACCAGTTGTAGGGTATAGGGAAGACTGGGACAGAAGTGGAGGAACTGGATCGGTTTCCATGTTGTATCATCAGTCTTAAAGCCCGACAGGCCCCGCCATCTTTTGTACACGATTTAGAATCTAGCGTTCGTAGCAGTGTTTCTCAGAACCGGAATGCAGCGCTCTCATTTAATTCACGGCTTTCCCGGTAGAAGCGCTGTGGTCAAGACGGTAGGGGAGGCTCTTTCGTCATCCCCAAACACGAGCTTACAACTCCGGCCGGTCAGGTGGGGAAGGGATCTTCGCCCTCCCTTCTTCCCCTAAAGAAACCACCTTGCAAGTGTCAGTGAAAGTTCTCTCTGTTGTCTGAAGGTTGCAAGGTTGCCAAGTGTAAGGTAAACGCATGAACGCGAGTGAAACGGTTTTCTTTCTATATGCTAAAACGTCGAAAAGGTATTACGAGGGGAAGAAAACGGACCAAGTACAAGTATTCAAGGGCAGTGATGCTTTACGCAATGCTAGATCACTGAAAGGAAAAAAAGAACGGAAACAACATTCTGCCAATGTTTTAAGTACTGATGATAAGTTAGTAAAATTGGTTATGAAATAATGACCACTGTAATGCGTCTCACTCTTAGATTACAGTTAAAGAATATTATTAAAAAAATAATTCCGGAGCCCTTTGACATGATTCAAACCTACTTTTTTCAGACAGCCGCATCTGATAACGTGATAGCAGGGTCCATTGTAATTTGCCTTGGGACGTCAATTAAAATTTTATACATGTGGCGAATCAATAAAGAAATCGAGTTACTGAATTCTTAGGGCGGGACACACTATAGAACTTATTTGAAATAACACACTTCACTATAAATAATTATAAACATCTCTAACTTCTTCTAACCATTCATGACAATGTTTTCTCGTAATCAAAAAAATAAAAAATTACTTTAAAATTTATTTTCGGTTAGTTTCACGCATGGTACAGCTTTCAACATAAAAAAGAAAGAGTGAAGAGATTTGGCAGGCTCTTAACAGCTATGGTGTATTATGGAGGGTGATTGATGTATGTATGGAGCAGTGCCGGAATGGGGAAGCGGGAGATCCCCGAGTAGTCTCGCTGACCAGCGACATCGTCCGGCAGATTCCCACATGCGAGAATCCGGAGGGCTCCGCTAGGGATCGAGCCCGGATCGCCTTGGCCAGAAGCAAGCAATCTGATCACTTGATTGCCGCGGCCCCTTTTAAATATAAATAAATAAATGTTGAACTGTTCGTACAATCAGTTCAGACGGACATTTTCATTACTTTTACAATACATAGAATTGGAAATGGCTATTATGATTAAACAAAAATAACTTGTTTTTCATTAGTCAATATCTAATAGCGTTCGTTTCTGAGTAAAAAAATTAGCAGACGCTAATGACTAAGCATGCATATATAATGAAATATATAAAATTTACATGAAAGAATTATTTTTATAACTAATACAATCATAGAAATTATCATTTCACCACGAGCTTGCATAAACCGAAACATGATCTTACTTGTATACATAAAAAGACCAATATATAATGGATTGTACGTGGAGGTCAAGATACCTATAGTATAATCAACTGGGGGTTAAACCAACACATTGAAATTTAAAAGCCAACCGAATTCCTTCTAACAAATTCATTCTCAACGAAATTAAAATGGCGTCGTGATGGCGTAGCGTCTAGAGCGCTCGCAGTCTACCAAGGCGATCCGGGTTCAATCTCCAACGGGTTCATTTCCAGATTTTTGCACGTGAGAATAGTGTCAGATTATGCCGCTGCCCGGCAGGTTTTTTTCTGGGATCTCCAGTTTCTCCTATTCTTGCATTCCGGTAATGCTCAGAGACTAGATTCTACCTCGCCCTCACTCGCCGCCCAAAGCTCTCAACTCATTTTTGAATGCATGGAGAAATTTAACAATTGTGAGTGCTGTTGAAGGCATTACGCAAAAGCTACAACAGACGCGTGTGTTTTTGTGTTTGCTATCGTATTATTTATAATACAAGTAGGCCCTAAATAAGTCTAAATTATATTGATTACAACTGTCGTACTACTTTATCCGACATTAAACTAGGATTAAGGATGTGAAACGCAAATAAGAAAATTGGCCATTCTTGTCAATTTTATTTCTTGCAGCTCAGAAGATGCAATGTTACCGACCAGGAATGAAATTCCGTAGCATCGTGCAAACAATGCGAATCAGATTAAAACCTACTCTAAAAAAGCACCGATAACTATGCTGTTCACTTCATCGCCTGCTCCCAACAATGTTACAGAAGATAGGTATGTAACAAATTAGTAAAAATATTAAAGAATGCATAACGAAGTTGATACATAAATGTTTGGGCCTAAATTGAGATGAAAATATGTTTTCCAGTGTTGAGAAACTTCAGCCACAAATATCAGGAATGGATGACAAATATGCTATTTTATCGCTCATAACTGCAAGTCCACCATGCCCAACACATATGTCGAGTCAATAAAAAACAGACACATAGTCAAAAGAAACACATGTTACGACAAAGAATCCTCCAACATCTGTTCCTTTGGAAGATTTTGAAATTAGTTACGTCACAACATATTATTTGTGCATTTTAACACACGCGTGCGCGCATATTGTCGCAAAATTATTACAAGCAAAAGCTTTAATGGCACGTTCCTGACAAAAAAAAAAGTGTTACTATACTTGTTTGTGGCCACGGGCCTCACCAACATTTCCCCAAGGGTGATTGGGATTGGGCGGCAATAGGAATAACTAAAAGAAAGAAAATTAATAAAAAAGGGCAGGAAGAGGGGTGTTTTCAACCTGGGAATTATTTTATAAACGAACACTAATCTCCCCATTACAGTGAGTGATCCGGGGTACCTCCCCCGGGGATTTTTTTTTTAGTGCAAATTGGTGCTATTTAAGCAGTTTTTCTACCTAAACTTTAAAGATACCATTGGTAGAAATATTAATTTTTTGTAAGATAAAATTTGTTTAAATGACGAATTTAACTAAGATACCTTTAGCAAAGCTGGTGCCTTGCCCCCTCAAAATCATGATTATCTTAATACAACGATAATTATGATATCAGACACTATAAATATAAGAAAAAATTAATGATAATCTGTGGCTGTCCCTGCTTTTTCTTTTTACAAAATGTAGCAAATATTTAAAATGTTGTACAAACTAGACTTCCTTTACCTTTACAACAACCGCAACTATAATGTTTCAGTACATAAAAATCTCAACTCAAAAAATTTACAAAAAAATTAATTGTCCAAAGGAGGGGCCAAGTGCCCTCCCTTTCTCCTCCCCACCTTTGCTGACGTCCATGTTTGTGGACTGAGGGCTGGGTCCTGGTTGCGTGGCATGCGATCACAATTATTGTGTGATGGTACCAGTAAGTGTAGAACTGATTACCTTTACCTTAATATTTTTCGCGAACAACTATTAAATAACGCCTCACCATTCCACACGTAGCTTTGCAACGTACATTATACATGGCTATAGTTGTATACATGTACTGTACAAACACACATACATATGAATTCTGTATTCTACCTAAAATGTAATCCCTTTTGTGTTTCAGTGGCGAGGAACTTTCTCCCCTTATTATAGAAACTGACACTAATGCCTACACAGCTAACAAGTGTTCAACAATTATTCAAGGTCGTCGTGTTGTTGATCTGTGTTTCTTTATGAAAGAGTATGACCGCATAAATAAACATGCCATGGTATGTACTGGAAGGAAATTCGTTTTGCAAAACGAAAAGAGGACTAGATTAAAAAGTACACTGAAGTTCGAATGTAAGGCTTGTGACAGACTTGAATATATATCTACAGAACCCCCAGAATATGGCAACAATATCAACACTGCATTCGTGTGGGGTGCAGTTTGTGTAGGAATAGGACATAGTCAAATAGAGGAACTATTTTCCATAATGGGTTCTTGGTGGAAAACATTTCATGGAACATGAGAAAATCGTCGGACAGGTGAGATCCAATTTGCTGATCATTGCTAATTGAAAATGTCAATACTGAAAATATTATCATAAAAATACTTCAACTGAAGTATTATTTCCACACTTTGTGTACGTTAAAACGTAAAATGGGACACCCATTATGAAAGAAGAATGTGGCAGTGCTTATACAGTTTCTATCACTTATGCTTTACTTACCCGATTCAAAAAAAATATTTACATGTTCAATGATAAATTACTTAAAAACTGCTTTAGTATTTTGTAGGCGTGGGAGGTAAAATTGATGAAGAAGATGGCAGATGCGCTAGAAGGAAAATATAAGGCTGACAGTTGAAAATGGCGAAACTGATGAAGGGTACCCGTTCATCACCGTGATAGATAGTCGATGGTGGTTGGTCAAAGAGATCATACGGCCATGGTTTTTCTTCTAACAGCGATGTGATGAGTCATTCCCCTGATAACAGACTTAATTTAACTTTCGGAGGCTCGAACTACAAATTTCGTTAATTTATTTTACAATCACGCAAAATTATTCACAATAAATAATTCACATTTCTAAAGTTATTACGAACTGTTTCAAGCCCGTGGCTGCTACTTACTTCCAGACCTCCGGGGCAGCCGTAATCGTAACCACTGTGTTGCACTGGCTAGCTTTCAATTAATCTTTGGATTTTTATATTAGACTGCTAATGTGTCTGTTAACATGATGGTAGTATGCATGCTTACGAATCCCTTTTGTAAATGGAGGGGGCTGTGGTGGTCCAGTGGTCAGATAGCTTGCCTCCCACCAAGGCGAGCTGGGTTAGATCTCCGGCAGGGTAACTCCAAATTTTCTTATGAGAATCGTGCCAGACGATGTTGCTGGTCGACGGGTTTTCTCGGGGATCTCCCGTTTCCCCTGCCCTTGCATTCCTGCACTGGTCCAAACACATATCATTCAACTTCCATATGCCCTCAAAACCATCGATATTAAAAGCCGCCCAAATATCTCCACTATACCCATTAGTATTCGGGGTTATGTGTTTAGGGTCTTGATAAAACACATTAAGGATAGCAATAATTTATACAAAATTTGCTTGCTGCTATTTTTAAGGAGGAATAGTCGTGTTTGAAAACTACCACGGATATGTCAGTGAAAAAAAAAATTTCCGCATACGGACATTTCTGCTCAAGTAAATGTTTGCATTTATTAGCGTGAATGCGGTAGAGACGATGGAAGGTCAGCAAAAATGTCCCTCGTTTGCTACTTTCGTTGTAGTTTGTTACTTAGGGACTGGTTTTCGTTTTACAAATGGATTTTGTCCTCGGTCGCCTGACAGTCAGTACTAGTCTTGTGGTCTCTCAATTTCACTTACACAGTTGTTACCACCTTTGAGTTGGATGACATGTTCGTAAACATCACCCTTGACCTGTTAATTTCAGTATTGATTTTGTTCTAATTTACATAATAGTATAAAATATTATATTTTAAACCCATACTTAAGCAGAGCTTATTATAATAGACGTCCTTGAATGCAATTGTAGCAACATTTGTGAGTCATTAACATGTTTGTAAAACTGCCAGAATAAGATGACACAAAACGCTTAGTAATATTATAATGTGCGATGGTAAATTAGCTAGTATTTTTGCTACAGTTCCAAACTTTTAAGTATATTTTCACTTGTTATTGCTTGTCAGAGCTGGTTCACGAGTGCTAGAAACAAGCTTTCTATGTGTTCGCACTCTTAGAGATACATGTGTCGTGTGACGTTGATATTTTTTCTAGCCCTGCGCACGTAATTACTCACAATTTTGTAGCCCCGAGTTCCAAATAAAGTTCTCTTGATGCCATTATAACAACATCACATACAAATTGACCTATGTAGTTATCAATGCTCGCAAAAAAATACTGAAAATATAGGCTACTGAATGTAATCGGTGTGAAAATGATTGATAATTTCCCAACGTTGCTAAATGGTGGAAGTAATTTGCCTTTGTTTACTTACAATATCTTAATGTACAAATTCCACTTTAAAGCCATATTTCAATTTGTTAAGATTGATCAGTTATTAATTAGCTAATGTTATCTTCCTCTAGGCGTGTGTTATTGGCAAAAGAACGAACACAATTCTATACATTCGTGTCAAAAACTAGTTTTGTTACAAGTGTGCAGCGAAGGGAAGTGAAAGTCCAACTGGACATGAATGCAACATAAACTACGCAGGTCCGTCTACTGGTATGGAACAGGGAAAAATAGTGGAAGGATCAAACACATTTTCCAAAAGCATGGTGTATGGGTGAAATGTGTAATTGGAGATGGCGACTCCAGTGTTTATGCGTGTGTTCGAGAGGAAGTACCATTAGGCTATAAGATCCAAAAACTGGAATGTGCTAATCATGTGGTAAAATGTTACACTTCGAAAGTACACCAGGTAGCACAAAATGTGCAATTCTATTCGGAATGGAGACAACTGCTAAAACAGCACATCGCAAGGCTTTCCGCAGTAGCACGCGGGGCAATCTGTCAAAGCGATGGGAATATTTCCAAACTCTGCGATGTTTTGAAGAATGGATCTTTCCACGTTTTTGGGGATCACGCAAAATGCGAAGATTCGTACTGTCTCCGCAAAGATTCTCAAGAAAGAATAACGTGCCATTACTAGAAAACAAGCGATTTTTTGTACAAGTAGAGCTATGTTTGGATTTGGCTGTGCGAAAGGCATGAAGGCTTTTGCAAAACACAACTAATTCTGCAAAAATTCTTATGTCACTTGTGTGCAAATTTGTAGGCGTAAACTTTTCCAGAAGTTGTTCGTACCAGCGCCGTTGTCATGGAGCCGCTCTCTCGCACACGGATGGCCCTAGCTATATTCTTAGCCCTTGGAAGACACTGACTGTGAATAGTCCTGGTCGAACAACGAAGAAGGTATCCATGAAAAAGGAAAAGCGAAGGGTGGCAAAAGGCTTCATTACGAAAATTCTGACCAAATTGAACACAAAAGAATGAAGCCAAAATTGAATTGTGCCCCGGATTCTGAATATGGTCCACAAGCAGACGATGTTGATGTTTATGACAGTGAGCTTAGGGAAAAAAAAATGGAAAAAAAAATTGTAAATATTACGAGAACAAGTATCGGACGAAGCTAAGTGTCTAGAACTTGAGAGAGCCACTGTTAGCCAACATAACAATCCTTCATGGAGTGATGCTTGCCATCATCGGTTAACCGCATCACGTTTTGGTGTTCTCTACAATATGAGGGAAACTACTTCATGCCATAACTTAGTTAAAAACATACTTTTCAACAGGGAGTTGCCCACAGAAGCTGTGACATACGGACTCCTCATTGAAAAGAAACCTACATCTTGTTATGAGTAAGTACACAATGTGAAAGTAGAACCCTGTGGTCTTATTGTCAATAGGGATATTCCATACCTGGGTGCTAACCCTGATGGGTTTATTGGAAATTATGGATTGGTAGAGGTGAAGTGCTTGCCATCTGTTACCACCAAAATTACTGAAGCAGCCATTAAGAAAACAGTTTTCTCACTTTGAAAAGAAGCCACAAATACTGGTTCCAAATACAATGTCAGCTCTTTATATATGGAAGACAGTACTGTGATCTAATTCTGTTCAACGATATCGGCATTGAAGTGTTACGAGAACACAGAGATGACGACTTTTGGGAGCTGAACTTCTTCCAAAACGTACGCTATTTTATATGAATTGTGTACTCCCAGAAATAGCTGACAGTCACATTTTTAAGAGGGACGAGGGTACGCGAACCAGCTTTCATAACCGAAGCCCAACAAAGGAAACAGAAGAGGAATAAGGAATGATTTTAACTTGGACATAAAAGTTATGAACGCGCTCAATATTTAAATGTTAAAACTTCTGAAAAGGAGGGCAAATTCATCATTTTATATTTTTGTCCATGTTGCTCCATTTTTAGACATTACATTTAGTGTCCTTTCAAAAAATGAAAATTCTTCTGTTCAAACTCGTAAGATGCGATTTCTGTAGCCATGTTAAAATTGTAAGAATATAAACAAAACTAATATATTTAACGTCGACAGAAAGTAAACTGTAAGATAGCTTACTGCTCTCACATTACCTAACGATGTAGATAATGTTATGAAATGAAGTTGCTACCTACTTAGCACACAGTTGAAAGAAAGTTAATATGTGCATCATCGTTCCAGGTAAATGCTACGAGGTCCTTAAAGTGCGCTGTAAAAGAATAAAGTCTCATATAAATAAGTTTAAAGCACAAAAAATTTTAGGAATACCTGAATAGGCTATGGGCCTCAACTTTTCTTAGCATTTACCTGCAACTTTAAAATTGTAACCTTCTCAGAATGCCATAATGTTAGGCAGTGCATGAACACAAAATAAGTACGTCCAATGTAGTTTAATTTTGTATCCAAGGAGATCATGAACGTTAGATGCAAATTTTAATGTTTGTAGATGCGTAGTCTTGAGTCAGCTTGGTACATTTCATGTAACACGTATGACTCGGTCTCTATGTAAATTTTGGCCAACTATGTCCATGTGCATTCATGTTTTTATGTAACTATATAAACGGTAACTATTTGCAACACATGCTAATTGTTAGGTTCCGCTTCATTTTCTTTATGAATGAAAATTATGTTATTATTAATGTTATTTTATTTGTGTAATGCTATAATGTTACACCAAAGGTCGTTGGAAAAATTTCATTGCACAGTAGACAAACAAATAAAAAAATACATTTTTGAATAAGAAATTTACATTCAAATTAAAAAAAAAAAAAAAAAAAAAAAAAAGTGTGCAACCGTAATGTAGGTGAAATGAAAATTTTTGTTATTACTTATGTATACGTTAAGTATTACACAAATTTTGTGATGGGTGTGTTATTGCGAGTGTGTGACGACTGGGTCACAATTACCATGCTTTTATGTAAATAGGGATTTTGTCACAATATGAGCATTGCCATTGTATCATTATGTATTATGTAGTGTATATTTAGCTTTCAATAACATAATATCTAAACTTAAATTGTAATGATTATGCCATTGTATATATGAACTTATTGAGTAAAATTTCGATATACCGCCAACTTATGTAAGGCGCTAATTTTGTCTTTCTTTTTTTACCTCTAATGTGCTGCAATTTGACTTCATTTGCCACCTTCCCTCGTAATTCACCAGTCTTTCTTAGATTACGTTTGATTGTAAGGTTTCTTTTTAAAACTGTTTACTTGATGCTTGTTAACTATAACGGATGAGGTACCTCAAATAAGAATAAAAAATCAAACCTATGAAGACCGAAAATATTGTCCTATTGTTCACATTTGTTGATTTTTTAAATGCATCTCAAAAGCTCTACTTTTTGTCAATTTAATTCCTATTGTTTCACTGTCTAATTTACAGAGTAACCTCCATCTTCTCAAGAAATTAGGGGAATAATTTAAATGCTAAATGCACCAAGTAAGTAGATTTTAAAATATCTGTCGGATAATTGATAAATAATACCTAACGTAAGAATTTCCAGCCAGGCAGTTAATAAATAATGATACCATACGGGATTCTTTTACAATGATGTCCCCTTAGTTGCTCAATCATTAACTTTGTTAAAATTGCATACGTGTTTCAATAATCTAACTCCTTACTGTGCGACATTATTATTACAATAGCAATGCTTGCATGCTGAAATAACAATATAGCAATGAACTGCTGTATATACTTAGTGGGTAAAATAAAAAGATTAAATAAAAAACAAATCAAATCCCTTTGATAGTATCTGCTACGTTTGAAATTTACTCATTTATTTCCTTTGCCCGTAGAATATGAATTAATATCGTGCACTAATAAATGGCCATTCTGCATTTTATGAAGCATGAGCTATATAATATTCCCCTTCGGAGGTTCATATATTTTCTTACTGTTCTCCAACGTTGGTATGTATCCAGAGTTTCACTAAGGAGCCTCTCAATGTGCGCCACCTCCATATTTTCTAAATCAAAGTTTAAAGTCGGCTGTACGTCCTTTGGTCATCGTTTAAACATATTTTTAAAAGTGGCGGAAAAGCAACAAGAAAAAAAAATTGGGCCACGTTTAGCAGAAATTCCCTATGTGATAACATGAAACTACTTTACGGGCGTATTTGATGTTTTACACAATTGGCGCGAATCGCAACTATTGCGAATAGGATCACCGCTGAAAGGCCCAGGAAAAGACTTCCCACAAATCTAGTGCTCCGCGTGTAGAGGCGATATGGTTGTTGCCGCGCGTGCCGGTATGGCCCTTATCGCGTATGTGCTTCCTTGCTTGTAACGCGGGAATTACTATGATGTAGACGGGCCAACGCTAACGAATACGGCAAAATAAATCTATATTTATATATTAACTTCTATTTATTTTTTTACTTTTTTATTCTCATGCCTTTTTAAAACTGTTTAACACCGTTCCGTTGTGTAAATATGTTAAACTCGTTAACTATTTTGTTATGATACTAAAATGCAGGGATCGTTAATAGAAAATTTATAAAATCATACTTGCAGCTATGAGTTACTATAAAAAAACAATTGCCACCGCGGATATAAAAAAAAAACGAATAACAGTTTCGTATAGGTAATATTGCACAAGACTTTGCTGAGACGAGGCATAATTATTAAATACTCGGTGATAGAAAAACAATAGGAAACTTAATATATTCATACATTACATTTTAAAACAGTGTAATGAGCAGCGTGACACTCAGGACACAACACGACAGGATCGGTAAAGTGTGCTACCTCTGCGGTGTGCGCTCAACTGGCTCGGCTCGGGGCGAGTAGCCCTAGGATGACTTCTTCGCTGGAAAATATGTGGCAATATAGCTTTATGAGTCACACTTCCTTTCTTGTAGTCTCCCAGCAACTGCGGGTCCACCTCCCCTGGCCAGAATTTGTCATGGCCATACTCACCAATCTCCTGTGGTGGCTTACTAGACAACATCGTCCCCCTTCCTCCCGAAACATTCCAACCCGACTTTTACAACCAGCCGGGTCCTTGGTGGTTCTACCAGTGGCCACCAGATGGTAGCACATTCCACACTGGCAAATCATAAAACTTACGATTGAGGAAGTAGTAAACTGGAACTAAAGGTGCTACTATTTAGTACACAATTGAGAACTGCTCGAAATGTTTTTCAATTCTGGTATATAATTCCCATGGTCTGTCGTTTTTAAATAATCCATAAATAACATAAGGCTATATTAAAAACCAATTTTATGAATGCCTGTTCACATGGCAAAGTTTTACTGAGTCTAGTTTCACGAAAACTGGTTTATTTAGATTTGTTCCACAACAATTTCAAAGCTCTGACAACACACAGTTAACATTTCATGTGAATGGAATTGAAGTATTTTTTAATCGCAATTGACATGGTATTCAGTCCGCAACCGTTGCAAGTAATGCATTTAATTATAAATAAAAAATATATATTTGTTTTCTTTAATTTTGATATTTTCATAAAAAAATATGTATATGATATCGTTATTTGAACTAAAATTTATTCAGTTTAAGGTTTTCAGAGCTTTTGAGTGCATGACGTTTAGGGCTAAAATGGCCTTAACTTTCGTTGTTATAATAATTAAATTAAATCTTAATATAATAATTGTGCTAGTTAATTTTTGTTAACACGGTTAGAGAGGTAGTTGGTGAACAACCTAAAGCTGATAAGTAGACGTACAACCTTGACCTTCGTTGTTATAATAATTAAATTAAATCGTAATATAATAATTGTCCTGGTTTATTTTTTGTTAACATGGTTAGGGAGGTAGATGGTATACAACTTAAAGCTTATAAGTAAATTTAAAATCCAAGCTGGAGACCTTCGGTAATGTTTAATCAAATGACGATTAAAAAACAAAGATGGCGATCACCAGTAACATATAAACAAATGAGAGAAGAATATTAATCCATTATGGTGGCCTCCAATAATATATAAAAAATGATAGATGAAAAAAATTAAAATGTGACGGGCTCCGGTAACGTATAAACAAATTACGAACGAAAAATCAAGATGGCCGCTGGGGTAAAAGACTCTATAATTAAAGTTTTTTAAAACAAAACTTTAAAAAAATATATTAATAACGATTTTTTAAATTTGAAAACAAATCCTTATTAAATTATTTGATAATAAAGTTTTAATAAATTTTTGAAACAAATTTTAATTTTGAAACTATTTTTAAATAAAAAGTTTTGTAATTTTTTAGGAGTTTTAAAGATTTTTTGAGGTCAGAGGTCACCGGGGTCAAGGTCAAGACCACTGGCTTTCAATATGGTGGTAGCGTGTCCGAAATGATAGAGCAGGAAGTCCGAAACCCAAGATGGTGGCCTTGGCTCCGTGGCTCCGGACCCTGGACCCTAGACCCTCTCCCAGCCTTCCCATTTCCCTACTACAGGAAACTCCAAGAACCACCTAAGTGCTTCTTTATTAAATAATCACTGGAATAAATCCTATAGAAATACATTGTGTATGAAACTTATAATGCAAGCTATTACACACATAATGGACGAAGAATAGTGATCTTATAGTGATATAAATGGACCATAGTTCGAATACCGACCCGAGTTTGGGATCAATATTAACGAATTTGTATGTTATTTTCTTCCATTTTACATTCTTAAAAGTGCATGATATAAAGGTTTATGCAATATATATCGGTTAGGCATGTCGTGGGACTATAGGTTCGAGTCTTAAAATTATAAAATATGTTAACTTTCTATCAGACTTTCAAAAATACGGTAATTTATAGCAGTATTTATGTGTGACATAAATAATGATTTAAGCAGTCATCAAAGGCGTGGTACTATGTAGCGCTCTGAGTTCGAGGCCAGAATAATATTTAAAACATATCAATTTATTTATCGGACTTAGAAAAAATTCGATAATTTTTCCTATTGATAGGTGAATATTATAGGAGTTTATATTAAAGGCAAAACGGAAGTTTTATGCATCGGTTATAGGAATCAGATTGAGATAATAGGGGTCGTATATCGATTAATGTCATGAGGTGAAGCCTTTTTTAGCGATGTTCATACATTAATTGTTCATTGTCTAGTATGCATGCGTATCTGATATAAGGAATTAAGCAATCATCAACGGCGAGGCATGGTGTAATTCCCAGAATTCGAGCCCAGAAAAATATAAATTATATTAATTTACTGTCGGAATAAGAAAAAAAATTCTGACACTATTTTTAGGAAATTATAATATAGGTGAAACGACTGTGTTAACTATCGGATACGGAGATCAGAGTAATATAAGTAGTTCCCTATTCGATTAATATCGTGAGTTTTCGGAGCTTATTAGAGAGGTTCGTGTACGAACTTCTAACTGATAGCGTACACTCGTTATAAATTCCTAAGCAATACCTAAGCACCCTTATGACCCCTAAATTACCCCTAATGACTCCTAAATGCCCTCAAATGAACTCTAATGACAAATTAATGACCCCTAATAAGACCTAATGACCCCTAGATTACCCTTAATGACACCTAGATGACCCCTAATGATCTATAAATCTCCCGTTATGACCCAAATGACCCCTAAATGAACCCTAAGAACTCCTAAATGTGGTGCCTTTTGTGATAAGTGCGGTGCCTTTGGTGAGGATTGGTAATGATTGATTGAAAACTGGTACCTTAAAAGAGCGCGATAGTTAAAACAGTTTATCACCATCGTAGGTGCATTTCAAGTCTCCAGGAGCCTGGCAGTATTGACATTTAAGCTAACGCCAATAAAACTATAAAAGTGTTGGTAGATGCTGATCCATACCATGATTATAACATACTCGTGCATGTGGCCGCTATTAGCATGATGGGCTTAGTTTATTCATTTGTACATACATTAAAACAAAAATCTCAGTAGCATAACTATACCTAAAAAACAGTAGAGGCAGTGAATAATAAGACTTCAAGAAAAGGACTGGAAATGTACTTTAGGGACTTTTTCATATTTCCGCCATACTCAATGTACTATTTAGACAGAATATATAAAAAAAAATAAACTAAAAATTAAATTAAAATATTCAATACTAAATACAGATTTACGATTTGACATACCCTATTCCTATAAAACCAAGATGATTAAGATAAACATACATATATACTTGAAGAAAATTAGTGGACGTAACTGCCAAGCACATAGGGGTACGTTCGACAAACCCGAGTCGAAGGTTTCCGAGCACCCCCTCGTCCGAGACGATCCGAAGCCATCTAGCCGACCAGCCACACAAGCCGCTGCGGCTTCCATTTAAAATACATTGTACCAGACTTCCCTATATTACACTACTCCCTCGCACTTGCATTTCTACGCCACTCCATACTCACCTGACTTCACCCCCATCAGCTCTCAAGACCTCGGTGTTAAAAGCCGCCCAGATCCCCTCCACTCACCACTTAATATGCGCCCAGTGATTTTAGTGCCTCTCTTGATGCCAATATGAGCGGCGATTTCCTCAAACCTTGTTTACGAATGGTTAATGCTAATATCCAATATGCTACAGGCTAATATGAGACAGCTTTAAAATAGCAAAAGAAAGAGAAAGATGCGATAATCAACCTAGCTGGAACAGGTGAATCTATAATGAATCTTCGGTAAGAATACATATATACTTTGAGACGGTGACGTCTCATTATTCATGGAAAAATACCAGCCCGCCTACACGTCCCTAGTTGAATGTCTTTGCCTCGTCGACATCGCCCTGCTCTGTCAGCCGTCAGGCCACCGGTTTGCTAAAGTGCGCGGTGCAAAATCATCTTTTCACGGGAAAAAATATTAAGAGAATTGCATATAAAAGACTTGGGCTTATAAGCTAACTGATACTTACACGATCTAGTAGTGTGAAAATGGACGAACGGTAAAGAATACGTGAAGTTCGCTTGCAGATCCCGACACGGACATCCGACTAGCATAACTGCTGGGAACATACTGGGAAACATGGCGGCCATCCTTAGTTCGTCATGCTCGCGCATAGAGTCCACAGGCTATGTTCAGGATTCTTTTCCAAGTATTTGGTAAATATCAGTACGAGTTCTTGTTCACATACATTGATGATGTTTGGGTGTATAGGGAATATTTTGAAGAACATTTTAAACACCTTAAATTATTTTTGTTTGCTTTGCGAGATGCTGGTTTGCCTGTAAATGCAGAGAAATTAGCATGGGCTTAAACATACATAACATATTTAGGATTTGTAATTAGTAACGTAAAACTGTTGATGGATCCAGATAAGGTACGCCCCATAGTAAATTTCCCAGCCCCGAAGAATTTCCGTAGAATACGCAGATTTTTAGGGATGACGGGTTTTCACGCTAAGTTTATAATAAATTTTGCAAGCATTGCTGAACCTCTAAATGCGTTAAAACGAAATGATGTAGTCTGTAGCTGGGAAATGAAACAACAGAATGCGCTTAACAAGCTTAAGGAGAAATTGACCTCCCCTCCAATTTTGCATCTCCCTCAATTTAGCAAACCCTTCATTCTTCAAGTTGATGCTAGCTCGAAAGCCTTACGCAGATGATCATCTTGTGCCTGTAGCATATGCTAGCCGGCTTGTAACTCCAGCGGAACAGAAATTTAGCGCTTATGAGAAAGAGGTACTTGCGGCTATTTTTGGCATGGAGAAGTATTCCGATTATTTAGAAGTAAATGAATTTGAGCTACTCATGGACAATCAGGCTCTTGGCTGGTTTCTCTCCACCAACAGGTCAGCTGGGAGATTAGCTCGTTGGCTAGTAAGACTGACCAAATCTAGGTTTACAGTCAAGCATATTAAAGGGGCGGACAATCGGGCTGCTGATCGTTTGTCGCGGATATTTGACGAGGAGGAATTTGGTGAGGCACCCCGATCTGTTTCTGTTGAGTGTTTGACCATCCCAGAGGTAAAAAAGGCAGATTTAGAGATCCCTAAGATTACCGATAAACGTGCTCAGGGGGAGGAGACAGGTGTGTTGAAGGATTTTTCTCAAATATATATCAGTTTAAAACAGTATAAGGAAAGTGATCCAGAGTCTATTGTCAAAAATCTGACACAAATACTGGAAAGACTGGGCCTTATGAAGTAAGAAAAGGGTTAGTAGGATACATCCATCCAAAAACAAAGAGCTTTGATTTTTATGATCCTAAGATATCAAGGGGTTAAATATTTCATTACTACAACAACACCTTTTTTGGCCTATATTTAGAGCAAGAAAGGAGTACAGGAAATTATTTTCTGGCCAAGTTTAGTTAAGGAGGTAGAAACCTTTGTCAAAGATTGTTAAGCTTGTCAGCGGCCAAAACCGTGGAATGTAAAAATAGTAAGCCCCTATAGTGCTGGATTCACCAAGTTTCCATAGGAACGAGTTTATTGGAATGTTTTCGTGCCATTACCTAGAGAAGTTTCAGGATTTACTTCGATCCTTGTAGCAATCGATAGTTCCAGTAAATTTGTGTATTTTTTTCCCCCCCACTGAGAACAATGAAGTCTTCAGAAATCTGCAGAATTTTTATTCAAAGCCTTTTCCCCTTATTTGGGCCACCCATGTATCCTGTGACCGATAATGCCACTTATTTCGTTTCGTGGGAAATTAGGAATTTGGCTTTTTCTTCGGGCATCAGAATGGTACAAACCATCCCATATTATCCCAAGGCTAAACTTGTGGAGAGGTACAACCGAAACCTCAAGATAGCGTTACGGTCTTTAGATGGGGACTCATAAAGAGTAGGACGTGGCCTTATACCAGCTATACCTTGCTTTTAATAACATTGTAAGAGATGCTGCAAATAAATTTCCAGCAGAGATTTTCTTTGGTAGTATGTTATTACACCCTTTTATCAATACATGCATGGGGATGGAACAATCTTGACTGGGATTCTGTAAAGTAGATAAAAGATCTATAAGTGATGTGTGATGAGGTCACAAATAATTTTAAATTATATCATTCTAAACATGCTGCAGGGTATAATAAAAACCCAGGTACTGTCAACTAAGGTGGGCGACCAGGTGATGTTAGAAACTCACTACCACTACTAACAAAGCTGCAAATTTCAGTGCAAAATTGGCGCCAAAATATGTTGGGCCGTTTGTTGTGTTATCGAAGCACATTTTTCTCAAATCAAATTAATTTGAATTGCTGAATTGGTCAAGAATCGTTCTGGCTTGTAGGTTTTAGTAATTAAGTGTTTGGATTAAGGTATATTTTTAATTTGTTAGAGTTAAGGTATTTTTTCGCTATGTAATCATCTTGTTAGAAGTGTAAGAATTTTATGTGAATTGTGATCACAAACATTTTCTTTGTTCTGGCCCCCAGCGCCAAAGTGGTCTCAGTTCATGCTCATTATCATCAATGTTCATTTTCATTTAGATTGTGAGATGTTTTGCTCTCGTAAAAAAATATAAACAGATGGTTGTGAAGGTCTAGCCTCAACATACGAGTACAAGAATTAAGGATAGGTACACAAGGATAGGGTTCGAGTCCCTGGTGGTTAGTCTCAAACATTCTGGTTCTCGTGAGATTGACGAGAGTGGATGTCATTGCTACTAGTAAGCTGTAGCTCATGGCCTTTGGAATAGCGGGATGGTGATATATGACTTACTTTCTTCGAGCATTTGAGGCTGGAGGAGAGCATCCGGTGACTAGAGAAGTTTGAGTGATGGTGTGTCGGGGGTTGACAGAAGACTGGCAATTTTGGATGAACTTCTGGCTACTCACCCATGGTTTTTTCAGAGGTGTTCTTCAGGGGCGTCAGATGAGACAGTGACGTCTCATTATCTATGGAAAAATACCAGCCCGTCTACAAGTTCCTAGTTGACTGCCTTTTCCTCGACATTGCCCTGCTGTGTCAGCCGTCAGGCTTGCTAAAGTGCACGACGCAAAATCATCGTTTCACGGAAAAATTATTAAAATAATTGCATATAAAAGACTTAGACTTATAAAATAACTGATACTTACACGATCTAGTAGTGTGAAAATGGACGAACGGTACAGAATACGTGAAACTCGCTTGCAGATCCTGGCACAGACATCCGACTAGCATAACTGCTGGGGACAGGCTGGGAAACATGGCGGCCATCCTTAGTTTGTCATGCTCGCGCCTAGAGCGCTAGCGTCGCCGAGCCTACAGGAAGAGCGTGCCGTAATTCTAAATAAAATAGATGGTGTTTCACTCGCAAATTCTGAGAATTACACCTCCTGGAACCTGCAACTCATTCTGATTGGCAAGGGTAAAATTGTTACCCCCCCTCTCGTGGTTCACCCCTAGTTCTGATTTAGTATTTAAGTCCCCGTAGTAGCTTGGGTCGGCCAGAGACTGATGGCTGCTGGGGACGAGATCACGCCTGAGATAAGTAGTTGCATATTAACAATGTAGGGCTCATAAAACCAGTAATGTAGAATTGGACAGTTGCTGCCCGAAATTTCTTGTAGAAGTAATTTTTGTATGTACACTTGGATTTTTAAGCTAAACAAGATAAGGGAATTAAATTGTTAAAATCTTAGATTTTTATCAAGCTATCAATATCACTTAACTTTCCATGAAAAATACGATACAAGAAATTTATAATGACATGAGCATTCATAAAATATTGTGTAAAATATTGTGTAATAAGAAAAATGAAACGCTTTTAAATCCGCAATAGTAAAATTAAGACTGTTGGAGAGTTCCCATGGAATTACAGCCTGTAATTTTAAAGAAGTTTAGATTTTCAAACTCACATGAGTCATCTAGAAAACGAGTTTGTGAAAAAAAAACAAGTAAATAAAATTTTAGTGTATTTTATAAAGACAAGCCAAATTCCCTGATAAAATGATATAAAGGGATTTTAATTCCTGAAATCGGTAGTAGCATGATAATTTTTAAAGTGCCAATTGTTAAGGTGGTTCTGCTCAGAATTGTATTTTTTTTATAAATATCAGCATTTTGAAAGAACTGCCAGACAAAGCAACAAATGTCATTATACATATTGTTTTTACATTGAATTCCGAGTCCTTTTGAGATGGATATAAAAAATGTACCTGGTTTATAAAAATGGAATGAATGTAGTATTTGTATTATTGATCAGTATTCTTATTATATTTTTGGTTTGAACCATAATGATTGTGGCTTTGATCCAAAATATAGTGAACATTTTCAAAGAGTTTGTGTATGTGTATTTTGTAGATTTGTAACCAATTTCTGTTTCAATATGGAGGGGTTTTGATGTACGACAGTTTGGTCGTAGGTTCTTGGGAAAAGATACCTTGTGTCAACGTACAGTGTAGGACGAGGGAGGGCCTCAACTTATAAATCGTTCTTGTACATATTTCTCGTTGCATACATCTGACTTAAAATTTCCGATACCAAGATAAATGGAGTCGGAGACTTTATTTTATTTACTCTATAGTATTACATTTCTGGAATGATTGCCACAATATTCTGCTGAAATTAAAATCTCAACAGGTCTAATTTATGCAAAGAGGAAAAAGTACAAAAACTACTTATAATACAGATCACAGAGCGCGTTGTTTACTGGTTGCAAGAAATACGCTGGTCACAAGGCAGCTCACACCAAAATATTACGTGTTAGGATAACTTGAGGTTATACATTAATGCATGACTCAACAGGTTGGTTTGAGCACGTTGAAGTAACGTAACGGTGACCCTGGCTGTTGCTGTGTGTGTGTGTTGGTGTGACGGCTGAGATATCACAGCTCGACGTAACTAAGACTGCAGGCCCATCTCAAATCCCTCACGGTGATATACTTCCCTCAAGCTCCTTATGACGGCGAAGCCAGTCCTTACTTCAAACATAAAACCTCCGTAGCTCCTCTCCGGGGTTTATGTAATATTGCTTTATTCCTGCACTCACCCATCTCCCCACTCCCCTTCCAACATGATTCGGGAATGAGACGTATATTTGCGAGGAACCGAGAAACTGTCCCCTTTCTCTCCTTACTCTACTCTTCTTAGGTTTGAGTTCCGTTATTAATGAACCCATATGTTTCATCCAGCGATGTTTCAAGCGAAAGAGACATGAATGAATGCAAAGCGAAATACGATTTCGATGGGCATACTTTCTAAAAGTGGAAAAGTGAGCTTGCGATTCAGATACTTACAAATATTTACTTGTACTTACGTAACGTTTAGATGTTCAGTGGAACTTAAGTAATTACATCTTCAAAGCTCACAGGGTTGAGATGAGAAGGGGATGGATCGGCGACGGAATGTAAGGGCGAGGGAAACGGGAGATGCAAGTCACCGACCAGCGCCATCGTCTGGCACGATACCCACTTTTGAAAATCTGAGGTAGGCCATGCCAGGGATTTAACTCGGTTCGCCTTGGTGGAAGACGTTCACTCTAACAGCTCAGCCACCGCGGCTCCGAAACAAATGCAATAGAATTTGTTTGAAATACGTTGACGGGTGCTAAAATAGTGATAAGATCATTTTAATTATTTAGGATGTCACAAATTCCCATTTTAAAAAAATCACTTAAATATATGTATATATCAAATATATGTGGTACAATAAACAAAAATCTGACTGTTAGGCCAAAGGAAGACTCTCAATTCTAGTCCTATGAAATCATGGCAGTCCCGGTATTATTGTGAACAGAATCCATGAGAACAGAATATAAGCTATTGAAAATGAGGGCTTCAATATAAAGATTGGATAAGAAGAGAATGAATACGAATTCTGGACATAAGAGAAATACTAGGGACATCTAGCACAAGAAGTAATAGAGAAAAACATAAGGAAATTATCAATACATGTGGGAAGACAGAATGAAAACAACATGCATGGTTGACATCACTGTGGTTTCTCAGGTTTTGAGTCCCAAGAACAGTCTATTTTTGTTATGTTTTTGTTAATAGATTTAATTAAGGCGCCAGTTCCAAATTATACGTGATGAAAATCTTGATTGTCTGTATACACTATTATTAGGAGTTCGAGAATTCATTGCTGCTCTGGAGCAGTACTGGGTATAAAACACCTCTCTTAACTAGCATTGAGTAAAAACATAATTTCATTTCTTTGATGTACCATGGAAACCCAGGAGCTTCATGTAACGAGAAGTGTAGATAGGTAATTCAGTTCATCAATTGACTTGTGTGGCCGCCGTTCGCTGCAGGCCGGTATATAACCAGTGAACAAGGAGATGGCACGAGGTACAGAGCTATCGGACTTCGATAAGTGCGTGATTGTGGTCTGCCATCTCAGTGGGCTGTCTAGCCGGGCGATTGCACAGAAAGTAAACAGGCCCAAATCAACGGTCGCATTCGTCCTGCGTAAGTGGAAGGTCGATTGGCGTTGTGCCAATGCTGCACGTTCTGGGCGACCTCCAATCTTGACCGACAGAAGTCGCAGAACCCTGAAACGTGGAATTGTCAAAAAAAAGGGCACAACCCATGGCTTCCATCCGATAGGCGTTTCATGCAGCAACAGGAGTATCAGTTTCCATTGGAACATTGCGTATAGAGGCCCACCGACTTGGATATTTCGGAAGAGCATCTGGACATAAGCCCCATATTAGGACAAGCAATAAAACATGGCGACTCCAGTGGTGTTTCGACCGTCGCAACTGGACACTGGAAATAGGTTCTGTGGAGTGATGAGTCGAGGTTTACATTATTCCGGTCCAATGGACGTGTATCGGTGTGGCGTCTACCCGGGGAACGGCTTCTGCCGGAGTGTATAGTGCCAACTAGGAAACTCGGTGGTGGTGGAGTGCTGGTGTGGGGCTGTTTTACGACCTTCGGCGTAGGATCGCTGGTGTTTGTCCATGGTAGAATTAACACAGGTGCATATTGTGACATAATGGATAATGAAATGCTCCCAACATTGTGGCATTTTTATGGAATGGACCCGTGTTACTTCCAAGATGCCAATGCCAGGTGTCATGTTTCAAGGGCTACTATGCTGTGGTATGCCGACAACAATCTTGCCCGATTGGATTGGCCTGCCCAAAGCCCCGACCTCAACCCTATATAACATATTTGGGACGAATTGGATCGCCAGGTGAGGGCTCGTCAGGCGGGGCCAAAATCCATTGCTCAACTCATGGAATGATTGCAAGAGGAATGGTGACGAATTCCCGTGGATGTCTTGCAAATACTCGTAGAGAGCATACCAGACAGGTTGGCTGCTGTTATAGCCACAGGAGGCGGCCCTACAATATTCTAAGGGGGTGACACCACCGAACAAATATTATGGACAGGTGCCTAATTACTTTTTGGTCGATAGTGTATTTGTCTGTTATTGGGTTAAGAAACAACTTAGGAAAAAATAGAAACAACCAGGATGGAGCACACAATTTATCGAAAGTAATTAAAATACACTGCCATACAATCAAATATGCTTGGTTTTAGGTGAGCGAATTTTTCAAGGGACCCTGACTGGCCTTGAAAGGTACTCCTTGTTTATGGAATCATTCGAGCTAAGGATATCAGTTGGGATAAGAATTAAGCTGTTTAAATATCAAAAATGTTATCTAGATACTCTGACAACCGACACTCAGACATAAGACGGTGTATTGCCAGTGATGCTTAGATGCAATTGTAGAACATTTGCACTTTTGACCCCAGTCAGTAAGAATTGTCAATAACATATATGCCACTGAATATCTTTTACCAAGTCAGAAATTCTATGAGGGAAAATATTTTTTATGTCGAGGTTAAAGATAATCCAGTGGGAAGCCGCCTAATGCCGAGGAGATTTGAGTAAGAAACGCAGAAAATTGCTAGGTGCCATCAGAATTTCTCTCTCATGATCGATCCATTAAAGTTTGACTCGTGCTAGCAGTGGATTGCATGATGGAGGAGATCTAGAGGGAATCTCTCCCAATAACAGATCGATAACACAGTGAACAACGACACACAGTAGACACAATCCTGTACAGAGGGTAGAGGTGAGACCAGTATGTCAGCCATCACTCAGGTGTATCTAAAAACGAGGGTCTCAAATACGATGAGGGAAGTTACAAAAGGTGCACGATTGTACCAACATGACGCTTGAGTCTTGCCAAGTTTCGCGTCAGCTAAAGGTGTCTGCACCGATTGAGCTATATATCCGTACAAAGCAATCGAGCTTCTTAAGCACATTTGCACACATCGGAAGAGATGTTGTGTCACCTACCTGAGGGGGAGTCGAATGGCTATTGTGCGATGGATAGAGCGATATAGTAAACCGCTGACCACTGACAAATTGTTCATATGAACTGGATTTAAGTGCCTCGAGTAGTGTGATTCACTGATTTTCAGCGAAAATCGGAAGCAGTACATCAATTCCCAATAGTTTCCCAATATGTAGCCAATTACAGTTTCAGATTGTAGGTAGGTAGGGTGTATCAGTAGTAGAAAGAAGAATTTCCCACTCAGATTCGGTAACCAATAGTATTGCATTTTAGCAAATAATACATTACAACTTACATATTAAACAATATTATAGGCTCCTCATGGGTTAAAAATACGTGATTGGCTCATATAATCTATCTGTGATGTGTGAACTCGATTAGTGACCTGTTATTGATGGAGTCATTTCTGAATGTCACATTGTAACAGAATGAGAGATGCAAATACAAAGACTATGGGAATGAGGATATGAACATTTAAATTAATTTCTAGTTTACAATGATTTGGTTTCACAATCTTGATACCTCTAGTAACGATGTTATTTACTGCAAATTTTGGTATGTTTTAGCAATTCGCTAATTTATGTCACTGTCATTCATGGACTGCACAATTTTTCTGGTCTCTGATCCCTCATTGCTTTTTCACATATGCCTCTATGCTTGTCTGTAAATTTTACATTGACGAAGCCACAAATTGTCAGCATTCTCTTTCTCACAATTTCAGAACATTAGACAATAAGCACTAGGACATAGTTATTGAAAGAAATTTTGCTGTATGGCGCAAATTAACATTAAATAATCAAGACAGTGATTGCTCTGTGGCTTACTACGAGGATAGTCTTCAAACCTGTAGCTGTGAATAAGTTGTATACTGCTTGTGTGTGTAGTGTTGCTATGATACTTGTGTATTATCTGATAATCATTCTAGTTTATTATTATGTTTTAATATGTTCCCTGAAGTAAAATGTTTTAATAATATTTTTAATTTAGAAAAAGAATAATACTGAACCCATGAATGTGTTTTATTTATTTAGAGTATATTTTTTCTTATCTTCTAGGCACAACCACAACTTAATTAATGTAAACTAATCTAATGTAGTTTGAATGTATTTTCCAGATGCTAACAATAAGGACACCTAATTTTTGAAGGATCTTATGTACTTCAATTAGGCTTTGACGGTCGTTAAGATGAGAATCGATTTCGGTTTAGGTCCTGACTCCTGAAAAATATTTTGTAGGAAATACGTTGCTAGAAGTTTCACTTGTTTATCAGATTATTAATGTTGAAGACAATGAAGCTAGATATCGTGTGAGGATGACATAAATAGCCTGGATAAATTAAACATATTGCAAACTATGTGGGGCGGAATTGATAGAAAATTATGTCAGAACAGAAGGATGAACCCCAAAATTTACTTTTGCAAGTTAATGAAAACTTTTATGTTTAAGTAGGGACTGAAACACCAACTTTAAGAGAACGGCACAGCTAAATGATATTAAATTTTAAGGGTAAAGTAACGATACACTCTCAGAGAACATATACATGAATGAAACTACAAGAAGGAAATGAAGGGTATACTCTGAATATAAATGAAACCAATAAACGAATAGAAACAACATCTACTAATGGGAAAAGTAAGTACAATCAAAATAGAAAACTAGTACTAATTACAGGAATGGCAACTTTTATTTTCATCATCACGTACATACTCTAACCTGTAGTTAGGAAAATAAAATTACTCAATGTATTCTAGAATACTGGTTATTGCTAACATATGTATTACATATAGTTATGAACGACACACACTAATAAATAGTAATACAATTAGCAAAATAAACTATCTACAGAATGCCACTATTCAACTCAGCCTGTATCCTAATCAGGGGAACACCACAGCTCTTCAAGAGTAACTTTTAGGGCGGTGCACATTTTTTGAAATTCAAAACAAGCTTGAAGAGTATCACCTGTATCTTCCATAGGGACAGTAGTTCAAATGTTTCCTCTATGTAGAGTCATCACTGGTGTGTTTGTCCAAACTACCCATATTTACTTATTAAGTGGTTTTCAACAGTATAGTGCCGAGTCAAATAATTTATTATTGAAGACTTGCAGTCTTACGTGTTCAAAGTATGTCAAAGAAAATAGATTTTACTTATCTGGGAAATTTATTGTTTAGAGCATCTAATGTTCTTTAATTATTAAAAATAAAATAGCGTAGCAATCAAAATATTTCTGAAATGTTCTGTCTTGAAGGGTAAAAACACTGAATAATTGTGTACCCAGAGCTACACTCCAGCACATATCTAAAAGACTTAAGGAATGTAACTTAATTGTATGATTTGATTCCGTCCCCCTGAACATCAACCTCAAAAGTTATTCCCTGGTGTAGAACTTGTTAATTCGAAATAATAATAAACGTGGCCTGATTGCGAAGCATCACAGGGTGTTTGGTGCTCTCGATTTTAATTAGCGGGAATCGGAACGACAGCGAAGGCGCTTACTCAACCGAGCTAATTAACGAGTGGGCTCTCCTGGAGGATGCTAACGGCAACATGAAAGAACGAAACTCCTGCTGAAGTGGGCGTTAAGAATGCTTCCCCACGTCCCTCCTGTTGTTTGTGCATCTACCCGAATGAGTGCCGCATTTGGCACCGTGGAATTATGCAGGCGAATCTCATCACAAGAAACAGAAGACGCCTGCGCGGTTATTTAAAACGGGAGGCAATAAGTGAACTGTTTTTCAGTGCGCCTTCAACAATGACGGGGGTTCTTCAAGGTTTAATACGCTGGTGCTCTTCGGATAGTTACCTCCTGCGAGTGGAGCTCCTTCAGTGCGTGCTAAATACGAGGTATTGTTCAGAACTCTTTACAGCACACTTGAGAGTTGAGCAGAAACAGTCGATTAAAGGAAACACGTGTAAATCTCCTCGAAATGCACAAACTAAGTTTACATATATGATAAATGAAAGTGTATAGTATAAAACAGTGTATTCGCGTATTCAGGACACCTTGAGTATTTTTTCAGTCAAGAAAATCGAGCATAGCAGCTTTTTAGTAAGTTACTGTATTTAGATACTCGGCTGTTTCAACCCAGACAAATTTTAGAACATGGACAAGAACTATCAGTCATTCATTTGCTCCAAGTGCACTTGATTAGCAGAACACTTGTAAGTAAGTAAGTGCACCTGTTTTTCGCAAAAAAATTTCTAAATTAGCTGTACAATAAAACTCTTCAGCTCAGAAATTGTTTCGTGATTTGATTGATTTTAATTATGAACGTTGTGTATCGGAGTGGCTAAGTTCTAATCGGCACAGTCAGGTAAGAACATGTCTTCTCCCAAATATATGTTGTCAATAACCAGAGGGAAGTTACGTATTTATATATGATCTTGAAGTCTAAAGTCAGTGTATATATTTTCGTGAATATCAGGGCTGTACTTATAAGTGAAGCACAAATGTCCTAAAATCTACGCACGTGTTTTTTGTCGTAATGGGTGAACGCAGTTAACTGCGTAAAAGAGACATGATTTTAAGAACCCACAAATTTAAGCATTACGTCAGAGAGAGTTTTGATCTGCTACATGCACATTGGTCCACAGCGGTCCCAAGCATTTCTGTGGTAGGCCCCAGAATTCTGAAGAGATTTGTGCGAGGCTCTGAACAGAAAGGCATGCCAAAGACTGAAGATGACTTACGTCGCAGCTCATTTTGAGAAGCCAGCGATAAGACGATCCACTGGGAGATGACAGCACTGGTTTTCAAAGTCGCACCGCTGGCTACAAAAAACCCAGTGATCACATGCATTAATACCATGCCACCGTTTCGAGTGCTGCGAGCAAAACTGTGGAGCAGTGGGATGTTTCACGGAGTAATGAGTCCTGGCAGATGGCATTGCACTAGATGGATGTGTGTGTATCTGGCGGATCTCTGACAAGCAGTATTTATTTGGGTTTTGTGTCGACAGTGAAATCTGGGGGCATTGTTGGAAATGGTCTGTGGATTATATTCTTATATTGTTCTTGGGCCTAAAATTATAATTCATGGATCAATGAACTTCAGCATGCACCACAATAATCTGTACAGGAATATGGTTCCAACACTATTTAAGAATTTTTGAATAGGTACACTCTAAATCTGCATCAGTGAGAATCTCAATATTTCAATCAGACAATCATATCTGACTGATACAAAAGTCACATCAGTGAATTTAACTTATGAACCAGAAAAGAAATTTCATATTTCCTTCACTGATTGATTCAGTGACATTTCCCACTGATCCTTCAGTCATTTTTTCGACTGTTTTCGTAGTAGTTTATTTTTCGACTGATGGGCCAGTGAAACATCTTAGCAACTTGCATCATTACTAATTATTTTTGACTGATGTATTAGCGAAACTGTGTGTAAAAATGGGCATTAAAAATGTGAATTAAGTGACGTAATAACGAATAAACAAATAAAAGTAGTACTAAACACTTTCCAAAATGTATTTCGTCTTTGAAAACATTATTTTACAAGGTAATATCAACACACAGCATTTCATTCTGTTTTTACGTCTTTCGTTTCGAGTCCATGTATTCATCACAGTGCTCTGTTTGAATGTTTTAATTGCATTTAATTTGGTGAAAAGAGTACACTCATATATACTATTCGTTTTAACAATCCTAACGGTAGTAATCAAACCAAGCACGAATACGAAAAATATCAGCATAGAACTTCAAACTATACGATTTCGCAGCAGAAGCATAAAACGTATGTTTAATTCAATCAGTTGCCATGGCCCTTCCAGAGGGAAGAGGCCACACACTCACAAGGGTAATGCATAGACAGAAGTAAAGCACTCTTAGTTACAGAACACTACTTTATTCAAGACTAAATAAATACAATTACCGCCGCGCAAGGTGCGGCTTAATCAAGGCATTACTCAAGAGCTTAACAGCCATACACTGATGTTAGAATAAGGAGATAAATGAGTAGACTTAAAGTGCTCTTGCTCATAAGCAGCCTGAATGATGGCCTTCGTGTAACCTTTCGCCTCATGTAACCTATTTCGCCCAAATGGGTAGTATATTTATCCTGATAAGAGGAAAATTATCAGCACTGCTGGGCGTCACGAAGTAATACAGGACAGCTTCAAACGAGGCTTTACAGGTGCTGGCTGAGGAAGTCCCTCTAGATCTACTGGTGGTAGAAAGAGGATAAATTGCAAGAAGGAAACAGGGAGGCTTGCCCCCCGAAGAATTCCGCGCAAGAAGGGAAGCCACAATTACAGCATGGCATACTAGATGGGACAACTCCGAGAGAGGGAGTATCGCCTACGGGATTTTCCCAAGTGTTTGGAGGAGTCTGCATCTGGAGAAATGGCTCAATGTGGACTACTATTCAGCGCAGTTTCTGATGGGACACTGGAATTTCCGAGAGAAGCTGTCCTCACTGGGCCTGATTGACCACCCGAACTGTGTGATGTGTGGGGCGTTGGACACCCCAGCACATTTATTGCAGTGTCCCAAGGTGGAAGACTTTAAAACACAGTTCGAGGGAAAACATAGACCTATACTCCTTGGGGACATGATCCGGGACAGGAACCTGGCTAAGGAGGTCTTAGGATATCTTACCAGAGTTGGTAAACGAAGGAAAGAGTTTGATGTCTGGTGGGCAAGTCGCCAGTTGAGCGATGAGTTCGGGGACAGTCTGGAGAATGATGTGTATAATGATGACTCTCACCATGGATGAACACGTTTACCCGAGATTCGTTATCTTGGATGAGTGTGAAGAGGGCCCTCTCACTTCCCACTCAACAAGGACACAGGAGCTTGCTCCTGTGCATGGACTGGCCAACATCAAACTGGAAGCCTCCAGTAAGGAAATGAAACAGGTGAATACAAGGAAACAGAAAACCCCCTCCTCTAAGCCTAACAAAGGAAAGGAAGAACAATAAAAGGGGAAGGAGTTGCCTAAGACGAGGTCTATAACAAGAGTTATACACCATGAGTAATAACAAACACAAGACCAGGGCAAAGATGAAGAAGGTGCAAAATATGGGTGGCCGAGTGCATGGAGTCCAGCGGTGTTCATTCGTGAGGGCTTCAATTGTGTTATTTGTATCATGAGAAACCTTAACGAGACAACAGAAGAATAACTGTCTGTGCCATGAACCGTGCCAGTAAGGTATGGGAAACGGGAGTACCTATGTAGGAGGTTCAAACTATACAGCCAAGGGAAACCGGGGTCTATAGGGAGATCTTCCTCCATAAGCAACTGGTGAAGAGAACAGAGGCAACCCCAATCGCTGAGAGATTTGTGACAGTTAACTGGCCGCATGAAAAGAACATGGTGGATGTATGCCTGGTATGCGGGGGCGCACCCGAAGGACCCACTGTGGCTGTATGACGAGGTCATACGTAGCGCACACCTATCTCGTATAGAAGACCCAACAATCCTGATGGTAGCCCTTACCCTAGTCGTCAGGCTAATGGAGGGGTGGGATAGAATAATATTCCCTCGTATGGAGGCAGTTGATAGGCTTGTTGCCCAGGCTAGCCTACCTACCCTGCAAGAAGCATTGCTGAGCCTGCTCAGAGAGTGCTACTGGCGCAGAGGAGAACGTTCCGAGGAATCAGAAATATTTCATTATTCCGTTCGTTCACACGGAAGACGTACTTCTGGTTGCAGTAAGCCCTTAACGGGGTACTCTGTGGCCTGGCACTAGTACAAAACTGGCCTGCATCCTGTTATAAGACGCGCCAGATCACGGAAGTGACAAGTACTTCCATACGCCCCCATCTCTGCTGTGCCAAACTCGGAACGGAAGAACCTGAACAGGGAAGGAAAACATCACAAGATCACTTCCCTCCCATCTCATCCCACTCAGTCACAAATACAGCAAACATGGCGGACAATCGGACACGACAAACATTTCCGTGGACAAAAATGTCCCGGGAAAACACCAATGATAATAATAATGTAGGACCTAGAATTAGATTTATAGATGAAACTTGGAATGAAGATAACAAGGATTTTCTTGAGTGTGTGAATGTGTACCGTCTCAGAAAAGAAGCAGTGTTGTGTGACTATGCCCCCTTGCACCCGGGGCGAGGTTGCGGGGGATGTTTCTGGTTACTGGGCATATCGAAAAACTAAGTCCGTCACAACTCGGGCACACTGGGCCGCGAATTCCAATTAATGTGTATACCGTCATGCTCAAGCGCGGAAGGCTAGTAGTTGGTGAATGTGTGAGTAGTTAGTGTAGTTTTTTTTTTTCTCTTTCGGATGAGGTTTCAGAATTGCAAATTGCAAAGTTCCGGGTTGACCCTGAAGATCAAAATAGCCGATTTAGGTTTTTTTGCGGGGGGGCTAACGTAATGATGGCAAGAAGCGCTCTAGGTATGGCCTTTTAATAGGTATCGACCACCTATAGCTGAGTTTTGGGGAGGCCAGCGCCGGTTCTACCAGGAACTTTGTCATAATTAACGGAGACAAAACATTTATGTATCGGCACATTCCATGTTTTTCATTGATATTGCTACACAATAATTTTGCTTGAAATTGTTTGGGACATGTGATATATAAGTCTAAAATATTTACATGTATTCATTTTGATAATATGTGTCTATTTCCTTGAGTCATATAAATTTTAATAGAGTACAAAAGTATTACTTGTCGCCTTGTTTTGATGGGTGTCAGTCAAATGCTTCCCAATCTACGACACATAATCAAAATTTTTCGTGTATTACTATCTTCCAAAATAGTGGGGAAACAAGTTTATGTGTTACCATACTTGATACTTGCATAGACAATGCCATACATAGTTAAACTGCAATTTATTTACATTGTTTGGAAGATATAACATACTATGCTAAAATATTTATATGACCGCTACTTTGTAAATAAATATTTCGTCCTCCTAAAACATAACGTATCAATATACATGGTAGTTTGGTAGGTAGGATGATAGTTTCCCAAGATATAAATTTTTTTTTTATTCATGTGGCACTATCTTACAAAATGACGACAGAAGAGTGGCCCTGTGTAGACAAATTTGATTGTTATAGTAGATACTGCCAACAGTTGAATTTTGTTTTGTTTTTCGTAGATATTGCATACGCTATTCTGATATTTATTAGAGCGCCATTTTGAAAATAAGTGTCAGAGACACTTAACCATATCTTTGTTCATGGCTTACAACAGTACTAATTGTTTGACAAATCTTTATTTGTTCATGTGGTATCTTACAAGATGGCAGGCAAAGGAGGCTCTGTGTGTACACATTTGGTTGTCACATTTGTATGTCAAATTAGATTTCAGTGGATTGATTGTTTCACGAGACACGAAGACCTGAATTTATTCGAGTGACACTATCTTACAAAATAGTGGACAAAACGTGCAGCAAATATACATTTTATGGTTGTAATAGAGACTGCCAGCATACAAAGTCAACCTCAAATTTGTTACATCGTTTTGTAGTTATAGCATAATAATTTATAGTGTTTAGTGACCACCATATTGTAAATAAGTGCCTGACCAAAAAGAGCATGTGGGTTTGCATGAATCACCATAGCATCACTTGATTGTCAAATTTAGTAAGTTTAGGTTGATAGTTTTTGAGGTATAACACAAAAACTTGATTTTCCATTTAGTGCTCTGTTACGAATTGGTCGACAAAAAAGAATATATATTGACACATTTGAAGTGTGTAACATATACTTTCAGCATAACAAGTTTGGTGAAAGTTGGCCAAAGGGTATGGTGAAAAAAATACGATAAAAGAAAATACTGGACAGCTCTATACCAATGACACAAGAAAGCGTGCTACAAGCGACAATGGTGGCACCTAGCGGTGTGGTGTGATGAAGGCCTGCGACTGCTATAGCAAACGTATATATACACATCAAAAAATGTGTTTTAAAAGTTCTGTATTTTATTTAACTGAAATGTTGCCCACACTTACTAACTGCTGATAATGTACAGTGTCTGCAGGACACTATACAGATTTTATATTATTTACAAACATAAGTTTAAACCGAGAAAGTAGCTTAATTTTTTCTTTTCAGAAATATTGTGATTAAAATCGTGTATATTGAACATAAAAAATCTACCAAACTTAATTATTGCTCAAGACATACCCGTATATAAAGTCTAATCATATTAGGGTTATTGGTAAAATGGGATCTAATCATGAAAGCAGAATCCTGAAAGTAAAATTGGATATTATATAACGAGCAGTCTAGTTTAAAATCAGTAGTTATCAAATGCAGTGGATTTGTAACAAGGTACAGCAAAATACACCTGAGAAATAAAAATTGCATCTTATTAATACAAAATATACTCAACAATGTATATAATATAACACAATATACAATGCTAAAGGCCAGTTAATGCGATCAAATATGTATTGAATATTAAATTACTTGAATAATATTAATTGAACTAAAAAGCACCTTATTTGCCTATAAATGAATTGCAATCAATAAGATTTATAGTCACCACAAGAAAATTTCTTACAAACGTCGAAACGAAACCAGCGAAAAAAGTAAAGTACATTTTTAAAAGTATCTGCGATTCCAGCACGAGACGAAATTAATCGGTTAATCCACAACAAAATTTCTTCGTATTATTTATATTTTCTTTTTGAAAAAAATGTGTCCTTATTTTGTAACATCTTTAAAATGTGTGCACAAAACCCTCCTATTAATATGAGATCACTTCAAATAATCTTGTCAGACAAGCTGTGATTGGTGATTGAAACTTGGGATTCGAGAAAATATAGAACATGATCAAAAAGAAATTCTTGAAGGAAAACGAAACATTCAATAAATTGAAAGAGAAAATTACTGATATTATGACGTTCGTATAACGCCGTATAGCTTTCAAATAATTGAATTCTATTAAGACTGAAGAAAAATTCGATTGTCTGAAAGAACCTTAAGTTATTGCCTAGTATTAACAATTTACAGAAGTTCTTATAAAACGCAACATACAGTCGGACTTGAACCGCATATTTAATATTTAAATTGAGATTTAAGCTAGATTCAAAACAGATTAATATTAACATAAACACGCCGGATTCTAAAAAAAATCGTTTCAGGTAGTATGTGTCTTATTGAGATGGAAAATACACAAAATAGAATTATATATACTAAAAATGCTAAACAACAACCTTTTTTCAACAATTATTGAATTTTTTTTTTTATGAAATGTCACATAGAACCAGATTTAAAATAAATATTTTGTATGTGAATATTTTCAAAACAGACGAACCCTGACACTCAAATTCACGACATCATAAATAATCTTTGCAGAAAATTTGTTCACCAGCAACGTTTGTAAAAATGTAATATGTACATAACTGCATTTCGTCAATAAATTTGTATTTTAAGTTTACATATGCCTAAATATTTCGCTTATTTTTCTCATATGCCTGTCATGTTCATCATTTGTTCGTTTAAATATAACTGATTATTAAATTTTAGGAATTGCAAATCAATTTTTTTAAAGCATTTATGGAACATTTTCACATTGTTGGTTTTAAACGAAGTGTGCCATTTTAGACCTTAGTGTAAGATTCGTTTAAAAATTGCACCAAATATTAATTAAATATCCCGTATATTCTTGATGTCAAATGCTGAACATAGTAAATGTTAGAGGCCCCTGGTGCCATTTTTGTACCAATTACTGTGTGCTTGTTAAACATTAATGTATTACTACTGCAGTCGTCAATTCATACCCTTGACTCGGTGAACTGGGATTCCTGATGGAATTGGTAGGATGTTGGTCTGAGTACACAATGTAAATCATTTTATAAACACATCAGAAACATTTTTTTAAATAGCTTACCCGAGTCGTGTAGCAGACATTTCTGGAACCATTGTTAGAAGCTATAAACGAAAGACGTTTGACAAGTTTCTAGTTATAAGCTGTTCACGGTAAAGTGAGCATTTTTGAGGCCCTAGTTACTTTTTTCTTTCACTCACATCTTATCATTTAACCACCTTTTTAAATAAATATTTCCATGTAAGTAATAAACACAGTGTATATATTCCAACACAGTAGGAAGTTTACATATAAGGCTAAAATTAAGTATATTTACTGTCTATGAGACGGCTTTCAGAAATGCTCACTTTACCGTGAATAGCCTTTACACGTACATTAATTGAATACAGCGTTTGATTGATCATTTCCGACCATTTGAGATATAAAATATGACATCGAAAAGTTTTTGAACCTTGTAAAAATTTATAAATTGCGCACATTCCGCTGTAATTTTTATATTTAAAACACGCTCGAAAATCTTTTAATTCTTACGTTTCCTATCTCGTAAAATGAAACGTCGTGATATTTGCTTATGGTTGCGCGGGATCTACGTATGTATCCGTCACGCCAAACCGCGAGAGCGCAGCACCGTCGCATGACTCTCCAGGATCGCCGAGCTGTCCAGTATTCTCTTTTATCGCATTTGGTAAAAATAGCTAATGCGCCTAAAATATTTATATAGCTACCTTTCTGAAAATAACTGCCTCATATATTTAAATAATTCATGTTAAAATGGTCTACAATAGCATTATTTATACACCGAATTCGCCAGGGATCAGTTGTGTAGTTCCCGGTATAGAACGCAAAAGCTTACATTTTTTATGTTTCACTATCTTTCAAAATTATAGAACGAAAATATTATGACTTTTTAAATTCAATGCATTAACCATGCACTATGAACGAACCAAATATGGTTTAAATAGGTCAAATTGTTTCCGAGATATAAGGAAGAACCCCTAAGTTAATTTCCGCCATTTTAAAAGTAAAGGACCGGCTTGACAGATAACTATAAATGTTAGATGTAATTACTCAATTATATACTTAACAGAGTATAGGAAAATTCGTTTCTTGTTTTATATGTTATAACGGTAGACGGGACAAACATTCCATACAGATATTCAGATGAATGCACAAGCCTATATTTCCTTCATTAAGTATACTAAAAACTAAATTCGCTTACGAAACCTATGCTTTTGTCCACATAAATATTTGTTCTTATTCCTGAAGATATTTCAGATGGAAAATGATGTACTTTTCTATTATGTATACAACAATATGATACGAACTCTTATTAAGTTATTTAATCGTCACGTCTATTTCAGCATATCTTTTATTCGTGTAGCTCACAGAAGAGACTTGCAAACATTGAACCCAATACGTAAAATTCTTCTACATATCTCAGATTTTCTTTTATTGTCACAGTATTAATATCACATCTTTACGTCGGGTTAGTAATGGAAGGACATCTAAAGAAGTATGCTAACTTTCAGCTTATATCTTGAAATGACACATACATGAACGGCATACCCGGTACTCGGACCCGGAAAATTGTGTTCCAAGGCTAAGTCCTTAATGTCCTTGACTACAAAGGCCTCCACGTCTGGGATATCTTCCGGACGTTGTACAAAGGTGTGGATTGTTTTCGTCCTGTCACATTGCTGAAAAGTGAGCCCAGTTTCCTGGAGTTCGCCTCCTTTCACTCAGATTGCAGTTGAGCTGAGACGTACGGTACATTTGTCGCAGAATCGGTTTAACTTGGGTGCATGAGTTAAAGACGCCAGTCCCTTGTTACTCGAAGTGTAATCACAAGATTTCCTTCAGAATGCCGTGTTTGCAGGGAGTGCTCGCTCTCGAAATTCAGCGGGATGTGATGCTTGCTTATTAAGCTGTGATGCGCCGCCAGGCAACTGAGAGAAGGAGGGTAAATAAGCTTTAATACGAACAATATAACAAGAGAGCATCACCTCCCTGGACGACACTGCTGCTCCTAGCGGCAACTACTCGAACCAGCACTCCGCGTAGCGTGCACGTTTCCCACTGACGAAGTGTTGGTGTCCCGAAGAAGGAAAATGGCGAGGAGAGAATTAAAATTTCCATTAGCTAATTGCTGTTAATACAAAATGCAATTATCATAATTGGCAAGAAATAACGAAGCTGCTACCGTGTTTTATATCGTACTGTAACCGTGCCTGCTAACACAGCTGGGAAAGTAATATTAATCCGCTCCCCTTTTTTTGGAAGCAATTTAGCACAATCATCCGTGTGATATTCTTTGATGGACCAAAGAGTTAATAAAAGTCTTTCAATGTCTACATGGTTCTGTACGTTACGTGATAATATTACGAATTACCTTTCCCTCTATTCAAATCATTTTACAAAGAAAAGTTCTTTCCATTTATTTTCGCTGAAAAGGAAGTGCTTCTGAATAAAACGAAAAACAATTATGCTGAAAGAAACAAACATAATTTGTTCGGTATTATTTTAAAACAGATAACTGCAGGGAATTTAAATGTATTTTTAACTACATGGATTTTTAAAATATATTTTGGAATCCTTCTGCAAACAATGTGTTAAAGTTTTGTTACGTTCATTATCCATTCCATATAAATGTGCTTGTATTGGAATATTAGGTAATTGTATGGACATTTTCTCATATTTCCCTTCGCTGCACGATGTCACATGAAGGAGAGCTCAAGCCTTGCAACTATTAGCGTTCCATTTTTACATCAGTATAAATTTATGTATTTTATTTGACGCAACTTATGTAAACATGCGTAAGTAAACCTAATTTTCGACTTTGTGGTATTAGGTACAAGGCATCGAATTGAATTTATTATTTCCATTTTAATCGAGTGTCGCACCGAAAAACTTTGATTGGCAAAAGAGCATCTTTACATTTTCGGAATTTGTATAATTGTCTTCGATAAACTAGTACTTTTGCAAAATTGGCGATGTTCCATGAGAATAATTTTGATAGATTTGTAATTGTTTGATATAAGGCACGCAACCATAGATTCTTAAAGAGTTGTTCGCCGTGTTTTTCGTAATACTCGTCAATTTCAGTTCAACTGTTCCCATTTACGTATTTATTATTAGAACTTATGTTTGTATTATAAATGGGACATAAATTAGAAGCTGTGGAATATAAAATGGTAATTATGAATACGTTTGCTTTATAAATAGCATATACATTGAACAACATTAAGCGTAACTTCACAATACACAAAACACTGATCCAGTTAGTAATAGAACATTTTAGAAGAGCGGAGAGTTTTGGGGCCGCTTTTTAACAACGTGATCTTGACTGCCAGAAGGTGAAGTGGTAGGAAGATGCATCAACACTCGAGTGCAAGGGGAAGGGGAAACCGGATATCCCCGAGAAAACACGCCGACCAGTGGCAACGTCTGGCACGATTACTACGTGCAAAAATCCGCGTGTGTCCCCGCTGGAAATCGAACCCAGTTTACTTTTGGTGGAAGGTGAGCGCTCTTGCATCTTCACCACCGCGGCTCCACAGTGTTAGTGTCGAAATATAATAACTACATCAAAAATTCCTCTGCCGCCCTTTAATTGTAATAATATAAAACGTTTAACTGCGGTTTTTTTTTCCGAACGAGAGAATGCGAAAGAGACGTAAACCTTTACTGAAATAAAATTGCATAGGTGATCTCAACATAAATGTTTCAGAATAAATTAACTGTGACTGAATTTTGTATTACTGTTAAAGGATGAGACGGGTTCAATTGACTGCGACTTACATGTATCGCGCATTCTTAATAGGGAAATTTCTTTCGACGAAGTATAGTATGTTACAAAATATGTTATTTTTTTTACAGAAAAAGCTCACCTTTTTAAAGTTCTAATTTCTTAATATTTCTCCGCCTCATGCAAACAAAGCTCAACATAGAATATAAAAGTAAACCAAACGGAGAGCGCGCCGCATTTTTGCGCTTTCTGTTGAATTATATTTAGCATGAGAACTATTTCTTTCTAGGCATTACCAACACATCTATTTTTCCTCTGTTTATCATTCGTATTAATTAAGAATGAAGTATTATGATTTATGGATTAACATAAGTAGACTTCTAATTTAACATTAAATTAGATACTTTTCTGTTAATAGAAGTATATGAAACGTTTGTAGTACACGACATATTCACGAAATAACAACAAGTGTCACGGAGAGATATTTTTTGAACTATTGGTTCAATAAGTGTGAAAATACTGTTATAGATGGTTTTAATTTTCTTTATAATTCTTTATTATATGATTTAAATATATTTATTCCCTGATAAAAAGAGCTTTTTATTGGAAATACGTTTAGAAGAAGGCTTATAGAGGTTCGTGAGTAAGAGAATATGCATTATAATAAAGTATTTAAAAAAAAATTTAGGTCATTTCTATATATGATATTTTCGTGAACAAAATAATTGGCGTTAAGAAAGAAGTGCAGTATTTTTTTTCGTTTTTAAATACTAACTTTTTTCTTTAAAAATACATATAATATTTGTTGCTGTTTAGTTAGCTTTGAATGAAGGTAGGCTATACATATATGCCAAGAAACTTTTCATTATTTTACGTAATGGTGATAATAGCATCATTAGATAGTTTATAACTTTCATCTTACAGTTTTCCAATGTAACTCTGTATTTTTCTGGTATAATGACACTAAATTTTTTTATTTGTGCTATGTAGTTAATTTTTAAAAAGTTCAAAGCTAGAAAGGTTCGATACCTCAAACAAATGAATTATATGTAGACTACAAATTTTTAAGTGAAATTATCACACATAACAATATTCGATAATGGAGTTCGTGTATACAGTTGTCATATTTGAGATAAAAATATAAAGTAATGACTAAAAACGTTAAATATGTAAAACATAGGGCAGAGCGAGCCTCTCCTCTGCAAGTCGTTAGTTTCGGGTATCGAGGTACCGGTCAAATACGAAACTGGTGTATGAGGCCACGGTGGCTGAGTAATTAGCACGCTCGCCTCCCACGAAGGCGGACCGGGTTCAATCCTCGGCCGGGTCACCGGCTTTTCTGCAAGTGGGGATCGTGCCGGACGACGTCGTTGATTCTGTCGGTCGGCAGGTTTTCTCGGGGATATCTCGTTTCCCCGCCCCTTAATGCCAGCGTTGCTGTATATTTACTTCAATCACCCTCATCGACTCTCAAGATCTCGCTGCTACGAGTCGCCCAAATCTCTTCACTCACTCACGAAACCGGTGAAATAAATGCATGCAAGTGGAAGAGGGTTGCCTAAATGTAATGACATGTGTATATTTACCCGAACAAAATATAGTTTATCATCACATATGCATAGTAATTAAAATTTGAGTAAGTAACGTAGAGTAAACACGCACTTGTTAAAAATAGTTAGTTACGTGTTTTGACATATTGATATGCTACTCAGAATATCAATTGCAGCATCAGAGTTTTCTACTGTTTTTATATTATAAAGATTAATTATATTTTACTAAGTGATTATATAATCATATGGTTTGTAATTTCATGCTTTAAATTACCACTGAATAACTAATTTCGTGGGCTGAGCTCAGCTTACTAAAACCTACATAAGGTATACGAGGGTGGATCACTAAATAAGGTTCGCTGTTGTACCACGGAATATTGTAGTTGTAAGATAGACAAGGTGTAAAGTAATACACACAATATGTTTGGTACTAAAGGGGATTAATCGCCGCCATCATACTATTAAGGAACCCATGCGAACTTTTAATAAAAATTTTCCGTCCTTACGGGTTTCAGAGTTTGAAATTTTATTACCTTGGATTTTTAAGGTTACAATTTGCACTGTGAGATTTTTTTCCTTGTGTAAATGAAAGAATACGTTTTCATCATAAATGTTTTACTTTACGGAATTAAACGTATGTTTTAATTAATTTACAATGTGTTATGTGAATTCGGAGATTGTTGCGTAATAGGAAATCATTCAAGTTTACGTTTGATTACTCTCTTTTTGTATGCCAGTACATACACGTGATGAGTGGGCGTTGTGTACTCGTATATTGCCCATTTTATGAGATTTACATTTAAATTGTCCCTTGAAAATTGTTACTATTAAATACAAAACGTTAAATAAAAGTACGATTTAATTTTAAACGAATATATTTGATATCCAAAATGAACATATATTACTTCTTATTGAAAAACACACACAACAGTTTCTTTTTATATGTTCATAATTGAAATGGGTATAATCTTCGTAGCCACATTACATTCCATCGTATCCTTATACTTTCATTCTGGAAATGACAAACTTGATAAACGGATAAATTACTTAGTTGACGCAAACAAGAATTCATATCCCACCACAACATATCACGCAGAGAATAACGTAAGCAGTTAACATTTGGTAGGTAGGAAGTAGTAAATCGACGTGAATAATAATGGAAGTTGCATTGTTCCGTAGTCAAGAAAAATATTCTAAACGTATTTGAGAAATGAATTATTATAAAATAAGAGCGATAGTTGCTCTTGAAACTTTTTTTGTAGTTTATTTTGTTTATTTTGTAGTTCAGTACTTATTAAAAATATAATATTTGATTATCACTGTTGATAAATATTTTGGCAGAAAATTGAGCCGTCTAACTGTAGGAGTAATCTCTCTGATTTAATGCTGCCTTGCTGGATTCAAGGAATATGGCCTAGTCTGCTAGATAATAGGTTACGAGAGAAACGGCTTCTTCTCGATCACAAACCAATTGCAGAGTGCATTCAGCTACACTAGCAGCACGTCTCTGACATTCTTTTGTTTGCGTATGTAGGATGAGATGTGCGACTGTTTCCAGCTCCAAAGAAAAGACTTCCATTGTTGTAACAGTAAATACTAGATTTTTCTATTCCAGAGAATTTCTTGTGCTCCACTTCGAGTGCAATGACTTATGAATTAAGTGATTTTCATATTGCTGTAGAAATTGAGGGTTTGAAATTATATGCAAGCAAATGGCACGGAAGTTTAAATATAGTGAGAGAAGTAATGGGAAGTGATGAGTAGAAATAAACTTTGGGAATAAATTGTTTTATACTATCCCGATTGCGCCCTAAAAACTTTGTAATGCAAGTGACTTGAGCTTGTGTTCGAATGAGAAAGTCACGAGAAAGAATTTCAAATGAAATGTCATATTATGTGGCACTGGCCATAAGAATTTTTAACCAGAGGCAAAGTAAGTGAAGTAGACCGACTCAAAACGTAAATTTAGAATATAATAATGCAGTGCAGGCTGTCACGTGTGTCATTTTAGAATTCCTTGACTCTAGCATTGTAACTGTCATAACTGGTTAAGGCCCACTCACCTACATATTCCTCCCCCTCTATTATAAAGGCAGTTTTTACACGCCGAAGTGAATCTACCACACGAGGCACGCAGCAGTACATTAATATAATTTATTATTTGTTACTAACGTAAAAGTATTTAAATACATTTCATATTTTTTGCTAGAATTTTCCGGTTATACGCAAGGAATAGCATCATATGTGAATATGACATTTGCACTTCTCCACTCGTTCATCCTTTTATATTTATACTTTGTATCAATCTAGCCATGGCGATTAAAGAGAGAATTTGATATTGTTTACGATAAAGTACTATAGACTGCAAATATAAATAAACCAATTTTTTTTTCTGAAATCGATTACTACATTTAATTTCCACTTGCTATCTTTCGGTAACATCGGCTTTATGCAGTCCTCACTCACTCTTCCGACTACCTCCTAGTTTGATATTTCTAGCACATGCCAAGACAATATAAAATTGCATGTGAAAGGAATCCATTTACAAGTAAATTGGGATATCCACCATCTTGGTTTCAAAAACCACCCTGCAGTAGCTTGTTATATTACTTCGGAAGGTTTGACAGACTACTGAGCATTTATTGTAACTATAACAGACAACTTTTCGATTTTACATTTGAATTAACATTCATAGGGTAAAAAATCGTAAATCTGTAATGTTCTAGATTTGTCCTATTGTGATGCCCATCTACTTAAGAGTGATACGGGTGTGACTGTCACCCCAGCCAGATGTTCCAGCCCACCTATGTGCAAAGCACTGAACTGTAATGTATTATATTCATAGTGACACAAGTTAGTAAAGTGTAACGATAATCCTAGCAATTATTAGTTATAAGTTTTCATATACTATTATTTCAGGCATGTGCAGTTTTTCATTAATGTAAAAGAAGTATCAGGAAATTCATTTCTAAAAAACATCGTAGCCAAGCTGAAGGGTTACAAATAAACTTTAATTTTTTTCTGTATTTAAATATGTTTTATTGATTAGTCTGATATGTGTATTATCTTTTGAGGTTACGCAGTTTGTCAATATGTTCACCAGTTTCTGTTAAAGGTATATTTCAGACACTCTCCAGTACAGCTGACATGCTTGGTAGGTGGGCACCTTGAATCACAGGTAGAGTTAACTGGTCCCTTGGCTGCGCCGGGAAGTTGGTAACAACGCGAGCAGCACAGGGCAGGTTGGTGGCCGGAGGTCGGCAGGCGAGTACGTGATCTGCTGTTCGTGGGCTTTGTGCTACGTGCTGCGGTCGCGTCGCCAGAGGGAGCCCCTGATCCTCCGCTGGTCGGCATCACGCGCGCTTTGTGGGCTGCGTCCTGCCCCTCCCACTGCCACATCATTACGTTGACCCCGGCAGAGTGGTGGGAGGGATCTCATGCCGGTAGGGTGGGGGAAGTGTGCGGCGAGGTTGCATCGCGTCCCTCACTCGGTATGTACAGCCTTAACAGGCCTGCCTCCCAAGCCGACAGTCGTGAACTTCAAATGAGGAATCAATGTTAAACGAAATCCCTTCTTGCATCAATTTTAAAGATAACTATTTCAAACAAAAAACACGTCGACGCGATTTTCTCAGAGAATAATGGTACATAAAATTGTTTTCGAAAAAGAAAAATTATACATCTTTTCTTGTTATATATAAATTTCAGTACTTACATTTTATAAAAATATTATTAAACAAAAAATTCGGAAAAATATTTTAATGTAGTATCATTCCTTAAGAAATTTCACATAGAATACTTTTTGTTTCAAATAGTAATCTTTAAAATTGGCACAATGAGAAGGAATTTCGTTTAACGATGACTCCCCATTTTAAGTTCGCATCTGCCAGCTTGGTAGGCAAGACCATTAGGGTGTTGGTTACCAACAATTTCATTATGTTCTGTTCCACTCAACAGAAAATTTTAATGTTTCTGGAGTGTAACAAAAAATTGAGGAGGGTGTTATATTAACGTTGTATATCGATTCTGCCTCCGAGTAGTCTCAATCAACATACAAACTAATTCTAAAATGTTATTAGAACTGGAGAACTATGGTGACTAGGTTGTCAGAAATGCCATATTTTAAGTTTTCGTATGAGCTCGAACCATCCAGGATTGTCTGTAGCGTCGCCATCTAGGCTCGATCCCAACATTCAGAAGCCAACGGACTTCCGTGGTCCCTTCCTTCAGCAAAATTGACTGAAATGCTATACACGTAGTGAAACAATCATAAATGGTTGCAAATGGACTAGACTTGGTGAAAGTATATCAAGTATAGACAAATGTTACAAAACCCTTAGCCAAATGTGAACATGAACAAATGTGGCGAAATGTGCCAACTAATAAAACAAATTAAACTAAATAATAATACTGACGCTGATGTACATTTCAAGGTAACATGAAAGTTATCAACCATGACCGAACATGACAGGCTGTCTAAACACGACTGAATATGAACACACGTGACCAAAAAAGACAAAACATTAAAAAATGTGACCGAACTTGCCTACATATAATTGAATGCTGTGAAATAAAACAAATTATGTTATTGAACACAACTAAAGATATCCGAAAGTGTACAACAAAGATATAAAGTGAGATAATGTGACTAATCATAACAAATGTAACCAAACAGATCTTACATAATGTGACCGAATGCCACTGTTTGAGAACCAATTTAATCTAAGAAGATAAAATATTACCATACAGTCTAAAGCAAATAAAAATAACCTGAGATATCGCAAAGTGAATAAAAATAACCTGAGATATCGCAAAGTGACCAAACATCGCCAAACTTTACAAATCATTACCAAAAATTATCCATGACTAAACTTTACATGGCTGACTAAATGTTACAAAACATTCGGGGATTATTAACCCCAAGTTTACTTAATGCGTTATAATGTGGTCACTATTGCCAAATTTTCTTAAATGTTTTGAGAAGTACCTAAACAAAAATAAAATCACATAAAAGAACTATATGCTAACGTGAGCCTTTTTAGCAATACGTTACATGCTCGTAACTTCGCATCCCGCGCGATCGAGTGGAAGTGAAGGACAGGGCAGTTATATGATAGCGGCGGTAGGACAACGGAATGTTTTGAATGACAGGCGAGCTATAAAACGAAGAGCAGCGTATCTGATAAAAAAAAGAGTCGACACGATATTCCTTTTTGCGCCGCACTCTGCTGACCTTGGTTGTATTAAGTTACTGTATTTAGCTGAAGAATTTTCTAGTGGTGTACTCCCATAGTTTCTCTAAGCGTGACTCGGGATGTGTCCAACTTTCCAGGCCAAGGCCAGCAGGGTATAAATAGAACGATGGGCCTCCGAGCCGGGAGTTGTTGAATGGATGAGTGGCTGAGTTTCAGCGATAGACGACGAGCGGCGAGAGAAGTGACTAGCAGTAGGGAAACCTATGACTAAGAGTATAACTCAGTGAAGGGTGCGGCTTGCAGGCTGGACTATTTGACTAGATGCACGATGAAAGGTATTACAAATAATGGCAACAGACAAACTGAACTGACTATAACGAATCAGAGATATAGAGAAGGACGTTAATAAGAGTTGAAATATCCGTTAAATATTACGTTCATTGAGAAAAATAAAAGCGTAATAGTGGAGATAGATAATTTAATGCTGTAAATGATAGCTGTGGGAATAAATTATAAAAAAGGTTTTTTTTTTTTAAGCTTCATCCCTCACGAACTCGGATACACTCCTCGGGCGTCCATGTAACAAATAAATATTAACCGTAATCTGATATGTCACGATCTGACACAACGTTACCACTCGTAACCAAATAAGACCAAATAAATTAAAATATGACTTAATTAAGTGTGACAAAAATTGAGGAATCACAAGAAACTTGACAGAAAATTTTCGCAAATTATCAAATATACCGTAACAATATTATCAAATCGTGATTATGTACACATAGGGAATATTATACTTTACCAAAAGGAATAAATTCTCTCCAATAGTGGACAACAGTGACAAGTATATTCAAATGCTTAACATGAAAAAAACGTCTAAATGTGATGATTATAATAAAATATATTCAAATGTAGGTGAAGGCGAAAAATTGTTTATAACTTATCTAACCTATGCAAATGTGAATGAGACATGATGTCAATAAAACTTAACAGAACACGACTAGAAATGATCACATGCAAACAATCAATATGAACAAATAGACTCGAATGTGACTGGATATGACCTAACGTATCCGAAAATAACTGAAAGTGGCAGTATGTTACCAAACGTAAACTAACAGTCGGAATATAACAAAATACCAAAAATGTGCCGAAATATTATTGATCATAGCATAAAATGACCAAACTTAAACCAAATATTTGCCAACATCATAGGTACACGAATATAACAGGCAACCAAAAATTATGGGAAAAAAAAAAAAAAAAAATGAATAAGAACAGATGTGACTCAAAATGACTTGAGAAAACTAAGATACATAAAATTTAACATAAAGTTATCTAACATAACATATTTGACCAATTCACTGCGACAGTATTATTCGCGGTCATCTAAAAGGATATAGTCATTTCTGTCCATAATCATCTTATTGTACCAAAATTTTCATGTCAGAAAAGCCCTTTTTTCTTAACCCTGGAACCTCGTCAAGCATTTCACATGCATGAAATTATACATACTTTCACTCATAAATATTGGCACCCATGCTTTCAAATAGCTGTTTTCAGTTGACGATGTAATCGTCTTGAATGCCAAGAGTACCTATTAACAACAACAATAAATTTATATCCAGCCCCATTGTTTTCCTTAACTTGTACACACAAAGATGGACTATTTTAAACACAAAAACCGTGTAAGCAAACAGGATAACTGAAGTATTGGGATTGATGGAACGATTCTTATGGTTATCACATTTGCAAAGAGGAGCCACATATGGGTATATCAATTTGATTTATGCATGTATATATATTATAATTCAAGACAAAATATGTTTATTTGCGTCTAAGTTCTAGGCTGGTTAAAAAAATGACTCACTAAACCTAAGAAAAAGGTTGCAAAACTAATTGCAGGGAAATTATTTTAAATACATTTGCCGTTGTGATTTGCAAGAATTTTTTTTTTTTTTTTTACCTCAGGTATGAAATATACTACAAATTAGGAAGTCGCAATACTTGGTACGAATTCAAGCCATAAAAACAATTCCTAGGCAGTGAGTGTGATTTTTAAATCTGACAGCTCTTCTTCCAATATTCTGTGCGATAGTGCTAGTTGAATAAAGTAAGGATTATATTACACATTTGTAGATATAAGTATTTTTTAAATCAAACATCGTAAAATTTTATACAGAACTCCTGATATAGAGAACATGGAAATTACAATCTCATTTTTAAAACACCAAATGGCATTTACAAATAGTTACTTAACGATAACATTAAAATTTTAAATTATGTGCCTCAAAACATTTGATTTTCTGTTTCGCGCTAAGTGATTGACTGGAATGACAAAATTAAGTTTACACTACAAATAGCTTAAATAGGTGAATTTACGTAAGTGATTCAAAAAGGCTACAAAATATAGTCACATTTGTTCGTTAATTATCACCACGGAATATATGCTAGTAAATGATAATTAGAGGCTCCAACTACGATTAGGTCAATTAAATCCATGCCACATTTTTTCAAACATTTTTATCCTCTCATTTACGTAGCTTTCTGTAGCTGCTTGAAGTATGTTTTTAAATAATTTTCTTATCGTTTAAAATTTAGTTGCGTGATACAGTAAACTTGTCTGTTCAATGAAATAATTTTGTCTCTCATCGTTTATTTAGCAAACCCGAAGTTACTTGCGTATGGTTTAAACTGTTTAGAGCAGAGGCCCTACAGACATTTAGTACTTCAATAAAACAACTTTTACTATCGTCGCACTTCAAATTCGAATCAATGAATACTCATCGCTTTGCAGTGGCATTTCGCTTATTATATTGGTTGGACGTACTATCAGTAATTACTAATTATGGGCTACTACTTGACTTCGTTTATCTGATGAAGAAACTGATTTATGATAGTTGACTTTTACTCCTGTTTTTGCCAATGATAACAATCAATAAATGGGATATATTACACAGCTTCATAATTATCTCATTTATTAACAACATAATAACCGTACCTTATATAAATTAATAACATCCTCCCAGCAACTCAAATGTTAGTAATGACTTACGCATTTTAGGTTATTTGGTTTAAAATAAGTAGTAATTCAAGGACTGACATGCTATACTGCTATATAATTATTTTTAGTGACGGCCTAAATTTGTACATAACTTTGTTGTATGATGCTTTCCTAAGAAAAAATAATAAACTATTACGAAACTCCTAATGGGAATCTGTATTAAATCAGTATTAAAATATATTTTAATAACTACTGCAACTAACCTATTAGATTCAGCGAGTCACTTAATTATGAGCCTATAATTTTGATGTAAATTATTTTTCTATAGTTATTATGATTATTTTGTAAGAATATTTACACTCTCGAGTAAACTAGTGGGAATAATTTATGAGACTGATTTTTTAAGGGCTATGAAAATGTCTTGCAGTGCACGAATAATTGAAAAATAAAATCAACAAATGAATCGGAACAACTTTCAGTAGGCTATCTCGATGGCAATTATTTTTACTTAATAGCTGAATTTACCAAACCACCACATACATCAATAGTTGAAAAATTTTTGTATAAATAATTTTTGAAGGGGTTTTTAATATTAGCGTAAAAAAAAGTATAATATAACAAAATATATAGAATATAAAATTTTATATCCCCAAAAGATTCTGTTAATAACTTTCGTGTAATAATATACCTTTTCTTCATTATATATAACAAGATTTCTCATAGAACCACCTTAAAGTTTTGGGGCGAAGATAGGATACGACAAACAAAATAAAGAAAAAACCATTATTGAAAAATAAATATTATTTCGTAATTATTATTTTAGTAAAGCAAAGTTCATCGCATCGTGTGATAAAATGCCTTACTTTCAGTTCATTTATGACTGACGATATCCCTTTAATGTGCGAGAAGTCTCCACCTTGATGCAAAGCTATCAAATGTCCCATTCTATCAAAACATTATTCGGGACTTCGGGAAATATGTAGCCAGTGTTCTCAATACCTTCTCACTTCTTCATGGTGCTCGTTGCAGAAAATGTGTTTGAGTTTATGTCAGGGTATCGAGAAAATCGTCATCGTCTTCAGTATCAACACCGTCTTCATAAACATTTTCATTAATACGGTATTCATGGTTATCTTCTTCTCTTGTTTAGTAATCCATATTAGATTTTCAATTCATTTTGAAGAAGGAGTTGCATGGTCATCATTGGTATTTAGAGCTCATTACCGTTTATTTTGAAGTTCGTCGAATTCACTCGAAAGTCTTGCAAAGCTAATATTCGCCAGAACTAACTCTACTGCATGACGCAGGTCATTAATTCTGTGTGTAGCATTAACTAGCTCATCATAATCGCCTGTGGAATCAATACCTATCAACGCAGCAAGAAGTATTGGCGGCAACATGCTAGTTTTAAAAGACGAATACTTGTGGATCATCGTGTGGTTCTTCAATGTATCGCCTTGCATAAACTGCACGAGGCCACCATTATCATAATGTTTGCTCATGCGAAAATGACTCTTCGTAAAGGTGGTTCTCTCATGTCGCCGAGCGTTTTGTACGAAGATGAAAACTGGATCGCAGAATCGACGCTGATGACAATCCGACAGCGACGATGGAGGTCGCGACTTCATGTTTGTTGTGGTCAAATGCTAGCCTTTGTATTCGCAAATCATCTTCGCTGCATGACGAGAGAAAGCTTCCAAATTTATATACACCTCATGGTAACAGAACATCAACTGTCATTTTTCGATATAAGAGCGAATATTTTTACAGTGAAGAGCCCAGCTTGTACTCACAGGAATCCTTCAGTCATTTTTAATGTAAAAAATATGGAACACACTGAGAAAACTCACATACACGATCGCATTGGAAGTCTTCAAAGATAATTGGAAAACACGCGGATATCCTCAATTATATTAATACATAAACATAGAAATATCAGATAAGAATATACATAATTAGTGTAGAATAATTAAAATAAATAATATATAAATATTTCTTTGTTTATATATACGTATGACTACAATCATATTTAAATCATACATTGTAATATTTTGTAGATTGTTACACATCCTTACAATATTTACATTCTGTTAATATCCATCTTTTTTTTTAAATTCACATGCTTTTCTCCAGCAGTCAAACCATAACTTGTTCACTGATTCCCTTGTTTAGAATGTGTGGCTTAAAATTAACCTGAACATTCATAAAAAATATAGATTAAACACTTGTTGCCATCAAACCATAATAATACGGAAAATATTAACTATGTATTCTGGGTCAAACATGTGTGTAACATTTTTTATGCGCAATTAAACGTGTATTGATTCCCGCTATATTGTGTTAGGAGATGTCTGCCACACTTAATAGTTAAGGGGAGAAGAGGGAAACATCGTAATATTCATAAAGAGCGAGGTTTAATAAAATTGTGATTTATAAGTTAAGAACAAATGAAACCGATTCATATTTGTTTCATGTTTGATAGTGTTTATATTAAAACTTGCATTAAAAGGTTTATATTTCTATAAACTCTACACAGGCACGTATGTTAACACAATAATACTTGCCGTTAGGATAATGCCAATTTTGGCAATGTTAATATACTACCAAAACAGTAAGTCGTCAAATAACCAGACATCAATGACATATGAATTTAAAAAATGTTGCCCAATGGACGTGAACTTAATCTAAGTGACGTATGAACGGCTTTGCAGGAGTGGGTGAGACAGTGGACTCAAACATGTCAAAAAAGGATCAATAAAACGCACCTCAGCACAGACAGCCAGAGCACAGTTGACGCTACTATCAAGTATGTGGGACCTCAGAGGACGTCCATTATTTCAACTAAACTAATAACGTCGGAAATAAACCTCCTGAAAAATATACGGCACCTTAAACAATACTGTCACAAAATATATGTTTGGTCTCACAACTTATTACTGAAGTTACATATCCTAAATATTAAAAAAAAAAACCCAACCTTCTTAATTAAATATTTTATATTATAGAGAACTGGAATTCTGTCAGTCAACAGCACATTTCCTTACAAATCACAGACTTGCTGTCCCAACACTTGTATATTATCTTCAGTATCAAAGGACAAAGGACACATCCAGCATCAGCAAGAATCGTCTGCAAGGATACCTTCGACATTCGTTGCAGCCACCTAGTATTTGCTGTACCTGTAGAAGTCATTGTGAGAATGGGCACAGAGAACAACAAAACAACCATAACATTACCCTCCTCAATGAAAACGAAAAGAAATGAGAGCAGAGTTGTGCAGATATAGAGCTGCAAAACTTATCACTCTCCTGGGAGTAGACCGATGTAACAGGAGATAACTAAAACTCGGGCTGTTCTCGTTCATGCCTCGTGTCATACTCTGCTGAAAACTGAACGCTAGTCCTCTTATTCCGCATAGCATATGAGAGAAAGCTCTTATTAAAGGTACGGAAATTTTTAATAAAAACAATCATTTAATGCAGAAAATAGAAAAAATTTCAACGGCAAACCTTCCTCTATCTGCAAAGTCGAAGGTGACAGCTGCAAAGCTAGAGATGACACCAAATTCCCCAAAAACAAATCGACTACAAAATTAAGAAAAATCCTTTACACTCAAAAGATTTGCTATCTTTAACATAAGTCGACCTTATTATGTTAACTACTCTTGGGTGGTTTCAAAAGTAGATTTGCTAGCTTTAACATAAGTCGACCTTATTATGTTAACTACTCTTGGGTGGCTTCAAAAGTAATTTTAACAATGAACTTGGGAATCATATTTTTAATACATACATTCTAAATACATTGATCTTCTGAATTTTATTTTTGATTAAACCTCTCACATATTATTTTTAAAAGTACTAAAAAACGTTATTTATATGTAATAAAAAATATATTAATTATTTTAAATTATGCAATTTTTAAACTACTTCCATTTTTAAATGATCGTAAAAGTGAATTTAAAAAAAATATTACAACAGGAGGTTTTTTTTACTTCCAATAACTCCATGATATTTCTTTTAAAATGAAAAATATTAAAATTATATAATAACCTTCCTAGCCCAAGCCTATTCAACAACAATACACCTGTCTTAATCTACGTCAGAGCCGTTTTCGCCAGATAATCTCACTGCACACTATTTGTGTGTTGCTTCTCCCATCATGTGCCCTTTCCAGAACATATGCATTCAAAACTTGAGGTTCTCGGAACTACATTAGCACTTCTGGAACAGTCTCCCAAAATACTTCATAGCCGTAGAACTTCTTAATCAGTTTCGATGAATTAAGAACAGATGAGATGAGAAGTCACCAGGTGGTTGAGCAGGATGGTGAAGGAGGGAAGACGACACACCCACCAATCGAAGCCATGAGCGGTTATTTCATGTCTTCCACTAGGATGTGTAAACACTCCCCACTCTGCCTCGTAGAACTGGGTCCTGTGGAGACGAAACCAGCCGTACAGGCAAGCCGCCTAGTTGCTCTGGCAGTCGGAATTTTCATTCCCAAGATGAACTTCGACCCAGATTACCAATACTAACAGTACAGAATAACTAAGTGTACAGTAGCGACGTTAACGTTGAACGCACGACCAGTGACCTGTGGTGGACTGTTGCAAGGTAAGCTGGTGCTTGCTCACTTCTGTACATTCTCGGTGCACGAAGCAGGAACCAATAACCACATTGGAGCCTAAGGAAACTAAATGTATTTCTACCAATTACAACGAGCAGGTAAGGAACCCACTATACACGTCCTGTGGCGTCATACCTGCTGAACTACGTTTTAGTGGTGGAAGTGTAAACTATAGAGCAAGGGGTTGCAACACACAGCTAATGTCAACTTACCTTGCAACAGTTCACCAGACGCCACACTGCACACTACTTCAGCCAGAGTAATCAATCGCGTCTTGGCAAGAATAGCGCAAGGTCGCCACCGACAGCGTACAGAAAAGAACCTGCTAGGATAGGGAGACGAATGTAGCCAGACAGAGCCAATGAAAGCAGAGAAGAAAACAAGTCTTATCCCCCAGCACCTCGCAGTCCATCAACAATACTGAGCTTCTCTTACGCCAAGGAAACTGCAGCATAAAATAAATTCTGTATGCTCCTCCATTCTCCGACTAAAGATTTCACTGTTCACTGATTTCCATAACGTTAGCAGTTCCGATATTGCTGACGGTTACCGCCCCATGAAAGAGAATAAATTTATTACTGAGAACACGGGTTTTACAGAATCTCGGGTGGTAAATCAACGCTAGCGGAATCGCGGAGCCTTATTCTGTAATTCTGACATGCTTAAATATACGACAAGTATCTTACGACGATAGCTAAAACAACCGTTATACTACATTCACGGTTACTTCCAACTTTTGTGATGCCCTGCGTAAGTTCTACTTCCAGGATATTCCTCCGCTTCATGCAAACAAAGCTTAACCTAGTCTAGAAAAATACACCAAAGATACAACGGACCGTATTCGTGCGCATTCAGTAGTGTGATAGATTTTTGCATTAAGAACAATTTTTACTAGGCATTATCACTAGGCATTATCACTAGGCATTATTTTATTCCTGTTTTCATTCACAACAGCTATAGATAAGGAAAGGAAAATTTCACGAATTCATTTTGGGACAAGATAGAAGTCAAACACATATACGTTGAAGTTACATTTGCGATTGGATCACAATTTATTAGATATGCCCAGGATGCCTCTGAGCCAATAGCATACTTGCAAGGAAACACGTGGCGAAGACCATACTGCCAGGTGTGGAGTAACATTGACTACTTTCTAGAGCCCTCAACCAATGAACACACATGAGGGTTGAGTGTACACAAGACTGTAGAGTTTAGCCTACAGGTCATTGAAGTCGCGAAATTTTCTTATCCGTAACTATAATTGAAATATTATAATTTATACATAAAATGTAAGTAAAAGTTCAACTTAACCAAAAACACTGCATTTTAATGTTTACAGAAGTACAAAACGTTTTTGATACATTACGTATTCAGGAAATAATCAAGTACGTCATACATGGGTTGATTTTTCAAAGGTTCCTGTCAAAAAGGGTGGAGAACCCACGAACTGATTATACCCGTAATTTCCTTATGTGGTATTCTATGTCGCATATCATTATGGCTGTCTCTGGGTGTCCTGTAGGTTAGTTTGCTCGCCTCACAACAAGGCTAACCGGGTTAAATACCCGGCCGGGTCACTTTCGGATTTTCGCATTAGGGAATCGTGCCGGACGATGTCGCTGATCCGCGGGTTTTCTCAGGGATATCCCGTTTACCCCGCTCTTTCATTCTGGCGCTGCTCCATACTCACCCTGATCGGATTTCAAGACATCGCTGTTAAGAGCCGCCCAAATCTCTTAGCTCACTCACACTGTTGTATATTTACATATAATCTATCTGCTTGCGAGTTACATTAGTTTCTGTTATTAGTGTGTCATATCTTATATTAATTTAGTATTGTTAATTTTGTATTACTAATTGAATTTAATTCTCAGTATTTTTCGAACTATAAATTGATCTATTTTCTGAAATAAGTTTACAAAAGGCCATATTTAATTTTAAGCATCACGAGATAACAGCATTTACTAATAGCAGAGACCGTCATCTCATGGTTACGTAAGCGCAATGCGCTGTATATAACTTCAACCACATTTATTCAATCTTATTCATATTGGAATAACTTTTTTATTGTAATACATATAGTCTTACATGCAGTTCTCTTGCAAGCGCAGAAGAAATTGCTGGTTACCTACAAATTTTGATTACTGATGCAAGCAGTAATGGATTATATAATAATGTAACTTTTTATATATGTTTGATACAGTTGTTAACTTCAAAGAAATTCCATGACGCTTTACTTTTTTCCCTTTTCATTCTTTGCAATAAAATTATTCGTTCACGGTTAACAAAAGAGTTTACCATTGGCTTAGAGTTAGTGAAAAGATCTGGATGGCTCTTAACATTTGGGTCTTGAGAGGCGATGAGGATGACTGAGGTTAGTATGGAACAGCACCGGAATGCAGTGGCGGGGGAAATGGGAGATCCCCGAGAAAACCCGCCAACCAACGGCATTGTCCAGAGTGACCGGGCCAGGGGTTGAACCCGGATTGCTATAGTGGCAGGCGAGCAGGCTAACCGCTCAGCCACCGTGGCCCCATTTGGTTTAAAGTTCTACAGGGGTGCGAAATAAGCGGAGAAAAATGATACTTGTAAAAGTAACATAGACATTCACGATATCGGGTGGGTAACGCAAAATGACGAATACCTTATAACGAATATCCATTATTTTTATAGAATTATTTATCTGTATTATTTTTATTCTTCCGTTTAGTATGAAATGTGTTTTGAATAGAAGATAATTCGTGTTGACATAAGCATTAAATAAGGATATTATTTTTAACACAGGCGTATCCAATATGTCTTAGGTACACAAAAGTTAACACGTTGCAATATTAAATATTCTGCGAAAACCTGCAAAATAAAACATGAAATGTATAACCTTGTTTGAAGAATGTTTTGTTATCACAAGGGTATGTTTATAAGCAGTCGTGATAACCATGCATGCATCCCTTCCACCCTGTTTGCTACCCTTGGTGAGCTCAGCTGTCTAAGATGGAGGACAGTACCCTCGTCTACGCCAGGGGGTAGGAGACTGCATATCGCCGCTGTGGTGGCAGCATACTGCGAGGGATGTCGGTTGAATTATTCAAAGATCCACACGAGCCACACACATACACATAGATAAAGTCTGTTCACGGTAAACTGAGCACTTTTGAAAGCCAGGCCTAAGATCTACTTGTATGTATGTTGTGTATTATTCCGCTTTATGTAAAATTAACACTAGCAAGGTCCTCATCACTTTATCCATGCGTCGATTAAGTGAAACTGTGAAATTATTAGAAACTTAAGTATTTTACAAAATTGCTCATTCTTACACTTAGATGCATTATAAAATACAGAAAGCGAAAGAAACCGTTTCAGTTATCACAAATGTTTACATAACACTTAATTCGAAGTTAATAATTGGAACTACTTTCGCTGCATGGTTGCCAACTTTACTGGGTCCATGGCACACAGTGCGCCAGTTAAAATATACCAGGCAGGGGTAGTGACTTAGTTCTAAGGTTGATTTCAAAAGTACTCACTTTATCGTGAACAGCCTTTACACACACACACACACACAGAGAGAGAGAGAGAGAGAGAGATAGATAGAGAGAGAGAGAGAAGGTCTAGTAGCATCTAGCTAACCCTTACGGCGAGCGAAGCGGCGCAGTGATAAACCTTCGTGCCCTCATTCGGGAGGGTCTTGGTTCGAATCCCTGCTCGTCAATACTGACTTCTGTTGTCCAAAGCTTCCGGAATTCACTCCAAGCGAATGCTGGGATGGTTCGTTATTACAGGTCACGGCAGATTCCTTCTCTGTTTCTGCTTCTCGGAGCAACTCGCCCCTTCCCTAACGACCTCGCTGTCGACAACACATTCAGCCCTACCTAGTGAAATCCAAATTAGAAAACAATGCGCAGAAGATGAAAATACGTCGGGCGTGCCAGGAGAGTGCTTTGCCGATGCACGGAGGAGTGGGGTTGTCCAGTTCTATAGTTACGGCGGCCGAGAAGTGTTGGGAGCGATCTGCTCAGCGCGTGCGTATTACCTGTCGAAAAAAATGTTAACTCGCTCAGTGCGGTATGTACAGCGCGGTAGTAGAGAGCGATTTTAGCTGTTTGGGGTTGTTATATTTCAAGCTTTTTAGATTATAAATTCATATATTATTCAACTTAAAATATACTTGTGTGAGGGTCGTACTAAATGTGTTAAAGTTACTCTATAATTGACTCAAGGCTTACTCCTTCCATAGTTTGACACATTATTATTTACCTCTTGGATTTTACACATATTAGTGATATTACAATAACTGGAATCATATCGGAGGAGCTAGCACTTTAATAATTAAAGATATTTTAATAAAGCCTAATGAAACGTAATATGAAGCCACCATTGCGGTTAATTATTGTAGCGATCTTTCCCACCTTGCAAGATGCCAAAGGCTCGTTTGTTGACGGGCTACGGCGGTCGGCACGACGCCATCCTTCTGGCTCTCTGGAACGTCTTCCCTGGTTGGCGTCGAGGCGAGAACAGACATACTTCCGTCGTCTCACTCGCCTATGTCATGCCGCCGCGGCCTCGTTATTCGTCCGGCCATTAATTTGCAAATGGCGCGTTCATGTAAGCACTATAGACATGGCTTGCCACAGTTGTCCATTCCATAACAGTCTGTTCAGCTACAGCACTGACACGTGGTTTCCCTCCCTCCAGCCGCAAACGTTCGGGAGGACCCTCCCTTACACTTCCACCCCTGCCTTCCCATCCCTTATCTCTGAGCGAAGAATATTTTCTCACGTGAACATTACTATAACTACTTCTTTTGAGTGGTCCTGACACAGTTTCCTCCACCGAGCGGATGCGATTCGCAGAGCAGGCACATGTAGCACCTAAGAATACAAAAGAAAAACGGGTCTCCTGATTTGCTTTACTACAACCGCACGCGCCAACAGAATGGCCGAACGTCGTTCGCCAAACAGCGCCTGGAGACGAAGCGTGGGTCAGCCAATCAGACATCGTGCTTTTTCTTGGACCCTCACGCAGCTAGTAATAGACCGATCACGCTATCATCAAAGCAGATGTCATGTAGCTTCTATTATCTCTACTTAGTGTTTAACAATGAAACGATTTTAGATACGTGCCACGCTGTTACGACTTTGGTATTGAAATTATATGGAATAATTTAGCGACATAATGTCATCAAGTAACATCTTTTTTCTAGGCGTAAATGAATAACACTGACGCGTGTAGTTGCAGGTTAGGAGCAAAAATATAAGTCGAAAACGAATTTCTCTGGTCCCTTTAGCAATATACTCCTCTGAAGTTCGAGATAAGCCTTTGCGTTATGAAAAATATTACGGAAGCAATTTGAGAAAGACCTGACCTGAATGGCGAATGATGACAAATTCGCAGAAATAACGAAAATTCAATAACAATTCGGTAACAGACTAGAAATATTATATTATATGTTAAATATTTTGCATCGGTGGAATTCCGCTCATCAAAAATATCCTGCATCGTGACTCTGAGCCAATTGTATCCCTTATGTCAATTTAGCTATCGGTTTGCTTAATTGGTCGTCACCGAATGGACAAATTATCCCTGTTCGGGGATATACATGACTGCAAATGATAAAAAATGTTGCTGCTCTAATAGGGAAAATTAATACACTGCGTAGAGAATAAATAATCATTTGCGTCTACTACGACAGCTGCCACTGTTATTTATTATATTTAAATCACTGAGATGTTCCACCTCGTCACTGCACGTATTATGCGTTAAATGTTGTTACTTGGAATAAAACAGTATTTTCAAAAACCAATGTTTGATTACCACAGCCAAACTATTATTCAAGTGTGTCAGGTGTAATCATCCTAAAAAATTTTCGAGGAACTTGTAAAATTTTATCAAATATTGTTTGGAACACTTGCAGGTCAGCAAAATTATTCATATATAATATGCGTCTATTAAAGTACAAATATTCACCAGAATTGTAGTTCACAAACGTCAAAAGTATTTTTTAATAATATATTTTACAGGATAATAATAGTAATTGCAGTTCCTTGTTCATAGCCATGTTATGTTTATGCAGTTACCTGGGCAAGGTTTACAAAAACACTTTTTTTGATAAGTACTATAAATTTGAGAAATTTGTTTTGTAGACTTTGAGTTCTTCATTGCTAAGCATACGTTATTTTCAAACTGAGACTTTATTCTTGTTGGTTGACAGGGGATATCATACACGCTAATATAAATTAACGCTCGAAAAATTCAAATGCCTACTGCTTGTCCTGCATTCGAACTTGAACATTCAGAGTTAGAAGATAGACCTTTTATTTTTCGGGGTCTGTCCATGGCTACAACTGCGGCCATGACACCAGACAACCCTGCTATAGTCGCGATGAATGCGCCCTTTGTAATAAACCCGAACTAAGTTGTTTATAGCTTGCATGAGACGTATCGCATTATCCAACTGCCGTAGCTTTAATATGCATTCCGGAGGACTCACAGCACTGTGAAGGAGCTCACGCTGGTGTAGCGTGATTTGGTGGCTTGGGACGGAACCGATCAAGACCATTCCTGCTTACAACCGAGAATGATTTTAAAAACCAAAGAAATACGAAATTAATTATGGCCGGAACCACATTGCACGTAACTAGGTAGGTAGGTAGTTGGACTTAACGTCTCTTCAACAGCGAGGTCATTATAGACGTTGCAAGTTGCACAGGGAAGCTAAATTGGGGAATGATTGGTGAAGGAATCGGTCATGGCCTTTGTTAGGGACCCATCCCAGCGTTTGCTTGGAGTGACTTCGGGAAACCATGGAAAACCAAAATCAGGATGGCCGGACCGGAGATCGAACACGCTTCCTCCCGAATACGAGTCCAGTGAATTACCACTGCGCCACCTCGCTCAGTTGTAGGTGAGTACACAGAGGCGAAATTGTATGGCTATCATTTCGAAGTAGGCATAAGCATTCGCTTATTAAGTGCGTGAGGCTTCGAGAACATGCCTTGTTTCTGACTTGCTATGGTTCCCTTCAAGAAGTCCACTATTAGCTGGGACGCAAACTGACGAGTAAGTTGCCAGGTGCTGATTGGCGAATGGCGTCCCGATGTGTTGTTAGCCAGTGACAGCCCTTTTTCTGCCGCGTGCGGGTTGAGTTCACGGAACAAGCAGTCGTTTCGCGTCTGTATTCTTGAGTATTCTGTGGTGTTATAATTCAGTGCCAATATAGACGGCGTACGAGTATACGTAAAATTACACGAGTGCCATTGGAGATCCGCTCAACCGGCACTCCCTGCAGAACCGAGAACAAATTTTGAACACGTTCAGACCCTTGCGGCAACCTTGGTTCAAGGACGTAGCCAGGCTGGAATTACCCAAATCCCAAAAGACATGACCATAAAAAACAATGGCACAAAATGCCGGCAGTTAGAGTTTCTTGAGTAGGGCAGGAATATCAACTGTATATAAAATTTAAAAACATGAAGTATGAGAAACTTTCTTTTATTAAATTCAAATTGTTTTCTTTCGTGCCTGAAATCGTTACCAATTGCTTTAAACATTCTCATTTCCTTTAAACTCTATCACAAATAATTGGATATATGTATTCATATTTTTACAAAATATTCTAGGAAAATATTCGCTAAATGTTTTCCTGCCACAATGTAGGAAATTCATAATACTTTTCAATTACCATAAATGCAGGTATATATAATCCCTAAAATAACCAATCAGTTTTAAAATCTCTGGTTAAAAATCCAAGTAACACTAACGTTCACTAAAACCGTATTAAAAGTTAGCTGTTATTGACTTAACATTATTTAAGTTCTGGCTACCAAGCCATCCAAAGGCCAAACCACATTAAAATATTTTTGTTACCAGTGAATTTTCAAACATGGCGTGTATAGTCATCTCTTTTTTTCTCTGGCTAACAGACCAACTAAGGCCATGCGAACCTCTACTTGGCATTTAAGTTATTTCTGTTAGCTAAACAATGTTTGTGCAACAACACATTTTGGAATGCCATTTTACCTTGCAATTATATTTAACATCATATTTAATATCATAAGTAATTTGGCCATTCTTTTAGCATTTTAAAATGTGGCAACTATAAAACATATTAAACAATGTTTTAAAATCTCCAGGCTGATTGGACTTACCCGACATTAAAATAATTTAGAAAAATTTATTTTTCTCCCCTTGTCCAATCAACAAAGCAACTGCCCATTAATAGTGGGCCTTAACTTTCGAGGAGAAAATACGACTTTAAAAATGTCAGGTTTCTACACCAAACTAACTGCTCAGGAAACAGACTGAAAAACTTACAGTCGTCATTCCAGAATTTCAATTAGTGTTATATTTGCCAGTTTTTTTTTAACTTAGAAAACTTTAGTCCTTTTGGGCACCTAAACTTGCGTCAAAATGACATCATGACCTACTGGCTTGAAGAGCGGAACATTATTAAGAAATATTTATTTTCCGTCACATAACTTATGGTGATTGATGCTCCCTCGTAGCCGATCGCCTGACCTTGAACGAGCATTTGTACACAGTATTTATACAGATATCTCTCCAGTGAATCTTAGAGGGGTGACACGGATAAACCCCCAATCAAAATTCATTATTTTTCAATATTAAAATATAACAACCATTGGGAGCACACCTGGTCAAGAAAGGAGACATCATTTCCAATTGGTGGTGGGGTGTTACACAGTTCAATAACCGGTACAGGGATCTTCATTAGAGCCTCCAATCCCATCTGATTTCTTCAAAAATATCAAAATAAGTGAGACACTGCATCACACTGGAGGGGCACAAACATCCATTCAAACTGTGTGCAAGCATAACGAGCAGGTGACGTCAGAGCTGCCGGTTGGTGAGGTGAAGCACCCCAAATTTCCAGGTGCCCGGTATGTGGGTGTCTGAACTACACCTCTCAGCTGTTCCAGTGGCATGTTTGCTACCTGTTTTGTCGATGCAGGGCGTGCATTTATTGTTACTAAATGCCATATAAAAGTGTTTCCCAGCTGTGCTGGGCTATGCTGCAAACAAGGTGCAGCAAACAGGTTTTCAGATATGTAGATTATACGTAAATTCATTATGTTCAATATCAAATTCTGACAATATTTCACTTCGGTAATTATCCGTACATGTAGGAAAAGGAACGTTGAAGTTGAACATAGGTGACGTCGAATGGTGTGAGGGGGGGGGGGGTTACAGGCGACAACAAATTCACGTAGATTTTAGTGCAGTTGTCTCAACCCCCCCCCTCCTTGAAGAATGAAAGGAAACACCAGGAACCCAAGGCGAGGTGGCCAGCCTCGAAGCAGTCTCCAGCAGCTCCTCTCCAATGGCCATTTCCATGAAGAGATCGATCCATCGGTCCCAGCTGCAGAATCATCTTAGTCTCCACCAGAACAAACAAGAACACTTGTGAAAGCATCTGATCCATTATCTGAAGACAAACCAAAGAGCACCTCTTCAACTCTGGTGGAAAAAAAAATTTGGAAGCCCCCAAAGGGATCATGCTAAAATCGGTAGAGCAACGAGGAGGGAGGGAAGTCCCTAATCTAATGTCATATTTTGCAAATACAACACTAATTAAAATCCATTCAATTAAAGAGCAAAATACAATATTAATATAAATACATAACCCTCTTAATATCTACAAATGGTCAGTGTAAGCCCCGAGAGACAGTACATGTCAACGCTCTTATACTTAAAACACTTCATTCTCGTCAACAAATATCCTTCAGTGACTATCAAAAGTTAAGTCCCCTAACCTAGTGGGAAGTACACATTTTTAACTGTTTCACATGACACTTAATTACTACCCCTGCATGAACTATGTCCTCGAGGACCACAGTAATAGGAGTAAGAAACCACAACACACGGAAAGGTCCCTGGTACTTTGGGGTGAGTTTAGCACTAAACTATTCTGCCTTAATTCTAAGGTAATGTGTCTCTACCACCACCTTATCCCCTACCTGAAAATACACTGTACCACCAGCATACACTTTCCTAGCTGCCAATTTATTGTGATACTACCGAAAACTATGAGTGGTCTCAGCGCACACTTCTTCCAACTCTCATTTGTTGGCAGCATCCCAACAAAACCTATGCTGTCCCATACATGTATAAGAGGATGGAAAAAACTTCTTTCAAAGAAAACCTCAGCTGGAACTTTATGTGTAGCATCACAGATAACATTGTTAAAAGCCAACGAAAGTTAATATAGAAATTACACTATCATTACCAAATTCAATTTGAGTATCAGCATCAACATGTGCAGCATAATAAATTACAAAGGAACCACAACAATGAATACTAACACTAGAAATCAAAGGAGATGGCACTTCAGCCTGTTTTACATTTACAGACGCTGGGGTTTCATCACAAAATTCCTCTGGGTCAAACATGCGGGACAGAGCATAAACTACCCCATTGTGACTCCTTTCAAATGCTGGACCGTAAACTTAAAACAAGTGAGAAGCACCAACCAGTGAGCCGACCACAAAACAGGTTTAATAGTTGACAAAAATCAGCTCAGTTCTTGATTATCAGTGTACCAAGTGAAATCCGCACTTTCCAGATAATCCTTGTATTTATCCATGTCATAAATAGTGGCAATGACTACTTTTTCATATGCGGAATACTGTTGTTCTGTAGGGCTTAGTAAACGACTAGCATGTGAAACTGGTGCCAAACTACCATTCAAATGTTGGCACAACACGGCCCCTAATGCCTTCGAACTAGCGTCTGATCGATGTGTCTGGTCGAAGTGTGGCAACTGCAAAACTGGACATGTGGAAATCTTCTCCTTAAGTAGGCATGCCTTTGAGCTCCCCTTAATTAAAGTCAACACATTTTCTCTTTGATGCTATAAATGGTTCAGCTATTTCAAGGAAGTAGGTAATAAACTTTGAGTAAAAAGCTACTAAGCCGAGGAACCTACACACACCTCGTAGATTCTTGGGGACACGCAAATTAACAATGGGGAGGATATTTTCGGGGTCCATTATGAGGGTTCCTTCCGAGATGACAAAACCAAGACATCAGACATAAGTTTTCGCCCACATCACTTTATCTGGATTTACAGTTAATCAAGATTCCCTCAAAAGCAATAAGAAAAAGCCTCAAATGTTCTAGATGGTCAAGAAATGTTTCGCTATAAACACATGCATAATATATATAGATAAACAAAAATTCATACTGATACTTCCCTAATACTTGAAACAGCACACAGGACATTGCTTGAGGTTCGCAATTTACCCCCATCAGGAGTCGTTTCAATTGATACTGTCCCCATGGAGTAACAAACGCCAATACCCCACGTGACTCAGGGTGCAAATCACACTGTAGAAAGGCAGAATTAAGATCAAACACAGAAAAATATCTCACCTTACCTACATGTTGAAATACGCTCTCAATGATTGGCAAAGGGTGAGGGTCTACATTAATTTCTTTACTGACCTTCCTGTAGTCACAAATTACTCTAAATTCCCCTGGTGTTTTCTTCGAGAGCAAAAAGGCGGGACTAAAAAAATTGCTATCAGACATCTCCACTACATCTTCCCATTCCAGGTCTGAGATAATATTTTTAAAAAATTTTCATTTTCGGGGGTGCCAACCGATATGGCACTAATACTAATTTAAAAATTTTAAATTATATTATTATGTTTATTTAAATAAAACTCCAAATAGGTGATGGATGTGCAATTTATTGCAAAATCAATTCCCTCGTTGATTGTATCATCGTTTCATTGGATTAACGTTTGAGCGGTAATCCTGTGTGTTTAAATCATTTTAATTACACATTTCAGTAAAAATATTCCAAACTTATTCCTTTCTGAACATAGATTTTTTTTCTAAAAATAAGTCTTTGCGGGGAGATTGTCAAGTTTTCCATAATCACTGCCTATTACAAAAGAAAGGGAATATTATTCCTCCATTAATGGTCGTATTCATGGATATAAAGATTGAGAGAGGACAGAAGAAAGGAAGGTAGGACTAAACCTGGGTTGATGTTTATTGCGTGTTCCTAACAATACTTTAATCTAATTTCTCTTAAACATCCGGAATGGGTTTAGACATCCTACAAGTAAGCTTTGTTTCCGGTGTTAGAAATTATATAATTACATTTCCCTTCTAGCATTAAATTCGTTAATAGTAACAATGGAAAAAATTTCTTTTCGGGAAATTTTCATCAAAGATTTATGAAAAGTATTCACTTCGGCAAGTGTGAGCTGGTAGGTTTTGTTAGAAGAACTGTTAAAAATCATTTACATTTTCAATAAATGTTATTGGGAAACAATAAATTATAGTTCCGCAAATTCAGCTAATTATCTACTGCTAATATTTTCTATATAGTTATCAATATTTAGGGAATAGTTGTTCGAAAAAAGTTGTTAAAATTTATTTGGTGGAAATAAACGTTCAAACATTTGAGAGTGTAAATGTGAGAAGACAATTGTTAAATGTTGTTTTAGTAAAATCAACGATAAAATTTGCTTAGAAAATTACGTACAAATATTACAAAATTAAAGTGTTTAAGTGATTAATTGTAGGAACACATAATTCCCGTTGCCACTAGTGAAGTTACGTGCTTCGTACATAAAAACTGTGTAAGCAATAAAGTTATTCATATAAGGAAAGAAGCTGCCCATTTTATTAGTTTTATTAGTGCCCGTTGATATAAATACTGTTTGCTCCATCACTATGAGAAGTAAAAAAATTTGTCAGCCGAGTCTCGAACCTGAAACACATCTGTCTATGCACTAACAGCCTCGCGATACAAGCACTCTGCCATTGCTACATTAAAAAATAACACCTTTTACCAAGATACAGAAATATAGCATCACACACCCAAACACGTGTGGATACATTTAGATGCACATAATATTGTTCTACATGTATTATAACCTTGTGTATATTATGTATTATGTTTAAGAAGTATGAAACCATAAGATTTATACAAGTTTGCAATAAATACGGCCAACATACTTCTCTCCCGCCATGTTGAATTTACGCTTCCCGATTGGGAACACAGCTTTCGACAACACATTAGCTGTCGAGTGCTCTCGATCGTTTTCTCACGAGAATCGAGAAGTAATCTTTAACTTAGAATACCAAAAACTGGAAATATGATGTAAATCGTTATTTATGGATCGGGAGCTCCGTTTCACGATAGCGAGCTCCAGTCTGACAAACTTAAAATAAACCTCCTGCACCGAAACGGTTGTCCGTAAGGGCGAGGGTTCCGCCTGCTGCGCGTCGGACTTCGACCTTAAGTGAAGCACCTAGCGGCAGACTTCGGAAGCGAAGATGGCGGTCGCTGTTGGCGCACTCTACTCGACAGTGGGGGAACGACAACGATGGTGCTGCACTATAGCGGATGGAAGGAGAAACGAAGCTTGTGGCATCCCTGGTAGGCGCTAGGGAAATGTAAATGATGGTGGGGGTGATATTGATTTGTGCGTGATTGCTGTGTTCGTGATTGACGTGTGTGATATTAACATATTCGCAATTAACATTTACCTCATGTGCATATTGGTAATTAGCATTGCTGTCATTTGCATAGGCAAGTTTGAATTTGCAAATTCGTGACGTCATCCAAGATGGTGGATCTTTGTGAGGATTCACAGAGCAGGAGGCTTTGGTGTGATATAATCCAAGATGGCCACCATGGCTTTCCGGCTCCCCAGACAACAGCCATCTGCGTGAATTCTCTATTTCTATCTACTCATGAATCCATCTGGAACTATACTGAACTCCATAGTCATTACACACTGGAGATACCATTTGTCTACTCGCTGCTGCTGAAAAGGCCAGTTGTATTATGAGTTTGTAATTACATCTCCAGCTGTGTATTGCTGGGGCCGAAATTTCATGAAGTACCCTATAAATTGCAGTACAGTGATGATGCAGAACAAGGGATCAAGAGATTTGTGAACATAACAGGTCACTATGAATGATTAACTTAATCGGGTATATGAAAATATAAAATATTAGGCATTGCAAGTATCGGATTTTTGTTTGGAACGTTACTGGAATCAGTATTATGTTTTGTCATGTGTCGGGAACAACAAATATTTGTATGTGTTTTTGATGTAACTGGCAGCACCTGTTTATGCGCCCGCGAAATAAGGTCTAAACAACAAATTAGGTTTCCCACAAGGTGAAGGCCTTCACTTATTGAATATAAATTTCTGATGTGTACAGTATGCATTACTAAATAAACTTCCTATTCATCAATGAAAGTGTTTGAGCGATGGCAGTGCTCTATTTGTACTTGAAGAATAATCCGCAACGAGAAGATAGATGGAACTATAGGTGTGGTTTACAAAAGTGCTGTCTATGCCGTAAACTAACAACAGCTATGGCTTTCTTGCTCATGTGAACAACTGAGGCAGTCACTATGCCAAATATTGTTAGAGCAGGAAGGCTGGCTACTAGCTAGTACTTGAGCAGTAAAACCACAATTCGTTGATCTGAAGTGCAATACTAAAAAAAAAGGAACCATCGGTATAGGCAAATTTTTGTTTAACATTGTAATTAATTCATTTGCTGTCACTATACTGAAAGAAATTATTTTGTGGCAACCACAAAATATTGGGATAGTATTCACCTTCCCAAATAATATTTGTGGGGAACTCTAAATTATTTACTTGCTACCACTAAACTTTTTTGGGTACTAATAATTTGTTTTGTGGCATGTAACGAAATAATTTGGCAGTGTAACCTCTCTAAACAAAAATTTTCTTCGTTTACCTCTGCTCCTTTGCCACCTCCTGAATGATTCTGAGCTAATAATAAACATTAGCGACTCGGGTGGCCTCATCTCTTGTATTCGAGTCGTACAGGAGAATGATATCCCCACTATATGAGCATGCCCTCAACTCGACTACGTGGATATGACTGTAACTTCTAGCATGGTACAGTACCATAAAGAAGAATATTAGGGTTCTCTATTAACGTGTTGAGAACAGCACGTCCCCTTTATTCACCAAATGGGAAATACATAAAACATAATCACTTTACGGATTAAAATACAATTCAACATAACCAAGAACTTTCATATTGCCAGTAGTACTAGTTAACTTCTTGTACAACCAAGTCTGATCACCAGCTTCAAACATGATCTTCTTACGAGAAAACATCACGGGATTATCAAAATAACTTATACTAGCAGTCTGGCTAGTAATGCCTTCATTAACAGAAAATGTCTTCCATCAAATAATGTCCCAGGAATCAATCTCCCCTATATTATTTGGAGTGGGCTCTTTTGAAATACCAGCTTTTCTAAAGAAACAAAATTCCAACGAACCACTTACTACTTTAGAAGTTATATCTTGCAAGTCAAATCGAAACATGAAAGAGAACATAACGTAACTCTCTTCTGCATCAACAACATTAACATTCCATTCAGTGTCGTCCTTATTAACTTCCTTCACAATATTATGACTGTTACGATATACCTTCTCGGGATAATTCCTGGTCACACGAATCTGCCGACGATTCATAGTAACCTGTGAACAATGTAGCTAATAATTACCTATACATCAAATGCATCACGTAAACAACACGTAAATTTCATACCCACAAGCCATACATACCTTCATATTAAATACAAACATTTACAAACAAAAATTGGAAAAAGTCCGTAACTCTCCCGCTCCTACTACTGAAATTACACCGGCGGCTTAAAACATGGGAGTGGCAGTTCCCGGCAACGCTCCGTAAACCTAGGCGTTTTCGGCTCCGGTTGGTCACTATAAGCCGTTTAACGGTATAGTGAGCACTTTTTAAGGCCCTTACAAAATGCATTAACCCCTAGTAAATATATTTTATTGCAGCCCCAGACGTTAACTTTCGAAAGTAGTGAAACATGTACGTACACGGTGTTTATTAGTCACATTGCAATGTTTATATTAAAGGTGGCGGAAAGTTAGAAATTATTTGAAAAGAAAATTTTTAGCAGGGCCTTAAAAAGTGCTCACTTTACCTTGAACAGACTATATCAGCGGATATACTACCGCCTGCGTGGCGCGCCGTGGGCATGGAGTTGGTAGCGCGCGCCACTACTTCTCTTCTGTACATACATGTTGGCAAAATACGTTCTGCAAGTTAAGAATGTTTTGTACGAGCTATAGAATTTTAAGGTGAACGTGTAGGCAGCTTCGACTGTACGTAGTTGGTCTCACCAATAGCCAAGCAGAGAAAAAATCGCTGCATAATATTCAGTTTGTACATGTTTTGGTAAAAATACCTAGTTTTGCAGTTACTTTACGCTACTAATTACAGTATTTTTTTAAAATATAATTCTTTCTACTCTTTATGTTTTGACGATAATCACGCGACAGCTTATAAAGTTTCTTAATTTTAAATTACATGTAAAACGACTCACTCATGCATGTCTTACCTGAGAATATAACCAAACAAATCGAAGTAGGAAGATGTTTTACTAAACTCGGCAATACCGGTCACCTGCAATTTAAAACTGAGTATTAATTCTGAAATAGTGAACTAAATAAAAAATATGTTCTAAATATTTTTTGTTTGTTCTCCACAAAATAAATTGCAGCTTTAATAAAATATTTTTTCACAAAACACCTCTAAGCACGAGGTAAAAAAAAAATCTCTGGTTTCCTTCGCGGTTCGTCCACGTTTCAAAGTCGGTCGAACTCGTGATTCCGAAAACAAACACCCTCGATCTCAAAAGAGCGTGGGCGCTGAACCATCCTTGAAATAGCAAACCTGACGACTGCCTATTCCTCTTCCCCCTTCCACATACACACACACACTACTGCAATGGCGTCGGGAAGAATCGTCACGGCACCGACAAAAATAAAGTGATGTGGTGACGATGTAAGAGCTGGGAACGTGTGGAAACAAACGAAGACGAGGCCGAGGACGTAGGGAGAGTGGAATATGGAGATATAAGGCAGCGCGGAGGGGGCTGGAAATGTGATTCCCTTGGAGAATGGTCTCGTGGCGTGGGCGGTAGTAGAGGCACCGGGTAGGACGAGATCGCGGAAGGAAAGAGGAAAACGCCCCAAGAGGCGGGAGTATTGAATCTCCGGCAACACGTCTCCCCGCGCCGCTGTGTAAGCGATACTCCAAAACTACGCCTTTACTGTCTCTCTCTTTGATTTTTTTTTTTACTTTCCCGCTCTCGCTCCGGCGTCTTGCAAGCAACCGACGAGTTTCTTCCGAAGGACGTTTCGCCGCGCACCTGCCAGAAATTCAACTTTCCCAGCAACCACTCCTCCCACCTCAACACTACTGCAGACAAATAAATACGACGCTACGCTCTCAGTCCTTACACAATGTCTAAACACTGAAACAGGTTATATAGTGGAGGGCCTTAGGGTATTCCGTATGCCCCTTCGTGAATAACGCAAGAGACTAATTTAATTGTGTTCCTTTATGTCCCGGGATACTGAAATGCTTTGATGCCACTTTCACGGTGGACTTTTCAAAATCGTCAAAGTTGCATTCATAAAACAAGCTGTAGCTATGTTTTCCTTTATCCAATTTTCGTTTTCTTTTATTTTTATTTTTTAATAAATTAAGGAAAAACCGAGCTACAGCCTGTTTTATGAATGCAATTGTGGCAGTTTTGAAATGATCGCCATTTTGAAATGACCTCACTGTGAAAGTGGCACCAAAGCATTTCAGTACCCCGGAACATAAAGGAATATAATAAAAGTGCTCTCTTGCTTTCTTCACGCAGGACCATACCGACATAAATTTTCTAACCTACGGTCACTGACTAATATCATTTACCATCTTAGTGTATAATCTTAATTTCTTCTGTAAAATCACGGACATTTTTACGAAAAAAAAAAAATGTAATATACGGAACCGCGCTCCCTAACTATGTGAAACGGAACAGAGCAAAATATGTACAAAATATTTTATTTTATTTCCAATAGCTTTGGCCTTTGGAAACGAACATTGGCGAGGTTACATGGAGCATTCTTCGCTTTTGTAAATACAGGCCATTCACGGTTACTTCAGACTTTTCTGAAGCCCTGCTAAAGCTACAGTCTTGGTTACCAATTACGTAGATATACTTCAGCTCCATATAAACTTAAACACTACCATGTGACTTCTAAGTTGTAACTGTCAAAGGATTTGTTTACACGGTTTTCAGCTGTTCAAAAATTCTGTCATATTAAAACAAAAAAAGTTTCGTAAGAATGTTTGCAATTTATGCCTGTAGCCATATTTAGGTCATATATACCTTTTTAACAATTTCTCTATCGATGATAGTACATATGGTTATTTTCTTACGTTGTTAATATGTATAAATCAAACATGACATAGCATATTACACTTAATACACGTTAATATTTTGCCGCGACTGTACTTAACCCTATTATAACTGCGGAAGAAAGAACTGTAGTATTTAACCTCTTTTCATTGATATGTGTTGGGTTATTTCGTTAAAAGGACGGGTTCAGTTAGAATAAATATCAGAATGAAAGAGCAACCAATCCAACGGAAAGACAGTAAATTCAAGCACGCAACCCGTGTCACTTATTTTTTGTACGTAGCAGCACAAAACTTAAAACTTAAAATAGTGTGGTAAACATGCACACAAATATGGCCACCGTAACTTTTATTCCGCTTATATTTATTTACATAGTTTTTATTGGGTGTATTGAGTTATTTATTTTAATTTATCTGGCTGGGTTTAGGAATTTTTTTGGTTTGCGGCAAACAATAAAATCGCATAAATGTAAGAACGTTACACATTTGTGTTTCAAACACCTAGGGCAAAGTTACAAAGTTGTGATAAATAAACAGACGCGACTTTCAAATAATCAGTTTCGTCATAAACAGTTCATAGTTAAAACATATACATTTCGCACGTCCAATACTTGTAATCACACACACGCACACACACACACACACACACACACACACACACACACACACACACTGGCCCAGCATAACCTAAATGCAACAATACTCTTTCACACATAGCGATAACGACACACGTTGGAGTATATTTATTCCTGCCTAGGAAAAACAGGTTTATCACTACATCATAACTTGCCTAGATAAGTTTTAAAAAAAACGAACACAAACTTAATGTGGTAATTTAAAGTATTTTCGCAGGAAGAAATATAACTCTTCGTTCAGCAACAAGCCATGTCATGTCACCATTCGCCAATTATGCCAACTTTGGATTTTTAACTGTCCTGCCATCACAACTAAAAATATTATAATAAGTATTCAAAAATTGAAACTTCCTTTCAGTTTTAAGTTACAAATTCTAAAGTCATTGTTTTTGCTGCAATAAGTATAAAAAATGCTAAAATTGATAAACTGTATAATTCTTCTGCTGCTAATAGCAATGTGAAATTTCCCGAGAGAGAGAGAGAGAGAGAGAGAGAGAGAGAGAGAGAGAGAGAGACAGACAGACACACACACACACACAAGCTCGGTTCTGCCTATTCAAATTTCTTCCTCGGACGAGAAAAAAAACCCTGTCACTAGGGCCTATACGCCGTATTTATCACTGATATTTATAACTGTAGTAAGGAAATATTTTTCCATCAGTGCTACCAAAAAACTTATACGCTTAAGAGGAAACGTTCAATTTACATGCAGCCTACCAAAAAACTAGGTTAAAAGAGTATTTTAACTGTGAACTATTCGTTACTAGCTTTTGCCAACACATCGCTGCTCTCACTGTTATTAATTCGTATTGAATACGAAAAAGATACTGAAAATTTTATATAAGATACTAATTCAAAGCTTCATTTACTCAAGAATACAATTCTTTAAACACAGTGTTATATAATCGTGGTATACAAGTTAAAAAAAGGTTGGCAGTTTACTCCTAGCGCAGATCTTCAAAAGTTGGTTTAAAAAATCCGGAGGACCAATGCATGGACTAAAGAATATTAACGTTCCTGTGGCAATGAATATCCTCACCAATACAGCTTATTCTTTCAAACATTAAAAAAAAGTGAGTCAACTACATATGTTGCCAATACTCCTAACACTCAAATTTGACTAAAAAGTTACGTGTCTCGTAGTTCGTTTTCCTTTACTAACATATTAATACTACACGATTGCATCGGGGACCGATATTTTGTGCGAATTACGAAACTTTTTAAACTCCTGTTCAAGTATCGCTCTGAAACAGAATATTCTTTATATTTTAAATTTACAATTTATATTTCGGTAAATAAGCATATGACAAAAAACATTATTTTCTTTCGAATTATTTTTTTACATGCTGAAAGTAAACAAAAACTAAGCAGCATATTTGCGGATAGAATCTGGGAATTCCCGAAAAGTTGATTAAAATTGCGGAAATTTAGTTATTCATAACCACTAAACGTATGTAATTTTACAAATATCTCTGACTATTTTTTTTTCGTAGTTTTTATAGCTTCACATAAGATTTCTTTAACAATGCGTGGGGCCGCGGTGGTGTACAGTAGTGGGCTAGTGAGTGAGTGAAGATACGTATTTGGGCGGCTCTTAACATCGAGGTATTGAGAGTCGATGAGGGTGAAGCGAGGTGAGTATGGAGCAGCACCGGAATGAAAGGTTGGGGGAAAACAGGAGATCCCCGAGAAAACCCGCTGACTAGCGGCATCGTACGGCACGATTCCCACATGCAAAATTCCCTGTGCCAAATCGCTGGGATTGGAACCCTGTTCGCTAGGTGGGAGACTACTAGTCTAACCACAACACAGCTGTGGCCCCTTCTACAATAATTTGTAAAATGATATTAGGTTAGTTTAATAATGTTGTCCAAATGAGAGTGTGTTTGATGTTCAAATGTTGTGTGTATGGGTTCATTTGCAAAAAAAAATAAATAATAATAATGGAATATTGAAACTATTTGTTTATTGACATTTATTTGCTTAGTATGCAGGTTCCATTTGTGAATAGTGACAAAAGTTTCCACATTACCACCTTCACTGTTTTTCGTTGTGTTAGCATAGTTACCTAACCTAACCTAAGCAAACCTAACATAACCTAACCTAAACCAACCTAAACAAACCTAACATAACCTAAACTAACCTAAATTAACCTAATCAAAGTGTACTATTATTTCAGATTGGCAAAAATTAGGCAAAGTTGGAGAAACAGAAAGTATAGGATAAATAGGAGAAATAGAAGCTCAACATTTCAGAAAATTATTTATCCTTATTTGGCTATTGATAAATACGACTATTACAATGTGAAAGTTTATGAGTTAGACGAGTGTGTGACTCTAGTGAATTTGAAAGTTAATTTTTCTCTTGAAAAAAAGGCTACACATGCATTTGTGATGTTACAAAAATCTGTGTGGAACCTAGTTTCCCAAAAATTCCTTGTAAAAAAATATGATACACTCGTATAGCAATGTGCTAGTCACTCGATCGTATTTGAGTTTTTTTAAGCTTGTTGCGTGTTTTCCTAGTTCAAGTCCAATGCGGATCATTTTTGTGTTCCCATTTTATGAATGTGTCTTACATTTAAACAAAGGGTTACTGATAACCAATGAGCCTACTTTCCTCCACATGGGTGCAAATAAATTTTAGTGGAATAACCGAATGTCTGACCCGGGATTCGAATTCAGAAAAAAACTCGTAATATTGGGTTAGCGTGCAACCAACTGCATTACAGACGTAGAATTCCGAGCAACAGCTTCGGATATTATCAGTGTAATGTGTCGATTAACATGGTAGACTACCTGAACTATTAAAAAGGTCGTCATTTTGAAAATAAGTGTCTGAACCTCTAAATCACCTAGGTTGACATGGCCCACCATAACGCTACTTGTGTCAAAAATTTGATGGAAATAGGTTAATTGGTTTCCGAGATATGGCATGAAAATTATTTATTTTTAAAGATCAATATCTCATAAAACAGATTTTAAAAAAAAGTTTGTTTGGGATGTTTCTAATAGATACTATCAGCATAAAATGTTTGTTTGAATGCAGTTAAATTGTTAAATATAATTGTTAGACTTATATAAATATTTACATGACAGCCATTTCGAAAATCAATGTCTGGCGCTATTTAAATCATGTAACTTTATATGGCCTTTTGTAGAATTTAGTTGAATTGTCCCGAAAATATGGCAAAAGTTCCATTTACTCACATGACACTATTTTTAAAAATATTCTGTGAAAGAGGATCTCTGTATGCATAAATGATGCTTCTAATTAGTACTGTTTGCGTTCAAAATTTGGTTGAATTTTGTTTAAACGTTTAATAGACATAACAAATTAATCTTAATTATTTATGTTAACTACATTGAAACAAGTTTGACGCACATAATGCATGTTAATTTATATATCCTACTGTAGTAATACGTGTGTAAAATTTCTGTATGAATTGGTTCATTAACCTCGAGATATGGCATAAAACTTCCATTGTTCATGTGACGATCTTCATAAATGGAGGAAAAAAGTTTATGTATTAGCACGTGCCATGGTTTTCATTCAAACAATAAACAAAACTAGAATAAAACGTGCTACATAGGTATAGCACACTGAGATAAAATGTTTGTATAGGAGCCATTCGCAAAATACGAGACTTGCACACTTATAACACATAAATTAATATGGCCTGCCCCAGTACAACTTCTTCGCCAAAATTTTAAAGTAATCAGTTGATTGTTTCCCGAGATACGACATAAATATTATATTATTTCATGTGGGGCTATCCTACCTTTCTTGAGGTTGTGCGTAGAAAATTTCGATAGCTACATTTGTTACTGTTACCACACCACGTTAAGTTGAAATTTTTTCTGCAGTTTCGTAGATAAAAAATACTGGGATTAACATATTTTATGGCCGTCATTTTGAAAGTATGTGTGTCTGACCCTCTCTTATTTATCAGTTTACATGGCCTACCATAGTAATAGTAGGGGCGGGGGCGTTCTAGGTCACTTTTGATTAATCGTGTCAATCATTTGATATCAAATTGATATCAAAAATGTTACTCCTTAATCCGATATTAATCCGATAAAATTTTTAAATCTGATTTTAATCCGAAGGGACTACTTGTAAATCGGATGAAATGTGATGAAATAAATTTTATCGAAAAAAATTAATTAAAAAGTTTAATCAAATTACTTTGATGACATTTTTTTGCTTGTGTGTATATATTTCTTTATTTCTTTCTTTCATTTTTGGGGTGGGGAGCAGCTCTGGTACGTCCTCACCCTTGGATCTCTAGCATCGTACTGAGGTGTGTGTTTGTCAAATTTTGTGCAAGAGTCGCATAAGGTTTTTTTTTTGGTTTGGAGGGGATATTTCATGTAAACAGTGGTGGGGTATAGAAGACTCTGAAATATACTATTTACGTCGTGTATTATTCCAAATGAATAACAGCAGTGACGTATACGCGAGAGAAATGATGAGTCTCTAAACGAATATAACAGAAATATATTTCAAACTAGTTTTTCCTATCAATATAAATAAATAACGCGAGACAAGTATAACGAACACAATTACGTGAATAACCTAGTCTCATAAAAAAACAAATGCTATCTCAATAAACGATCACAACTACATGAGTATCCTGTACGAAATGAATTAATGAGCTACAATGAAGCAAACATGCCCCTATAAATTAAACGGTAGTCTTCCTAAACACAATATCAAAGTATTTGAAAACGCGTAAAAAAAATTACACTAACTGACGCCTCCGAGTTCTACACGTATCTTACTTGATTTTAAAACACGTCCGTCCGCCTGTGAGATAGGAGAATGAATGATTCCAGTGTAGTATTTGAGGACTCCTATAAGCTGTTTCGAGCGCCGTTTGGTAGGCGACCTATTGCAATAAAAGCTTAGCGAAACCCATATTTAACACTCTTAGAGGATTTTCTGAAACGGAATCCACACGTTAAAATAAATTCATTTATTAATATGCGCAAAAAAGAAAACGTTTCACAGTCAGTGATTTTAACATACGCCCATTCGCTCGGCAGGTCGCTGCAACACTGACATGGATATACCACTCACGTCGAGTTATAAGCTGAACGAGATGTTGAGAGCAAACAGAACCTGCGCGTGCGTCGGCCTTAGTTTGATTTTGGACTGAGCTGAAAAATTGGGAAATGAACGGAAAAAGATGTGAATATGTCTAAATAAAAACGAGTTTTTCCACATAAATTAAACCGTTGATGTAACTACGTGACTGTCCTGTTTCTTATTAATGAAATCGGAAATGCACCTCCCCCAAAACTCGTCTGGTCGGCTGTGATGTCAGTCAAGGAATGACTGCTGTGTATAACGCACGCCAACTTATAAGCTGTTAGATACATAGATCTTGCGGCCGAGTTGAAATTACGGCAAACACTCTGAATTTTCGAGCTAATTAATATTTCCATAGAAAACTCATTTACTGCCTGTTCTGATAACTTAAAGAGGGAGTAAAGCACACACAAAAAATACGCAAACTTTACTAGGAAGTGATTTGAATACACTATAAACACAGATAATTACATATTTCCGAACTTGCATTTAAAATTAAATGTTAACCAGATACAATATCGTAATAGACATACATGTACGTCTCCCTCTCATTTATACACATACCTTAAATGATTGTAAAACATGTCCGTTCACTGTGGTATCTGATGTAGGAATGAGTCGAGCGTACCACTTACGTTGATTTATAATCGCGGCCGAGTTTAAATAATGGGAAAATCTCGTAAATGAAGGAAACATTTTAAATGTTTATGAAATACCAATTAAACGAAAAGAGAGTTGAATACAATTACGTTAACGACGTATCCAGATAAGTGGTTTACCGCTGCGAATAAATGTTCCTATCATAAGAAGAAGAAGAATTCACAATTAATTTCAGTTCCAGATTAGCGCGAGGTTTGGCTCGTGTCGAAGATTATCTTAAAAACGGAAATCGATTCGAGTCCAGACACTCGGTCGAAGGAAAAAAAAGATGAAATCAATACTATGTTACATAAAAAAATATAGCTGTACTACATCACCCGAATAAGGTTAACACAAATTTATGTGAAGTCTGGGAAATTCACCGCACTTGGTAACAAAAACGCCAGTTGAAAATTGTATAAACTTTCGTCGACCGAGCTCATAAACTGGGTTTACAAGATAAACGCTTATAAAATTATTATTAAAAAATAACGGACAGACTATATCGGCTTAACGAGAGCTGAAACCCGCTGACCGCCTGCCTCTTCGATCGTCGCACGGGACCCGATAGAACGCTGCGACAGGAGAAAAGGCTTTTGAGAGGAAGGAGCGATGTATGCGTGTATCCACGGTGGGGTTTGGCGTCAAACTAACATGGTGCTGGTTACCGAGAGGTCAGATTTCTCCTGCCTGCCTACACGCCTCTCTTCAAACCATTTCCCTGCACCAGGCCACATCTTCGGTTTGCTCGACGATAGTCTGCACCCCTTGGCGACCCCTCCCTGATCACCCGCTGCAAATCCAGCCCAGAACGCGGCCTTGTGCACCACGTCGGAGACTCTCCAACTGCCAGACACCCCTCGGACCAGTGAATTTTGAACTGACCCTGACTGGCTGCTTCCCTTCCCCTTCTGAGCGACAAACGTTCACTTTCACTTCTCCATTGACTTGTTCATAATGGAAGTTTCCTCCTATTTTTCAAGACACAATGGATCGTTCAGCTAAATAAAATATGCTTGGCAAGTCCCGCTGATAAGAATTTATATTCCTCAAAACTAGGAATTAAATCTTAGCAGATATATTAAACTCCAGATAAAACTCTAAGACTTTTTTTAAATATTTAAATTCAAGTAATAAATTTTGATCCTCTAAATTTACAAGACATTTTATAATTTTTCCCAATTTCCAGCAAACGTAAAGAAAAATGTTTAAAATCACACACAACTGCAGGAAACTAAATATATTTTCATACAAGAGAAATTCTCACTCGCTAAATTTATTTAAGTGCCTATTGAAACAAAGACCTATCAAAAGCGTAACAAAGACAAACTGGTTCTACTTTCAATCTGTTTTAAATATTTGAGCAATTTTTTTTTTACGTGTAGATTTCTCCGTAAGTTTCCCAGCCCACAATTTTGGCTGTACTACCGAACATAAAATGTGTATATTTGAACCAAATTTATTTAAAAGTACTACTTTCTCGACGTAGTATTACTGAAATAGCACGAATCCAGCTTGAAATGACTGATATCGAAGCAGAAACCTGTCAAATTCCACGATATTTTGACAAATTTTCTAAAAAGACTGAATTTGAGCATATTTAAAGAAAAATGGTGCCCATTTTGTAATCCTATACTCCATCATTTAGGATAATAAATTTCGATTGCCCACAAAATGTTTACATCTTAAAGAGATAACCAAAACAAATAACTTTATTCCATAAAACTTATGGAATCGACACATGAAATTATATGACAAAAAATTATTGGGAAAAACGAAATTCATTTTACACACGCACGTTTAAAACAGAATACCATTAAGAAAACTACAGCTCAAAATGGCTTACTCAGCAGACATACTTACTATACGAGTTTATGAGGTTGTTTTGGGTTTATCTTTATTGGTTAGATTAATTCGTGGTTATGGTAATGATTATTTTTTTTTATCTTTTAATTTACTTCAATGTTAAAGTTTATCCTACACAATTATTTACTAAACAAAGTCTTTAAAAATTCCCAACAAAATATTTCCAAACCCATCTCTCACCTTTAAGACATTCATAAAATTCAATTAATCTTTATGCATTTTAATCGAATACCAAGTAAAGACGTATTCCGTCTAACATATGTAGATTTAATCAAGTGGTGAATTATTAGCCATACTACAGCAATTATCGTACTAATGTTAGATTGGAAGACTTTTTATCGTTATATTTTATTCCTGTTGTTGTTTAAAACAAGTTAGTTGTCATTCTGACATTGTGAGGTGAACATCTGTTCGGAAGTAAACTTTCTTCTCACACCGAAGATTATTCATTTAATCTACCTTAATATTAATGGAGACATCACCTAATCGTCTACAGTGCAGATACTGTGGGAAAATTTGCACTTTGGCCTACAATGTTTTTTCAAACCCCTTAATGAGCGAAAACATTAAGAATTTTATAACAGAAATACCTAGTGCGTCTCACTCTTAGATTGCAGTAGACAGTGAATGGCGCACGCTGTTTCCAGGTGACAAGAATTATCAACAGCCAATAAGTTATGCTGTGTTGGTAGAATAAGTTCATTTGTACACAAATACGTAAGAAAAATTGTGAAATTGTATAGAATTGTATTAAATATAAAATTGTTGATTAGCCACCCACTGAAATCTTAGAGTGAGAAGCATTATAGTACTGTATTTACGACAACAAAAACATTCACACACGCATTCATAAACATTATCATTATAAATATATTTACAAAACAGGAATTTACAAAACAAATTATTACAAATTACGAAACAACTTAATCGCTATGGATGTAGAGTGATTATGTACAACACGTCACAATCAGGATATTTTCCAGACACACACTCACACATAGCACTTGTTAATCGTAAATTTTAATTGATGATGTAAAATCCCACGCAGTTTCCAGAAGATGTTTTGTCACACTGTGAATTTCTTCCTCTTTATATTTTACAAGGGAAAATATATTGAAGATAGTTATATCAGTGGTAGTGACACTGTAGTTGTGTCATGCCTTACAGATAGGCAACCAGGTAGCAGAAGCTATTGACGGTAATGTAACAGGTGTTGCTTACAGTTGTAGAGATTGCAGGCAACTGTAGATAGGTGTGATTTTGTATGTGGAACAGGAGGTGCGTGTGCTGGTGGCAGATGTTCGTCATTTTCTGTTGTGGTGTTGCAGATGACAGGGCTGAAGATATTATTACACTAACTGCAGTATTGAGGGAAAAAATTAGATAGATATTATTTATTACCCTCTAGGGATACAAAAGATATTTTGGCGTTTCTAGAAACTGGGGGTCTTGAGAGCCAATGAGAGTGAAGCGAGGAGAGTAATGAAGCAGTGACAGATTACATGTCCTCTTATCACCAATTAACTTGGATTACTTAGCTTGTCACCTACGGTGATTACTCTGTATAGAAACAAATGGATGGCCATGTCGTTAATTATCTGTACATCAATCAATTTACCCACGAACGCCATGGCCAGTATCTCGTATCTATTATTTGAGACTAGATGATAAACTCTTCACTGAGGCAAGTGAATCGAATTAGGTTTTTTATCCCTGAATAAACATAGCGACTTTTTTAAGGTAATTCAGTATGTGGAGCTGGAAATTCTATCTGAGGAGAAAACTGTGGAGCTAAGTGTGGAATATGTGGATATTGCATAGAATCAGTCTTGCAAGTTTTTACGGTATCTCTTTAAAGTAACACACAGTGTAAATTGTCTCCGGCAGAATTTGCATTCAAAAGTTAAGGCCGAACTTTTCCTCTTGCAGGTTGATATTCCATGTCAACGCATGCTGCGCAGAGCTGTAAATTGTTTACCGCAGAAGCGACACAGCAAACACATCATTCCCTCCATCGTATTCCAAGTCTAGAAGAACACTATAACGAATATGTTTACATACAAGTTTATTGCGAATATCTGAGCAAATGATGAGCATAGATATCTACATATGTATGAAGAGAACTGACACAATATCCTAAAGATGCACGCCCTTTATAAAGTCAGCAATAGGCAATTTTAGGAATCAATTCAATTCAATTATTATTAATTTTTAAAGCACAATATGTCTGAAGATGGTCTTTTAATTAGCGATACAGAAAGCCAATATAATTGATTTTTTTCACCCACAATACTACAATTAATATCACAATAAACCTATACAGTGCTGAAAACAGAGAAAGAGAAGTCATTATAGTCACTTACCACAACGTACCTGTAAATCGAATATGTATTACTAACATTCAATATTGTAAATATTTTTTTTGAGGGAAGGAATTTCTGTTTGTCTGGGAAAGGCAGAAGTGAGAGCTGAGTGTTTTTAGAAAAGATACCGGGGACGAGGCTTTCTAAAGGCTTGTGGACAAACCCAGGTAGTGGACAGTCGAGAATTGAGTGTGTGGGGAGCAGGCGAATGTCAGGTTACAACATCTGAAGAGGAGGACAGGATGTGTGGAATGGAGAGGCAGTGGACGGGAGCTCGGGCCACACATGGGGGAGCTGTGTACGAGGCAGGCGAGAGAATAAAAAATGTTTCAGTAAACTGTCGCTAGTAGTAGCGTGCGTCATTATGTAGGCATGCACCTGTTTCCCCGCCTGCTTCCATCCACCTGACTGCCTCCCCTTACCACACTAGTGCTCAGCACACAGACTCTAAAGTCGCCAGAATGCATGCACAGCCAGCAGGAGGGAGAGTCCTTACTTCCTCTCCACCCCCGCCTCACCGACGACTTCAGTCTGCGACGCGAATTCCCCTTCTCACAGCTCATCTACACTTTACACAATGTTTCGGGACCTGTCTGACCTCGCCTATCTTTCACAACTTTTGCATTTGCAGCATGTGGACTTCGTTTACACTATTGAACTTTAAACTCACGCTATTGCATTTAATTTCAAGCCCAGTTTTGATTAGCAAAATCGATTAATAAAAAAAACTTTACATAATAAAAGTGCTTTTTAAAAATAATGTGAGTTACTAGACACCGTCATTCTAGTGTACACCCTTAAAAATTTTACACAGTTAAAAATACTTTACACCATAAAAATAATACTAATGTACACTGTCAAAAAAACTGTTAATACCATCAAAAATATGTACTACAACACACTGTAAAAATTCTTTACATTGTCAGAACTTTTATATATATTAATAACGATTTTCACACAAACATTTTAGCAACGGAGTAGAACTTCATATAATGATACTAACAAACTAAACAATCACTCTTAAACTAAACATTTAACTAGTAAAATTAAATTAAATTTTATTTTACAAAAATATGGTGCACACTCCAGACATGCTGGGCATAGCCTGGCATAGTATTTTTTCATTTTTTCTCACTCCATATTTCATACATCATACTCACAACATCCCATCCTTAAACACCTGTTTAAAACTAGGTAAAACTAAATTAAAAAAATTGCAACAACTTACCACCACACTAATACTTGCAGTCATGCACCTACACAACAATTTTTTCTCATAGTGATTGGTGTTATATTCTAGATGGTTTTAACATATTTTTGTGAGTATTTAACAGTGTATAGAAGGCCTAAATTTGTGATATTGTCATGTCTTAGGTGCATTATAAGTATCTCCCTCTCTGCTACATTAGATTTCTCTCAAATATACACCAATAACCCACCTAGAATTACTTGTTATATGTTGGAATTACTTTGGTGTTATATATTGGAATTTAACATGGAATTCATGTAGTTATTCAGTTTTAAGGGATTAGATTTGAATTACGCTCTTATTTAAAGTTTTCATTCTTTTGCAACACAAACTTTTCCCAATACGAGTCGTTTGGAACCAGAATGTTACACATTTATAATATCATTTTCGTGTACACAAACAAATTTATATTTGTTTAATTAACAGTGTTACATTGATTAATCCTTTTATGTTTATAAAGTTTCAATCATACATAACCTATCCCAGACTCGAACTCAGAAAATAGATAAGAATTGTACATGACCTACAGGGAATCGAACCCAGAAACTAACTAATATTAACAATATCTTATCCAGAATGTTATTTGATAAAGTTTGGTTGTGGAAAAGCGGTAAGAGAGCTCACTTCCAGAACTTTTATTCTGTCTTTTCTTTTCATTGCAACAGTATTTCTTGAACATAGTTTGTCTTTGATTTATATCATAGACTTTAAGCTCATTCATGTACTTTTATTTTAGAAAATTTGAGAATATCTCTAGGTTGAGACATAATCACCCTCTCTCTTTTAAGACATTTATTTATCAATATATTATTCCTTTATTAGGAAAACATGTCCACCTTTATAAAGAGATATTATTAATCAAAATAAAAATCCATTTTAAGGCATATTTGTTGATAAAAAATATACAAACACAGTTATTTTACAAATTTATTTACAATGTTTTTTTATGAGGTATATCTTTCTCCCCATTATGCTACAGAGTGTTCCAAAACACACAGCTTTAAACAAGCAAGTACATGTTGCTCCAAAAAATTTATATACAACATTTTAACACTATCAAATACAGCTTGCTCTAAAACACATAAACAAGTACAGGATGACACAAAACATTGGAAAAGTTACCAAATCATTATTTACAGAAGTCAGTAGAGGAGATTCCAAAATATATGCACTTCGCTAAACAAAATATAGGTGGTTACAAAAAAATCATACCACAAGTATGTATAGGATGATTCACAAATGTAGATCCCAAAAACATTTAATACTGTTTACTCATTATTCCACGAAACCATTACACAAAACATACTTTATTGCTGAAATAAGCTTGTTTATTAATCAATTAAGTCTGTTTAATCCTCAATTAAGCAGGGTTATTCCTTAATTAAGACACCAACCAAAAAAACCATTTAATTGGTTTAGAGAGACATAATATTTCAAATTGAAACATATTCCTTTCACATATTGTTTACTTGAAATAATTTTTTTTCAGTCAAGTAGTAGGGTTAGCTAAAATTTATTATCATTCTTCTTGGGTATTTGCTGATAATACTTCATTCGATGTAACCTCATTCCTTAAGTGTTGTTACGATCAAAACCATCTTGTTTATTCCTACATATTCAACGTGCTTTATAACTCCAATACATACCTAAGTCTGTGTGCAAGCTTGTTGGAGTCTTCGGAAAATATTTAGTCATTGTTCACAGCATTTGTTGAAGGAATGTCTTCAACGATATCACTGACATCGCCACTACTGTCTTCACCTGATGTTTCAACATAAATATCGATTTAACTTTGCATGGAACGAGCTATACCATTATCGACATTAGTCTTCGCAATTATTGTTGCTAAATTATGACGAAAATCGTAACATTTACATGTTGGTGTATATTTAATTTAATCCCATTTTATGTAATTTCTTGTATTCAAGTTAATTCCCTCTCCTTCTGTGTTATTATGTAGTATAGATAGTACATTTAGTTTCTCAGGAGGAAGATTATTTTTACAGATATTGACATGCCAATTTAAGTTATCAGGTCGTGCGAAGTGGCGAAAACAATTTTTGCAGTTAAGAATGATCCAAGAAGTGTTATTCAAACATTCGCTCCTCTCATACCTACGAACATTGTAGGTGAAAGTGTAAATTTTCCCACAGTATCTGCACTGTAGACGATTCGGTGATGTCCCCATTAATATTAAGATAGATTAAGTAAATAACCTTTGGTGTCAGAATAACAACTAACTTGTTTTAAACAAGAACAGGAATAAAATATAACGATAAAAAGGACTTCCACTCTAACATTTGTATGTCAATTGCAGTAGTATGACAAATAAGAAGCCACATGATTAAATGTACGTACGTTAGACAGAATATATTTTTACTTGGTATTCGATTAAAATGAATAAAGATTACTTGAATTTATGACTGTACAATGGATAGAGATGGATTTGGAAACATTTTGTAAGGAATTTTTAAAGAGTTTGTTTAGTAAATGGTTGTGTTAGTCAGAGGCTAGTCTGCTGAGTAAGCCATTTAAGCTGTGATTTTCTTAATGGTGTTCTGTTTTAAATGTGAGTGTGTAATACGAATTTCGTTTTTCCCAGTAATTTTTTGTCTGATAATTTGATATGTCGATTCTATAAGTTGTGTGGAATAAAGTAGTTTGTTTTTGTTATCTCTTTACGATGTAAACACTTTGTGGACCATCGGAATTTATTATCCTAAATGATGGGGTACAGGATTACAAAATGGGCGCCATTTTCCTTTACATATGCTCAAATTTAGACTTTTTAGAAAATTAGTCAAAATATCGTGGAATTTGACAGGTTTCAGCTTCGATAGCAGTCATTTCAATCTGGATTCGTACTATTTCAGTAATATTACATCGAAAAAGTAGCATTTTTAAATAAAATAAGTGTAAATATATACATTGTATGTTGGATAGTACAGCCAAAATTTTGGGCAGGGAAACTTATGGAGAAATCTACACATAAAAAATATGTACAAATATTTAAAACAGATTGAAAGTATAAACATTTTGTTTCAGATCAAGTTTGTTTTAAAGTGATAGTGGAAACTTGTGTAAGTGGAATAATAGATACATCTTTGTTTCAATAGGTACTTAAAAAAATTTAGCGATCCAGAATACCTCTTGTATGACAATATACATAGTTTCCTGGATTTGTGTGTGATTTTAAACTTTTTTTTTAAGTTTGCTGGAAATTGGGAAAAAATATAAAATATCTTGTTAGTTTACAGGATTAAAATTCATTACTAGGATTAAAATATAAAACATTTCTTGGGATTTAATTTGGATTTTACAATATCTGTTAAGATTTAATTCCTGTGTTGAGGAATATAAAGTTCATCGGTGAGACTTGTCTAGCATATTTTATTTAGCTGGAAGATCCCTTGTGTCTCGAAAAAAGGAGGATGCTTCCTTCATGGACAAGTCAATGGAGAAGCGAAAGTGAAAGTTTGTCTATCAGAGGGGGAGGGGAAATAGCTTGGCAGGTAAGTTCAAAATGTGCTGGTCCAAGGGGTGTCAGGCAGTTGGAGAGTCTCCGACATAGTGGTTAAAGCTGCATCCTGGCTTGATATGGGGTGGTTATGGGGGGAAAGGTAGCCAAGGGGAGCAGACAGTCCTCGAGCAAACAGAAGACATAGTCTATTGCATGGGAAGGGGTTTTCAGAAGGGGGGAGTGGTCTGTAGGCAGGCAGGAGCGATTTGACCATCTCTCACTGACCAGTGCTATGTTAGTTTGATGCCAAACCTCACTGTGGATACACATATTCATCGTTCTATCCTCTCAAGCACCTCTTCACCGAGGTCCAGTGCTACGATTATAAGGGACAGGCGATCAGCAGGTTTCACCTCTCTTTATGCCAATATAGTGAAAGCCCCATTTCTGAGCTCGGTCGATGAAAGTTTATAGGATATTCATCTGCATTTCTATTACCAAGTGTGGTTTATTTTCCAGACCTAACGGAAATTTGTGTTAACCTTATTCGGGTCGATGTAGTACATCTGTATTATTTTTTAATGTAACGTAGTATTGATTTCATCGGTTTTTTCTTCGACCAAATGTCTGGACTCAAATCGTGATTATATTTTCTCATCAAGTACATACAATTTCTTTTTTTTAAGTTAATCTTCGACACGAGCCAAACCTCGCGATTATCAAAAAAGGAAATTATTAGAGAATTATTATTCTTCTTACAATAGGAAAATTAATTCGCAGCGGTAAACCACTTCTCTGGATATGTCGTTAATGTAGTTGTGTCCCAACTCTCTTTTTGTTTAATTGGTATTTCATAAACATTTTTAATGTTTCCTTCATTTATGAATTGTTCCCATTATTTAAACTCGGCCGCACTTATAAGTCAACATTAGTGGAATGCTCGACTCATTCTACATCAGACACCAAAACGAATGGACATGTTTTAAAATTATTTAAGGTATGTGTACAAATGAGAGGGAGATGTACACGTATATATATCACGAATTTGTGTCTGGTTAAAATCTAATTCTAAATGCAAGTTCTGAAATATTTAATTGTCTGTGTTGTGGTGTATTCAATTCCGTTCTTAGTAAGTTTGCTTATTTTTAATGTGCCCTTTATTCCGTCTTTAAGTTGTCAGAATAGGCGGTAAATTAATTTTCTATGGAAATATTAATTTATTTGAAAATTCAGAGTATTTTCTGTAATTTCAACTCGGCCACAAGCTCCACATATCAGACAATTTATAAGTTACTGCGCGGCATACACTGCTTTCATTCCTTGACTGGGATCACAACCGACCAGATGTGTTTTGCGAGAGGTGCGTGTGTGATTTAATTAATTTATAAACATGATAGTCACATAATTATGTAAACTGGTTAATTTATTTGGAAAAACTCGTTTTCATTTAGACATATTCACATTTCTTTCCATTAATTTTCCACTTTTTCAGCTCAGTCTAAAATCAAACTTAGGCCGATGCACATGCAAGTTCTGTTTGCTCTCAACACCTCGTTCAGCTTATAACTCGACATAAGTGATATATCCAAGTCAGTGCTGCAGCAACCTGCCGAATGAATAGATTTATATTAAAATCACTGACTTTTAAATGTTTTCTTTTTTATGCGTATTGATAAATTAGTTTATATTAACATGGGGATTCCGTTTCAGATGTTCCTCTAAAAGACTTTTTTTTTACGTGATTCGCTAAGCTTTTATTGCAATAGGTCGCCTGCCAAGCGGCGCTCGAAACAGCTTATAGGAGTCCATAAATCCTACACTGAGATCATTCATTCACCAATTCCAATGGCGAACGGAAGTGTTTTAAAATAAAGTAAGGTGCGTGTAAAACTCAGAGGCGTCAAATAGTGTAATTTTTTTTACGTGTTTTCAAATATCTTGTTATTGAGTTTAGGAAGACTGCTGTTTAATTTTTAGGGACATTTTTGCTTCATTGTAGCTCGTTAATTCATTTCATGCAGGATACTCATGTAGTTGTGATCGTTTATTGAGATAGCACTTGTTTTTTATGAGAACAGGTTATTAGCGTAATTGTGTTCATTATACTTGTCTCGGGTTATTTATTTATATTGATACGAAGAACTCGTTTGAAATATATTTCGGGTATATTTTTTTTAAAAACTCGTCATTTCTCTCATGTTATACATCACAGCTGTTATTCGTTTGGAATAATACACTACATAAATCGTATCTTTCAGAGTCGCCTATCTCCCAACACTGTCTACGTGCAATTCCCCTACAAACCCTTAAAAAAATACTTATGCCATGCTTGCACTAAACTCAACACTTTTGTACTCTGTCCTCTACAAACCATACCTCACTAATACACCCGAGCTCCAAGGGTGAGGATAAACCAGAGCCGCTACCCACCCCAAAAATGAAACAATGAAAATAAAGAAATATATATACACACACAAACGAAAAATTCCGTAAAATTTTTTTATCGAATTTTTTATGAAACTTATTTGATAAAATTTCTTTGATATGATTATATCGGATAAAGAATTTATTCCATCGGATTATAATCGGATTACATTTTTTGATCGGATTTAGATCGGATAAAGGATTAGCCCTTTTGATATCAATTTGATATCAAAAGGTTAATCCGATTAATCAGAAGTGGCCTAGAACGCCCCCACCCCTACTACTCATAGTGGTACTTATTTGACAAATTTGACGGAAAACGGTTGCTTGTTTTGGAGATATTGCATTATTTTAGCTTGTCATGTGAAACTACTTTGCAAAACGTCGGACAAAGGAGATTTTGTGTGAACACATTTGACGGTTGTAATATATATATATATATATATATATATATATATATATATATATATATATATATATATATATATATATATATATATATATATATATACACACACACACATTCAGTGTCCAAAGTTTCATTGGACTCAATTACATAATTTCGAGACGACATAACTTACAAAAATTAAATAGCTATATGACCACTATTTTGAAAATACCTATTTGACATATCTAAAATATATCACTTAACATCGCCAACTGCATTAATACTTGTTTGTCATATTTGGTAGGAGTCAGTCAAGGGTTTCCCGAGAAACAAAATAAATATTATTTATTAGTGTGGCACTATCTTACAAAACGGAGGATAAAAAAAGCTATCTGTATATACATGTTATGATTGTTATACATACTCTGCGCATAGAAGGTCCGTAGTATTGTAGTGGTTAGACTACTCGCCTTCCACCAAGGTGAACGGAGTTCGATTTCGGATGGTACCAACCCCATAATTTCACATGTGGGAATCGGACCAGACAATTTCGCTGGTCGGTGGGTTTTCTCGCGGATCTCCCGTTTCACCCGCCTTTGCATTCTGTCGTTGCTGCATACTCACCTCGCTTAACCGTCATCGGCTTTCAAGACATCTGTTTAAGAGCCGCCCAAATCTCTTCACTCTTCACTCATTCCGAGCATAGAATATTAAGTTCAGATTTATTACTTGGTTTCTAAGATATAACTTACTACACTAAAAATATCGGCTTGCCGCAAATTTGAAAGTAAGTATCTGACATATTTGGAACATATTCGTACATATCAATTGCCTCATTACTTCTTGTTTGCCAAATTTAGTAGCATTCTGCCAATTGTGGCCCGAGATATTACACAAAAACATTATTAATTCATGTGGCGCTATATTACAAAATAGTTTTCAAAAGTCGCTGGTTCTTGGCGTATATGATGCTTGTAATAGATCGTTTGAACGTACAAGATTTGGTTGAAACTGGTTAAATGGCATCTCCGGTGGTTATAACAAATAAACAAAAAATATTTTTTGGCGTTATTTGTAAAATATGTTTCTAATAAAGTTCAATTACTTACATATACCTGGCCTGTCATATTATTAGATACCTACGTGCCTTATCTAGCGAAAATTGGTTGAGTGGTTCTAGAGATATCATGTATAATCTTCATTATTTCATGCGGCTGATAAACGACGATAATCACCTCTGAACTCAATGCTTACAATTTGCGCTGTCAGGATACAAAATTTGGTTTGAGTTATTTAAATGTTTTCTGAGTTATGACATATTACCAAAAATTTTAAAATTTACCTGCCAAATTGTGCCCGAAGTGGTCAAAAACTATGTAAGTCAGATATCCTTACTTAGTGCTAGCCGTGTACCGAGTTTGACGGAATTAGGTTCACGTGTTCAGAAATTTGGGGGGGGGGGGAGGGGTAGGCAACGCGCACACACATGCTCCCGCGCAGACACACATACAGAAAAGTGTTCTAATAATTTTCGTTCCTTCGGATAGAATGCTAAAATAAATTGCTGGCATTTACAAATTTTACTCCCCGTATTTATTATTTATTTCGTTCATAACTATATAATAACGTAAGATACCTACCAACTGCAGGGTGCGCCTTAATGAGTGCTGTATGGCGAAATTGTGCAAGTAATTTCTAATACGACTAAATTTCGTCTCTAGGACTTACATCTGCATTTGAAGCCAGGATTGGCATCGTGGGAGCGAGTATTACAGCACGACATAATTAAGTAGCAGGTTAGAAAACACGATAGTACTTATATATACTTTTCAGTTGTGCCACTGTTTCTCCGCGCAGATAATACCTCAGCAGAACTTAGAGAAAGTGGCAGGCGTTTACCAGTCGAGTGTCTTCATTCCGTGTGACATTGTGGAACAATAAATTTTCATCCGATCATGACAGTAACTAATAATCAAATGTCCACTGCGCTAGAATATGTAGTATATACATGTGCAATCTTGAATGGTGTTCTGTCATATTTAAATGCGGAATGTGTAAGGTCTCAATGTTACTATGGAAGAATTGCAGGTAAGAATCCGGAAGCGAAATGCACTGGTAATTCCTTTGTCGCAGTCCTTATCGTGGCTTGTTTTGCTCTGGAAACGGGCCTTGAGGCTAAGTATAGAGCTAGATGGTGCAGAGGTAAACTTTCGGAGTCTCGTTCTGGAGGTCCCGTGTTCGAATCGCAGTCCGGTCATCCTGATTTCGGTTTTGCGTGGTTTTCCCTTATCAACAACAGGTGAATGTTTTGTTCTCGTTGGTTACTGTTGGATCACGTGATATTTGGCTACCGCACTATAAACATATGTGACTCACGTGTGGACATTTGGTACTCGTTAAAAAAAGTATCAGCAGCGAAAATATTTTCGTGAATATTTCTAAATATTTTAATTTAAATACACTCCGGCTTTTCGGTGTTTATTTTTTTCGCACTTCTGAGTTGTCTGCATGTAAACCATAAACGCGTACTACTAAATAAATATATTTCTTATTATTTTAGCCACATAAAAATGTTTTCCTAAAAGCCATGCCTTCAATTATCAATAAGCATCTAAGTAGATACATTGCAGTCAATCCTGTGAATTAATAATTTCAGAATACTCTATTTACATACTTCCGATAAACCAAAACCAGTAAAATGATAGAGTCACTGCTTGAAGTTCACGTGGCACAATGAAAAGCCTGAACACAAGTTTAGTGCTTTGCGTGTAGAGGGGATGAGGCGTTTTACGCCAGTGTCAAGTCCGTTCTTACTGCTTCCTTTCTTTTGCACCTCAAAGCTGAAAATGAGCAGCTGCAGGTACGAGGACGTCTCAGGTCTATTTTTAGACCTCAACACTGGTCCTGAAAAATACAGAACTTGTCAAATGAGTCTTTGCCAATCCGAAAAGCAACTAAATTTGCCAGATTCTCCGCACCTATATATTTTGTTATGAGTTTGTCCCGAATTCAAATTAGCCGATTTAGTGAAGTCTGTACCGTTTAGTGAAATTGTTATTGAAATTGGGCGTGGGCTTTTGATGCAAATCATGGTTACGAGGAGCCATCGGATATTAATACTGTTTCATTTGAACGGATTAAATTACGTATAAAATTCCCAGTAATACAAGGAATTGAATTTAAATCACCGTAATTCGTTTCAAATCATGTTATTTAACAGCTCATTTGAAGGTGATTTGTTGTACTGTACGAAGACACGTCATTACGTAACAGAGAGAACAATGAATTTAAATTCAGACATTTTAACTCCTTACATTACGACATTAGCCTTGGGAAGTTCGACGTAGTACAACTCACGAATGACTTTGTATAAGAATAATTTCACAATAAAATATTTAAAAAAGGGTCTATAAGTATACTGTGAAGCAGTATAGAAATGTGTGTAACGGACAAAAAAAGATAAACGAAATTGCTTTTGTGTTTACATATGTCAGAGCGAAAACTGGTAAAAAATTAAAACATGATTTAATGTTAACATAACTATGGCAAAAAAAATATATTAAATAACTGAGAAATAAATTTAAATATTTTTACCTACACTTCATAACCAAGCTTCGATGTTTGGAATTTTCTGGATATTTATAGAGTACGGCTTAAGAAACAGTATGAAATTACATAACATTTTAAAATTGGATTTGGTATGCTACTGTCAGGAAACAATTTTCCATCGCTGCTGTATCGAGGTGGTAAAGGCTGTTCACGATATTGTGAGCACTTTTGAAACCAAACTTAGAAAAACTCACTGCTCCTATTTGCACGCATTTTAACAGGCGCACTGAGTGACATGGACCCGGTTAAGTTGGTAACAATGTATGGAATGTAGACCCATATTTTAACCTCGTGTAAAAAGTGATAATGTAACCATTTGTGATAATTTAAATTATTTCTTTCGCATTCGGTTTTTTAATCCATCGAATTGTAATAATGAGCAGTTCTGCAATATATTTCCCCATGTCAATGTTAATTTTACATAAGGCCAAAGAATACACAACGTGCACACAAGTAGATGTTAAGAAGGGCTTTCTAAAGTGCTCAGTTTACCGTGAACATCCTATACGTCTTTTTGACAACTGCTGCATCTTAGAAACACAACCGACTGCTCGGTAGTCACGAGGGGGAAGAATGAATTATCCATGGTCTGCAGTAAAGAAACCGCCTCGGCAATCAGATGAAGTGATTTCGGAAAAACGAAACCAGGATGGCCATCCCCTTACATCGAATCATGGTCCTCCCGAATAGGAGTCCAGCCTGCTAAAGGCTGTTCACGATAAAGTGAGCACTTTTGAAATCAACCCACAAAAAACTCACTGCCCCTACCGGCATATATTTTTATGGGCTCATTGAGTGACATTCACCCTGTAAAGTTGCTAACGATGGATGGGAAGTAGTTCCATATCTTAATGTTGATTAAAAAGTGTTAAATAACAACTTGTGATGACATAAATGATTCATTTCGCTTTCTGGTTTTTTTAATGCTTTGAAGTGTAAAAATGAGCAGATTTGTAAAATTTTCATTATTCTAATAATTTCAGTTTTACTTGACCAACGCATAAATAAATTAATGAGGCCTTTGACAATGTTAATCTTATATAAGGCGGAAGAATACACAACGTGCATATAAGCAGATCTTTAGAAGGGCTTTCAAAAGTGCTCATTTTACCGTGAATAGCCTATACCACTGTGCTCCTTACTCTACGATATCGTACGTGAACATACCTGAAAACTAGGTGTACGAAAGTTTCTCGATTACTTGATAACCCTTTCTTTCTAACGTTAATTTATAATTTCTAGTGTTGCAAATTATAGTTTTTTTATGTGTGCTGTACTTAAACTGGCAAAGAACCTGTTTTGTCATCACAACCAATAAGCTGTGGACTTTGTGCTTTGTGATCAATGATATGAACCAGTCATATCATAGCGACGTAGCATGGTTTAGGAATCAGTTAACAAAAAAAGGGAAGAACAATGGGTGCTGAGCCTCTCAGAGAAGAGTACCGATCGAATATAAACTTCCTGTTCAACATGTTTAAGATTGTCTACAATGAGCATGAAAGGGATGAACAAAGTTCCCTGTGGAACAGCTCTGGAATCACCAAACCTCCCCTCTAGGTGGCCGATACCTATTAAAAGGTCATATCTAGACCGCTTCTTTCTATCAGTACGTTAGACCCCACAAAACAAAAGTTAAATCGGCTCTTTTGATCTTCAGGGTCCACCGGGAACTTTGCAATTTTGAAACCGCCGTGCTGTCCGAAAGAGAAAAAGGGAACTGCACTAACTACTCACACATTCACTAACTACTCGCCTTCCGCGCTTGTCCTTCACGATTGAATTTAAGCATGACGGTATCCCCATTAACTGCAATTCGCAGCCCAGAGCGCCCGAGCAGCCCAGAGCGCCAGACTTAGTTTAGGGGGATGCCCGGTAACCAGAAACATCCCCAGCCACCTCACCCCCGGGTGCAAAGGGACTAGTCCAGCCACACCGCTTCTTTTCTGAGACGGTACACACACATATACACTCATTCCATACCTAAATTTGTGATCTTTCAAGAAGATACATGTCGTCATCATTCCAAATTACATATATAATTCTCATTCCGGGTCCTACACGGTTGTCACCATTGGTGTTTTCCCAGGACGTTTTTGTCCAGGGAAATGTGGACCGTGTCCGGTTGTTCGTCATGTTCGGTGTATTTGTAACTCAGTGGGATGAGGTGGGAGGGAGGTGATCTTGTGTTTTTTTTTCCTTACCTGTTCAAATTCTTCTGTTCCGAGTTTGGCACAGCCGAGAGATGACCCTATGGACTCCTTTTTGATCCCCTCCCCCCGTGATCACCATCACTCAATCCAGCTTCCCTTTAAAGAAGTACTTGTCACTTCCGTGATCTGGCACGTCTCATGACAGGCCGGGTTTGAAGGACTGGTACCTGGCCACGGCGTATCCCATGAAGGGTTTACTGTAATCAAAAGTACACTTGCCGTATGTACGAAAGACATACTTAAAGATTTCTGATTCCCAGAATCCTTCTCCTCTGCGCCAGTAGCACACACTGAGCAAGCTCAGGAGTGCTTTTTGCTGGGTGGGTAGGTCCACCTGGGCGACGACGAGCCTATCAACTGCCTCCATACGAGGGAATATTATTCTATCCCAATCCTCCATTCGCCTGACGACTAGAGTAAGGGCTACCATAAGGATTGTTGGGTCTTCTATACGAGATAGGTGTGCGCTACATATGACTTCGTCATACAGCCACAGTGGGTCCTTCGGGTGCGCCCCCGCACACCAGGCATACATCCATCATGTTATTTTCATGCGGCCAGTTAATTGTCACAAATCTCTCATAGATTGGGGAGACCTCTGTTCTTCTCACCAGTTTCTTATGGAGGGAGATCTTCCTATAGACCTCGGTTTCCCTTGCTGTATAGTTTGAACCTCCTACATAGGAACCCCCGTTTCCAATACCTTACTGGCACGGTTCATGGCACAGACAGTTTTTACTCTGTTGTCTCGTTAAGGTTGCTCATGATACAAATAGCACGAGCGAAGCCCTCACGAATGAACACCACTGGGCTCCATGCACTCGGCCACCCATAATTTGCACCTTCTTCATCTATGCCCTGGTCTTGTGTTTCTTATTGCTCAAGGTCTATAACTCTTGTTATAGACCTCGATTTGGGCAACTCCTTCCCCTTTTATTGTTCTTCCTTTACTTTGTTAGGCTTAGAGGAGGGGGTTTTCTGTTTCCTTGTATTCACCTGTTTCATTTCCTTGCTGGAGGCTTCCAGTTTGATGTTGGCCAGTCCATGCACAGGAGCAAGCTCCTGTGTCCTTGTTGAGTAGGAAGTGAGAGGGCCCTCCTCACACTCATCCAAGATAACGAATCTCGGGTAAATGTTTTCACCCATGGTGAGAGTCATCATTATCCACATCATCCTCCGGACTGTCCCTGAACTCATCGCTCAACTGGCGACTTACCCACCAGACATCAAATTCTTCCCTTCATTTACTAATACTGGTAAGATATCCTAAGACCTCTTTAGCCAGGTCCCTGTCCTGGATCATGTCCCCAAGGCGTATAGGTCTATGTTTTCCCTCGAACTGAGTTTTAAAGTCTTTCACCTTGGGGCACTCCAAAGTATGTGCCGTGGTATCCAACACCCCACACACCATGCAGTTCGGGTGGTCCATCAGGCCCAGTGAGGACAGCTTCTCTCAGAGATTCCCGTGTCCTGTCACAAACTGCTCTGAATAGTGGCCCACATTGAGCCACATCTCCAGATGCAGCCTCCCCCAAACACTTGGGAAAATACCGTAGGTGACTCTCCCTTTCTCGGAGTTGTCCCAGCTACCCCGCCATGCTGTAGTTGTGGCTTCCCTTCTTGCTCGGAATTCTTCGGGGAGCATGCCCCCCCATTTCCTTCTTGCAATTTCTCCTCTTTCTACCACCAGCAGATCTAGCCCCAGCTACCACATGTAAAGCCTCGTTTGAAGCCGTCCTGTATGCCTTCGTGACACCCAGCAGTGCTGATCTCTGCGCACTGATAATTTCCCTCTTACCAAGGACCCTTTTCACCTCTGGGTACCACACCCCACACGCTTATGTGAGGATGGGCAGGAACACTAACCGGTATATGACTTTCAATGTCCGGTAGCCAAGTCCCCAGTTTGCAGGAGCAACTGTCCTCAGCTTCTAAAGCATCACTACGGATTTATTCGTCGCATAGCATATGTTGGCATGGAATGCAAGACGGCTCTCCATGATTGCTCATAGGTATTTCATCTCTGTTACCATCTTTACCACTCTGTCCCGAAACTGGTCACCGGATTTCGCTTCAGGTTGCCCTTGAGAAGTATTCCCTTAATCTTTACGACCGAGAAGTCCATTTTGAACCTTTCTGCCCAGCCTTCGAATCTCTTCAGGGCAACATCGGTTTTCTCTTACAGTTCTCTCAGTGACCAGGCCGGGACCAGGAGTAGCCCATCATCTGCGTATCCATAGAAGAATAGACGACTCGGTTATTTCATAGGTTTACTTTATTGCAGGACAGGCATCACACACATACATATTATTTTCACATAAGTGATCTGACGGCCACGAATATCAATGTGCACAAGCGAATCTGCCAACATTAACCGAAACTCTGAACACACTCAATCGAAAATAATTTGTTCCAAGTGAAAGAGTACCAAGCATCAGGTGAACTACTAAACAAATTTGTACAAAATCACCCAGAGAATTACAAATAATTCTCGTCTTGTTTACGTCATGTTTTCTTTTTAAACTAGTTAAGTTACAATGCCAACGACCGGGCAAGTAATAATTGGAATTGGCGTGAAATGGAAAAGGAAAATCATTCATGAAGAAGAACATCAATTTGCAGTATGTCGGGTTCGAACCCACGTTCATACTAACGTGAGCCCAACTTGCTGCTCGCTCAATGTGTAAAGAACTACACTGAAGTTACCCTGCTTGTGGGTGCCTTTGATATGACCATCGGCATGATGCCGTGCTATGGGTCTCGTCGAGTATGCCGAGCTCTGTAGGTTATCTTTCACCTAGCATGCGATTATTTATGTGATAAGCGGGTATTTATCATTCGGCTGAAAAATCGTCAAACGCTTATCTTGCCAAACGCCCATTCAATCAAATTACCGTTCTGTCACATGCATGTTCCGTCACTTGAACTTTAGACCAAATGCTATGTCAGCCGACCTGCACAGTAAACAATTTTTGTACGTTTCACAAAGAATTCTCAGGAAATAGATTTCAAAATTTTATTGTGATTCTATAACTTAAATAATGAATCTTTACCACATGTTGTTTCTTAAAACATACAACATTTTTAATGTAGGTGCGTATTTATATTAACCTTGAAATCTACAGTATTAGCATTAGTTTTGTCATGTTGCAAAAATTATCTTGGCAACTAGTTTAAAATAACTTTTATAAAATACAGACCATCATTTACAGTTTGACGCTAAGATGCAAGGACGATGGACCTGTCTGTTTGGGTTCTGTAGCAGTATTTTGTGACACATGACCATAAAAAATGCCCGTCGGTGCCTCCTCCATTGGTAACGCTACAATTGCCCGATTTGGTCATTAAAATTTACGAACCGCAGTAACATTTCCAGACCACGGTCACTGGTATTTGGTAGGTATTTCGATCGAACACAAATGTCACAGCAATTTTTTTTCTTCATTTTCCTCGTCACAGGAAATTCCAATAAATGCGCTACGGAGCGGAGTGATCATACCTTCCCCCCTTTTTTTCTTTTCCTAACCCTCTGGTCAGGTTTATCGCGCCGTAGACCTACGCGGTAGTTTTGCGTCTGTGTTTTGATATGTCCTCGTATTGAGAGCTGTGAAGCACTGCAGTACAATTTAACCGAATAAATCCTACATATTCCATGCTGAATAAAAAAAAAGTAAATGGATACGGAGGCAAATGGACTATTTATTAGAACAGTCACCACTCGTCCACACTCCACCCAGAACACTCCACGTCATTATAAGTGTGCCACGAATACAACTATTATAGACGTGAAATGCACCATAAGTTTATAGAAAACGGCAGACTTAATAAATAAACACAATTAGTAAGATTTTGTACCTAAAATTTCACGAGGAATTATTTAATATTAATAAATGATTTTACATACCAACATTTTAATGAACTAGTTTGAATTACGCGAAAAATTTTTACTCTGGAGTGTTAGATTTTGTATGTAGCAATTTGTAAAATATGGTCAGCCGTTTCTTACAATGCGCGCACTCCCTGGTTGCGCCTCTGTTCGCTGGTCTATTCTAATGTCCGCGACCTTTGTATTTCGTGGCGATGGGGTTGCTCGTCAACACGTGATGTATGCCTGCCTCCCCTTTGCCGACCGGTCACCATTGCAGCGTTGCCACGCGACCACTCCGAAAACTAAATAATGCACTTAGCAGGTTCCGTGTCCACTCGTTTGCACTAACCACCGTCCAGACACAGGCTAGCGATTAGGAGAGGGGCAGGGCAGGTTGCAGAGAGGAGGGGGTTTGCAATACAAACATATAATGGGTTCGTTTGCCAGCACGGCACAGGGTTCGTGAGCGCCGAGCGACACAGAGAGAGATTAACAGCAATGAAAATAGACACGCGCGCGGTAGTGTGAAACACGTCCGCCAACCGTCAACCAGGAGGGGAGAAAAAAAATTATAACAAAATTTTCCTCGAAGCCCTCGCGCCCTTGCCAGGGACACGTTGTAATAAATATATATGTATACGTGTGTGTATATATATATATATATATATATATATATATATATATATATATATATATATATATATATATATAACGCGCGCGTCGTAACAACAAAGTGATTTCAGAGTCTTCAAACACTATACTGTAAAAGTAATTTGGAAAATATTTTACGTACAAAAACAGAAGTTTGATAAAATATTGCCAATTTTTTACACATGCACGTTCTGCCACTGTGTATGCCAGAAGTCACGTGATCCGCTAAACAGCTATTGGCAGTATACGTACTAGCATTCACGTTTCTTCATTGCACAGCTCTGAATTTAATTTCATATATAATATCACGATCTTAGCAAAATATCATAGCCACTTAACTTTAACTATCCAGCTAGACATCCGTTCCTAAACAAATCTGGGATAAACATTAAAGGTGCACACATTAAAATATCTTTATCAGCTCAGAAGAAAAAATGAACTAAAAGCACTAACATAATTACTACATATGTTAAATTAATTGTTATTCATAGCATTTTTTTTAACTGAAGACGATAATATTTTTATCCAGTTTTAATTCATGTATTTAATTATTAAAGTAAAAATTTTCACTATCTCAACATAGCATAGGAAGCGATAGCACTGTCTTATGACAAGACGCATATCAGTGAACTCATCTATAGCGTGAGCATATACGTTTGTATGGGCTTTCACGTTAAAATGACACTTTTGAAATCTCTGCAAGATTATGAAACACATGTGTAGTCATCTGTCTATGTAAAATAACACTGTCATGGCTCATCACTTAATCATGCGTCGATCAAGTAAAATTATGCAATAATTATATGAATAATTGTTTTACCAATCTGGTAATTTTTTCATTCGAAGCATTGAAAAACCGAAAGGAAGAAATAATTTAAACTATCACAAATGGTTACCCAAACTTTTGATTCAAGTAAGATAAATACTTTCATCCACCGTTACCAACTTTCACTAGGCGCGTATCGTTCAGTGCGACTGTTAAAATTATGCAGCAGGGGCAGGACTTTTTTGTAAGGTTGATTTCAAAGTGCTCACTTAATCGTGAACGGTCTTTAAGTGACAAAGTAGACTAACCGTTGTCACATATGTTAAATTATGAGGCAACATGCCCTGTTGTAGGAACACAAGTACACGAGAATAATTACACGCTAACTTGATAAGTATGCTTCCTAAGCAAGTCCAATTTTTAACTTTCACATAACGTATTATATAGTTGAAAATGTGCCAAGTAAATGTATAACTTCTTTCAATTTTTTTGTGGCGACCTCCCATAGTGGACCCGGTTGGTGCGCCGCCGATTTGGGTGCGGGAGCTCTGGGTTCGAATCCAGGGAAGACATGGTGTGAGACAAGAGCCCATGACTACAAATTTTCGCACTCCAAATTTTACCGTCGACTTCACTGTCTGCTACAAGTTTCCTGTTTGTCGGCCCGATCGCCACCGAGCTATTATGTACGCATGTTCGCTACACTATACTCCTTAATATGAACGTTTATTATTTATCATAACTGAAGACACTTTACCTTTTGAAGAAATGATGTATGTTGCCACCAAACACGAAAAAATACGTGTTGCTGAAGTGACATTTCCTGAATCATAGTACAATGTGCGACACCTGCTCGCGCACCATGCAGAACTGAAAATGGCCGGCGCATCTTGCCTCTGTGTTTACTGGTCTGCCCGTTCGGGGCACTGGAAGCGCTGGACGGTGGGCAGTTGTGGGCAACGGTCGTAAAGATGGCTCTACTCTGCCGGAAATATTGGGATCTCCAGAAAAATCTATACTTGTAATGATTAATCTCATAGAGTATTTTTGATACAGGTAGCAGTAGTTTCGCCGGAAATTATTATTGATTGGAGGACAGTTTAAGCCAACAAGAAATTTGGTGGGGAAGTTTTCCCTTGTTAATTTTTTGACTTTAAATGGTCCCTCCAGTGGGCTGGTCGGGAGAGAGACCTGGCCGTTGGGGGTTGACCAGTACACCTGCAGAATATGAGATAAGTACACAACAGTAGGGCCATAAGGCCACTTTGCTTAACCCAGGAATTTTGTACAGTGTTGGAATGTTCCCGGTTGTATAAAATTTGAGCACACAATATAATTGACTGTAGACATTACAAAAGAAAATTATTTTCGCGGATTGCAAAATGTTAATGCATAAAGTAAAAATTTGCTGTGAGACGAATGCCTCATGCTAACATCAGAGATTAAGTACAATAGATTTCGCTCTTACGGAATTAAAACAATTCCCAATTTTTAATAGAATAAAATACTCTTTGCAAACCACGATTTTAAAACTCTTATGGAAAATTTTTTAATGCAAGAGATTGTAACCAAGTCTTATCACATTAGGCTTTTGTTTGAATTTTTGCCTATTGTATGTTCCAGATAGAGGAGGCTCTGATTGGTTATAGCAGTTGTTGTAACTAGCCAAAGGACCAAAAATATTTAAAATTGTGGGGATGTTACTCTGATATTGTCCAAAGAAGCGTTGACCAACCTCCAGGAGAGGGGCACTTAAAATTTGAAAATTATGTAATGAAAATTGAAATAAATAATGCAATAAGTTTTCTTTGAGCGTACACATGAAATGAAAATATTTTTAAGTTAGAAAAAGGTGATTTTGTTATTATGCAAAGTGCTGAATTCAGAAATCGTGGTTCAGAACCTTCAAAAATAAAATCTTGTGCACGCAACTGCATGTAGGTGGACGTGTTTCTGTTTGCCCTATTCCAGATAGACATGCTAAAGTTATAATATGTTTCACTATATGCACATCAAAATTTCCCACACGACTTATATTAAAATTTCTTAATTTAATATGTATGCACATTAACATTTTCAACAAAATTTCCGCATATATTAATGTTCATAAGAATTTATATTGTATGTACATTTTTAGCCTACTTTCCTTGAAATGATATGCTTACAAAATCATGCGAATGATTTTAAGCGATAAGCGTCCCCCTTACTTACGTCGAACATGTGAACCGAATTCCACCAAACTCTGTACAAATATAAAACTTAGTAAGGACATCAAAGTTTTGTAGTTATCTACCCCGCCAAGAGCATATTTTGAAAATGGGTAACAGTTTAATGTTTAGGTTGCCATTTCACATCTCGGAAACCTTCTACCGATTTTAAACCAAATTTAGTATTTTGAGGCTTAAAAATCTAAATATTTCATTTAGGTATGTTTCATTAATTAGTCCGCCATTTGGGAAGCTAATACTACCTTAAAATATAAGCTTTTATGTCATACCTTGCATACCACGAAACTAGATTCCCAACGATTTCACACGTAAGTAATTATATGGTATGCCATGTTACCACATACCTATAAAATGTATATATAAAACTTTTTTTTTTCAACGTGACTGGAATATAAATATTTTTGATTGATTTGATACCCTTAAACCAATTTCGACTAAACATGGTATGCTGAAATCATTAACTACATGTATTAAATACGCTAATATACAGCCTCTATTGAACACCATTTTGTGAATTAGGATCACGTGAACAGATAAAGTTTTTGTCGTATTTCGGGATACAATCAACCGATCCTACCAAATTCGGCAGACAAGAAAAACTGTAGTACGCAATGTAGACGGTATGTTTAAAGTGGGTTAGCCACTTGCTTGAAAAATTGCGGCTTTATAAATATTTTAATTATTATGATATATCTATGAAATTATGTAACTGATTTAACCAAACTTCATTTGGTAGCAGTAGCCTATTATACAACTGTAAAATGTGTCAACGCAGAACTTCATTTTCCCACAGTTTTCTAAGATAGCTTCATTTCCTTACCATACCTCGGAAAAATCAACCCATCCCCGCGAAATTTTAGCAAACATATTTTAGTAAGGCAAGGCTTGTAAACTGATGTTCTTAAAGTGTTATTAAAAAAATTAATGTTAAAATAAATATTGGGCTTCAACACACATTTTACTTTTACCTCAGTCTTGGAGTATGGCCTACCTCAATAAATATATCCGCGTACATATGCAGAGGAAGGTAGACGAATGAATTATATTGCAAACGAATTATTTTATTATATTCTTTCCCATAATACCGGCTACTTGTAGCATTAGGTAGGGTGGAGTTTTGACAACCTGAATACAATAGATTAAGAACCCCAAACATAACATGGGAGATACGTTGTTTAACTCATAAATAAATGTGTACTTAAGTGTATCATCTATTTGGAGATGTATTGTGTTTCCAAGGCACAGAAACACGTAATGCTAAAGGCCACACAGACACGGACCGTATTTTGTATATACGCTGGATACTGATCAAGTGTGCGAGCTATCTGTCTGAAACTTGCCTCTGTGTAACATTCAACAGTGTCCTTAGAATTTTCTAGGGTGCTCATGAAAGCAAAGTCGTCCTTCTCGTCCCCCTGTGCCACTTTAAATACAGTCTGTTTTGCACAGACACGCCCTGTAAAAATAACACCGAAAGCACTAGTTCTAGATCTTTTTACTCGCAAATAATTTCAAGTAGGAGAGTAATTAAACTCGGAAGCTAGTCGGGGTATGTGAAACATTTCTTATATGCTATACATAGGAAGATGTCACTTAAGTACAATGAAGGGGGTTTAAAAAAAAACTATTTTTATACTGACTAGTCTATTTGATAAATGTTTGATTGTGTAAGTCAGAGGCATTCTTGGAACACCGCTTACAGATAATGGTGTTCGGAAGTAGTAAATTAGCCCAATTTTCGTCATAAGTCGTTTTTCAGTATGTTATAGAATTTTTGGTGCGACATGACATAAATTATTATTTCGATTATCTTTTTACATTTCTATGTATTCGCTCCCATTATTATTCTTGGAGCACAGGCGGAAGATGATAAAAAAAAACCTAATTTCTTATTTCCACTACTGTGTCAAGAATAAGAAAGACGGTGATTATTTAAAGACGTAAGAAGTTGTTCAAAATTGCTATGTGTCTTGTGGAGCCGAAATATTCGACAAACCCTCTAAAAAAACTTCTTACGACGAGAATTGGTAAGCCCTCTGCGTTACTTTTTTTAAACATACATTAATGGAAACCGACGGTCTTAATTTAACAACACACTCTGCGTATATGTTACATATACATACACGACGTACAGTGGTCCAACCAGATATGTGAGGGTTTTTTTTTTGTATTGGCGCATATTGCTGAAAATTTGTTCGCCCTTGCTCTAGTGCATCGCAGGCTCGGTATGTTTCCCGGATGTGTTTAGCTTCGACTCCCAGTCACCGCATCTTCAGAGAGAATAGTTCCCGGAAGTACATTTACACGCGGCTTGTCCCGCCTGTAGCGCCTTCCTCATTCTCTCTCTTCGCCGTCCTTTTAACACGAGCCTAATGTTTTATTCACGCAGGCCGAAGCGCCGCACTCGTCCTTATGCCCGGCTTCCTTCAAGTGAGCCGGTTGAGTTGAAAAAAGAAAGTACAGTTGGAATGGGAATAGAAACGTTGATAATTTTTAGCGCCCCCCCCCCCCCTCTTTTCCTTTTACACTACTTTCCTCCTGAAGGAACTCCTCGAATGCGTATCAAAGTGATGGCTTACTCATTATTAATGGTTCTCGTTAACGGGGTACTCTCAAACGCAACCGTAGCAAAAGGCATCCCTACTCGCAAGATAAGAAATATTTAATGTGAACACCTGATAGCGCATTTACAGTAATACACGGAGCAAGCCATATAAGAAAACGCGCGCGCGTGTGCCTTCCAGCGCTATTGGACGTAATAATGGAGAAATATTCATGTTGATTGTCTCTGTATGCATTTCTCTTCGTTTTAGGCCAATGCACTTTAGTGTGATAAATAAAGTAATGAAAATAACTTTGGCAACATGTTTGTACTCTCAGCAACACATATTTCATAAAGCTCCCGATCTGTGAATCTAGTGAAAAAGGCTCCACTGTTAAGAAATTGCAGCTTGTTAATAAGTTCTGTATTTGATTTTCATTGTTTTATCTGCTATTTCCGCTGTATCATAGTAAATGGTCTCTAGTTCGATTGTCCGATTCGCCGTTGCCGTCTTCTATGCGACATCCAGTGACTATCCGTCTGCTATCATTGATTTATGTTTAGAGGCACGTTTCTAAAACTTCAACACAGTAATTTCTCTACAGACGTGTCGATTTCAGTCATTCATTGGTTACTCTATAAAAGTCCTGAAATAAGTTATATTCTACAGAAAAATAAGAAAATTATCATTATCGGTGAACCAAATTTACTTGTCAAAAACTGTGTCATCTTACACATTCTTTGCCACAGGGTCATGAAATTTTTTATTCAAACAGAAGCCGAACCAACAACCATCGAGTGTCACCAAGTTATCTTACTCTCTATGCCCAAATCATTGAAATTAAAAAGTGAAACGGAATTCAGTGAAATTTATTTAATGTGCGGTAACAAACTTACTAATCAGTCGAATAAACTACCCACGTAGCCAGAGACAGTTGGCCAATTAAGGTTTTACTTATGCCATTTCTGGAATATTGCTGGCCCAGAGAACTTATGGGTCTCCACAACTGGCTCTGCCATGGTTAACTTCTAGCAACAGGACATTAGGCATTACATTTATGGCACACTGATGGAATGTTGATGTATGAGAAACTGATGGTTGAGAGTAGGTGAACTACTAATAGCCCATCAATGGCTTAGCAACTATATTCTAACAATGACCGCACATAACCTATACTTATTGCTGGTGAAATTATGGGTAGCCATATGTATGCCATTTGATGGCTGTGATGTGGTACATCGATGGTGCAATTTGGCTTATTATGGGAATTTCTATGGCTCCTACTCTTCGCAAATAGCTAATAGCTTATCAGTATTTTACAGAGCCCTGCGAAATTAGCGTATTGATTGGCGACAGTTAACATCCAAGAACAGTTTTGCTGATACGGGAACTGGATGACTCTGCTCTCATAAATATATTTCACAATGGCGTGACTAAATAATATTTACAGCACACTAAAAGCAAATTAAGTATCACTGTGGTCAATGAGTGGATGGAGTAGACTGTGTGTATGTACAGGCCTGTGAAATCTAGGTTACCGTCAGATTATAATACAAATTTAGCACATTCATGGTTTTCCATCCTTTGAGTGAATTTGAATTTATCTTCCGGATGGCGCGCAAATAAAAGGGAGGAAGCGCATGGGTGGAAACAGTCGCTAACACACCACGGGAACAGAGAAAAAAAAAAAAAAAAAAATGTCCCTTGTCAGCCATAACAAGAGGCTTGGGTATTCCACGAATTCAATTAGCATCAGGCTAAACTTCACATCGTTGTATACATTTGATCGGTTGCTATTTCCTTATTGGTCACAGCCGCCCATTGGGCAGGTTGTAATGATCCGGTTTCTGCAACGATAGCTCTATGTTAATGAATCACACTTAGCCGAGTCGTGTCCTGCTCCAATCATGAAAGCAGCGCAAAAGTAAAATAATTTGAATGTACCTAATACTTAATGAATATACGGATATTCCCGATTTCTATTCATCTTCAGTAAAAACGCCGTGCAGTTGTTTCGCTAGTGTGTATTAGGTCGTGTTCAAACTTATTTTAAAAAAACGTTTTAATGAAAGAGCTCGCAATGTTAAGGGCACCGTGTACCTAGACATCACAAAATAAGAAAATGGATTTATGAAAAAAAAAATGGTTAAAAAACTACTCTTAACTCTCTGGGGATGTCTGCCTTATAATTGGATTTCATCAACATTTCATGTCTGAAAACTAATTTAAAATTTTTTTTTTCCGTTTATTGTGTGCATTTTCTAAACTTGATTGCAACTACAGGCTAAAACAAGTGTTATCAAATTTTAAAGGAAGTATTCGCCTGTAAAAGAGCATTTAAAGTAGTAGCTATAGGACTCTACAGCAAGCTTTGATATTTATTATACTGCTATAAAATGACGTGGTTACCACTGAAATTCTGACAGACGCAAGTCGTCCACGCTTCGAGAAGATCGTACGCCAGTTCAGTACAGCAGCTGAGGCCACAATGCACATCTGACAGGTGTGCCCAGTTACTGGTAGTGCTTCCTCGAGTATTAGCGTTGGATACTTCAACAAATTGTGGCATAGGATGTCGTCACGCCAAGGTCACGTAGCCGCCATATTCTATTCCGAACTTCCTGCTCTGTCGTTCCGATCACGCATCCGCCAACTTGGATTCCGCCATGTTGCTAGCCAGTGCATCGCCAAATTGGTAAACATATGTATTTTTTCCTTCTCTTTATTTCTTTTTTCTCTTCCTTTCCTTCTCTTTATTTACTTTATCTCTCTTCCTCTCTCCTTTATCTCCCATTCATTGATAATTTATTTACATCAGCTGTTACTGGAGGCCGCCATGTTTGTTACTATAGGCTGCCATACTTGTTTACATCTACATGAAGCCACCATATTGGTTTTTTCGTTTGTCATTTGTTTGCCACATTATTTATGACATTGGCCACTAGGATCACCACTATATCCGTTCTGGCTTTGGCCGGTAGTAGTGCTGGTGTCGCTCTTGTTCGATTAGTCGATCGGCCACCATATTGGTTCTGGGTTCTGGAATTCGCTGCTAGGGGCGCTGATTTTTTATAACTCAAAATACCATCTGGAATAGTGCGCGATCGAACTGCTGGACCTTGGATCGCTAGATTTACGCCTTAGACCACTCGGTTATCGCGACGTGCACTGGGAGAAGAGTTTATAAGTGGTATATAGCTTCGAGATGAATAAATAATATCTTGCCTCTCATTAAAGACATTTAATTTGTTATTTCTTATGTAACTTTGAATGTTTTTATTTACATATAAATAATTTATTTTAATTTTTTTTACACAAATCAATAAATTTTAAGTATATATTTTTTATTGCATAATTCTTTTTCTTATAACCTTTTTTAAGGGTTTTATTTACATATAAATTATTTTTTTATGTATTATTTGAGTATTTATTTTGAAGTATTTATTTTGTACTATATTATTTTTAAGTACATATTTTTTATTATACAACTCTTAAGTATTTTATTTATATATCAATTATATTTTAAGTATGTTAAAGTATTTATTTGTGTTTGTATTATTTTTAGTTAAATTGGTTCTACTTACATATATATTATTTAAGAGTTAACTTATATACTTTTTGAAATATTTAATTTTTATTATTTGTAAGTAATTATTTGTTGTTATATTATTTTTAATTATATATTTTATTAATTTGGTTTATCTTAGATATATTACTTAAGATTTAACAGATACTTTTTAGGTACTTTATTTTTATTTTAAGAATTTTTAAGTATTTTTATTAAACTTTAAAGTGTATCGAGTGACGAGTCTTCAGATTCATATTTGTCAGACAGATAAGAATATGTCATCAGAATATATGATTACATGACTATGATAAGTGCCATTATAGGATATTTTATAAGCATATATAAAAACTGATTTAGCAAATATATGCCAAGTGTTTTATATGTAGATTATTCGCACTTTTTCGATTTTTATTTACATATAATAATTTTTGTTTCAATATCCCAGACTTAAGTATGTAGGGATTCCTACATTGAACTTATAAAAAAAATTTCTTACTCCTATGTAATGCAATGCTTTTAAATTGTTTCCAACACACCATCCCATAAACCGTTCAGTATACGCTTCATCTAACCTAACCTAACTTCGCCTAACCTAAGATAATCTAACTCAATCATCTTGTAAGAACTCTGAATATATATTTTTTTATTTCTCTCGACATTCATTTAACGCAACCACCATACTCTAGTCATCGCCAGACCCCTCTTCACCTCCCCTCCTTCCAGCCTTACTTAACAGCCATATAGAATTGTACTGAGTACCAAAAAAATATATAATACCTTTCTCCATGACATTAACTTGCCTCATCAATGGTATTAACAATACAGTTCCATATCTACCACCATACTTCAGACTTACTTATCAATAATAAAAGCCAACTATATTGACTACATTTTCAGCCCCATCGAACTTTGCCAGTTGCACATATAAACAAGCCATACCAGCTGCCGAACCAATAAAATATTCCAACCATGCTATCGTAAGATCAATACTATTAATTTAGTCACCTACAAAGCCCATATCATCTTAATTATTGAAAATACCATCCTGCTCATACTAACCGACTATGCTAGCTAAGCATTCTGCCCCTCCCTTTTAACTAACTAAACATCCCATTAAACCATTCCGCTCTTACAAAAACCGAACCGCACATTTAAACCATTCTCCTCACACCAGCTAAGCTATACTTTTTTCATACTGTCAAAATAACTGAACATGTGATCAGATCATACCAATCAACATAAAGTTATACCAACCATACAAACAAACTAATGGTACAACCGAGTCATACTTGTGCTCATTCTCCTCCTGTCCATGTTATAAGTCCGACAGCCCTCCTATGACATGCACTCACATTAATTTAGATTTAAACTGAATTAATAAGTGTTTCAGAGAAGCCGATACACATATTACTATGAATTTTCATAAAATTTTTATTCTTATACATATGTTCATTAGATAGAATACCACATTTTTTTGCAGAATATCTGCTCTACTAACCAGGCCCCAGACAAAATTTACTCATACCTCAAACTAAACGTCAAGCATAACTCAGCCCCACAGTTCAGACATCTTGAAAAAACCATTGCAAGAATGAAGTTTTCTACATATCCTAACCATCATGCAGGACTCTGCAAATACTACAGCCAGACAAACACAAGTAAATAATAATACATTACTTTTCACAGAAAATGTTTATGTGTTTGTATGTATTTCCTCCATAGTTTACAAAGGACTGTTCAATCTGATGCTATTTTAAGAAAATCTTATGCAGGGTTTTCAATTCTTGAAAGATTCTTTATAAAAGTACTTATTTATTTTACATTTTAGTTACATATAATTTCCTTAATTAAAAAATTAATATTTTAGTTTTGCCATCTTTCTTTCATGATGAAACTGCTCATACTTCCTTCGGTATGAAACTTCTCATACATCATTTGCATTGGAATTGGTATACTTTTCGACATAGCATTATCACCTCTGGACCCTTCAAAGGCCCTCCCCAGAAGCAACGACTTATGGCAACTTCCTAAAAATGTGATTTTATCGGCAAGAAACCACTTCCGGTAAAACAAAATGGAAATAAAATCAAAATATTAATTCTCTCTCAAAATAACACATAAAACAGATAATTATATTTTGAAGTAAAAGAAAATACTTATACAATAATGTAAAAATACAGGTAAATTGAAATTTACATATTCAGATCATAATCTCTTATCTCAGAATTAATATAATTATGTCATAGAATAACAAAAATAAAAATAAAAAAATAAATTTTGGTTTGCTGGTTTACAAATAAAAATATTACATGTTAATAAAAGGACTCTTTGTACACGGTGTTCTCTCATGTCGCCGAGTTAGCGATGTTACAGGTCGCGGTTCCATGATTGTTGAGATCAAAGGCAGGTCTTCATATTGACAGTATAGCGAGAGAAAGCTTCCAAATTGATATTAGCGTCCCCTGTTACTAAGTTATCAGCATGCTCTATATTAAATTCTCCCATCACTCGAAAAAAATGTCGTATGATATTTTTTAAGTTCGATAGAGAAAATCAATACTTTTTCAATAGTTTTGGGTCTCGATCTCGGGGCATAACACAATGCCTAACAGTTACAGATTCACGCCAGGTGCACATGAATATAACAATTTGAAAATTTAATGTATGAACATTACTAAAAATGTTTCCAAATCTCAGGTCACTAGTCGAATTGCGATCCTTTTATCTTAGGATGATTCCTATATCTGTTACCTAAAACTTATATTTCCCATTTATTATACATTCGTAAAGCAGTCTCCGAAACACTAAGCAAAATTGCAAAATTTTAAGTCCAACAGAGAAAAATTATAGTTTAAATAGTTTCTGGGTCTCGAACACAGATCACTACGTCATGCCTAGCCACTATATATTGCTTAGGCATTTATAACAAGTGTACGCAATCAGCCAGAGGTTCGCACACGAACCTCAGTAACAAGCTTCGAAAACTCATGTCATTTTGGCTTTGTTATAAGTTCCTAAAAATAGTCTCTGAATTTTTTTTCTAATTCCGATAGGAAATTAATATAATTGATATTTTTCTGGACTCGAACTCTGGGAGTTACACCGTACCTCGCCTTTCGTGATTGCTTAAATCTTTATATCAGGCACACATGAATACTGCAAAAAATTACCATATTTTTCCTAAGTCCAATAGAAAAAAATAATTTTTCTATGGTTTCAGGCTTCGAACTGGAGGCCCTATGCTACTCATAACCAATGTATATTTGCATAGCTCTTTACGTCAGGTACGTTTATGCATGTAAACAGAGAGAAAATCACATACTATAGTTAGTTTTAAAACAATCCAATTTACAGGTCGGTATTCGAACTATGGACCATTTATCTCACTATAAGACAAATATTCTTTGTCCAATTTGTGTGTTATTGCTTGTATTATAAGTTTTGTACACCCTACAATTATTCAGAATTTTATTCCAGCAATGTTTTAATAAAGTATCAGTTAGGTTCCACTGGAAAGTCTTTCTTAATTATTATCAAACTAATATAATTTTTCCTGAAAACATATTCTTTTAGAAATTACATACAGGCACAAGGTATAAAAAATTCCATGTCGGTCGCTGTGAGACCGCGACATGATGTTGCATGAAGCAGTTACTTCATGAGCGAAGCAATGCATGTCATCTCGTTTCGCTGATGTGCTATCAGTGCATGGGAGAGATGGTGCATACGTGACAGCACCAGGTAATATCATTGCTTTATCCAGCAATTACATCATGGCAGAGTCTGGAGCTCTTCTAAACTTGCCATGAAATAAACTTTGTGTATTTCTTAGCTTTGTTTGCATGAAAGTAGAACTTTAGTACGGTTTCTGCACGTGTAATATTCGCACACAAGTAAGGTGTATGTGTTAAATAATAAAAAAAAAGTGTGCAGTACTATATATCCAAAACCTCCCTACATTACAAAAATTAAATGCATTTTTTTAAGCTTATACAATGCAATTTTAAAAAATTATGTTTCATCATTTTGTGTGAATGGCTTAACAATGAATTTTATGTATCACTCCAGTATAAAAAATATGTTTTTTGTATCAAAACTATTTTCTAATTCTAAGCCACAATTATATTTACTCATGATTGATACTGGAGAGGGGAGTATTCTTGCTGGATAATGCTATTGGCTTACTGCTGGCACCAAGGAACTACTGAAACACTTTCCACAGGCTCCAAAGTGTTCGTTTATAAAAGAAATTTTTAAGTACAGTAACATCAAATATTTACTCTTTATGCAACACCTGGGGCAAAAAAAATTACGTGTAAGTTAACGAGGTCTTGAGAGCTGATGAGATGAGGTGAGAAAGGAGCAGCATTTGAATGCAAAGGCAGGGAGCCGAGAAAAACCTTGCCAGTTAATAATTGGGCGACATACGAAGTCCATTGCAAACATAAGGCAGAAGAATACACAATGTGCATACAAACAGATCTTAACAAGGAGACAGTCAAAATGCATATGTAAGTTCCCAACTTCGCATATTAGTAATGCTAAAATTTACTCAGCTTGATGTGTGATATTATTTCCATAGAGTGTATAGGTTGACAACTTCTATTATAGTGTATATGTTAAAAACATCCATTAGAGTCTTGCAAATTTACCAAAAATATTTTTACAGAAATTGGAATACTAGGTAATTTCATAAGCAGTGTAAATTTGGCCAGAAGTACAATTAGCATATTGCATGTGTCAAACATACCCAAGTATTCCATTTCAGTTATACTTACCTGACTAACTTATTTTTTTTCTTGTTGAGTTGTACTCATGAAAAACAAAAATCAGATCTGGTATTACATACCTTCCAAACAAACTATGTAACTCACTCATTCTGAACTAAGAAAGAATTTGAATTTGAAAGTAAGACATATATTTTTTGTATAAATAATACTGCAAAATGTTATGTGGCCACCAACTAAATATTTCAGCCCATCAATACATCTTGATGCTAAAATCATGGAATCAAGCAATTAAGTGTGCATTTTTTTATTTTAGCACTTTAAGCTACTAAATTACCATCTGAATTGTGCACTCATAAGAGAGTACTGAAAGTGTCTGACTTGGATAAATTACATTTTACTGCTGAACAGTTGAGGCTCAAACAGAATGCCTACTGGCAGTTTGGTTCCTTAGAACGATGATATAATAAATGCAGTACACTACAATGCCATCAGAAGGGGATAGCACCTCCTTCAGTTTACTCTAATCCCGTGCTTTTCTCTCGGAATAAGAATAAGTTTGAGATTGGGGATCAAATATGGTTATATTGGAAGTTGGTCGGTACTGATTGGAAAAATATGCATGCATTGGCCCATTCCAAAATTTTTTTTTAATTCATATATAGTAATCATATTAATCAAATATTTCTTATTAAAAAGGTAGGTCATTCCTTAGAAAGGCATATATACACCCCACTGATTATCCCATGCCTCTGTGACAATCGACAGTGATACAAGTTCCCGCAGGGAACTTACTAGGAGCTGTCACACTTATGGTGATATATTGGTGTGATTGAGCAGTTGATTTAAGATCCAACATGCAGGCAGAATGCCTGTATTTGGCCATAAATAATTAAACTAGACAGATGTAACTATATGAAACTTATTTGTATATAACTCACAAAATTTGTTCTACATTATGAGTAATATTTTCTTCTACACCAGCAACCATCACCTGACACAGTAGTTTCGAAATGGTGGTGGAGGAGTTAGTTTACAAGTTTCCCTTGAGTCGTTGAGTAATTAGTGCCATTTCTGATAACAAATAATTAAATTACAACTACAACATATTTGGTGTATTGGCCCTACAATTCACTTTATAGACAAATAAATTTTGTTGTCAGTTGTCACAGTGTGTAAGTGAATATATATTTTTATGTGCATGTGTGTTTGTGTGACTATGTCTTGATTGGGAAATATGCCTGTAGTAGTAATTCTGAGAACATCAATACTTATTTACAGAAAAAGATAATACTTGGATAATAATTGTAAAATACGTTGTTTGAAAATCTAAGAGATCTCTGCAACGATTTCGCTCCTCATCTACCTCTAATATATTGCATAAAACAATCTGAATTTAATATTGAAGAACACTTAAACAGTATTTATTTTCATACAGTCAACCGATTTCAGTTGTCACAAATTCACCTGGCATTTTTTCCTATGTAGTTGATGAGTTTAGAGGGGAGGGGAAGGTGCCTGACCCATGAGAATGCCTGACAGGGAGAAAGAGGAAGACCTGTGCTAGGAGAGAGGGTATGTCAACCAATGAAAATGGTTGGTCAATAATCACTACCTTATATGCCACATAGTGGCTGAGAAAATACGTAGGTGAAAGCTGGGAGGAAGTGGACGTTGGACAATGAAAAATGCTAGGGTAACAAGACGTGCTATTTTCCTTAAATTACTCAGCATCTCCCACCATTTTCTAGCCTATATAAAGGCCGAAACATCGTCACATCTCTCACTCTGATATTAGTGCTTGACGTCTGCATATCCGTGTACCCTTCTGCTTAGTCGCCATTTTGCATCTAGTGAATTACTGTGCGGTTTCACAGTCATTTTCCAATTTAGCATCGAGTATTTGCTCTTTAAGGTATGTCATGTTTTCCAGTAATCTTTTTAATAACTGGTTAAATTAATCTTGTTAAAGAATGAGTTCTAATTTTGAATTGAAGTGAATGATTGATTAAGTATGAACTCTTAATTTTTTTACATTAAAGGTTTTTACGCAATCGTATTTAAAATTAGCCTTCTTAAATTTTTTAATTAAGTAAATTATTGTTTGCCAGAGAGCTCTTAAATTATTTTGAAGCTTTTAATGCAACCACTTTTTTAAATAAAATTTATTTGCGTACATGTTACAATGCAAAGTTATTAATGACGTTTATTTTATTTTGTGTAGAGCTTGTCAGCCATTGCGTCAGCCCCTAGCCAAAGGCTTGTGCTTGGTCTGCCAGCCGACATCGGAGCAAGTCAACACCGACTGTCAGTTGTCTCATGTCGTAAATTCTTTTAAAAATAAGTATTAATACTGATATCAAAAGTTAGCCCAAAGTTTGGTTTTATTTTTTTAAACACGCATTGATCTTTTGTAGGTCATCGCAGTCACAGGGCTCGCCAATTCCTGGAGTTGCTGATTTGTCGACTTGCGGTCAAGCCTGTACATCTGTAAGGATGCCACAGCCTCTTCGTGCTAATACAAGCAGTGAGTATCTACAACTACGAGACAAATATTTTTGTGCAGGATTTTTTAAATATAAATTTTTTACATTACGTGGTGCACTTTTGTCCAGGTGAAGTGACTTCCATGATCGTGAGTCAAAGAATCCCCTTCAATCAAATCGCCGGTTTAACAGGAGTGTCTAGCAAAGCAGCCTATCGTTGTTAGGAGAGAACGACTGCAATTTTCCTTTTCTTCTTTTGGTGAGTAACTGTGCTGCCTACACGCCAAACTGTTTGTGAGGATGCTGACTATACACGTGGAATAATTTAGATTTTCTTTAAAAACTGGCCAGTGAAGTAACTATATTATTCTGTTTTTAAAGCTTAGTTCCCATCGAAGAAAAAAAAATTAAAAAGACGTTTTTGCTATGCAGGTATAAATATACTTGGAACCACAGTAGTTACATTTTCAAAATATTTTCTTTAAAGTTTTACAAAGGATTTTCTTGTATTACAACTTACATCATTGAGAAGTGTACATTTGTCTACTAGAAAAGTGATGAATAAATAACTAGGCCAACTTTTTCAAAATATAATTTACAAAATGAAATTAATACACCTTGTCAGCACATGGATTAGAATATACACGGATTTTATTGCTAGCCCTCAACGATAAGACCAACTTGACTTAGGACTCATTTAAATTTTAAATATAGCTACAAGTACCTACAAAAATATTAATTATCATGAACGTTAATTTCATTTTAAGAGTTCTGTGTAGCTAGTAAACAGTCATATGTTTTTTTAAATTAATTATTTCAGTTGTATGGCGTGTTCTGAAACTTGCAACACATTAATTTTGCACACTACCACAGTTTATATTGCCCCTAGTTTTTGCACAAAACGACTATATACCATTTTACGTTGTTTGGTGACCACCATTTCGCTCATGCTCATGGATAGAGGTCAGTATTTTATAAACATTTCTTAACGTCTATTACAAGCATGGCCCTTGAATTTCTCACGAACGAGTTGATCTACAAGAGGTATCTTTGTACTGTTACGAGCATTTCTAAAATTACAAACTATTTCTCAGCAAAAATTACAGTGTGTACAGCCTTTCTTGTCAGATGTATTTGTGTATTAATTAAAACATGTTTTTTTTCTTCCCATTTTGCATAATGCTATGTCCAGATTATTGATATTATTCGTGATCATATTGAGGGTTTTCTTATTAAAAAGTTACTACACTTGTTGATAAAATAATTTTTTCAAAGTTTTGTGCCTAGAATTTTTTTATAAAACTATTATAAATATTGTATCATAAATAGCTTTCCTATATTATGATTAATTGAGGAACAAAAAATATGTGAGAAGTTTTCCTACGCAGTTCAGTATTAAATTTTGCTTAAATAGTTACACTTGTTTTGATACACAGTTTATAAATTTGTGCAATAATTGTACTTTTTTTCAGCTTACATATGCTATGTCCGCATTATTAATACTATTCGTACCTGTTTGTTGCAGTTTTTTTTTGCTGAAGTCTTCAGCATGGAGGGCGGCCGTGTCGACATGGGAACTTCGGTGGGCTTCCAACTTCCTTCGCCTTCTGTCTTGAGTGCAATACCGCCACAAGGATTATTTTGTGGCCTTTGCTCTAAATATTTTTCGGTGCGCAATAATGGATTGAGGCACGAAAGGACGCACGCATGTATATGGTCCTGACACACAGCTACAGACACCATCATGAGAGAGATTGTGCCACCACCAACAAATTTGGCTATAAATTGTTGCAACTAGTGTTTCACTTCTGCAATTTCGCTTGTGCACATCTGCACTGAAATTTGGGACTACGATTTTGTTTGGATCTCCAACCAGGGTTTGAAGCCAATTCCTGAAGTTCCAACCCATATCCTTGCCATGGTTGTGGGGGTGAAATATTTTTAGCTGTGACATTTTGAGCCATTGTAACCATTAGAGTCGGTATTGTTCTTACCCACCCTATCAATCTACTTATCTTCCTCTTTATCTATCATTATTTCTTTCTATTTAATTTTGGCTCTTGTCTTTTTATTCTTGTTGTCTCTTCTGTTAATTGTGTTTTCTGTACGGGTTGGTATATTTTATTGGCATTGCAACCCGCCTGTACAAGTTATTCTTGAAGCACCATTGAGATTATATATATATATATATATATATATATATATATATATATATATATATATATATATATATGTAGTACTGTAAGAGGGTAGTGTATTGCTCCGTCCCCAGTCGGAAAACCACGCACAGGGTTGGGAGGGCGATGTCGAAAAGTATACCATTTCCAACCCAAATGATGTATGAGGAGTTCCATCCCGAAGGAAGTGCGAGAAGTTCCTACATTAAAGATGAATGACAAAACTAAAAATGTTAATTTTTTTAAAGAAAAATTATATGTAACTAAAATGTAAAATTAATAAGTATTTTTCTAAAGAATCTTTTATTAATTAAAAATCTTGTTATAAAATATTCTTAAAATTACATAAGATGCAAGAGTTCTTTGTACACGATGGAGACAATGCATACAAACACACAAACAATTTATGTGAAAAGTAATATATTATTATTTACTTGTGTTGGTCGGGTTTTAGTATTTGCAAAGTCCTTCATGATGGTTAGAATACGTAAACTATCCATTTTCTTCCTTCATGTTGAACCAATGTTCACTTCAGTTGCAGGTTTGTACTTGCTCGTGAAGCCAGCTGACTCGATCTCTTAATTTACCAGACACTGCGCAGGTGCAGACCTGCTAACACAGCTATTCCCACGCACGTACAGACTCCAGTTACCAGGCACCAGGGGGGGAGCAGAAATGCTATGTGCTGACTAAGGCTATCTGACACCGTCCAGGTGCGAAAACGGCCAGCAAGCACGTACAGTCTCAATTTACCGTGCAGGTACAGACGTGCTCTTGACATTTATAAGGTCAGCTGGTACTCTGATAAAATAAAGGGGGCGTGGTAAGATTAAATTTAGCAATAGAATTTTCTAAATGTCTGAAATGTGGGTTGAGGTCTGCATGATTTCTAGTAAGAAGTATGAGTATATTTAGTCTGGTGTTGGTTAGTAGAGCAGATATTCTGCAAAAAATTTGGTGATTTATCTATTGAATAGCACAATATGTATGTGAATATATATATATATATATATATATATATATATATATATATATATATATATATATATATATATATATATATATATATATATATATATATATATATATATATATATATATTCATAGTACCATGTACATCTGCTTGATGTTTATGCATTGATATTTCACTTGATTCGCGTTATTTAACGACAATTTTTACACGCTGTTTAACTAATCCATCAGTCAAAAACAATCACAGAAAAACAGTGAAAAAATTGACTGACGAATCCGTGTAAAAATGTCACTCAATCAACAAGTGAAGGAAAACTGGCATTTTTTCGCTGATTCATCAGTTAAATTCACTGAAGTGACTGTTGACTCAGTGAGATACTGTTAACTGATTGAAACAGTGAAATCCTCAATGATTCAAATTTAGAGTGTGCAGAATCGTTAGAAAAGTAAATATTCTTTCAAATTGGTCGATTCTTAAACTTACTTGCATTAAAAAAAGATCGCATAATAAATTATGACAGTAGACAGAAAAATTTACCAAACACTTTTAATTCGACGTCACAACATGGAACTACTTTCCGTCTCCCGTTACCAACTTTACTGGACCAACGCCAGTCGGTATGCCGGTTATCATACGTACAAGTATACACTGTTCACGATAAAAAGAGCACCTTTGATGCCCTAGTTATTATTTCTTTTCAGCCATTTTTTCCCTTTAACCACGTTATAAACGCAGTGAGTATATTCCACCGCACTCTTCAGTTAACGTCTACGGCTAAAATAAAATATGTTTATTGATTATTATTCCAAATGAGAGGGCTTAAAAAAGTTCTCGATTTACCGCGAATATCATAGAGGAGCGGTGACATCTTTCGAAGGTTGATTTTAAAAGTGCAAAATTAACCGTGAACTGCCTATAGGTGGAACCGGGTCCTACTATCGAATAGTCACTAACAAAAGTCTAGTCATACCAGGAGTTCGTCGCGAGCTATCATCCCACCGGCTTTGTCAAAACATTCTCTTGAGCGTTAACACCTCGGCCTGCATGGAAACGGATATCTCTTCCCCATCGCCCGTACTGATCCTTATCGCAGTGAGCGGGTAACTCGCGAGCAAAACAGAATACACCTCGTCGAAGCAAACTTATCGCAATATGTTTCCCTTGTTACACGCGCCTGCGATAATCACCTTTCTTCGCATTGTTGTTGTTCTACAACTTGCGCGTGGTAACAAGTTTCACCTCGGCCGAGTTTGGAGCTGGGATTATGAGGGGGAGACGGGGGGTTGAAAGTACTGCAACGACTGCTCGTAAACTCTTTCGAGAAGCTTCTTGTTTCCACCCCGTCGTGTTCACAACCCCACCACCACCCCCCCCCCCGGCCAATTCGCCCCTCGTCAATCTCTCCCGCCGCTGGCACCCTGCTTTCTTCCGCAACTTGTTCCTGGAAAAGACAAATGATGTTTTCCACGTCGGCGGCGTTAATAACTTGCGGCGGTCGCGGATGATAGAGAACGACGTTCCCGCTACCAGGACGAGCGCCGTCGTGTGTCGGCGAGCGAAGAAAGCGCGCTCTCTTTCGGGCCCGTTGGAACTCATTTCGCTCGACGGGAAGATGCTTTCCGTACAAGAGACCGACAGAAGAAACTGTTACATAATTTCGGAATCCCCGCAAGCGTCTTTCTTTTCCCCATACGTACTGCATCTCGTCGGCACATCTAAGGCTTAATATTATGAGGAATGTACTCATTCAGTATCAATAGGGCTAATACTAAAATGCGGGGGCCGCGGTGATGTAGTGGTAAGACTACTCGCATCCCACCTAGACAAACCGGGTTTGCTTCCCGGTGGGGTCGTTCCCGGATTTTCGAGTGTGGAAATCTTGCGGGAAGATTCTGCTCGTCTGCGGGTTTTTCGGGGATCTCCCGTTTATCTCTCGCTTTCGTTCCGGCGCTGCTCCATAGTAACCTAGCTTTACCCCCCCCCCCGCCCATCAGCTCTCAAGACCTGGATTTGGGTGGGGGGGGGGGGCTCAGCCCCTATCGAATTATTTATATATATTTTCTGACGCAAATTCGATTTCAGAATGTGAATTACAATTTTTTGCACTACAATACATGAATAATACCTTCCTTAATCATGTGATGCATACCTTGAAATTCAACACTTATTACGTAGCCTGGATCTCTCAAGCCCGCATCTCATATAATTCTATTTAAATAATTTTTGTAAACAGTTTTTTACTTAATACTTATGTATTCATTACTTTGTATTAACTTATCAACAGTATATACATTTCTGTACTATTAATTCCATGTTTTCATTAGCAAACTACCACGATACAATTCTGAACTTGCCATGTACGAGGGTATACATAAGTTTCCATATACTCTGAATTTATAAAATTCAATGTTTACAACATACATGATATTTTACCTGTATAATTACTACCATCTCACTACAATTTTTAAATTTTGATTTTTTCAAAATTAAACCCAGTACTTTTTTTACATACAAACATTATATAATTAAAACACTTTCATTTCACACGAAATAACATCTATGTTCATAACCTCATTATTTCCATCAATTTTTTCCGAGTTTTATATACAGTTTTGGCAATCAAGAAAGCTGTGTTCTTTACAAATATTTGTGGTGAATTTGCATCATATTATGGCACTCTTCCTATCTTTTGATGTAGGGCAGATTGAGTAAATTTTCTTTTTTGATTAATTAGATGTAGCAATCACATTACTTGATGTGGATTCTATCTTGCCTATGAACTTTTCTTCCATATCTTGTCGAATGTACTTCTGAAGAAATGGGTACGCAGCTTGTTTAGTCACGTTTAGTAGTACGATTTCCAACGACAGATCTTTGATTAATAATCTCCTTTCGTGTGTGGCCACTTGATGGTATGCAGGGTGTTGTTGCATTCGGAATAAAATACAGTCATTGTGTGCTGTAACATCCAATATGTTACTCCAAATAACAAGAGGCCAACGATTTGACTTACGTTTGCAAGTAAACAGGCGTATTTTTTGGTCCATCGTCTTTTGTGGAGCTATAATACTTAGTGATTTAAGGTTTCTTCTTTGAATGTTTTTCGTCAATGCAACTGTCAAGGTGCATCGTACTCAACAGAAGCACACATTTCTTAACTCGATATATGTATTGAAAATTTATTATTTGTGAAGCGTGGTACTAGAACCCACGCTTCCATACAGGTAAACGTTTTATTATAGAAAAAAGTGTTAACATTTTCCTTGGTAGACATCAAAGGATCTTAACGTTATATTCAAAATGTAGCGTACAAAAGAAAAAGAAACATAATATGTAGCAAAATTTTAATTTCGCAGAAATATCATAAGACTTTAGTGATTGGGAGCACTCTGAGAAAACCCAAAGACACGTTCACCCAGAATAAAAAACTTAGGTATACATATATATGTAAGATAGTATTATATATTATTATCTATGCGGTATGATTATATAAAATTATCTATAAGATAGGAGTATACATACATGTTTTCTTCTGGGAGAACGTGTCTTTGGGTTTTCTCAGAGTGCTCATAATCGTGAAAGTCTTATGATTATTCTGCGAAATTAAAACTATTCCAAAAACTAATTTTCTTTTTGTTTTGTACAGTAGATTTTGAACATATGGTTAAGATCCTATGACGTCAACCAAGGAAAACGTTTTTCTGTATGGAAGCGTAGGTTCGAGTCGCACACTTAACAAATAATTTTTTTTTAGAAATATATTGAGTTAGTTAAGACGGTGTCATTCGCAGTTCGTCTGTAGTTCAAGTAAGAGTTCTTTTTCTCTGACTGAGTTCGAGTGACACATGAACCAATTGTTCTGTTGTGAAAACAGTATATAAGTGTGCATCGTGTATGAATGTTTTCACTTCTTCGATGGTTGTGATGGAAGGCAGATTGCCACCAGTGGAATCATCTAGTGATAGTGTAAGCTTTTGTAATACGAAGACGGTAACAGCGGATGAATACTTACCATCTGTAACACCGTCAGCAAGGTTCTCAGAAGAGTATCTAGAAGCATTACAGAAACAATGTTGTTATTGTGGAAATACTTTTACTACAAGTTGTCATTCACGTCGACATGAACGTAGTCGTTGTTTGTTCAGTCCAGCATAGCAGTCGTTCCGCTGTAACAAGTGCGATGCTGTGTTTACTCGTAGTGGTATCCTTTATGTGTAAATGTACTGTTTGTCGATCATCGGGAAGCGAGTGCAAGTATTGTAGCAAGACTTTGGCGACTAGGTCTAACACCAGACACATGAAAATAGTAACTGTACATTGGCCAATCAACTACAAGACCTAAACGTGTGATAACTGCATGTTGTATATGCGAATAGGGCTACTTTGAGTGATAACAGTAGTAGGGCCGGGGGGGGGGGTCTACCCCATCTTTGATTAATCGGATTAGCCCTTCGATATCAAATTGATATGAAAAGGGTTCATCCTTAACCCGATATTAATACGATCAATTTTTTTAATTCGATGGGATTTCTTCTTAATTCGATGAAATAAGATAAAAGAATATTGATCAAATAAGTTTGATGAAAAAGTCTGATCAAATTTATTTGATGGATTTTTTGTGTATATAGTTCTTTATTTTCTTTCTTTTTCGGGGTGGGGAGCAGCTCTGGTAGATGTCGGCACGACGACTGGCACTGGACTCAGGTGTGATGTGTTGGGGACAGGGTATGTTTGTGTGTGTATATATATATATATATATATATATATATATATATATATATATATATATATATAAATAATTATGTTTACGACGCACATAAAAACATATATAAATTACACTAATTGAATAAAAAGAATGTAACGAGAATCGCTGTTAACAGTCAGGGATTATAATATACGTCAACTTATAAGCTTTGTTGAGAGCAAACATAACCTGCGTCGGCCTACGTATAATTATAGACTAAGGTGAAAAACACGGAAATGAAGGAAAATACAAAACAAATGTTTACAAATAAATTAAACGGCTAACGAAAACTAGTACACGACAATGCTAAACGAATTACGGAACCCAACTATCCTGTTTTTTTAAATAAATGAAATGGCACCGGGATATTCCCCAAAACACATCCATCTGCCTGGGACGCTGTTGAATGAATGACTGGAGGGTATGACGTGCGCCGGTTTATAATCTGTTATATACGTGGAGTGTGGCAGATAGGCAACTGATTTAAACCTCACGATAAAAACTCTGAATACACTATTCGTCCTACAACAGACAACGAAACGATAATAAAAAAAAAATATCCCTAATTTTCAACTAAAGTTTCACTATTGTAAAAAGGCGAATTCACTTATAACACAAATTATTTTCCGTCGAAGCATAAGGAGACTAGGATTACTCAGTCCCGCAACACTTTATGGAAACGTACTATATATACATATTTTTATTATTACTTAAAATAACGGATGTGCTACAAATTTTTCCGTTAAGTCTGAGAAATTAACGGTACTGGTTAGCGAAACGATAGCTGAAATGCTACGAAGTTTCGTCAACCTAACTCAGAAATGGAGTTTAGACGATAAACGCTTCAAATAGGTTTAACACATGAAAATTATTTTTTCCCAATAAATAAATAAAAAAAGTTAATTTTAAAACGAGAAAAGCGGCTAGCATTCAGTAGCATTATACACCTACACTCTCCGAAGCCCACTGATCACCGACCCCTTGGTCGGGGCATGAAGCCCCGCCATCCGTCGACCTGTCCGGTGAAATCAGGAGAGCTGGTGTATACATCTATCCAAGACAAGTTTTTACGAAAATCTAAGATGGTGCCAGACAGCTAAAACTGTTCATGTCGGTGCTGCCCTCCCCCACCCCTTGTCCAGACCGTGCTTTTGTGCGAAAAGAGACTTCCTGTCCAAGGTCACGCAACAGCGCCCCAGAGCGCGTTTTTCGGCGATGCGCTTCGACAGTCCAGAGCTTGCCCAAGCACTCGCTATAGATCCAACACTGCAAAAAAAATATTTAGCGTCAACCACCTCCTCCGCCAACACCAACCCAGAGTGCGTTTCCGGATGACTGCCCTTTCTAAGGCCACGCAGCACACCTCCCCTACACCAGTCTAGAACACGTTTTTCGGATATCTTGAGAAATGCCCGGTCCACGCTGCCCCCCCCCCCCTTTTTATCACTACCACCGCAGAGCATGTGTTTTCCGAGACGATAGCTGCCTCGGTCAGGAACAGAGGTTTGCCTCCATGCCTAAGCGTGTGTTTTATGCATTACGTGGGGAAACCTCCATCCCTCGGTCCAGCGGATTTTCAACTGACCTTGGTTATTTCCCCTCTCCCATCTTCCCACTAACTGTTACTTTCGCTCGAATACTGAAGTATAAAAAAAAAAACAGTTTCTCCAACCTAGAGCCTGGTGTATTCCCAGCGAAATAAAATTTCGCAACTCCCATCGATGAAATTTATATCCCTGAAGTTAAATATTACCCGATATTGTAATCCCTACAAGATAATCCCAAAGATTTAACATTCAAGCCACAACACTCTATATTTAAATTCTGTAAACTTTTTATTCCTTTTTAAAGCACACCATAACTAACTATAAGACATATTTTGACTCATTAAATTTTTTTTGCAAGTAATGAAAACCACTCATCATTCCACTTACACAAGTTAAACTTAGAACACCATTCACACATCATTCGATTGAAGTAATACCCACGTAAATGGTTTTTGCTTTCGATCTGTTATTAAATATTTATTCAAATAGCAGAGAAAAATACGTATTTTACGTGCAGTTTTCCTAGCCCAGAATTTCGACTCTACTATATATCATAACATGTGTAGATTTGAACTTATTTTATTTTCAAGTACTTATCCATCTCAAAATGACTGCTGTCGAAGCTGAAATCTCTTAAATTTCACGATATTTCAAATTATTTTCCTAAATGGCCAAATTTAAGAAAATTGAATGGGAAATGACAGACATTTTGAATCCGTTTACTATATAAGGAAGGCTAAATTATTTTTTTCTCGGTGTTGATTCGTCATCTGCGAAGGTCACTTCGTGTGCATATGCGTGAGTGCGCATTGCATTAGCAGTAGTGATACTTTGGTGTTTACTACAACTCCAGACGTCTACAACAACGATAGACATCTACATCGAGAACGACGCCAAACGTCCATCACGTCTACATCGTCAGGCATACACTACAAATCCAGGCTTCTACTGCACCATCTAGATAATAATGCAGTCTCTTCAGGAGATTTCATCTCTACAACAGCCCACAACAGGTACAATGCATCAAGGTGGCTGCTGTGACAATTGTGCTTCTGAATGTGTTGAAGTATTGAATGCGATTTTAGCATATGGGAAAACGAAAACGTTATTGAGTTTAGACTGTTCCCAATTGCGAATGCTGCAGAAAGAATTGATAATTTATTATGCGGTGCACAAAATAAAACTAGTATATCCATTCCTTGATAAACAGTTACAAGCTGATAAGGATATAGTATCCTATTTGCCTTGTGAAGACTGCCTTCACGGCATGCCTGCCTTTGCTAATGATGGGAACTTGCAACATATGAGGACATACGTCGCGAAGATTGGAACAGCTACTTGAAGCTAGAATTATTCCAGATGTAGTAATGGACGATTCCGGAGTCGATGAAGTGGATTCCGAGGCGAGCACTGTGATCTTATAAGTAAAATGAGTTGAGAGACTTTTTGTACATAGTTAAAAAAATGAAAAAGAAATAATATAAAAGTGATGTGTTACGCAAAAGGTTTCGAAAACTATCCAGACAACTCCTTTGTAATTAAGGAGCTTGCTATTTCTTATGCAACCAATGCTAATGACTCTAAAGTATTATGCTTTAAATCTCCCAGACCTAGGTATACATTAAAACCTCAAGTTAAAATGATGCTTCAGGAACAGACTTATCAGATACGTGACCTAAAATGGGATTCTGGGCCCTGTTACGTTAACCTTACAAGTTTACAAGTTACAAGTGAATTCGCTTGTAATTTGTGAAACTGTCCATAATTCTGTTACATAAACTACAAGTTACAAGTCACAAGTTACAAGTGATATTTAACAATTTAAAAGTGTTTTCGACTTGTTAAATTCTGATTGTATTTCATAAACCATATTTCATAAGTAAATACTTGTAGAAATTCCCTACATTTCTTCAAGAATTCAGAGTTGTGTAACGTATATTACAAATTAATAGTCTGAAACCATCTCGGAAGTTATACTTTTGTTTTGTACTGAATTTAATATATTTTAATACCATTGTAAACATTTCAAATGACAATGAAACATAGTCTCAAAAAATATTAAAAAAACAAGCACCCTCAGAACATGAAGAGTATTCATGGATACAAACTGAACGTTTCTCAGAATAATACTGAGTAGCATGACAGAAAACAGAGGAACCCCAAAATCCAGTCAAGTAGGAAGCAGCGTGTCATTTACAAGAGCTTTGATTCTCTTTGTCTATAAACATTAGACAATAAATTTGCAACACCTTCCCGGTACACAGTATATAAAGATGCACCACCTTCCCGGTACAGAATATATAACATAAGACAGTATCACAACATACTTATAACACAGATATAACAAAGAAATCAGTCGCTAACTGTACCCTAACTAAAATAAAAATTAACTTAAATCACTCACTGAACAACTTATAAATACATGGCACTCAGCTCAGGCGATAGAGACATAAAACAACTTAAAATTAAATACAACTATTGCTAAGTATAAATGCACATATTTAGGATCATTCACTCAGTTGTATACTAACTTTTTTTTTTTTTTTTTTTTCTGCTTCACATACCACATCACCTTCCTCTGAATCCTCATTTTCTCGACCATACTGCACTTTTTTATTAACCTAAGTGAATTAGCCCTGAGTATATAACAGCCTACTTTTCCTTCGGAAAGTAGGCTAACAACTCGTCAGTATTTTTGCCTTTCTTTTCTCGGAAAGTAGCCTAAAAATACTGCCGAGTTGTAGAGCTTAGAGATATGTGATAAGAAGGCCGATCCCATCACCGCGATTAGAGTTCTCAGGGAATTCCTACTTCACCCACCACTTTATTCTGTCGCTTTACCACTTTAGATTCTTATTTCACGTCGTATATTCAGAAACGACTGTTACACATTTGTCCTCAGCTCATATTACTCTCGCCTATATGGATCTACCCTACTGGTCGAAATTAATTTCTTGACTTAATAGAGTACACAGTATGTCGGGTGTTACGTGATCGTAGATGTTGATATGACGGAAGATTACGAAGGCAACTTCGACTGAAGAGTTCCATGGCTCAGCATTTATTTTATGCTGTTATTGTACCCATGTCGTTCCTCTGATAAGATAAGGATAAGGCATAAAGTGTTTACTTGATTCTGTTCACAAGGTGGCTCCCCGTTTCCACCTTTTAATAAACAGTCATGCCGCGTCATCTGAATTAAATGTTCTTACAATATAGAAAATACTTCTCCCAAAACTTTAATTCAGTCATGCTGAGTCATTTCTGTTAACTGCGATGATGCAACAGAAAAGTAACTTTCGTGAATTTTAACCCCCAAAATGCAATGTCACTTTACTTATGGGCGTGAATATGGTTTTTTTTTTAGATTCACGAAGGTGATAATCTTCACAGTTTCTTTTATCTCGCCGTCAGACGTTATGAGATTCAGACACACCGTGGTTTATATCAGCAAAAATGCTAACAAATTTATCTAATCTCGCGATAAAAATAAAAGCGAGATTCAGTCCCCTCAAACTAACAGTACACCAGCAACTGTATTAAAGTCAGGGCACAACGAACAGAAATAAACGTATTGATAAAAGTGAAAAGAAAAAAAAAACTATTGATATCCTGCACCACTTTTCATCAAGCTCAGATCTGTTATGAGTCATAAAAACACCGACAATTGTACTTTTCGAATCAGATGATGCTTTTTTTCAAAATGACCGCCATTTTTTATGCTCGTAGATTCACCATTTTGAAAGAAAGCTCCTTTTATGTCATCTCGGGAACTGCTAAACTCAGTACGACCAAATCTCGCACACACGTTGCAGTTATATAACACCGATTTTATGTATCATGTATGTAGAGATTTTATGTAACACATGTAACAGCCACGTGTGCAAATTCACGTTGAGGTATGTTGAAACAGTATTGACTTTAGACCAATTTGTCACACGTACGTGCGTCAAAAATCTGTAGTTAAGATTTTCATGTGTGGAGTATAACGAGTGTACACATGCAGTGTGTGTGTGTGTATTCTTGCAGGTTTATTTATTATGTGCTGTGTGAGCTACACTGACGTATACTTACATGAGCAAGCGACCACATTGTGCTAGCCAAATCTATATTATTATATGGATTCGGGTGGGAAATAATGGGTAGCAACACTATTCAGTTTTAATTTTAAATGTAGGCAAGTGTGAATTACCAAGCACGTAGTATTGTTTTGCCCGGTCCGAAGCTTGACAGGCAGACGAAACCTCTTACCATTCGAACATTACTCGTAGAGCTGGACCACTGCAGTGTACACTAGTTGTGTACATTGACAACTCAGGCAAACTTAGCCTATATTTATTTATAACTGGTAGGTAATTAATAAGCGTGGAGAACCACGGGGATAGAAAACTAAAATGATGTAGGCTACCACCAAGCCACGTTCGTTTAACTCCAGCATTTATTGAAACATTCTTTTTATTCTTATTTACTTCATTATTACTTCTGGACAATATGCTATGAAAAATCCTAGTTGCAATTTGCAAGAACTAATGCAGACACATTACACCTAAAATACGCGAAAGTGGCCGTACCTAACATAGCAAAATCCCTGAGATAAGTAGCTGCCCTGGCTTAAATTCAAACACTAAAGTCTCTCGCTAAAAATAATGTTTATCTCCAGTAAATATTAAAAATAAGTTTCCTCAAAAAAAAGCTAAATATATAATAGTGTGTCTATCTCAGTGTGAGTAAAACTCCTTTCAGGTTTTCCGTAGGCAAAGTCTTAAAGCTGGGTTGTAAGTTCTCTTAAAAATAATATGGCGTTGCCGATAGGGGAAATGCTTCTAGAACTTTTATGGCTGACGCTGCATATAACACCTTAGTACTATACTTGGACGGGCTTATTAGTTTGCAGTAGACGTGTAGCTGTCTTTGCTATCGTAGACGTAGATTCACTTTATTGGTGCAAACGAAATCTGGCCGAAAGGTCTCGCAGACAGTAGGATATAAATAGGGTGTCTCGACGACGTGGAGATACGGCTCCTACACGTCTGCGGCCTAGCTTCTACCTCCTTACATTTTATTCCTAGCAAAAGGGGCAAACTGGTGCCTCTAATGCTGGAAACACTTATTAAATTACATAAAAATTCAGGGAGAACTTAAAACATCATAGCAAGCTAATTCAAATCCTACACTGCACCCACGTACAGGTGAGAGTCCTATCAACAACGTCTATGCTAAATGATGGTTGATAAGAGAGAGCTAAGCTCTCTTGGCTGGAGCTAACTTAAATTGGACCTAATGTTCGAGCCAATGGGAAATCAGGATTAGAACCTGTAGGCCAATGGGAGACCATAAAAATGAAATAAAATTATTAACACAAAATAATCACAAAATGAAAACTACTATAGCTAAGATCCTATCCTTAAACACAGTAAAATTTCCACACTGCAATGTTATGTAAAAAAAAAAAATATCCTAGTATAATATAAAAATTCAAAAATATTAAAATAAATACAAATGCAAATTATATGGAGATTATATATGTTACATGTTTATGAAAACAGTATTTGCATAGTGAGAAAAATCGTAAAATGTGGCGTGAAAAATAACAATTATTAACATAAAATATGTTTATTAAATATGTAATACAACGTACATTTTGCATAAGGTACAGACAGCATCCTATTGTTTTTTAAACAATTTTCATTAAGGAAGATGTGAAGAAAACCAACTAACATTGTTTCACACGAGAAAAAGGTTACGTTGACATAGGTTACATGTTGGCATAAGTTACATATTTACATCGATACCATGTTGGCAAGGGGTTGCATATCTCAGCAATGCGTAATATCACATATCTTTAATATTCTCTGTATGCATAATTGGATTTTTAAGACATATTCACATAAATTTCAAAACATTTTTGAACTAGCAAGAACAAATCATGGGGAATGAAATTTTATATTTTTTATTGAATGTATTGTTGCTTTTTACCATCAAGGGATCAGATTATAGCATATCAGGTATTGTCCATTTCATATAAGTGGGGTAAAATCTGTCAGAATATGTGACCAACCTAAGCTCTATGTAAACAGTAAATGCTCTCCTTCGTACAGTATTGTATCAGCTGATGAACTGCTGCGGGATCCGTGTTGTTCAGTTGGCTATTTTTATAATGGCTCTGGAAGAAAACAGTACTCAGAACTAAAAGTTGTAATTTAAAACCGTAATTATTCTTACAACATTTATGGTTTAAATGATGTTTTTAAAGCAATATTATATTTTCTTGGCTATTAGTGAGTGGACTTTAAAAACATATTTAGCATTTATGACAGAGTATGTCGATACATACGAACGGTAAACGTTTCCAGCCAATGGCTAGCCATGTTTATGTTTCCAGTTTCCAGTCCGGTGAACGGCCGTTCGCGTGTGATTTTTTCTCATCGTTTTTGTGATACGAATATCTTGTTGGTGTTGTCAGAATATTTAATAGGTAGTTAATTATTAATTTGCCTTTTTCAAGCATAGTAGGTTGTAGCGACCGTTGTGCGTTTTCTTGAGTGACATGTAACATTATCGACACGTCTTTACCGCGTCCCTTACGCCATTTTTCATACCGCCTTCTACAATGAAGTGAAACGAATATAATTTATGTATCTAAGTTCAAGTTTGTTTGTTTCAGGAAAAGTGCGCAGTGTTGATTTTTCTGAATGATTCCGCGAATAAATTATTTAATGCCAGTAACGAATAAACGTGATTTTAGTGAAGTAAACTTGGCAAGGATTGCCATAAAAAACGTGTTCTGAAGTTGCAATTTTTACAATCACTAAGTTAGCGTGTTTTTTAATTGTATTTTTAAATCGTTAACACAATTATTTAAATGCACGTGGCCTGAAAAAGTCGCACTTTCCACACTTTTGTAGTGAGTGAATAATATTTGTTTATTTGTCTATAAAGTAAATCCAACGACTGTAAGGTTAACTTTGGTTAAAGTGAGTGCGTGTATATATTGCTGCATATGTACGAATTCGAACAACGACGTATGTATCGCGTTTTTTTTTTCCATTAAAGTTAGCATTTTGGAAGTTAAATAATTTAAATGTTATTTCCATACGAGCGAAATTTTCCATTGCTCCATCAAAACAATATGCAATTTAAAATGCCACACACTCGTAAGAACATCAAAATAAATCCGTCTCAAGAAAGATGTTAAACTAAAACCTCCCCCCACCCCTTTTTATATTGTTTCCTTTTTCCCTCGAAATAAATAAACAGAACCACAAAAAATTAAACTCTGTAGTTACAAAAATAAAACAAGTTGAAATGCCAACCAAGCAGTAATATCCTACATTTATTACTGGACGGAATTTAGCTACAATGAGATCTTCAGTGCCTGCCATTACACGGAACACGAGGAATGAGGAAAATACATGTGTACGTTGGCCGCAAACATTTGTTTACAAACGTCATTTTCATCAGTGACAAAACAGCTGCCGTGAAAGGATACATTATAGGCGTGCTACTTTTCTAGAAATGTCACAATGTACCTCACTAACATGAAATGGATAATATCGCGTGCAGTCAGAGTTATAACTTTTCTTTTCTTTTCCCGCCATGCTATACACTTTTTTTAATTTATTTCTGTCTAGCTGAAAAGAGAACATATCATCGTCACATGACCCTGCCCTCACCTCCGAGCAGGCGAATAAGAAATACGGCACGCCGGCCAAGCGCCTCTCTTCGGTAAAAGTCGTGCTGAGCTCGATCAACTTCGGCTCCCGTGTCCAGCAGGAACTAACTGTCGCTGGCCCTCTCACCTACACTCCTCGGAGATCGCGCGTACTTAACAGCATGTTGCGGGCCGGTCCTTCATCGCGGCACCTCGTCGGCGGTGCTCGAGCGTGGAACAATCACACTATCGCACACACAGTCTCAGTGCTGGATCACTGGAATAGTTATTTTATCAACACATCTAATTCACATTTCGTAGCTCCAGTGGCTTGTGAAGTGTTCATCGTCGTGTGCAGTGCAGTGAGTGTCTGTGACATGTGCGGTGTTCTTCGCCGTCGCTCGCCCTAACTAAGATGACAACAGCCCATCCCTAAGAAAGACAACCATATATATAACGATATTAACACACACATTTCGACAGAATATTTAATCGCCTGAAGATTTCACGGCGTTTCAGAATTATGTAAACAACTGCAACTCAATAATGGAAAGCCGTAAACAAAACATAAACAAGTGGCCAGTCATGCAACTCTAGAAGAATATACACCCTGAATCCTGCACACATAATAGATCATCGAGAATGCTGGCATCAATAAACAGAGAAACAAAACATCTCATGTAAACAGAACATGAAAAACAACGATGCTCTAAAAGAGTAGTAGGAGCGCACGGGTCCTAACTCAAAGGAGATACTGCCTTTTTGATATCAAAGGGTTAAATTAATTGAAAAGGTGAGTTAAATTGATCAAATAAGTTAATTAAATTGATTGAAAGATTTAATTAAATTGATTGAAAGGGTTAATTAAATTGATAGAGAGGGTTCAACGGATAGGAAGGCATAAGTGTATTGAAAGGGTTAATTTCTAATCCGATAAATGACGATAAAAAATTTTTTATACGATTAAAAAAATTTTATCCCATTTTTTGTATGTTTGGTGTGTGTGCTAAGGGTCTTTATTTCTTTCATTCTTTTTGTGGGTTGGGGAGCAGCTCTAGTAGATGTCAGGACGATGACTGGCACTCGACTGCGGTGTGAGCGTGTTGGGGACAGGGTATATATGTGGTGAGTTTTGTGCAAGAGTGGCATTAAATGTTGAAGTTTTTGGGTTGGTAGTGATATTGCTCGTAAACTGTGTTGGGAGATAGGATACTTGAAAGCTACTATTATGCCGAATGAATAATGATGTAATACACGAGAGAAATTTCGGAGTGTTTGAACGTAATATATTTCAAACGTGTTTCACCTATCAATATAAATAAATAACACAAGTGAGAAGTATGACTAAGTGAATAACCTGGTGTCCTAAAGAAAATTAACGATCTACAACGAAGCCAAAATGTCCCTATAAAATAAATAACTAACAAACACAATATCAAGGTATTTTGAAGAAAAAAAATCACACTACTTGATGCCTCTCGCACGTACCAGATATGATTTAAAAATACGTCCGTTTGGTCGGGAGATGGCTGAGGCAATGACTGCAGTGTATGATGTGCGCCAATTTATAAGCTCTTAGATACATGGAGTGCGTCCGACAGGCGACTTTGGTTATAGCTACTCGGAAGAGATGTGAATACGATTTACGTGACAAATGGATAAAAATAATGTTTACGACGAACGTAATTATATATAAATTACACTAGTTGAATTAAAAAAACACGTAACGAGAATCGCGGTTAACAGGAAGTAATTATAATATACGTCCATTCGCTCGGGAGGTCGATGCAGCACTGACTTGGATATAGCACTTACGTTAACTTATAAGCTGTGTTGAGAGCATACATAGCCTGCGTCGGCCTACGTTTAATTATAGCTTGAGGTGAAAAACACGGAAATTCTAATAAAAATACAAAACGGCTAACGAAAACAAGTACATGACAATCACTAAACGAATTAAAATACACGTAATGAAATTGCACAAGGAGTTCCGCCAAAACACATCTGTCTGCCTGGGAAGCTAGTGATTGAATGAGTCGAGCTTACGTCAAGAGCCTGACTATATACGTGGAGCGCTTCTGAGTTGAAATTTATGACAAAAACTGTGAATACACTATTTGTCTTACAACAGACAACGAAATGATTATATATTTTTTGTTTGCTATGATTTTTAAAGAAAGTTTCACTGTTGTAAGAAGAAGAAAAATTCACTTTTAACTCAATGTTTTATTCCGTTGAAGCACAAGGACAATTGGATGGCTTAATCCCACTACACTTTATAGAAACGTACAATATATTATTTTTTATTGTTTAAAATAACGGAAATACTACACATGTTTTCTTTAAATCTGTGAAATTCACGGCACTTGTTAGCGAAACGACAGCTGAAAATGCTACTAAGTTTCGTCGACTCAACTCAGAAACGGGGTTTACACGAGAAAACACACAGTGTGTAGGTTTAACATACGAAAATGTTTTTTTTCCCGATAAATTAAAAAAAGAAGAAGAAAAAAATGTATTTTATTAAAACTATAATCGCGGCTAGCACTCAGGCGTATGATATGCCTACACGCCCCGAAACTAGCAAGAGAGCCGCGCCCGGTTAATAGATGGTTCAGAGGAGTGAGCGATGATACGTGTATCCTGGACAAGTTTTTGCTAAGATGGCGCCAACGCGTGAGAACTGTTCACGTCGGTGCTGCCCTTCCCCTCCACTTGACCAGAAGATGACTTTGTGTGAAAAGACAGTTTCAATCCAAAGCCATGCAGCCCCCTCTCCCTCCAAAACAGACTTCATTTTCTTCTTGCTGGAGGGCTGCTCTGGCCAAGGTCATGCACCCTCGCTGTTGATCCAGCACCGCGAAAACCTTTTTAACGCCAACCAGCCCCTCCGTCTACACCAGCCCAGATCATGTTTGAGGAGGACTGCCCCCTTGCAACGCCGCACTTCGCAAAAACCTGCCAAAGGCCCCCTCAAGGTCAGAATGCGTTTTTGGATAACTGTCCTGTCCACGGAGGGCGCTGCACAACCCCCGCTATCGATCCAAGACCACGAACCCAATCTATCCTCCTCCATTCGCCAAAAGCGCAGATATAACCTCTTTTGTCCAACAACTTCGGGGACTCTCAACCTGCCAGACACCCCTCAAGACACCAAGTTGGACTCTTCCAAACAATATATTTGTTTGCAAAACTATGATATACCCACGAATATGCTCTGTCAGGTTCTGTGATAGGAGTACTTATTCCTCCCGCCTACTCCTTCACCTGACTCGTCATGCCTGGAGCTGGTCAGCAGCCTTCAAAACTTTGTGCCAGGGGGTATTTTAAAAAATCTCGCATTTCGAGTATTAAGTTTTTTTTCGTTTATTTAAATCGAATGAACATTTTACAAATGTTGCTGAAAAAATTATTCCCTTAACATTAATAACTAGATTGAAAATAATACCAGTAGATATGTAACTGTATTGATGAAAATGCAATTTATTGTTTCCGAATAACCTTTGCTAGCACGATAAATTATATTTTACACATCTTCCACCAAATCCCGCATAGCGAAGTGTAAACATTGATAAATGATTGATGACATTTTCCGAAACGTTATTAAATTTTTTTTTATTGTTATTAGTACCGAATTTAATGCTATGAAGTAATTGAAATTATAACATTTCTTTTCTAACACCGGAACCCAAACTTGCGTGTATGGTTGTCTAAACCCATTCCGAATGTTTAAGAGAAACTAGAAAAAGCGATGATGCAACACAATGAACACCGACATAGGTTTTCTCATATCTCACTCGTCCTATCCTCTCTCTAAAGCACTGTATCACACAGGATCAATATTCCCTTTCCTTTGTAATAGGCAGCGGTTATGGAAAACTTTACACTCTACCTGCATAAAATTCTTTTTAGAAAATACTCTAAGTTAAGAAATAAATAAGTTGGGAATATTTTTAAAGAGAATATATAATTAAAAGTATTTAAACCACATTAGATTATCGCTTAGACGTTGAAATATAACTTGTATTTCATATAAATAAGTAATATAGTGCGTAGGGAGCTGTGAAGAACACACACAAGGCCTCCTCGTTGCGATAGCCAATATGCGAGATAATTATATTATATTCAACAGATATGTGCTGTGTATGGTGTAGAATTAGCATACGCAACAATGGGACAACACATATACCACTTGAGTGACCAGGCTGCACAGCTGACTTGCAATAAATCAGTGGGAAAGGATGTGATCTTACTTAGGCTATCTCTGTATAATTGCCCGGTGCAGTCCTCGGCCGGTAGGGGGACAAGTTTATTACCATTAGCACCCTTTAGAGACCAGCATTTGGCGCGTACACCATTTATGTACGTACGTCAAAAGAAGGCAGACAATTGAAAACTCTAGTAAACATATATGTAAGACCCTGGGTAAGAAATAGGTTAAAATGACACTACAGTAGAGAAAACGACAAAACAGATACGCCCTTTGAATAAATTTCATTCATTATACGTTTCATTTTCTTTTGTATTGTAATTGTTTAAATTAGAAATAATTTAAAACACTGATGGCAATATGAGAAAAACTAACAATACAACACACTATCCTAAGAACGCTAAAAGTGGTCATGCCTAGATTACTTGAACACTTTTACGGTTACGTGACATAGGTTGCCAGAGTCTGAATATACTGATTTCAAAATCAAATTAATTAAACTGTTCTCTTTAGTAAATATTACGTTAAAACAAATTGTATTCTCACTAAACAGTCTATCTCTGGTAGAAACTACTCTTATCAGAGGTTTTGCAGTGGGCGTATGTGTGCTGTAAATTTTCATACTTATAAATGTTAAGATGACGTCGTTTGTGTACTGATGCTAACGGACATCGAGCTGTATCAAACTGTAAATAAAATTAGGTCCAGATGAAATTGTCATATCTTTTCGTAGGACCTATCTTTTAATCACCATGCGGATTGAAGGTAGGATGCTCTTGTAGGATTTGGCGTAGCAGGATTAAGGTGGAGATACATGGGGCTTCGCTCTACACGTACGTAGACGGCGTGTTTAAACTATCTAACTCCTGATCACTTAACCTCGCGAATGGGCGACCATTGACATAAGCTCCATTGCTGGTTACAAGTTTACTTAAAAGTTGGTTCAGGGACACTTCTACACACTCTAAAACTAATTTAAAGTCCCACCTCTCGTTGACTTCAGGCGGGAGGTCCTACCCTACGTCTGACGTCGTTGGAGTCTGCTAGCGAAGAGAGCGTTAGTCTCTGCAGGCTGACGCTAGCTTAAGGGGGCCTACAGCGCCAGCCAATCAACAATCAGGATTTAAACCTGTCGGGCCAATGGGGATCAAAACTATTCAAACCACCCACATGAACCACTTCTATCGACCTAAATGAAGACAAACCAAAGAATACAAGATCTCGGAACTGAGATATAATACAATAAAAAGTAGAGAGACTTATAAAATTGAGATCACACCAAAAATAAATATTAATTTTATAAAAATAAATACACAATGAAAAATGAACGAGCATGTTAAAATTACACATAACTATTCTTGCCACCATACATTTACGTTTTTAAAAATCTTACGTGTTAATAAAAATAAAATTAATAAAAATTAATAAAATTTACATAGGCAGATGAAATCATAGAAGTGATATTTTTGTGTGAAAAATGTTACCTTAACTCTTGCATAACAATATGTGTAGCAATAAGCACAGGAGAAATAATATAAGTAAATTGTATTCATAAAACCCCTATTTTCAGGGGTTGTACAACTTAAATCCAATATAACAATAATCCAATCAACAAGCCAATTGATTACAAAATAAATACTATATCCATCACCTATTCAGAGGTTTAGTAAATAACATAAGACATTAATAATGATTTAAAATCTTTTATTTACTATGATTATTTAACAATCATTTAATTACAATCTTTGAATATCTTTATTCTCAACACCAGAGTCTTGTACTTTTGAGAAACCCCTCCATCGAGCCAAGGACATAACTTTTTTCCTTTTAATGCTTTTATCAATTAAATATTCATTTGGAGAACTAACTTTTTTCAGTTCATGCTCCTAATATCCGCCTCTTATGGGCTCGCTGTCATTGGTTTCTATGTAATACACACTGGGATGTGTTTGTCTAGTTGAAATAACTCTAAACAATTCCTTTTACAAATTAACCATTATTATTATTTTTTTAAGATTCCTTTCTGCTTCGAGATATGCATATATTTGCCAACTTTAAACTTGTGTTTCCTTTCGTCGATGACTTTTAAATTACTATGAATATTTCTCATTAAACTATTATCATTAACTTCTTTGGGAACCATCTTGATAGTTCTATGGCATCTGGAATTATAAAATTCAACTATTTCAGGCAAAACGTCAACCCATTTGTAAGTCTTTTTCGACGTGAAATATTTATATATTAACTACTTAATCGATTTATTGTATTGTTCCACAACACCGGCTTTAAGTTCCGAATACGTAGCGTAGTGATTAATACCATAATCTGTCATTAGTTTCCAGAACGGAGCAGAAAAATATTCGGATCCTCTGTCAGTCTGGAGCGAATTTGGCTTTCTCTCCCTCAAAACGGTCTTCATTGCATTGGTAGTATGTTTCCCAGTTTGGTTTTTTCAAAGTTATACTCCAACCATATTTGGAATAAAGTTCTATTATATTAAAAATATACTTGTATCCCTTATTGTATTTGTAAAGCAATGTTATTTTATTTCACACAAATCAGCGTGGAAAATATAATTTAGCCCTTTAGTAATAATTCTTCTTCTGGGATAGCTTATCCTTGCAGAGGCGTGAAGTTCTTCATAAGTATTGCTAAATTTCATTGATAATATAACACGTCTTCTTTCAGCTCTTCAATAATAGAAACAATTTCGTTTGTATGTGAATTATTACCAGATTCTCTCGGAGCTATGAGAAGTTTTAATATATCGACCAATTCATTAGGATTGTTCCGATATACAGGTGAAAACCGGTTGTCTTTTTCATCTTCATATATTTCACTTCCGACTATATCTCCTATTAAATGAAGTTTCTGATGGCTTTCATCTCCTAAACGGCTATTCGCGTTCGTACGAAGAACAAGTTCTTAATGTTTTTGCATATCTGTGTCGGAATATCCATTTGGAAAGTTTTAAAAACCATTTCTAACAATCCTTGACTCACATCAGATGCGCAATCACCTATTTTACTTTTATTGCCAGGAAAAAACGTTATTACTGAATCTCCAAGGAACTAGATGTTATCATCTCGATAAACACCAAATGTCGTATCTCGCATAGGTGAACTACGTTTTAAGGCTAAATAACACAGTGTTAGATGAGAAGGAGTTTGATTTTTCTTTTTTGAAGGTTCTTCTTCCGATTTAATTTCCAAAGCTGTTTCATTAGGTTTATTCAACACAGCATCTAATGTATCCATTCTCCTCGTAATAGGTTTAAATATTTCTTCGTTTAAAACATCCTGTTCGATATGAGCTCTTTGCCTTGTATTTATTTTTCCATCACAGCAGATTTAAAACTATGTAATTCTGAAGTCATTGGTTTTTTAACTGTTGTAGTAGGTCGAATAGTTTGGGCTTTTTCAATCTTATCGATTTTACTTAAAACAACCTCCAATTTATCTATAATCTTAACACTCATTCATTAATAAAATAATTTATTCGCGTTTCCAAATCATTATTTTGTTTTCTCAAATCTGTTTGGGTAACTAAAACAAATTTTTTATTAATGAATTTATCAATTACATATTGCGTTATTTGTTCCATTCGTGTTTCAAGTTGTTTTGTAATAATAGCCCTTACCACTTCATTAATTACAACTCTTAAATTTTCTAGCATTTCTGTAAGTTGTGTTGTAAAAACTATGTTTGTGATATCATTAAAGTCTGTATTAAGTCCATTTCAACGTTCTTCTATTCTAAATCCATTACTCTGCAAATCATTACTAATATTGGTTCAAATGTTTGCAATTACACACGTTTTTTTATAAAATTATCATTCAAATCACTAACTTTATTAAATTCTCTTGAATATTGTTTGATTGCGATTTAAATACGTTTGACATAACAGTGTTTAAATCTTCCATGTAACGTTTATTTAACGCATCGCTATCATTCACAGCCATATCCATATTACGTAATATATGTCCGTTCAAATCACAATTCCCATCGCGATTTTCGGTTAAACAGCTATTATAATGATTACGTGTTATACCACTATGTCCAAACTTTGAAATACTCATTGTACTTCGCCTGGAAGTAAAAAACTATCAAAACCAAACCTATATCTGCCTTTATATGGGGGAAGTGTTGGTATAATAACTAAAAAACGTAGTTGTCTTTCCAACAGTAAAAACACATATCTGTAAACTTTGTAGAGGCCATATCGCATAAAACATTATCATTGCAAATATGTTGCAGATTCATATTGTCCGTTTTAAATACAATTACCATATTTGCATTATCACACAAATTATATCTTGGTATACGTGCGTAGATTTGTTATAAATAAAAGCAATCAATGTTTGAATGTTGACCAAAATAAAATATTGTTGTATTTCACCCTGTGGTTCGCACCAAACATCGTCAAAAATAGATACGGAATTGGGTAATGCTTCATTCGGAGGCACTATATCTTCTTTATTTGTAAAAGGGAAATATCGCATTCCTTCAATTAACGGCAAAATAGTCGCTAATCGTTGATACTTCTCTTGTTGTATTGTTTTAGAAAACACATATACGTTTTCAAAATTTAAGTCCATTTGGATGTTCCAACAACGGCAAATAACAAAAGTTTTTCCACGTGAAGAAGGACCGCTTATTATACAACGTATATTTGATGGTAAAAGAATGCCATGTTTCTGTTCAATTACATTTTCTTTTGTATTTACAATTACCGGCAGATGTACATTTTGTTTTATAACCTTCATTTCTACACAATTAGACAGTACAGCCTCATATAACATAATGTAACATACTAACGTATATACTATAAATGCAAGTCTGTATACATGTTCGCGTTCAGTTAAAACTAATGGCTTGTACTAAACTTATAAAAAAACGAAGCGCGGTACATTGATTACTAAATTGCCATTTGAATTGCATTTACCAAAATACAATTTTTGCGGACCTGGTACTAAACTTGCAAAACGTCTGGCGCGGAATGATCAAGGAATAAACTCTCTGGATAACACATGTAAAGAACACGATATCGTTTATGATCGAACAAATGATTTGAAAGAAATACATATAACGGATACAATTCTAGCCAATAAAGCAGCAAATATAAGGAAGACTCTATTTACATCAACATGTGATAAGCTAGGCGCCTGGGTTGTTGACAAAGTAATTTGCGCAAAGACGAAGACAGGAATGGGCTTAAAATGTAAAACCAAACGAAAAACAAAAAAGAGAGGTAACAGTTTATTGCTATTTCCAGCATTAACAGCACTTGGAATAATCCTCGGAGGAGTTTCGGGAATTAGTAGAGCAGTTAAATCAAAAAGTATAGGACTGTATTTGAAACGCTATAAAGTTGGCCAATGACGAAAAAACTCGAAACGTGAAAAAAAAGCAGAAAGTCCTAAATAGTCTTCCAAAACGTGCACTTATAAACAAAGGTATTAATGAATTTGTAAATAAATAGGATATTCCCTATTTCCGAGATGTGTATATGAGATACAATTTGGCAAATAAACCAAATCTTCGTGAATGTGTGGTTGTTAATTTATATTCGAAACAAAACGAAGGAAAACATCGGGTTGCATTGATTAAAAACGTTAATCAATCATTGTATTACGACAGTTAGGTGATATACGTCCTCCAATTTAAATACGTAATTATTTTAAAAAACACGCAATTAAGGTACAATTAAAAACGGAAAAATTTCCAAATACAATCATTTGTTTTCATTTATGTTTACATATTTTGACTCCTAATAGGATATATAAGTAAGTGTAGTACTAAGCTTATTAGTAATATGTCTATTACATTGATATTAAGCGAAAATTCATCGCAGTTGCTTGCGGTATATTTCCCTACGTTGGAGTTAGATGGAGAATGGAAAATAAGTTCAATCGAATTCGTAAATTACAACAGCATACCAAACATTGATATGCATAGCCAATCATTTACGGTTAACATTGTTGAAAAAACCTACAATATTGTGATACCGGTCGGATCTTATGAGTTGGATGACTTAGAAACATTCATTAAAGCAGTATTACCTGAAAATGTACATCATTTCCGATTACGTGGAAATCCAAATACATTAACTAGTGTAATGTATAGTAACGTTGATATCGATTTCTCGAAAGACAATTCGATTGCAAATATGTTGCGTTATGAACGGAGAGTATATCCAGCTAATTAATTGCACGAATCGTCAAAACAGATTAATATATTATCGGTAAACGTATGTCGTGTAAATGTTAAAATTGTAGGCGGTTCATATTTGATTGGAAAATCGACAAGTACACTACATGAATTCAAGTGTGCGGTGGCTCCAGGATATAAAATAATTGAAAAACTGTATACATTGAAATATCTGCCAATAATTGTTAATCGTGTTGATGAAATAGTTGTTACAATCGTCTATCAAGACGGCAAACTGATTAATTTCGGAATCGGATAAATTACAGTCTGTTTACATTTAAATAGAGCTATATAAACAGTTGCATTCCGTTGCATTAAAAAAAATGGGCATTGTGTATAACACACAATACGAACTTAAAGTAGGCGGTTATTTTAAGAAGTGTCACACTAAGGAACGTATTACGAAGACAGGAAGTATAAAAGAACGTAAACGCAAGCATGAAACGCTCACTTCAAATAAGTTACCGGTGAAGTTAACATGAGGCAACGAATTTTCTTATAGAATTGGGGTATACTGTTAATATAAATGGAAGACATACTTAACGTTGAAGAACCAATCAGTTATGAAGATGCAATTACCAATATGGAGATACATGTGTATGAATCATTCCGAGCAGGTCAGTATACATTTCCGTCGGAAATAAGAATTGCTATACAAAATCACGATATTTTCACATTACCATGGAAATAAAGTTTAATGTTTAGAGGAATAATTAAAAAGACAGCAGATGCAACTAATCCAGTAACTACAGGAATAGTGAGAAACAGAATACTTCATGTGATCGATAGAATTGCATATCTGTTCAATGGTGTTGAAATAGACCAAACACGAGATGTTGGAATTACTTACACGATAAAGAACTATCTCTCGGGAACTGTTAACGATCTTCATACTGGGCTTATGGCTGGTTGGAGCAATTCTAATAATTTAACGCTATAAATAACCAGAGGGGGAAAACACGAAGTTGTTATACCATTGAAATATGGTTTTGGGCTTTGCTGATGACTATAAACATGCAATATTAAATGCTAAACAAGAATCAGTTATTCTATTTACAATTCGCATTTGAATGCCATATATGATACGGCTAATATCGATGAAGGTGTAACATTTTAATTACACTATGTCGAATGGCTAATGCCACATATTGAAATTAACACTCGTGAACGTGTAAAGTTTTTAAAATATATCGAAAAAAGGGAATAATCTAGAAATTGCATTCAGGTCGTGGAATTTGGAGATATTTCGTAAAATAAATGTTAGTAATTTGTTCGGGCACGTTAAGAAGGTAGTTGTTTAAACTTAAATGAATCACGTGGAATATTTCCGATCAAACATTATTAGCTAACAAATTTATACTCGCTTCGAAATCTTAGACTTATAGCGTTTGTCAATGTCTCCAGACGTGAAAAAACCGTTACGTTAGGAAATCTATGGTCTTAGCAGTGTGACTGCTATAACTCCAGAGTTATATACCGACAAGGTTAATTTTCAACGTTTTTCCAATAGTACCAACTACAAAAACCGAGATCTCAGAGGGTGCCAGCCCGACTCCAACAAACACCCGCAGAATGCATTTCGATTTTATAATCTCTTTTCGCAAAGCAAGCTGCCAAGGTCATTGGTCTGTCCTGCTGGGCAGGATAGATCAGGTCAACGATTTTAACCTTTGAGGATACCAAGGTCAAAATGTCTTCCTGGGCGAATTCAAACTCTCGAGAAAAATATTGTGTTTTTTACTTTATAAAATTTATTTCACTTTCCAACCTCCATTACGCAAGAAAGTATACAGAAATTGATAAAGAAATTCACAAGGCATATATAAAAAAATGAACAAATATTTACGAAACAAGTTTTACTTCCCCATAAACACCGACCTTTACAAACCGTTTAAAAATATTTTATAAAAAAAATTTCTAACTATATTGAAAAAATGATCATACACATTAACGGAACATATATGTATATGGTTAGCGTAAATATGATTAACAATGTACGCAATCAGAAAACGGGAGCATATTCACTTGAATTAGATCGTAAAGCATAACACGTTTCTTGACTTTGCTAATATATATTGAAAAATAAATAAATTTTGTGTTAAGTTTAAGGTTTACAGAAATATGAGGCGATGCCTTAATATTACGGAACGTAATAGTTGTTTCGAGAAAAAAACGAAATAATATTTCCTTTAAACGGTAAAAATAATCTTAGAGAATCTTAAAGAGAAATTATAGCAAGCGTTAATGTATTTTTTTGCATTACTAATATGCTTTCTTTTCTTCTATAAAATATATATAGCTTTATTAAGGATGTTTATATCTAAAAAATTTGCTAAGCGTTTTAATAGGTTATTAATTAAATGTAACTTATTTTTATTAATGAAAAGTTATTTTTTATGATAAATTTAATGTTATTCATTTGTCCTAGAACAAAACATAGCTAAGAGGTTTGTCTCAGAGGTTTGGCGTGAAGGTTGAAGATATTTGAAAGCCGGGGATACGGGAAGGGATGGGAATGGGAGTTTAGCCTTCTGACATATGTTTGGAGGGGAGAAATCACGCTTATTTGCCGTTTACCTGGGAACTTTAAATTTCTATAAATTGGGCTTTAGCCTCAACTCCCCCGTGCACTGTTTCCAGTTGTTTGTCAGTTCGTTTCGCCTGACCATGTCGCTCTCGTATGAAGATTATTTTCATGGGTTATCTACCCAAGACTTTAACAGAGATCTTGCAGATATTAACAGGGATAATTATAATGATTTATTGAATGGACCAGTGCTTTGGCAAAAAAATTATTCGATTTTTTGGATGACGACGGAGAAAGTGGATCTACAATACATCCGTTACTCTTTGCAACGCCTACGGCGTTAAAAGCAGTTACAGTGATATCTGCGCTAACGAATCCTACAGTAACACATTCAACGATAAGAGCAGTTGCAGTAAGGTATGCGCTAACGAATCCTACAGTAGCGCATTCAACTATATGAGCAGTTACAGTAAGATCTGTGTTAATGGATCCTACAGTAAATCATTCACCGATAAGAACAGTTACAGTAAGGTCTGCGCTAACGAATTCTACAGTAAAACACTCAACGATAAGAGCAGTTACAGTAAGGTCTGCGCTAACGAATCCTACAGTAAAGCATTCAACAATAAGAGCAGTTACAGTAAGTTCTGCGCTAACGAATCCTATAGTAAAACATTCAACTATAAGAGCAGTTATAGTAAGGTCAGCACTAACGAATCCTACAGTAACACCTTCAACTATAAGAGCAGTTACAGTAAGATCTGCGCTAACGAATCCTACAGTAACACATTCAACTATACGAGTAGTGTCAGTAAGGTCTGCGCTAACGAATCCTACAGTAACACATTCTACTATAAGAGCAATTACAGTAAGTTTTGCTCTAAAAAATCCTACAGTAAAGCATTTAAAGGTAAGAGCAGTTACAGTAAGGTTTGCACTAACGAGTCCTACAGTAACACCTCCAATGCTGAGAGCGAGTATATTGATGTCTGCACTAGCAAAACCTACAAAATCGAGAGCAGGTATATTAACGGCTGCTGTAGCGAGACCTACAGCGACGCCTTTGACGTCCAGAGCTACAGCGACGCTTCCGGCTTCCAAGGCTACAGCGACGCTTCCGGCTTCCAAGGCTACAGCAACGCCTTCGGCGTCTAGAGCTACAGCGATATCCTCCGTCATTGAACTTGGAGGCTCTATATTTGACAACATTCAAGACATCAGGTGAGCGACGTGTACAAAAACCAGCAATGTGTCTGTGTTGCAGTTCACATGATTTAAACTCAATTAATGTGCGGAAAGATATGTCTAAATATTATTTATACAAAGAGTTGAAATAGTTTTTAGAGTTCATTTTTGTGTTTTTACGTGATTCATGTATACCGTCTCCTGAATTATATTCACCTGAATCACCGCAGCATAAATTAATCTGTCCACCTCCTCCTCCGTTTATACCTTCACCATTAGATATAATTAATACTCCTATATCATCACCAATATCACCAACTCCACCACCTGTTGTTCCTGTAGAGAAACGCTAATTCAGCTTGTCTCTTAATTCTAAACGTAAATTTTAATAACAATTCTAATTTACAGTAATGAATTATTTGAAGACGTAACATGAAATGATCCTTTTAATGGTTTCTGATGCAGAATAATTTGATAATTTGTTCCTTTTGAAAATTTCAATAATCTTCAGATTTGATATGGTATAAGATTTTCATTTGTAATAGGGTGAGAAGTTTTTACAGTTTTAATGATTGAAAGTATAAAGTTTTAACCATTGTAAGAAAATTTCATTTAAATGTTTAAATATTTTAAGATAATTCATTCAGTTTGTTAAAAGTTTTAACTATTTTAAGACTATTTAATTGAGTTTGTAAATGTTTAACGATTTACTAAAAAGTTTAACGAAATTCAATAAAAATTTCATTTAGTTTTTTTTTAAAGTTTAGACGATTTTAAGATAATTTAATTGAGTTTGTTAAAATGTTTAATGATTGTAAGAAAATTCATTCAAAGTTTTAACGCTTTACTAAAAGTTTAACGAAAGTAATAAAATTTCATTCAGGTTGTTAAAAGTTTTAATGATTTGCTAAGAAAATTAATGATTTTCATGATTTGTAACATAAAATAATGGAAATTTTTAATAAACTTTATGATTTCAATCATAAAATATTTAATGATTTTCAGTCATAGCATACTCTGTTGTGATTATTTTACAGTTTTAAGGCGTAAGATGGAGTTTTTGATAATATACTTGTATGGCTTTCACAAGTAAATGTTAAAAAGGTTTAATGATTTTCAGTCGTAATAGGATTTTATATGAATTTTTTTCAGTTTTAATGCGTAAAATGGAGTTTCTGATAATATGCTTTTATGGCTTTCAATAGTAACATATTAAAAAAATTTTCAGTCGTAGCATGTTAGATGTGAATATGTAGAGACTTTGTCGTATGAATGTTAACTGAGGCGTATTTTAAGAATTTATTTGTAATTAAAAAATATATAAATATGTGTTACATTAAAATGGAATATTGTGAACTTTTATTTATTATACTAGAAATCCCTCATGTCATTATATTTCTTGTGAATAATTGGAGATGGGATGTGTCTGAAGACGAAGTAATTGTAAATGACTGGATATTAAATGTTTAAATGAAGAATATTCTTGGTAACTTGAGATGAGTAGGTGATGGTAATTTGTTGGTTCGTTTTATTTTAAAATGAGGTAGCAGGATAGCTGTTTGCTCACTTTCACAAAAAAAAAAAAAAAAAAAAAACAAGTTACGTGTTTCCTTCTTGTTGAGGGAGGAAAATATTATACATTAAAATTACTAACATTTCATTTAAAATTTACTGAAAATCATATACTTTGAAGGGGGAAATTACAAACATGTTGGAGAGAATCGAACATGTCCGAATGAATGAATTAGAAACAAGAGGAAACAGACTAGTATCCTCAGAAAACATCTGTCGACCCGCTGGTCAACTTGAAGAACTCTGCCGAATTTAACGAAACCGAGCGTCAAGTGACAGAAATACCTTTTTGAGAGGCAGGTAGAAACACACACACAATATGTCCAGTTGCTCTACAACTCTACAGCAAGCAGTGGCTGAATTCAGAGAATTTCGAAATAAAAAAATTTTTCTCACAGCGACCATATTACAATTACTACTGCAGCTGAAGATTCAACACCAAGATGTCTGGTGATAAAACATAATCATACTTCACAAACTTAGAAAACATAATTGAAGGTTTTTGAAAAATGGCTACAATTTTTTCTCTAAATTTGCTTAAATTTGGCCTTTTAGGAAAATAAGTTGAAATATCGTGAAATTTAACATATTTGAGCTTCGCAAGCAGTCATTTCAAGATGGATACATGCTATTAAAGTAATATCACATCGAAAAAATAGTATTTCTAAATAAAATAAGTTCTAAAATACCCCATTTTATGGTAGATAATAAAGTCTAAATTCTGGTATAAGAAAAAGTATATGTGAAACACGCACAAATATTTTAAAACAGATTTAAAGTAAAAAACATTCAGTTGTGTATTGCTTAAATTGAATGAGGCGTGAATGGTGTTCTAAGTTGAACTTGTGTAAGTAGAATGATGCGTATTTTTCATTACATACAAAAAAATTTAACGAGTCAAAATATGTCTTTAGTTAGTTATAGTTTGCTGGAAAATGGGATAAAGTTTGCAGAATTGAAATATAAGGTTTTTGTTGGAATGTTAAATCTACGGATTATCATGTGGGGATTACAATATCGGGATATATTTACCTTGAGGGATATGAATTTCATTTGGGGGAGTTGTGAAATTTATTTCGCTGGGAATATGCAAGACTCTACGTTGGAGAATCAGATTCGACGATTCTTCAGTATTCGAGCGAAAATAACAATTTCAAGGGACGAAGGGAAATAGCCAAGTTCAGTTTTAAAAAACCACTGCTCTGGGGGATGGCGCCTTCCCGACCTTTTGCACAAAATACGCGCTTTGGCCTTGAGGCAAGCCTTCATTCATGACCGAGGCAGCTCTCGTGTCGGAAAATGTGCGCTCTATGATTGGCGGTGAAGGGAGGAGGGTCGGGGCTGCATGGACCGGCCAGTTCTCGAGATATCCGAAAAAATGTGTTCTGAGATTGGGGTAAAGGGAGAAGGTGCGTGGCCTTGGAAAGGGCAGTTCTTCAACTAGCAGAAAATGTGGTTTTAGCTGGTGTAGGGGGAGGGGGATGCATCGCAAAAAAAACGCCCTTGTGGACATGGGGTGGGGGAGGCAGCACCGATGTGAACAGTTCTCGTGGGTTAGCACCATCTTAGTTCTTCGTAAACACTTTACCAGGATACATGTATGCATCGCTCACTACACTGAACGATGTATACACCGTGCGCGGCGCTCATGCGTATCACACACGTCTGAGTGCTAGCCGCGATTCTCGTTTTCATAAAAAAAAATTTATCACTTTTTTTAAATTATCGGGAAAAAATAATTTTCATGTTTAAGTCTATATAGTGTGTTTCTGAGTTCGGTCGACGAAACTTCGTAGCATTTTCAGCTATCGTTTGGCTAGCTAGTGCCGTGAATTTCACAGAATTAACCAAAAAAGATTTGTAAGTCCGTTATTTTAAATAATTAAAAATAATATACAGTACGTTTCTATAAAGTGTTGCGGAATTAAGCCATCCGAGTATCCTTGCACTTCGACGGAAAAAAAAAAGTTCTAAAAGTTAATTATTCTTTTTCTTACAATAGTGAAACTTTCGTTAAAAATGAGGGTAAGTATTAAAAAAAATTAATTATCTTTTCGTTGTCTGTTGTAGGACGAATAGTGTATTCAGAGTTTTTGTCATCATTTTCAACTCAGCAGCGCTCCACGTATATAGTCAGGCTCGCGATGTAAGCTCGACTCATTTATTCACGAGCTTCCCAGGTGGACGGATGTGTTTTGGAGAAGCTCCTGTTGCGATTTCATTACGTTTTTTAAAATTCGTTTAGCGATTTATACGTAATTGTGTTCGTTAGCCGTTTTGTATTTTCATTAAAATTTCCGAGTTTTTCATCTCAGTCTATAACCAAACGTAGGCCGACGCAGGCTATGTATGCTCTCAACACAGCTTATAAGTTAACGTAAGTGCTATATCCAAGTCAGTGCTGCATCGACCTCCCGAGCGAATGGACGTATATTATAATTACTTACTGTTAACCGCGATTCTCGTTACGTGTTTTTTTAATTCAACTAGTGTAATTTATATATAATTACGTTCGTCGTAAACATTATTTTTATCCATTTGTCACATAAATCGTATTCACATCTCTTCCCGAGTAGCTATAACCAAAGTCGCCTGTCGGACGCACTCCATGTATCTAAGAGCTTATAAATTGGCGCACATCATACGCTGCAGTCATTGCCTCAGCCATCTCCCGACCAATCGGACGTATTTTTAAATCATATCTGGTACGTGCGAGAGGCATCAAGTAGTGTAATTTTTTTCAAAATACCTTGATATTGTGATTGTTAGTTATTTATTTTATAGGGACATTTTGGCTTCGTTGTAGATCGTTAATTTTCTTTAGGACACCAGGTTATTCACTTAGTCATACTTCTCACTTGTGTTATTTATTTATATTGATAGGCAAAACTCGTTTGATATATATTACTTTCAAACACTCCGAAATTTCTCTCGCGTATTATTCATTCGGAATAATAGTAGCTTTTAAAGTCGCCTATCTCCCAACACCGTTTACGAACAATATCACTACCAACCCAATAAATGTAACACTTATGCCACTCTTGGACAAAACTCATATATATACCCTGTCCCCAACACGCCATACCTCATCCGAGGGCCAGTCGTCGTCTGGACAACATCTACCAGAGTTGTTCCCCAACCCACAAAAAGAAAGAAAAAAAAATAAAGACCCTTAGCACACTATTACACCAACCACACAAAACAAATTCGGATTTAGAATTTTTTAATGGGATAAAATTTTTTTGATCGGATTTAATCGGATTAAAAATTAACCATTTCTATACATTTAACCCTTTCTGCCCATTTAACTCTCTCAACCAATTTAATTAACCCTTTCAATCAATTAAATTAATCCTTTCAATCGATTTAATTAACCCTTTCAATTAATTCCCCCTTTGATATAAAAAGGCGGCATCCACTTTGAGTGAGGACCCGTGCGCCCCTAATACTTAAAAGGATTATATCTGAGAAAACAACTAGTCAACAGCTGCATAAAACTCATCAGCATTTCAGGGATCACTGTACGTTATATTTCCGATAACAGGATTTATGCGTGTTATTAAAGAAGTGTTGCTTTGTGTTGACTTGGGCTCCGCCCTTCCTCTGCTCCCTGTTTCGTTCCACAGCAATTGCTGATTGCTGGATTCGCAGTAAGTAACCTGCATTGAAGTGATGCGAAAGGCAGGTTAGCTATGAATGCTCAGGTAGATTTATTTCGTTCCTCCCTTGTAGGCTGATAGGCTCTTAATTGATTTAGGCGCTATTTATAAATAATTAATTTTTTTCAAACCACTTTCTAGTTACAGCACCATACCTCAGTAGCATAGGCTAGGCATCGCATCTCGAAGTAAGTGTGCACGGTGAAAATCTCATTAATGGGGAGGCCTCACTACAAATTACACTTTGTGGCCCAGTTCAGGGGCGTCTTAGCTCTACGGCAACATACGTCCTGTGGCTTCATGGAAAAAAAAAATCCTCTACCCGATTCACTAAATAATATGGCCATACAGTCACTTCGCATCTGATTCTCTTCTAGCTAATCACACTGTAAATTGCTACCCTGCGCTCATACTGCATTATCCTTTTCATCTGTGTGGTATTAGTGTGCAACGTAGTCAAGATGAATCTACCTACAAGGTCGTCCGCATTAGGCACCTCTAACTCAAAGCAATTTTTGTGACACATCTCTCTTCGCTCCTTCATACAAAGGGAACAGTTTCCATTATAAAATCCCACTGTTTGCTTATATGACTAGCTCATATTAGGACAGTTGTCCAGATCTAACTTATTTATTCGAGACTTCTTTGCTCATTTTATCCATCGGTCAACTGCTATATGTAACATTTTGTATACTATGGTTGTCAATTCTTCTCTCAGTTCACTTAAATTCGCGCGCGTCTCTGCAAAATTCTCTGCAAATCTGGTAACACAGCTGGCATCAAGACCACCGATCGCTCTCCAGTGATAATATCACAAGGGTCAATGAAGTTGAGTCGTGGAAATTATAGTTAAAAACGTATTCAATTAGTGGTACTTGGTTTCGAAATAACCAGGCTAGGCTGGGTGGTATATCCTGGCAAACCTGGGTTGAACATGTTTGTAGTTATTGGCGATGGAGATACGAATTGCATGCTTTCAGGGTTGGGATTCGACTAATGGTGTACCGAGATCCGCCGTAGCCGAGACGACAAGACGAGCAACCGTCGGCATCAATAAGGTGGTGGTTCGAGTAGGATATACAGCGTTTAGATAAATATAGCGTGGCAAGGCATAAAGTAATAATGGTAACTTAACAGTAAATAATGTATTTAATGTCTTAAATGTCTTTGTCGTAACGTAACTTATTATTCAGAGTTGTGTTTAACTTGATGTAAACGTAGCACGTTTTAAGTTATTATATATATATATGTATATTGACGTAGCAGTATAAAGAGTGTCTACCGTCTGCCTACGTTTTCCCACTTACTTTGTATGCCCCCCTCCCATATGGGACCATACCAATTGCATGGAAATAATACCACATGTCAAACTGCAAATAAAGGAATGTTGAGCGTCGTTACTATACAAGGTTGGGGACTCCCCAACGCATTTGACTGTTTCGTGAACTAATGTAGGAACGTTACCATGGATGTTTTGGAAAATATTTAACCATTTGCAGTTTCTAACTATTCGTATACACTGATATGGTACTTTTACGAAGAATTCCTTAGAATGTAAGTAGCAACTTATGACTCAATATAAAAAAATTTCCTCGAGCTGTTATCCGTACATTAAATATTTTAAGATCCGACAAAGGAAAGACATTTAGATGTATGAATTTCCAAACTTTCAATGGGCAGACTCTATACAACCATTCTTTCTTCGCACATCTCGAACGACAACATTGCTGTTTGAGCACGGGAAATTTCCGCACAGTTGGCAGCGCTGGTGCTGTCTGTTCCCGCGCTAGCTGGCTATCGTGGTCGTCTCATGAGACGTGTTGTATTCAGGACGCGCGTGCTATGGTTCTACCACATCTCCGCGTATCCCCGAGGAGCGAGGTGCGGTCGTCAATACAGAGGCGAGTTCGCTACGCTGGAAGAGTCCCAACGCCCCCAGTTCCACAACTTCTTTACGAATTCATCGATTGTCCCTTCCGCGAAACAAGCTATTCGAACGTCTTCCCAGCGGCGAATTTTGAGGTTGACAGCTTAAGTCTTCGACCGTCACGCGCTGGGAAAAGCGGGAAATTACGTTTGACTGAATATGCTTCTGGCTAATAGTCTTATCGACGAATACTCATTTGGCCAATTAATAGAGATGGTGATTTGCCACGAAAATTTTGGCCTTGCCTGTTAAAGGCTGTTCACGATAAAGTGAGGATTTTTTTAATGAACCCTTGAAAAAATTTGCTGTTCCTGCTGCATACATTTTAACGGGTGCGCTGGGTGACATTCGCACAATAAAGTTGGTAACGCTGGAAGGAAAGTAGTTCCATATCTCTACGTCTGATAAAAAGTGTTCGGTAACGATTTGTGATAACTTAAATTATTTCGTCCCCTTTCTGGTTTTTTGTATACATCGAAGTGTAAAAATTAGCAGATTTGTAAAATATTTACTTTCCTAATAAGTCCACAGGTCCACTATACCGACGTATTAATAAAGTAATGAGACCCATTGAAATGTTAATTGTATATAAGGTGGAAGATTACACAACTTGTATTACAAGTAGATTTTAAGCAGGGCTTTCAGAAGAGCTCATTTTACCGCGAACAGCCTATAGTAAGGGATACTCTGCTCAGGTTAGGAAGCTCAATGCTTTTAGTTCGTCAACTAAAATTTTTCGCCACTAGGTCAGCGCTAGCGTTGCATCGTGTAACTCCTTAAATAAGTGAAATATTTCCCTTTTATTATTCGCGTAGCTTAAAAATTTTTAATTAAAAGTGATCTCTCTGGAATACTAGCGCTAACTAGCGGCGAGAATTATCCCTATATCAAACTCTTGCACAAGAAAAGTAGTTTTTTTTCCTAACCTTAGTACGATTGACCTTACTGATAGGTATTAATGTCCTGCTTAAGAATAGAAAAGTGAAATAGCCGCTTGTAGCGTAAATTCCAGCCTCACACGTCAGCTACAGTGCGGAGCTCCGTTGCGCCTGGTAACTTAGTTGGCAGCTGGTAACCCAACCAGAAGGGATGATTCCGCAAAACGCAGTATAGTCTATTCGAGTTTTTGCACACTTTTTAAATGAAACCTTAGAAAACTCGCCCCATGTGATACGTGAATAGTAATTTTCTAAATATTCCACGTATCACAAACGTTACATACGCTCTGTTAACATCAAAGTGCATGAGTTTTCGTTAAATTAAAGTTTCAAACGTATTTCATTAAAAATTATATTTCATTTGTAATAAATACGAATAAAACAGCGAGAAAACATGTGTGTTGGTAGCGCCGAGTAAGAAATAACTCTCGTACAAAATATATTATTACAACTGAGTGCGCACGAGTTCAGTGTGTTTGTCTTTTGATGTAATTTTCTATAGTTAGTTAAGCCTAGTTTGCACGAGGCAGAGTAATATTCTGGAAGTAGAACTATAGCACGGCTTCATAAAAGTGTGAAGTAGCCGTGAATGGACTATAGCCGTTCAGACACTAGACTTGTTCCATATCCTCGCATAGTCAGAGAGCGAATGGATATGATAAAAACCGACAAGTCATAGTGCTTCAGCATATTTAACTATTCTGCCATTCTAAAGGCCGTTCACGATAAACTGAGCACTTTTGAAAGCCTTGCTTAACATCTACTTGTGTGCGCATTGTGTATTCTTCCTTCACATGCAAAATGAACATTTTCATGAGCGTGATCATATTATTCATACGTCGGCCAAGTAAGGATGTAAAATTATTAAGGAAATAAATAAATAACAAATGTACAAATTTTTACATGTGTTATGCCTTAGAAAATTTAAAAGCAAAACAAATTGTTTCATTATTCACAAATATTTGGTCTAGCACTTTTCATTCAGCGTTAAGACGTGGGCCTATTTTCCTCTCCGTCGTTATCAACTTTTAAATAATATGCAGTTAGGAGCAGTGACATTTTTTTCCTCGGTTGATTTCGAAAGTGCTTATTTTACTGTGAACAACCTATATACACACAGGGACACAGCATATACATTGTTACTGACAGCTGTATGAGTAAGAAACGGGACTGAAATATTCGTTCCAGAGAACAAAATACATGTTCGTATAGGGCCAAAAATATATTTGGTTGCCATAACAAGTTATGTGGTAGAGTATATACAAAATTTGAAGAAATTTTGTTCAACCAAAAAAGAAATGCTCGACAAAAGAAAACCCCCCACTGCTATATTTGGCAATATTTTGTTTAGACTCTCAAAAAATAGTTTGTTGAATCATATATATATATACACACACACACACACACGCGCGCGCGCGCACACGATGTTTGTAAATTAAACGCCCAAATTGCGGGAGGTGATTTTCTATGATAAATAAAGTCGAAAATATATAGATACCGTATACCCAAACGGAATATTAAAGGAGATGAGCTCTATGAAAATTGGGTTTTGCAAACGTATTTTCCCCGTATGCCTTGTACAACGCGTAGAAAGTCCGCAGCGAGAAGGTGACGTATGTTTCCCATGCTGCAGAGCCACATGCGTTTTGCTGGCCGTCCTCGGTCTGTGCGCACTGTTCGGCTTGAGGAAGTGATACGTCAGCACATCTACGACGGGCCCTTCAGTAGCACACGCTCTTTACTCGCCAAATGGACGTGCCCCATTCAACTACGTGGGAAGTACTGTGGGCGAATCGCCGACATCCCTACCGCTGGCACAAAGTACGTACAAGGCATTCAGCGAAAATAATTTTTGTAAACCCAATTATGACAGGCATATGGTGTCCGTTAGATTTAGACTTTTTTTTTTTTTTTTTTTCGTAAGGAATCACTTCCCACAGTTTGGCTACTCATTTGATTACCTTTGTTCGAAAACACAGCTCCTACACACACACAAACGAACACACACACACACACACACACACACATATATATATATATAATGATACATTCGTACACATTTATATTTGTTTCACCACTCGTTTAATTACGTTTGTTCGAAAATACAGCTGGAAAGTTTTTTTTTTCTTTTTGCGACAATTATGATATAAATATCCCAATAAAAAATTTCGGCATGAAAATAATAATTAAACTTGTAAAACAGGAAATATTTGTTTGCGCACGTTGTATGGTTCCATGCGCACTGAATGTCGTTACGCCATTCGTAAAATCAACATTACTAGGTGTGTAATAAATACTAAAATATTTGTCAGTTATGTGAGTGCGCAATTTCTAGAGACTTTACTACTCCGTCAAGTGTTCACTAATGTACAACAAATAATAAAGAAAAATGAATACCACAATATTAATAATATACATTATACTTAACATTTATGCAATTATTTTTCTTGTTCCGCTGTTAAAATAAGTGATGATGTTTTTGCCAGTATTTTCGTTAAAATAAAGAAAATATAAAGCAGGAATTTTTTTTTCTGAAGTCTTACTCTAAAGCTGTTTACCTAACCATGAAAATCTTTAAACCCTGGCTTTGGAGCGTATTTGTATTATCGGCTAGGTTATTAGGCGTTTGATACCTATTTCCCGACCCATGGGTAAGACCGGGATATCACGCAGCTCTTGGTTTCTCAGTGACACACTACGTTTTCGAGAGAATCGGGGGCAAATCCACCCCCCCCCCTTTTTTTTTCTCCTCCCGCTCATACCGCTCCGGGCGAAGGAAATTCGCTTATAACGGAGGATGCGCGGACAGTATATTTATTTTTCAAAATAAGAAAATAAGCTTCAAGGGAGCTCCCCGCTTGAGCTCCTGTTCATTTTGGAAAGTACAAAAATAAAAACTAAACAACTTGACAAAAAAATTCTTGTTTGAAAATACACAACATCGTAGATGTTTCTTTGACGCAAATAACAAAATGATACTGCAAAGTAATGGAACGAGCCATATTGCCACAGTAAGCTGGAACAAAAAATTTTCGATAGGTTTGCAGACGAGGTATTTCGCTTTATGTATCGCCAAACATGAATACCGTCTAGTTTAGAATATTTGTTTGAAATCTTAGGCAGTTGTAGTTTCGTCAACTATAGCCCTAAATACGAAAGAGGCCAAACAGATAAACATATCAAATGTGCAATGAGCTTTAGTGCCATCTTAGTGCTGATTAAAGTTGCTGAATTTCACTTATTTTAAAAAAAGGGGTTTACGCCAAAAATTATAGTGTATCCTGCTATAGCCTGTTCAGGTTAACAGAGCATTATCTAAACAAACTTTGGACCGAGAAACAGATTTGTTTCTTTATATATTTTAATAAACACGCCCACCGGATATTTACCGGTAAACTTGCCAGCAATGTTGGAATACAAAAAAAAAAAAAAAGTTAAATTATAGTGTATCCTGCTATAGCCTGTTCAGGTTAACATAGCATTATCTAAACAAACTTTGGACCGAGAAACAGATTTGTTTCTTTATATATTTTAATGAACACGCTCACCGGATATTTACCGGTAAACTTGCCAGCAATGTTGGAATACAAAAAAAAAAAAAAGTTAAATTTTTGAGTCCTTCATGACATCATTACGTTCAAATTTGTGGTAACTAAATTTATGGAATTTAGTTTCTATTTGACGTATGCTCATAACATTATCAAATTCCGCCCGTTAGTAATGTATTTATCTTTTTAGCAACTTTATAGTTACGCCTCACCGATGCATTAATGAAATGAGTAGCTTCATTGCAATGTTAATTTAACACCTCCTGCAAAAGTAGATGAAAAGAAGAGTTTTCAAAATTGGTTAATTAATCGACTATATCGTATCATTACGGTACTTTACAATTTCACACGATGAATTCGCCAGTCGATAGCATGTTAGTAATTGATTTCCGGTGACTTTAACGTTGCTGACATCAGTGACTATGAATTTAGAGGATTGAATAATGCAAGTTTAAACCTCCCTTACCAAATGTAAGTCAATGGAAACTTTTCACACACGCAAAATAATTTTTTCAGTACATTCACGGAATTTTTTTTACGGGAATGTACAGTTAATGTACGGAAACGCGCTCGGAAATGACGAAAATCGGAAACGATTTCCGTAAGTACAAATTATTTCCTATAGTTTCGGTTTCTGTAAACGAACAAATACCGAAGCGACGTGACACATTCTTCACCGCTAGAATCACAAAATTATCGTTCCTCTATCATGCCACGTAAAACTATTTCTTCAAATATCAGTGATAAGAATTGACATCTCATACATACTTTGATTTGTGTTCGAATTTCCCTCCATTTGCAGAATATTTTAACTTTCAATAAATTTTTTTTATACGCAGTGAAATATCCGCATGACGAGAACTATCATTATTTTTGTGATCGCACTTCATAAATTGGAAATTCGGGAAAAACCTAGTAAATTTATGGAGAAGTTCCTTGATATTATTCAAAGTACAGTGGAATCTACCTCTATTTTGTTTAATTTTCCGTAATTTTACGGAAATTTCCGGATAATTTTTGCCGACACATTTCCGTAATTTTATGTAATTTTTTCTAGCTTTGAATTACATTACAAATGTAAATTAGCGAAATTTTAAACAGGTTAGTGGAAATAAATTAAAACAACGAAGACAGTCAAAAGTTATATTTTACGTTTCACGGTGGTAAAAGACGCGACCTTGTAATTATTGTGTAAGAGTTTGAGGGCATTCTGTGACGTTAAATACGCCGAAGACTATAATATAGGACTTTCTCGTAGTCTTTGACTGCACATGATTGCACAATATACAGAATGTTGCCAAATTTCATGTCAATTCTTCGGGGAAATATTCCTCACATATGGATGATCCAAAAAGTATTAAATGAACATAGGTCCGCAAACGCTTCGTTTCTTTACTACAGTCCATAATACATAACGTACAGTGTATGACCCACGGGATTGATCATGTTACTGTGGAATGACATCAGCGTATACGTACAGAGACAAAGCGCGAATGGTAAAATATTTTCTCATGCATCCATGTTAACGTCCATACAGTTGCTCGGGAAACAGTCAAATACGCAGAGAAGTTCCCAACTTTGTATAATAGCGATGCTAAACATTCCTGTATTTTTAGCCTAACACGTAGTACTATTACCATATACTGTATAGGTTAATAACTTCCATTACAGAATAGGAAGTTTAGCAGAAATATTTTACAGCGAACCGCCACGGTATTCTGTTCCTGTGTACTTCACTACTGTGTAATGTGGCTGAGAGGAGCAGACAAATTGATTGTGATTCTGGTACCAGCCAATGAGCTAATTCTCTTTGCTTGGGTGTGTATAGGACTGTGAAATCTTAGCGAGTTTCCTCAGTAAAATTCCAATTAATATACTGACTCTGGAGATTTTTAAAATTTTTTTACGCTGTACAGTACAGAGGACAAACAGGACAATAAGCGGACTCATGGCATTAAATGTCAATCAAAAGAGTGAGAGTGGAGAGACTTGGGCGGCTCTTAACATCAAAGTCTTGAAAGCAGATGAGGGTGAAGCGAAGTGAGTATGGAGCAGCGCCGGAGTGGAAGGGCTGGGAAAACTGGAGATCCACGAGAAAACCCGCCGACCAGCAGCATCGTCCGGCACGGTCCCCACATGCGAGAAACCTGAAACAATTCCACCGGGAGGCGAGTAGTATAACCACTTCACCACTTCGGCCACTTACATCGAAGGAACGCAGCTGCCTTTAAACGAAGTCTCTTGAGTGCGGAAGACACGATATGTTTTTTAAATCACTCATTATGTTCAATGAACATCTCATGTTGAGAATATAAATTACAAAGAATACATTTCATTCCTGACGTGTAAGTAAATGTTATGCCAACTGAGAAAGTACGAAACAATATATCAGTTCGCTTCGGGGTCTAAGACTGAAAAAGTTTGTAAGTAACTGAAGATATAAAAACAATTTCAATCGAGATAACGACACTTGACCGTTGGCATATATATATATATATATATATATATATATATATATATATATATATATATATATGCGCGTTAGAAGATTACATCCGTCGCGCAGTGGTACTAAGAAAATTATAAGCACTTATTAAAACTAAAAACGAAACACATTTTACAAAGAAATAACAGACATGACAAACGTTATCACCTTATTTTTTTAAATAATGACGAAATATATCTATTTAATTATTTATTCCTAACTTATAAAAGGGAAGTATGATTTTATGCTCAGCAGAAAAAAATGCTAGGAATAAGAACACAAGAAGTAATATGTAATATCTGGGAACCACAATATGCATACGAACTACCAGTTGAGATGTGTTTGCCAGACACATAAATAAATGTATTTTTTTTTTCCGAAATCGAATAGCTCTTTAAGGTGATGCATCGTGAAAGCTACTAAAGACTGCTCATGATATAGTGAGCACTATTGAAATTAACCCTAGAATAAAGTCACTGCCGCTGCCTGCATATATTTTAACGGACGCACCGAGTGGCATGCGTCCAGTAAAGTTGGTACTGATGGATGGAAAGTAGTTATACATCTTAAAGTCAAATAAAAAGTGTTATGTAATCATTTGTGATGTCTTAAATTGTTACTTTCGCTTTCTGTTTTTTTTTTTTTGTGAACGGAAGTATAGAAATGAGCAGTTTTGTATAGTAATTACTTTTCTTATAATTCCACAGTTTCGCTTGACCGACGCATGAATATAGTGATGAGGCACATGAAAATGTTAATTCTACATAAGGCGGAAGAATACACCTAATACATGCAAGTAGATCTTAAGCAGGGCTTCAGAAGTTCTTGTTTCACCGTGAACAGCTTATATAGTCGAGTAAGTAGTGTGTTTATCGCGTGTGGTGTACGTGGGAAGGGACTGTGTTGCATATATCAGGATTCCGCTCGAATGGCTTCTCCGTTCTCACCCCCTCCTCATCCTGGCACCATGTCACACACTTTCTCTCACACCCTCTCACTCGGTCTCTCTTTCTCTCTATCTCCCTCTGCCATGAGGGTCACGAGAGCCGCGGCGGCGACTCGTATATTTGAGGGTGCCATTGGCTCGACGACCAGTGTTGCCTTCTGGTTTGGTGTGGACCGGGTTGGGGGAGAGGGTTCCGAGCAGGGCAGAAAAATGCGGCTGGTAATGGAAGAGGTAAATCATGCCTTTTGGAAATGTGTTTATGTGTGCGCACGTGTTTGTTGGGTTGGGGGAGCGGAGTGAGGGTAGTAGAGGTAAGAAACCACATATTTCCAGATTTTTCTCCCTGAAAGTCGAGTCGAGGAGAATGATTGTAAAACACGTCCTCAGGGACGCTTGATATCTCATACAAGTTCAGGAAATAATAGAAAAGGATAAATATTGCAGTATTTTATTATATCACCTTTGCATAAAACACATTTTAAAACTAAACTATCCTTTATAATGCCATTACATACGTTGCTACATTTCCTCCCATCCCTCACCCCCCAATTAAATGTTTTCGTTTCTTTCTGACGTCATTGAGAACGTGTTATACTTCTTCGACAAGAAGTTAATAATAACATAGTTGAAACAAATTATGTATTAGAACTTTACTACGGTAACTTTTTGTAATGGTCTGTACAAACACTTAAATATTTGCTAAATTTACTACTTAAATTAATTTCATTGGTTGTCATACTTACGTGAAAAGTGATTACAACTTGCAAGGTACCAAAATAGTTCATTTTACTAAGCTATACACAAATATAGATTGTTTTCTTATTTTCTAACATTCTTTATGGTAGTGATTTAGAGTAATTACGACGTAGTCATGAAGAGTAGAGAATGTATTTAAACTTAGTTTTAGGAAGACAGATTAACAAGCTATTGCCATATCAACGGGGTTTTAGGTAGAGGCTTTTAATAGTAGATTGAGCATTTCTGAAAGTTATACATACCGTTCTGGGCCTTTTATATCTTTCCTCCTTAAAAAAAAAAATCACGTGATCACGTTATTGACGCATCAATCAAGTGAAACGGTGAAATTGTAAGGGGTGTGGATATGTAACTGTTACTCTGATTCTTACACTTAAGAAAATAAAAAGCAATATTGAATGAAATAAAATTAGTTTACAATTAATTTAACATTAGCTTTTAAGGAGGCCTTAAAACCGGGAACCATTTTGACTACCACACTGCCAACTTTACAAAAAGAATGTCGGTTTTTGTGCACAGCAAAAAACTACGCTGAATAAAATAGTAAAGCAATTTTAATATAACGCCTTTATACGCTATCTTGAAGAGGTTTGGATGGTTACTAACAAACATCTTGAGAGTGTGCCTCTTTCAGCAAATAAAGTTATATATATGTATATATATATATATATATATATATATATATATATATATATATATATATATATATATATGTATGTATGTGTGTGTGTGTGTGTGTGTGTGTGTGTGTGTGTGTGTGTGTGTGTGTGTGTGTGTGTGTGTGTGTGTGTGTGTGTGTGTGTGTGTGTGTGTGTGTGTGTGTGTGTGTGTGTGTGTGTGTGTGGGAACTGTATTTTTGGTTATTCTTTTCAATTTACCACACCGGCCATTACGCCGGGTATTTTGCAGCATAATGAAACGTATTCTATATTATGGAATATAAGGCGTAAGAGGGCATGAATAGACGCTAAACAAGCACATGGTTTTAAAAATCAGCCCAGAGCAAGCAAGAAAGACAATGCTGTTCAGTTGTTTGAACAAATATCATTAGAATATGATCAATTTTAATAAGTGCGGAACTCTGTAGAAAAGGTAGAAAATATTCGGAAGGAAGGTGGCTGAGTGAAAGGAAATGTTGACAGATACGTGCATATGTAAAAATGTTCTATCGGACCGTCTACGATCAAAAGAAAGTATTTTCTCTTTGGCAGCTATGCATACAAGTACCCCATCTCTAACACCTACGATGTTCTCTTTATGATACACAAAGTTTGAATTTAGTACATTTACCTCTATAATGTTCCATCAAGTAATAAACAAAAATTACATTCTCTTTATGAATATAAGCACGCACTCAAATTAAAATTCCCGTTGCTACTTATTTCTACCGGTAGAAAATGAACAGCTACTATGGACGTATCGTTAGGCAAAGTGAACAGAAACACTTTCTGTAAGAACCGTATTGCATTTGCAAAGCGGAAACAAAATAACGATAACGAATACTACACTCTTTTGAATACTACACGCGCTCTCTTAAGAATAAGTAATTAAATAATAATTACTTTTCCGTTTTGTTTTCATATTATCATCAAAGTAGTTGTTATAGAATCGGGGACTGTTTCATTTAATAAACATAATTCCTTCTCATTTTCAAAGGAAAAAGGTTCGTTTGAAAAAAAATGACTGAGGAAAAATGTATACTATGATTATTCAAATTTTCTCCACAGGAAAACATACTTACTTAATCGCAGCTCTGACGCTTCTGTTTATTTGCGAATATCTTAGCAAGGAGCTATCCTAACGTAGTAAATGAAAAATTAAAGAACTTGAATAACGAAGTTTGTTCTGCGCTTACACACTTAGTGGATCGAAATAACCTTGAGGTAATGAATTTGTGGAGAGAGAGTTTCGTTATGATTTATTTCTCCGTCTCTATTATCGTTGGCAACAAATGACTTATGTTATAGTAAAGAAAATTGTCCTATTTACAAGTTGCATAAGCCTCTCTAGACTGATCTAAATCACAGTAAGCAAGTTGGAAAGTATTTAGCGACAGACTCCAGATCTCTCCTGCTTCGATTATAATAACATAAATGATAATTAGGAAGAAAAATGCGAAAGATTTATCCCTGCCATGACTTGAAACGGAAGCTAAAAGGAAAGGTGATATGTACTTCATAATGTCACAGATATATAACTTTCTATTGGAATAAAATTTGAGCAAAATCCAACTACAATAAAAGCTAAAATAGATTTAAAAAAATATAGTTAATGTTAAAATCAAATAAGGTATGATGATGAGATGAAGTAATTCGTATATTAACCCTCTGATAAAATAAATGACTTTGGACAGCATTTTTATGTAGTTTGCATGTATGTGGTAAAAAATGTCAGAACAATATTACCAATTGTATCGATATAATACAAAAATTTCTTTCTTCCATGTCTCACCTCTCGCGTGGGCCATGCTTTCGTTTAAAACATTCATTTTAAAAAAATATTTAAAAAATACGTATAAGAAATACAATCACTAGGAAATTGTAAACAATATTTGATAACTCAAATGATTTTCATACAATACACAGACGAGAACAGTGTTTTCATCCTCGTTTTATAAATACGAACGTGTACTCTGTACCAGTCATATACAAACAACACAGCAAGTGGTCCATCCTACTTCAGAAAACTCTTCTCAACTTCCTCAGCACTGTCACAAGATATATTTTTTTGTTTGTTATATCAGTTGCGTTAGGGATAACAGCAGCATTATTTTCTGAGTTCAATGAGATAGTCTTGTAAACATATTCTATTAGTTTACTTTGACGTTGAAAAGCTAATTTCCGCTTACCTGCTGCTATTTTTTATTTAATTTGTTCTATTTGGTTTATTTTGAATGGTGACCTGTTAAAAGCATCTGTATTTCCACATCGTTTTGAAGATTTTTCAGTTCATCGTCTGATCTAAGTTTGGAATGGGCTGAACAATTTTAGAGCAATTTATTACCGCGCCATCTCGTTCTGTCAGAGATAACTGTAGTTACTGTTTAAGGCACTTTTTACTCAATGTTATAATCGTGAAATAAAAAATAATAATAATTAATCCAAGTATAATTATTTTCCTTTAAACTCAATCATTGCGGAATCTTATAATAATCACATGCTTGTTTGTATAAATGCGTATTTGGTTTCCCGTTATTGTATAGTTAAAACCTTAATATGTATTCAAGTTAGTTTGACTAACAATCAAGATTATTTAAATAGTTTTTAGAATTAAAAGTTAATATGTTGCGAACAGTTACAATGAGTCCTAAATCACTAAGCTACTCCGTAAGCTTCAACCTATAGATTTTATTTTAATTCCGAATAAAAAATTGGAAATAAAGGTGCTTTAAAAGTCATCACCATTATAAATACACACATTATGACCACATATCTCATACCTCCCAGCGATGGTCCATTAACGAAGGCACGAACACTTGAACGAAACAAAGGAGACTGCTCTCATGAGTCAAAGGAGTGACGTGTGCCTTAGGCAGGGGCACGCAGGTAGGTGTCCAAAAATTCGGCCATTCGGTCAGAGAGACTTCTCAGCATTTGAAAGTGCTTCCGCTCACTGTTAGCGTCTCATTTTCAGTCAGAATCTTAGCTGTAGCACGTCTAAAGAAATTAACAAATCGGGGACGATGAACACTGAATCGGGTCGTACGAATCAGTGATCAGATGTTCACGTCAGTGATTGCAGGAATCTTCAGCTGCAGCCCAGTTTTGAGTCCTGGGATTCACTGTAAAAAAAGTGTAAAAATACATGTATATTCACTGCAAATAAAGTGTAAAAATACACATGTAAAATTACACATGCAAAAGTATGTCCAAAAATACACTAAATGCAAGGAGCCCAAAACTCTAAGCTTGTGTGACAACCACGCCAATGTTGTATTAAAACGCGTACACCAGTGTAAGAGTACTTATTTTTCTATTTCACTTACTAGGTAGTATAATCTTACTGTAAAAAAATATAAATGTACTGGTATGTTCATTTTATAAAGGACGTAAAATTACAAATGCGAAAGTATGTGTAAAAATATACTAATACAAGGCACTAAAACCCCAAGTCTGTGTGTTTATACACCCATGCCAATGTTGTATCAACTCGTCCATCAGTGTAAGTACAAATTATCCTATTTCATTCAAATGTAGTAGAGTCTTAAAGTACAAAAAACCAAAATGTACTAGTGTATTGACATTAACTAGGGTGTAAAAGTACAAATTCGAAATTATATGAGCTTATATTTACAAAACAAATTTACAGTAATTTTAGATTTTTATGTGTAGTTTCCTAAAACGAGTTCAGTATTTGTAATTTTACTCTAATATTCCTGTGCATTTAAATATAACTACGAGTGTTTGCTTAAACCATGCTCTCTAGCGGTAGGGAGTAGAACTACTTCGAATTCCTTTTGTGTCTTCAAAAGGAAATCTTATCTCCCACTAACGGAATATGCTGGCTTTTGAATATAACTACATATTCTTTATCTAAAGTCAATTGTTATCCACATTTTGGAGATAACTTTATATTACTCTGTTAAACTACCGCTACAAAACGGAGTAAAAATACATTCGAATTATACAAATACACACACAAAATTAGTGAATTAACATAGCGCAGTTGTAAAATAGCTTAGCAAAATTGTGAAAATGTACAAATTTTGTAATTACAATTACGTTAGTGAACATCGATTTTACTATTTTTTGCTAGTGAGAAAATTCACATACAGAGTGGTGAAATTACAATTGGGATGATTGTGTATATTTACAGCATGTAGCAGGAAATCTATAATTTACATACTGAAATTACATGCACTCCGTGCATGTTATTTAACATCATAATAAGCCAAAAATACAGACTTGTATGGTAACATTACACATACAGTGTACATGTAATTGGGTATGACTGGTGTAGTATAATTACTATAACAATGATTAGTAAAAAGAACAATAAATATAGTATAATTACAGTGGCATTGTATTTGCAAATATATATGGGACACACAGTAAAAGTACACGTACACATGTACATGTAAAAATACGCGAACGTGTGTGGAAATTGTGCTGCCAAGTATATTAGTGTAAAATTACACAGTCATTTTTACAGTGTTGAATTTACCACCGGGATGTGATACCAGTTCATTGTCATGGTCGTGCCGCTGCCAGAAAGCCAGGTTATCATATGCATGGACGGCCGACGTGGTTCGTAGTCTTGCGGACCACGGCAGTGGACTACGTAGCAGAGAAAGAAGGTCTTGTGAAGTGATGAGTCACATAGTACATGATATAGCATTCAGATAGACGTTTGTGGTCAATTGCGGACACTTGGCGAAAAGTGTTTAATTTAATGCACCACGTCAACGTTGAAATTTGTTTAATGCGGTGTAATTGTCTCGTGCTCTTTCTTTTCGTTTGACTTGGAAATTAGTTTTAATAGTTCGACCGATGAATTCTGGCATGCACCAAAGTATTCAAGACAATGACATGCTTCTAACTCTGGGAAAATAGTTTGGAATATATATGCCCTATCTTGTAACAGCAAGGTATTTTGGATTGAAGTTGAAGTCAACGAGACGGGACTGCTTAATTTTCCCACCCGTAGCTCCGAATCTGCGTGCCAACCCTACTACACTAGTAGACAAAATTCAACTATTCCCATGCTGCGTAAAGAAAAACAAAATACTCCAGGGATGAACCAGAACTTACTGGGAGCCTACTCCGGACAGATCAACTCTTCAATAACAGCAAACAGACGACCGGAATTGTATTATGTGTTATTAACAATTAAATGAGCACTTTTAAAATCAACCTTTGAAAAATGCCACTGCCCCTGTCTGCATATATTATAAAGGAAACAACGTCTGGCAGATGTCCAGTCAGTTGGTAACGATGGCGGAAAAGTAATTCTATGTCTTAACGTTGAAATCAAAGTGATATGTTATTTTGCTTTACACTTTTGAAATACTTATAAGTGCAAGAATTATACAATTTGTAAAACATTTAATTCTATAATAATTTTACACTTTCGCTTCACTGACACATGGATAAAGTTATCAGGTCATTGCTAATATTATTTTACACATGTTGGAGGTATTAACAATGTGCATACAAGTATAACATAAGCAAGTATTTCAAGCGTGCGCAGATTACCGTGAACAGCCTACGTCGTGCGGTTGCCTAATTTAAAACCAAAAACATTGGGTGTCCAGTAAGTTTTGGTGACACAGTGCATGTGACGTCATTTTATTGAATTACAGCGTTTAGGGCCGGTTTCACCACACATGATTTACTTACTAAGCAGAGTTTAAGTACGAATTAACTAGGATTACTGGTTGATTGTATTTCAAAACTGTCAAAACGCGATTAACTTTAACTTACACGAGTTTAAGTTTAAACGCCCATTTTCGGCCATATGACTTCTAATACTCCGCTTACGACAGAAATATGGCTGCCGAAACATATTACGATACTTTAAAGATTATGATATACAAATTCGTCAGACACTTTCATTGCAATCATAATATTGATTGCAGTTCCTGCGATGTAGTATTGATTGATATTTGTTATATGAATACATATAAAAATTTAAGTTAGATTGGCTGTGCAAAATATACAGGTCTTAAACATTTTAAATGTTAAATTAATGACGAATAGTATGCATGTCATGTAAAACTGTTAGCCTACATTTAAATGTTCTTTGTATTTTATTGGCTCTTTAATCCAAGTACAGTGCGTTTGACAATGAAGTCTAAATCTATTGTTTGTTGTTGTGATTTGCTAGTTTTTTTTACATATTGCAGTAATAACAAATAATTCGATGCACCGGGACAGTGAAAATATGATTCACGAAAAATCATGTTATTAATCAGCAATTATTATTCAAACTTGCGATTTCCCATTCACTCGCATTATTTGTGATGCTATATTTTACAACACCAAAGTATCCGCACACTGTTTCCATCACTGGTTTAATATTTTATATAATTTACGCGTTTCTTTATTCCAGAATTCCAAAGTCAATACAACTCAGAATCCATAAATTAATGAGCAAAATCCGTGCCACCGCCTTCTAGATGCAACATTTTCTTCAAATGTCAAGCCCTAAACTTAGATTTACTACAGTGGTTTAAATTTCTGTTAGGTATGCCCCGACCTTAAACGCCGGTAAATGAAGAGTTAAAATGTTACCTTCGTTTAGCTAAGCCGAGTGTAATGAATAAGTGGTGAAACTGGCCCTTAGTCGGCATGCTGACTACATATAAATTGTGAATCATGTCATCTTAAGATTAAATGCCACGTCGAGAAGGGGAGCAGCTGAGGTGTATTGTCCCTAGCGGAGTCATTGTGTAGAATGCCTCACCGTCTCAATGCTATGCTTCTGGGACACCAATGCAGCTCCTCAGAGGGCCGAGGTAGGAAGTATAGGGAAACTCCCTGGCGGGTGGCGACGACGGTTCTGTGGCGTCGAGGGTGTCGTTCCTCACGAGGGGAGGTTGTGAGTGTGTGTGGATGGGGGTTGTCGTCCTTCAGCCTCCCTCCACGGGGTGTGAGGGTGCGAGATACACAGGATCGTGCATAATCCCTGGAGAACATTGTAGTATGTTAACTAGAGTTGAAATAGACATTAAATTTCGCGCTTACTGTTAAATAAAAAGAGTAATAGTGTAGACAGATTATTTAATACTGTAAATAATATCTGTGTGAATAAATTATAAATCAAATTTTGTGTTATTATTTTTTAAGACCTCCATCCCTCACGAACTCATATATTTAATGTTATCAGGAAATATCTGTGTAACGGTACTTATAATACAAGGTATTAATTAATTTCAAAACCAAAATAAATAAATAATAGTACATTATTATTATCTTGATTTAAAAATTTTCAAACACAAATAAACTTAACGAAATTCACTGATTTGTCCACCTGTACTATCAGTTAAAATTTATATATAAAATAGAAATTTACCAGGCATCGATTTCAAAATACATTATTCATATTATTCCAATGGCTTGAAACAATTATCTCGAATTAAACATAGTAAAAGAAGTGTAGCGTAATATGTGGTAAAAAATTCTTGCAAGTTTGCAGAGTAGAAAGAAATATATCCAATGGTTTTGTAGTTTTGTGAATCAACGACTGCTGAAATATAAGATATATTAATTTTTAACGCTTGTTACCTTGACGTAACGGAAATGCCGATTGACGGCACTGATTCAACCCCCCTGGCATTGTACACACCCCTTACTTCTCACCCTCTCCACCCCCAGCCAATGCGATAGGATTGCCGCGCGCTAATATGGGTGCTCCATCCTCATTAGCATAGAGCGGCGCGGAGCGGTATTAAGCTAAGTGGCGCCGCAGCGCAGGTGATTTGTTGCCGAAGCACTGCAGATTATTTCCCCCAGCGCAGTCCGCGAAATATTTTGCACCGTATTTCATCCACACGTGCGAAACCTGCGCGCTAGGTTGTAACGATGAGCGCCAAGTACGCGCTCGGGACGTACTAACTTAACATTAGCTGCGTTATCCCCGGCTTCTTCACGCGAAGCTTGAACAACGTGTGCTGTAAACATGGTAATTTCCTACTCTTTACTTGACGTTATTGAAAACGCGAAATAGGGGCGTGAAGCATTAATTTTAATTATCTTACACTTTTAAAACCTTGCTGTATTTTCCGAGCCATAAGCACGAAAATAAAACAATAACATATGCGAATTATTAGTTCAAAGATCTTACCATAGTGTCCTTGAATGTGGTCGCATACTTAACAGTGACTCGTAAGATTGACCAAATTCACTTATTAACATAAAAATTCGGACAACTCAAAATAACTATTGGAGTCGAATTAAATTTTGTTAGTTAGCTACTCTCACATTAAGCAGAGATTATGAGCAGTTTCAAAGTATAAGTGGAGCCACTTCCAGTGGATCAGTCTCAATTAACTTACATTGACGAGACGAACGACTATCACACTCATTAGTTTCCCAGACTATCCCGCCTGCAGAAGGTTATGTTCGCAGCTGTAAAGTGAATCAAGGATTACAGTACTCACTGGCCGTCCTCCAAACTTTGAACCAGTGACCACACGGTTGCAAATAAAAGGTCTAGTGGCATGTTGTATACAATTTGCATACTCCCTGATATAACTGGCAACAAATGCGACGATGTCAAATTGATTAGAACAACACTCGTTAAGTTGTCGAGGTTTCAGATTCGCATGGTCTAATCGTTTGGAAATGCTTCTGGCAGAGTTGAAATGCGTTGTTACTCGAGCGACAATCTTCTCTGCGGTGAGACAAGCGGTCGCAGGTTCAAGCAATGGCGAATACCTCTAACCAGTTTTTCTCAGGGAGAAATACACTCTGCTCAAAAGCATCTGGACACATACGCGACGCGACACTTTTCTGTAAGTGACCCTCCGGTATAATGCCCAGTAGAGGACATTAACACGAGGTGTAATAATAGAGCTTTAAATCCGTGGGAGAGGTCAACCAAGTATCAGAACGTCTCCGGGCAAGTGCTGACCATTCTTCCTGCAGCTGTACGAAGTGATGTGGGACGTTGGGTTCTGGAGCGCAGTCGCCGTTCCAGTTAAACCCCGGAAGTGTTCGATCTGTTTGAGATCGGGGCTCTGGGCTAACTAGTTTATTCTCGGAACCATTTTGTCCACAAACTACTCACGAAGATACCGCATTTTATAGCAGGGAGCATTGTCACGCTGAGACACACAGTTTGTTTCCGAACTGTTCTTATACCGTACACGACACACAACAGGTCAAAATATCCTTATTGCTCCTTAGTATTACGAGAGGACCAATATCCTTGCATGAAAAAATTTCACACGCCGTCACCCCATCTCCGCCGAACTTCACGTGGACACTTCACAGGCCGGAATGTAGCGTTCAGCTGGCATTCGCCACATCCAAACCCTCCCATCGGACTGCCATACGGTAGAGTATGATTCAATAACTCGAAATCATGGGTCTCCAGTAGCCTATGTTCCAGTGGTGGCGCTGTTTACACCACCGAACGTGACATTTTGCATTCACAGGCGAAAGTGCATTTTATTAGTACATTCTGAATTTGAATCAGTGTGATGAAAGATGAATATGCTGGGTGTATAATCACATACTTTGTGGGTTTATATCAGAACCTTTATGCATACCTTGTTGCGAATGTGCAATGTATATGTAAGGCAAAGGGTGTAAAACTTAACGTGTTAGTCACTCAGGTACGAGGATTATCGAGATTGCACAAGTGTTTTGGGGACCCAATATCGGTTCCATTCGCATGCTTACAAAGTCTACACCGAACGTGTCACCAAGGTAGTGTTGTCAGGAATGGATGATAAGCGCTACATTAAGGTAGATGCAGTATCAACCTTGCCTTGGGGGCACTACATAATACTTAAACAATTGTTTATATTTCCCCTTAACAATTGTTATGGCAGCACAACAAATACAACCCACCCACGGCACCACAGCTGCCAGCACCACACCGCCAATGACATCCATCTGCCGCCACCACATGCACCTCGTGTTCCACAGTCAAGATTACATCTACTATCTAATACAATGGTACAAGTTTTTGTAACAACATCAATGCTGCTGCTACCTGATTGCCTATCTGTAAGGCGCTATACAACTACAGTATATTACTCCTCTTCGATATATTTACCCTTTGTCAAATAAGAAGAAGTTATTCACAGTGTGACAAAACATCTTCTGGAAAATGTGTGTGTGAGTGTGTCACAAGCAGTTGTTGGCGTGTGTATATGTATGGAAAACATATTACCGGATACGACGTAATTAAAGAACGTCCCTCTGTTCGTCTTTACGAACGCCACTCTATGTGTCGCTCAAAATTATTTGTAAATTTCGTACATAATTATTTTTTGTATATATTTTTGTTATTGTTATTTATTATGTATTCTATGTAAGAAGATTTCATGGGATGTTGCAGTAGTAATAAACAGTAATAGTGTTAAGATGTACACAACATTGAAACGTTAACAACATAAATAACAACGTTTGTTGTAAATTTAGTTCCTAAGATGATTGTTTTAAATTTGATTCTCTTGATATGTTTGTTTTAAAGTAGTGAAAAATGTTTTTTATAGATATTTATTTTATTTTCTCAAACTAATCCCATCAGTTGCTCTTTTGTAGACTGATATCTTACCATCTTCGCTACCACGCTAAGTTGAATTTACGAGATGAAAACAATGGGTTCGTGTTTCGCCGCGAAATCATGAAGATTTAAACTGTGCGCTCTTACATTTCATTGTTGTAGTAATTGGTACCGTTAGGACTGTTAAAACAAATAGTATATAAAACTGCACTCTCTTCATCACATTATATGCAGTTTAAACATTCAAACAGAGCACTGCGACGATTACTTGATAACTAAATGAAAGACGTAAGAACGGAATAAAATGCTGAGTTTTCATATTACCTCATAAAATTGAGTTTTTAAAGACGATACACATTTTAAAAAGTGTTTTGTATCAGTTTTATTAGCTTATTCATTGTTATTTCACTCGATACACATTGTTTAGTGGCCATTTTTACACACTGTTTAACTGATGTTTCAGTCAAAAATAAACCACTGCGTTAACAGTACTGATGAATCAGTACAAAATGTCACTGAATTAATAAATGAAGGAAAACTGGCATTTATTAAACTGATTAATCAGTTAAATTCACTGGAGTGACTCTTGAATCAGTTTAATACTGTTGACTGATTGAAACAGTTAAATTCGCATTGATTTAGATTTAGGGTGTAGGTGCTGAGCTTTGAACCCTAGTGCTTGTATCTCCCGGCGCACTGTCCTGGTGCCAGCTGCACAATTAGTGGCTCTGCATTATTCACATGATGACATGCGATGTTCCCACACCACCTTCTTCAGAACTCGACGGTCCGTGTCAGTTAACACACGTGGCCTCATAGACTAAAGATGAGGTGGACCGATCTCGCTGACTGCATACAACAAGTCTCCGTGTCCCACCATCGACCCGCTTTTCTGCAAACACGTCTAGGGAAAATATTATGGTTTGGATTTTAGGCTACGAAACTAATTTGTAAACAAGTGCCTTGAGATGTATGTATACATCCTCTAACGTATTTGTAATGCACTTTAATAAGATTTTATTGGTGAAGGTATTTAATGCATATAATAGCGTTTGTCATTTAAATATTAAGATATAAACAAACTTTCATTACTGTTGACCATGTGACTTTGACAGATGTGTTACTTTGGGTTGGATCAATGTTGGGTACATGCGCAGAAGAAGAATAAGCGGTCTACCTCATATTCAGTCTATTCGTGGCCTATCCGGCCGTGATATTGTTGTGATTGTTCCTTACCGTTTCCACTTCACGGTCACACCCCTGTAGTTTGATTTGGGAAACTTGAGAAGGGCGGAAATGGTCCTGAATTGCTTGCTGATGTGAAAACTTATAACTACACCAGCGTTTTAGCAGTATGTTTTAAACGAGCTTTCGAACCAATGTAACGGACGCATACACGAGTTGTTTTCTTGCGAGGACAAACACTTCAGACGAACTGCACTCTTAAATGAAAATGGCTTTACTTAGAATCAGTGGAAAACCACTGATTTTTTCAGTGAAAAAAATTCACTAGTTGAATTAGTGACGTGAAATTATTGAATTAATGTGACGGCTGACTTCAGAGGTGAATTAAATATTGTTTTAATTGACTGTAACCAAATAATTAAATGAAATAAACATATTTACGATAGTTTACTATTTATGTTGCGCAATTAACCATAATTAAAAAAAGTGAGTAATTTTACGAACCATAAAACAATTTCGGAGAAGCTAGTGAAACAGGCCTAAATACGGAAAACTGTATAACAATTAATTTCTATGGTCTAATGCACTGCACTTTTCTACACGTGTAATACCGTTATACTAACACGAATATAGTTTTTCCCAATGAGACTGACGCAGCGGTAACCCGATATTTTATTGGAATCGCATTTGAGAGGACCCGGCTTGATTCTTGGCTCGGCCATAACGACTTCGGTTTTGCATTGTTTTCTGGAATGTCGGAATTGTTTCGTGATAGAGACGATAGCCAACTGCTTATTTACTCCATACTTTCCACCCAACTATTTAAGTCTTTTGCCAAATATTTAGACCATAATTCAGACAGTAAATTTTAATAAAAGTGCTAATTAAATTTAAATAAATACATATTTTTATACTGCCGAACAAAAAAATTGACGGAAACTTGCCATGAATATTTTGGTAGGCGATTATTCAAAATTACATTCGCGCACAATATGGGCAAGGACGTGAAATCGAACTTCAATTATATAATAGTTTCAAATGTTTACGCAATGTTCAGGCTAGGATAAACTGTTTATATTACCTCAACACTTCTCGGAAATTACATAGGTGTCCACCATATTTTTGAAATGGCCATCTCGGACCATGTTCGGTAAGAAAAACTCATACAATTGTTTTGGTGGCAGCGATGAAGAGCGTGGTAAACACACACACGGACATTCAAATGCTGAGGCAATAACAATAGTATTTTCTTTAGTTGAATATCTACATGATACAAAACACAGTATGTAGGATAATATATTTATTTAATGTTGTTTTTAATGTTTGACAACAAATACTGACTTTAACAACTGGTGGGTAACGTACTCGGGAACTGAGGAAAGCAGCTAGTCACACTGAATATTTCTACCCCATTTTCCATATGAAATCGTTTCTCAAATTATATTGTGTGAACTTTCGTACATATTGCCTACATGGTGAAATAAGTAAAATTTTTTGTTTTCAGACGGATTTATTTGAAAAAAAAAAAAAAAAAAAAACAGTTACTTCTTATTAAATTAAGTGTTAAGTAACTCAATCCTGTTGCATTTTAGTACTTATTACAGTTAGAAAATATTTTATTTAAACAACTACGCATCTGTGGCCTTATGGCACAGAATATCTTATGTCTGAGAGATACTATTAACTTAGCATTATTATAAAATAATGCAGAGCTGTGCACTAGAAAAGACAACACCCAGCTGGTTTAAATGCTTTCAAAGTAAGACACGATCCTATCCGTCACACATAAAGCGTGAATTAAAACGACGACCTCAATCGGAGCCGCTATGGAATGCAGTGGCAAAAGAAGTAAGAGCACCATGAGATGTCAATGAAAACATAACTTGTTGCAGCTACAAAAAGTACCATACAACAAAAGAAATATTTTACACTTCAAGCTGAAAACTAAGCTACAGATTTATTTCAATAATGTTGCCAAAGGCATTTACGAAATTTAAAAAGTACCTACGAATAAAAAAATTTTTCCATATGTATCAAAACCAAAATAAAATGTAATAACTTCTGCGTATACTTTAACATTGCACGTGAAATTTTTTTTGATACTTCATTTTCCCCGTTTAGTACGTTAGTTAGTTTTAACTGTCCGGAAATGTAAAATTATGATCCTGAAATATGAATTCCAGAAGGATTCATATTTCAGGATATTTCAGGATACCTGAGAAATTAGTGTGCCTAATCACAATAATATAAAACATTTTCTTTCCCAAAACACTATAATTTTTATTTGAAATTTGCAGCACCTTCGTTTAAACTTCTTATTTGGAAATATTGTGCACTAATAGTGTTAATTTAAAGAACTGCAATAATAGCACATATGTCAATGCAAAATTGGGTGTAACGATATGAAAATTGTTAACATTATTTTAGCTTTGGATGCAAATTACTTAAAATAATTAAACGAGAAAAATGTTCGTATAAAGTATAAAGGTTTAAATGAAATGAAAAGTGGAAAATCTGTACATGATATTGAAATTCGTTAAAATATTTAAATGCTAATAATTTGTATCTTTTCATTTTCGATTTTTAACTAATTTTGCTGGTTTTTCTTTTATAATAACTTGATTTAGATTGTTTTCTTGCAAAATTAGCATTTCTAGAAAACTGATAAATTGCTTGATTTTGAGGTAAAATTGCTCGATTTTCGAATATGGGACAACACATTCGTGAAAAACTTATAAAATAGCTTGATTTTGAGGTAAAATTGCTAGATTTTCGAGGAAAATTGCTTGTTTTTTTTAAATGAGAATTGTCGCTTCTAGAAATACGAAAAAGTCGCTCAACAAACGAGAAAGTGGCCTTATTACAAGGTACAAAGTTAAAAAAATTATTAGCGCGATATCGAAAAATATTAAAAAGCCTTAAATTTTATAAGTATTTACGAACCTAAGTGCAATAGCAAGGCTTGCGATAGGCAGGTGACCGGCCGCCCAGGCTAAACTGTTAAGCGCCTTGGCGAGGACAAGCACTGGCTGATGGTGGCTGCCCGCCTCCTAGGCTGGGTGAGCGGCGCGGATGGCTGTCCGCCCAGGCTGAAGTGGTGATCAGCTAACTCCGTCCCGGTGGGCGACTAGGGGTTGCAGCAGTCGGTGGGTGGTGGGTGGCCGACGCTAGCAGAGAGGTGCTCTATCCTCCATGGCGACTAGTTCACGAATTGTGGCCGCCTCTCCTGCATGTGTATATATAACCTGACACCAACCTCCCCTCCCACCCCGGAGAACCAACAAGGCAAATTACCTGATTTGTTAATGAAATATAATTTTACTAAAGTAAATATGGTTTCCTTAATGAATTAAACGATTTTAATGTGAAATTAAAAGATTTTTAACTAAATGTAATTTTTTTTAAATTGTATCGTTTACAATTGTATTGAGTTGATACTTCAATGTGATATATGCACATTTCTTCTGTTTAAGGAATTACATTTAATTCGAATTTTCGTATGTATTTTGGAATGCGATACGATTCTTGAATGCAATAATCTTTGTAGTACAGCATGTTCTGTTTTTTTAAATATCTAGTAATTGAATATTATATAACTAGTAGTTATGTAACCATCAATGTGGGTGTTAGTGTATCATTATTATTCATATAATATTGTGTAAGGACTCTGAATTATATTACCCAGAAAATGGATCCATGCATTACACGGGAATCGAACCCATGCCTTGCCTAGTAATCGAACCCAGCTTATATTATCCATGCCTTACCTGGGATGAGAACCCGGAACCCACGTTGTGGCATAATCTGACTTTGGCACAGGGGTTGGTGAAGTAACAACTATTTTTGTGTACTTGTGTTGGATAATTATTTATTTAAATAATATTACATGTGTTGAAGAGCTATTTGTAATGGAGTTGGAACGGGGAAGGATAGGAACAGGACTGTCGCTGGTATCCCTGAAAAGGTATTCACGCTTGTGGCGGCCTGGGCTGAGAAGACAGAGGAGGGTTGGGAAACAAACAAAAAAAATTATGAGCTCAGCCGGGAATGCCACAAGCTTCACGCATGTCAGTGTTTCTTTGAAATAGTATTACTATTTTCTTCAGTAAACAGCATTTTAATAACATGTATTTCACATAAATTGAGATATATTTTTTTATAATATCGTGTATTTTTTTAAATTTTCCAAATTATTCTGAATTTTCGGGAGTAATTCGTAGTAGTTTTTGCAGTGACTGAAGTTTGGTAATTCCTATTTTAGTAAGCTTATCTCATAGTTGAGAGTGAGAGTGAGGTATTCTCTGTATAACATTGATTGAAAAACACCAGCATGCTCTTTTCCCGTGCACGTCTTGTAATAAAATTTGTGAACAGGGTTCACTGTGATGTCTTAATGGTAAACTGCAAAAAATTTTTAAGTTGTACTGTTATGGCTTTGTGTACAAGATCTTTTAACATTACCCAGTAAAATTAATTTACAGTATTTCAGCCTTCTAGTTAAGGATAGTATAACATTTTTAAAACTGCTATTCCTTCAAGTGTGAATTTGCCTTAGTAATTTTTTTGTTTCTTGAAATTGCGATTGACTGAATTTTTTTTACTCTTAAGAAACCAGTTTGTTTTTTATCAAGTTAATATAATATATAAAATAGATATACTATTTTTTCTCTCTTTTTATTAATCAGAGTAATTTTTTTGTTTATTAAGGAAACCAAAACCCTTAATAACACTTTATTATCAAAAAATATTTTTGTCTTAGGAAAGCAAAATATTTTTGTAAAGGTATATTATATATATACATATATGCATTCATTTTTAACACACATATTTATTCAATATTTTGTAAAAAAAATTCGAATATTCTTTCCACACTTTGTTTCCAATATAAACGACCAATAATTTATATATTACACAAGTGTAGGAGGTTTCAAAATACACAACACATTTAAACTTATTTTGTTTTGAAATACAATTGACCAATAATTTCAATATAACACAAGAATAGGAGGTTTAAAAATACACCTAATATTTCAGTAAAAACCGGATGTCTCACAATATACACATAAACTGTCAAACGCAGATTGTTAAAAAAAATATATGATACATTTAAGAGTTATAGGCTGTTTCAAAATATGTACATTTTTTTAAAGGAACAAACATAGTTAGCAAAACTTCCACAAGGTGATCCAACAATATTTTAACACAATGTAATCCAAAAATAACTTTAACACAATTAAATATAGGCTGTTACAAAAGATATAAGTTATTTGATCCAAATACCCTTCTTCAAGTCTACTTTCGAGAAGAGAATGTTTCTTACATCATGGTTTTATCATGTCTGTTTGAATAGACATTTCCTTACATTCAGGGGAGTGTACCACGACACTTTAAACCAAGTCTGGGCATGTCTCGATTTAATGCGAGTGTAATTCTTCAATACTACATGGCAGTGGTGTTGTTGCGGATCATATAAAAATGTGACATTTGTTCACATCACTGCACTTAATTAATTCATGGCTTTTTAGGTCTCCCAGCAGGAAATAAAAAACCTTAAAATTAAACATCCTATCACAAGACTCCATAAATTAATGGAGAATTCTGGAACACCATAGTGTATACGATACCTCATACTTTCCTGGTTTCATGGTAACATAGGGATTTCCCAGATGAAAGAACGTCATGTTACGCATTTTGTATCCAACACCCAACTGAGAACAATTAGCTAGGAACTATGTATGTATGTTGATAATATTCATTTATGCTCAGTTTGCAAGTTGAAACGTGTTTGAAGGCAAAGTTTCATTTTTGCAAATTTTTTTTCGATTCACATTACATTTTGATGAATCACAGCCAGTATGAGTTATATATGCAAACTTGTTTTTTCTATAATGATATAAAGTATGAAGATTATTATCACATTCTTCGAGATATTGAAATGGTAAAACAGTGTCTGTATTATAAACAAGATATTTTAAACATTTTTCTTCCGCACAAGATGACGTTACAATGCATTTGCACTTAAGCTTGCGCTTGCAATCTACTCTGTATGGTCTGTACTGGTTTACAAGACATTCAAAACTATTGCAGCTAGTTAAAGGGGAATCATAAACTATTTGTTTTACCATGTGCTGTCAAAGTTTGAGAGAAATATGTACATTTGAAATGAATGTCTAATTCACACATTTCTTTAGAACAAAATGTGACTATAATAAACTGTAAGTTACAGAATACATACCTCTATAAAAATACACATACGTGTTTTGCATTGGGAACAGGGGAAACATTCTGAATTTACCACTTCACATGCATAGATATTACACACTGAAGGAAAAACTAAACCACCTTGCTCAAAAATAAAGTTGTGGTCACATGTTTCCTTCCAGTGAATTGTGCATTCCCTAATGAGGTCTGGGGAGTTGGTAAGTGATTACCCCATTGCTACATTCTTCCTCCAATTCTTCAGTAAAGCTGGCTGACATCAGCTATTCAAATGAAGATGGTAAGTCACTGTCAGGGCAGAGATACCTCACAGAACAATCATTGCAAGCTAAGCCTTCACCAAAGCGAATGCCGACAAAGAAACAAAAGTGTAGCACCAATATTCATTATTGTTGCACATTTGAACTTGTAGAATACTGTTATATGGCTTAAAGAATACGCTTCTATAGCCTACTTGCACGATGTAGTATGCGACTGTAGGGTTGAAGATTCCAGCCATGACTGACAATTTAATATTAAACACTCTCCTTTATATAGTCTGTGATTTAGGTGTTCTTGCTTAACCAAATGTTGCATTTCCACATGACACAGAGTGATTTCAATTGTTGATTACCTATCTGCGTAATATGTTCCTTCTTGCCACAATGGTCTGTCCACACTATAGGTATAGAACAACAACATCCCTTCTGCATAAAGTATTCAATTTTCTTGTGAGACATATGTTTCGTTATTCATTTAGAAAAGGTTTCAAATTCTAGTTGTCTGTCATTGCAAGGTAGCTTGTTGTTAGGCCGTAAATAATAACAAAGGACAAGAAATTCGCCCACAACAAATGTCGAAAACTTTAAAAGTTTCTATCGGACTAATTAACAAGAAACGCCAATGTTCTTATGTATTGCACATATGAATTTCTAGTGGAACATCTTCTTTGTGTCGAAACTTCGCTCGCCTGTAACCTGGAGTAGCACTAGCATATTGAAGTAATGAGTCGAACATTTCCATCGTAACTGACGTGCTGCTGCTGTATGTTTGTTCCATATATAAACATTGGCAGAAGTGTACCACTAAGAAGGTTTAAACATCACCATCTTGATATTTTCCTAATTTCAGCATGGTTAAATCAAACTTGCAAACACAAACGATGCTCTGCAAAACCTCACAGTCCCACATACCACAAGGCGATATTTTAATACTACTACTTCCTTGCATTTACATGGTTTTGCCTGTTATTACATGCTTCAGTCCACACGGTGGGGCTGTCATAAAACTCTCTACTGAGTTTATATTTAATTTGTCTACATCCAGGCTCTTTTGTAATTTCATCACTTCTGTTTTTAGAACACAGAGCCTACGACGAACAAGGCAGTTCACTGTTGGGTCGCATGTTAAACACCGGACAGTCATCTTTCTCATACCACAATACTCATTCTGTGTGTTTGTTTCCTGCGAAACTTTGTGCAAAGTTCCATGTTTATCTACTTTACATATCTGGAATTGGGAGTACATGTTTAGAGACTGGAACCACACTCGCCTGTAAACTGGAGTAATACTGGAGTACGTGTGCTCTGGATTGGATGTCTCCATTTGAAAAATTTTTATGCAGGTCTGGACCTGTAGCAGGTCAACTTTCTACATTATTATCTTTACATGTAAGTAGGATGCTGGTACAAATATTCTCTTAGGGTTTCGCTTTTCCATTGCGAATAGAACATTTTTTATCACAATGATTAGTGTTGTAGTGTCTTATTAGCAAATTAATGCTTGAACAGTCATGATAACTACTGATGTTAACAATTTCTATATTAGTCAGACTTTTTTAAATTTCTTTCTGTGTATTTCCCAGCACATATACAGGATAGTCCTCTAGCAGCGCCTCGTTCACATAGTGCAGTCATCATAAGCTATGTCACCAGACTACCATTTCAAACCACATACTTTGTATGTTTGTTGTCGGAAACTCATTTTCAATTCCTGATTTAAGGTAGACAAAGGTCTCGGAGCTTTGGAAGTTAACACGTTTGTGTCTTTATAATTTTCGAACCCTTCCACAAAACACATCCTGATTGTAATTTGCAAGATTCAATCACAGAATTTAACAATTCTAGTTTGATTTACAACAGTTCAGTCATGGCATCCAAATCAATTTCATCAATACCGGAATTGTATCTTGGTAAAACAGGATGATAAGCGAGTTCCATCATGTTATGCCATCTTTGCTTTATGCAATATCTCCTGAAATGTACAGTGTTTGGCTGATTGAAGAAAGCCAGTGTACCATACAGACAATCTTCATCACAAGGCAAATACGAAACTATGTCCTCATCGCCTCTTAAATCCCTGAGAAAAATGGATATGCATGTTTAATTTCATGTCCCACAAACATTAGAAGAGATTCTTTAGGAAGCAATAAGAGGTTCCCGATGCCTAAGCTTAAAAGCATCTTAGTTTGTCCATAAGTTAAAATGGCATTAAGCACTCTAACACAATATTCATTGCAATTTTCTCAAAAGTGGTGGTCATGCATATTACCTGTTGTTCAAGTTTGTAACTGATGAACATATTGAAGAAATCTATTGATGTAAACCTCTCGGAGAAATCTGTAGTACATCTTGGTGAAATCTGTTGATTAATGCACCCACTCTGTGTTACACTCCCGATACGATCTGACTTCGACAGCTGCTGGCTTTAATACGAATTCAAAATGTTGCATTGCGTTAAAATCACTTGAAATCGGACCTTTTTGGAAAAATCATTGAAATATCAGCGAGTTTTGTGTTTTAAAATTCATTTATGGCTGAAATTGCTGTATTTTAATACAGATTTGTCCACATATCCATATTTCTGATATATGTTGGTGAATTTGTAAAATAAACTTAATACAGATGAATTTGTGTTTCGTAGAAAAAATAATATATATATACATTCGTTAGCTTCCAAAAATCCTATTGGGGTTCGAAATGCGGCACTTCGCTCAAACATATACATTTGGTATAAATATTATTTGGGTGTATTTGTAAAATAAACTTCTTAATTATGAAGAAATGTTTAGTTTCATAGCGAAATTGTGTTTCCAGAATATAAATGCATGTATGTTTAAAAATGTTAGCTGGTAAAATGTTTGGATTGAAAATTTTTTTTTAAAGACTGGGAAACCGATTTTTCAAATATTTAGTTTTGTTCATTGAACAACATAATATTTGTGTTGTTACTTAAAATTATCTCAAATCGATTTGTTTTGGTAAAAGTTTCCTGGACTTTTGAAGGAATAAATGTTCTTACTGTAGATTTTAAGGGAACACGATAGTGGTGTTTGAAATTTTCCTCTTTGGGGCAAGCTAGGCTTAGGCTGGCAGGGGTGTGCTAAATTTTCTGGTTCCCATGCCCAGCAAAGTTACCTGGCAGTGTGTCACCCTCCACCTGTTTTAGGGTGTGTGTCCTTGGGGGTGAATTCTTTGTGAGTGCGGGAAATGCGGCCAGCAAAAGCGAAGCAATGGTGGTCCGCACTGGCTTTGGTGAGCAGGCGACCCCGGATGCTGTATTGTTGGGCATGTAGCATGGAGTTCTTGGAGGGGTAGGGGTGAGAGAAAGTGTCGGACATAATTGTTCGAGGCCTTGTTTAGCAGAGGCATCCACGCTGGGAAAGGGGGTGGGATGTTGGAGGATGGTCTTCGCAACTCTTCCCCTCCTTGACAGCGTTGTCTCTGCGCTGCTCGGGGCAGAATAATATTGCTTTCTTGGCTCCATAAGAGGTTTGCACTTGCATAGTACACAGGGTAGGCGTTTGGGTGAAACTGCGAAATGGGTGGTCTCGAACATCTAGAGAAATTGCCATAATTTCTTTGACAATGTCTTGCACGCAGCCAGAGAAATTTTTTGGTTTCGAGAGGCATCAGTTACAAAGGACCCACCGGTCAGCCTTCACAACCTGCCTACATTTTCCCCCGAAAGAGCAAATAGATCTAACGTGTACAATTTTTAATTTGGCTGGTTCACTAAACTCTCGTCCTTAACAGGGCTATTTATACAATGGTTAGGGAACATTACGTGCCTTAATGCATATAGGACTGTGCATATTATTAAGGTTTATGATAACATTTGATGTAATTTCTGTCACATATAAGTAGCCATCACAATAAAAATACATATGTTTATTTAAACTTGGTGTTGAGAGCAAAGCAATTTTCTTGGAGAGTTGGGTTAGGAGAAAATTTGTGCGTGGTTAAATTAATTTCTTAGTGTATTCAATTTGTTTTGTAAGGTGTTCCTTGCTTGCATTTCGTTGCCTGTTTAGAGAGCCAATGAGGGTGAAGTACATGCGAGTGTGACTTTGTGTATGTGTGTGAGTTTGGGAGGGGATATTTGTCAGTGGTATATGGACTGCTGGGGAGATGTAATTTTATATCAGCTGGGCATTTCATTTAATGAAAAGTTAGCATTTGAAATATAAATTTTGTGTTCCATTTGGTGATCGTATTATTAAAGTCTTTTGGTTAATGAATACATAATTGAAGTGGATATCAGTTACTTTGCTAAGGAAATTGCATGATTAAGATCATTTAACAAATTTGTTTCAAATCTTTTGGTCAATTATTCATACTTATTTAATTTTGCTTCACCGAAATAGTTCGTTTCTCTTATGCTACTGAAGGAGTGATTCTCCTCTAGTCTGTCGGCCTCAGGATATCACAGAATACTCACTGAACCTGCTAATATCACACTTATGACACCAATAGCATTATAACATAGTTTGATATCAAGGAATTCATTAATATAAGGATTGTTATCAAACATTCTTTAATTAATCGATTAATCGCTTTAATTATTCTCTTAATTAATCCTATATATTATTCAATTAATCAAACAATTAATTAATCTCTTTTCCATGTCATAATTTGGCACTTAGTCCACCCTTGCCCCAAATGTGTCTTAGGCCACTCTTGTGCTAGGTGTCCCAGAACATACGTGCTCCCTCTACTTTCAAAATGTTATTATTTAATTCAGAAAAATTCACTAATCATGTTTGTATATCTGCTTACAGGAAACAAATATTAGAGGAAGATATATTTAATAAGTCCAGCAAAAAAAAAAAACTAAATTTCAATTTCAGGCATCTCTCTCGCTAGGTAAGGGAGAGACGCCACGGCAATGGGGAGGGATGCCTAACTTCATATTTCTAGTTCTATGCGCCTTCTGTATCTTCCTTTCTCTCCCCCAACTGTTGCGCATAGACCCATACATTGTGCAGGTTTCATGGAGCCATTTAAGACATTTAAGACCTTACCCAGCCTGCCTCACGTCAACCAGGCGTGCCTGCTACTCTGCAAGTGTCGACGCCACGGGCCGTCGCCACCCGCGAAAGTTTGGGCTGTGTTCTCCTCCCATGCCCAGCGCCTTGACCACGTGACGCTAGCCTGCCAGCCACTTACCTCCAGACCGCATTTCCGCGACTTCCGGATATCAACGCAGTGAAGTTAATTTTTTTATGTTCTCGATGATTTTGAATAAAGTATATATATATAGGTGTATCGCCCAGGTTCGGGGAGACAAGACAGGGTTTTCAGATAGGTAGTAACTGCTGTTCTATTAAAAAATTTTAGGGGGGTGGGTCATTTGCTGTCATTTTAAGTTAAGTATTATGCAAAAAGAATATATTGGATGTAACCTATATATAAGGGAAAAAGGTCATACATTCATATAAAATGTAATTGTGGGGGAAATATTTCATACAGAATTATATTTTTGATACACACTATTTGTTGTGATGTTGGGAGAAAAAGCTTTGTAAATGATTTAATTTTGATATAAAAGCTAAGGCAATGAAAACTTTAAACCTTTTCACTGGAACTATCACAATTCCGTGTTTGACAACACTGGGGAGGGAGGGGGGAGCTCTCTGCTGTTTTCTATTTTAACACCTACATTAAAGAAACACTGAGACAAAGACCTCGTCCTGTGTGTTTTGGCAAACATCGTCACATGTTGAATGTATATGGCATACGTGAATATTACACGAATTTCACAAAAAAAATGTGTAAAGAAAAACTTAACAACTCTATGCTGAGCCTATGTAGCCCGCATATAATATTCATTTATTCGAAATCAGTTACGGGATCGCCTCAGGCCACTTGTGACTCTCTACATCGCAAGATACCTGCGGTTATCTGGTTCGCAGTAATCTATCGAAGGCTGCCTCAATCCTATATAGCATTTGCTCTTCGCTCAAGATATCAGCTGATAATTCATGACAGTATCTCTATTTATTTATACCGTAATCATAGATACCTCATAGTTTTATATTTTTCCTGTTCTTTTTTTTAGAGCAGCACTAAATGGCGCTGTCGACGAAAAAGTTTGTTGTTTTATACTTGTATGCACTGTCCATCTTCAAAATTATAAGTGATTGCCCTTTTCTCAAGAAAAATTGAACCCTTAGCTTTTGTATGAATATATATGTCAAATCCACAACTTTGATGTTTTATAAATGTACAAATAATTAAATCTAACTAAGGTAAAAAAAATAGATAATTCACATTGAAAGAAGATGCCGGGGGGTCATTCAGACACCTATAAAAATCCAACTAGGTAATATTTTTACGAATAAAAAACTATCGTGAATATAAAAAATGCTTGCATAATATTTATTTGTAAATGCTCGTGAATAAAAAAAAACATTTTACAATTTAAAGTGATTTAAAGACAAGACATTTCAGGTGCTCTTGTTAAATTCTCTGGAAATTTGTTGGTTTATGTTAGTTGTACATTACAAAAACCGAAAAACCTTTCCTTTGAAATGCCAGTTTACAAAAACTATGCTATATCAAAAATTAACCTCAGGAAAAAAATAGTCACTATATTATCTATCTAAAAATATGAACAGAATGTGACACAAATATAAAATAATTTTTTATCATGTCCAACACTTTTAATACTGGACACTTAAATATGGTTAATCAAGACAAACATTTAGAATATTACTATGACGCTTATGGTACTGTATGAATACAAAAGTATTTTTTTTGTTTGGAAAAATTATGAACAAGCTTTCCCCCTTATAAGAAAATCCTATATTCCCCTTCAGCTGATCGGAACACTAAAGACAACTGTGTGCTATTGGTAGGTTTATTATACATCAGATACACTTCCAACAGTGGTTGCGTCTCTTATAGCTCCTAAAGGAAAGTTTTGTATTTTATGTTATTTTATCACATTGGCTACCATTTAGAAATCTCTGTAAGATGTTGTCATTGACAACCGTAGCCTACATACACCTAGGTGTTTGTAGCTTGCCTAACATTTTGTTGGAATTATCTTTTTCAAAAGTCTTCGCTGTGTCACCACACACTGCACCAGTTATAATGCCATTATTCAACATTTCTGGTTCCGCTTTTTATTTTTATCAGTAACTCACTCCCAGTTGAAAGGCAAATTCTTTTTGAAGACATTATAATAACATTTCACATTTCCGATACCCATTTATAAGAAATAGAAAAAAATCTCAATAACAAATTAAATGCATGTAGAGTTTTGTAAAGAACTGTCAACCTTAATAATCTCCTGCATAGTAAGATAAATGAGATATCGTATATTTGTGTAAGCGGGGGATGTACGTCATTACATTAAATCATCTCTTATATGTGCTCCTTGAATCTATGCCACAATGGTACTCCAGACTCAACAAAAAAATCCTTTAATAGGTTGATTGAAACGACTCTGTGACAGTTAAAAGGATGTTTATGAAATTACATTCAATCATTATTTTTCTGTAAAAAGCAATCAATATCTTACCTTCGGTACTAAACGCATATGTTAGAAGCATTTATTTATTTACAATGTGCAAAAGCAAATTCCTTTTTTGTGTTTTAGTGTATTTGATGTAACTGTCTCAAATTCTTCACTTTGTGACTTTGCAGACTATGAACAAATTTAAGTTTTTTCTGTTATTTACAAACATGTAATACTATTTTTTCCTTGGCGATACAACATGGCACTATAATAGATGTTCTTCGTGATTGAATTTGGCATGGCCAACCCCTAATAGTACCTGATATCCCAAATTAATGTTTACACACTTTGAACGCGAATAACATTGAAACTAATAAAGACAATCTGATGGGAAAGCTTGTACTTGACGCTTTAAGAACATTGTTGCGGTTTGTGCGAAAGTTAATAACAATGATAAATATTCAAACCTCGAGTCCATCAACAAAATATAGGAGGATTAACAGGCGTTCACAAAAGCGTCTTTCGAGACACCCAGTTTCCGTGTCTTTGTGGCTTACACAAAATTCCTTCAGAGTTTCCCATATACAACAATCTAATGGCGTTAAATCATGAGAGCTAAATGGAAACTCGACACTTCCTCATCAGCCTATTCCACTAACATCAGTTACGGCGGGTTCAGTTATACGTGAGGCGATGGAGGACGAAGGACGTTCGCAGAGGTACGGAAAAGTTGTCTACAGTAGAGAACGCGAAAGTATAAAGTCGGCCATTACATGTTGTCACGAGGAGGCGAAAAACGGTTGTCTACATGAGCCACTTCAAAGGGCAACTGCAAGAGCAGCCAGATATACGGCGGTCAGTGAGAGAACCATACACACACAGTGTTTATAAAGGACCAAAAAAAAAAACAATACAAATGGAACAATGGCGCCGCTACATCATATTATACTATACAACTTTGTTACCATTTATTTACAACGTCCACGCAATTAACCTGCGTGTAAGCATTATATCCGTGTGTAATTGTAGGTTATGTGAACGTGTGGTCTACATACGCCTAGGTGTTCAAATTAAAAAGCCCACGAAAATTACAGTAAATCGTCACAGATTAATATACAAAGGCGTGTAAGAATTTCGTCCGTTAATGTATTATTTCTAAACCTCCGAATCACGTGCAAATGTAATGTCACCCGTAAAGATATGTGTCCACATAATTCTGGTTTTGCAGCACGGTGGAATCACTGTGAAATATTTCTGCAGCATTTACGATAAAATCGTTTGTACTTAGATACTCAAGAGTCCATAATAACATTTTGTGTACGATGTATGCCAGTACAAGTTCAGTAAGAGTAAACGTTTTCGTAAGTATTTAACAAAGAATGTACAAATATGTAATCCTATTTGAAAGCAATAAATACTACTACGTTAGCAGTTTGCAATGAAATGCCTACCGAATTACTACATTGTAAAATACTTACCTTGTAAACTTCCTGCTCTGTAATGGAAGCATTTAACCGATACATTGTACATATATCATACCACATGGCAGACGGTAGATATAGGAAGGTCAACGTCATTACTATACAAGATCAGGGACGTCCAAACTGTTTCTTGACCGAATGTGGTATCAGTGTAATGGATGTATGGGACAAAATTTTACAATTCGCATGTTCCCACTATTCGTATACAACTATAAGTTATGTTGCGAATATTGGATTGTATTGTGTAGGGCTTATTTACGTCCCCCGGTTTTATGCTGGAAAGTTTGTAAGGGGACGTCTTACGGACTAACTTATAATCAAACTTAAATTAACACCCGTGCCATACCTGGAACGTTGCGAATAATATTGTAGAGTGTAGATAGTAATAAGTAAGTTTGATTTTTGGCGTTGAAGTTACGGCCACACGCTTGTGCTCAAGACCTTGCAGGTTCGAAGGCGTCTTGGTTTATTTTATTGACATTTTATATGAAATATATTATTAGTATGACAGTTGTGGTATAAATACATTTACTGTCGAACAGCACATGCAGAAGGTAAAGACGTTATCCAGCGCACACTGCCACAAGAATACTGCTGTTTGTTGTTTCCAGAAACATAGGTCTTCGTGTCCACTTTTGCATTTGCTGCTGCCCAAGGCACAACGCTGAATGTTTTTTATGTCCGCGCGTATACTGCCGGGCCGCTGTCTGGCCGCTCCGCTACAGACCTGTCCGTGCCGAGCCGCATTCTCAGGAATAGGAGGGGGACTCGCGTGCCCAGACGGCTACCGGCCACAGCACAACACCTGATAAGTAGCATTTTCACGCAAACCGGGCACTCCTTGGCCAATGTCTTTCAATGTCGTTCCCGTGATGGAAAAGGTTATAAATATCTATCTTTTGCGTGATACGTAACTCTGCAACACTTAATAGTGTAGGGAAATCACAATAGGAATGAAGTGTTATCGTTGCTTTCCATGGGCAACTTTTTACTATCACGATGTCGTCTGCTCACATTGTAAATTAATGTTCCTTTCATAGAATATTCTTCCGGAAATGAGAACGAAAGAGTAATAGAAGTTAATCCATGGTTATTTTTTGTTTATTAATTTTGCAAAATTTAGGAAGCTTTACAATGTCAGAGTTCATTAATTAGGTTTTTTAGATGTGTAAAAATACTTTTATAAAATGCATAATATTTACCACTAAATTTGCACTTTCTAGTAGGCCTAATTTATGAGACATAGTTTGATATTCTCGGCATATGAAAGTTTTCTACATACTATTTATTTCCTTATACATTGAAAACATGCCTACATCTTCCAGAGATATTCTGTTCTGAATCTTATGGCGATCTCCTAGTTGTTTTCATAGTTTTTATCAATCACGAACGCCATACAATTAGAACCTGTTCTAACCATATAATTATTGAAACACTTACATTTGAATAATTTGAATGTTCGTTTCCCAATCAGAAAAGTCTACAAACACTTATCTTCGACATTGTTTTTCAGTATACAAATGTCATGTGCTCACGCGAAGCGTCGTATTATACTACCCAAAACACCACGTTTTACGTGGTGGTTTTTTTTGGTAGTATATGATTTATACCTTATTTAACAATTAAAATTCCTTCTTATCCTTTAATATTTGGTTTATCTTTTAATCAATCTAGAGATCAAGGTTGATTTGAAATATTGGATGGTCAGGGATTATATTTAATATGAAGATATTATTCTACTTTGAATCAGAAAATTCAAAATAGAATATTTAATTTATTTTTTGTTTTTGTTTCTTTTGATTTATTATTTTAATATTTATTTAATTTATATAACTTATATTAGAGTTTAATATTGAAGATATTAGGAAAGATGTTTATCTTATAAATATTTATAAAAATTTAATTTTAATTTTACAATGAAAATGTAAGGTTTTACTTAAACTATATAAATAGAAATATTAATGGAGTTTAACCATTAAAATAATTAGTTAGCAGCTATTATTTATACAATTATATTTCCTTAATTGGAATATTAAATTCAATAATATCATTAACAATGATAAAAAAAAAAAGCGCTAAAACAGGACAGCAATAACAAGAGGAGGAAAACATTCACATTCACAAAAAATACTGCACAGATTCTACGCGGGAAGTGCTCAGACCGCATAAAAGGTTTCTATAAATGCTCTGTATAACTACGGAACTTGTAATTTGTGACCCTGGAATTTTACCGGTGGAATGTTTCGAGGGAAGTTCGTTACACGGCCTAGCGCCAGTTTCGCTAACTCTAGCAAAGGACATTGACGATCGACCCAAAATTATAAAAGGAAATCCAGGCCTATGACTACAACATTGGCTGGAATACAGTCATTATCGCTGGCAGCGAGTTAGGGATTATGTCACCTTAAATAAAAGCCAAAATATTGTATAACGCTTTTAACTTGTAAAAACCCGTGTGAAAATTTTTTTATCCTAAATTTTAAACGTTATAATAATTCAAGAAAAAATATTCGCGCGTCTTTGATTTACGAAACGGCAAATATTTAAACAGAAGTTGTGCTCAGTTTAATTAACCCATTTAAACCCAGTGTATACATTTGTTTACAGCACGCAAATGTTGACAGTTTTTGATCTGCACTTCACACTGCGAAGATCAGTGACCAATTATCTTACCTGTGAGTAAATGATTCGCAAAATATCTTACTGGTCAAAGTCCCAATTGTTTCATATTACTGTAGCCGACAGTTCCTTGGCTGTGACAACGAAACAAATGGTGTGTTGGCTTAAGTACAGCAGACATCATAATTCTATTTTGTTTGTAACACCTGAAACCGTACATTTAGGTGGGTCTCAAAGGATTAAGAAAGCAAAATATATAATTCGGAAATATTGCAGTTTTACACCTTACATTTTGTGTATCAATATGATCACAGTTGCTCCGCCATTTTGTGGTCACAAGTGGTTAAGTTGTTATGGTTTATGTACACGAAACGTTGCAACAGAGGAATGTTAACTGCAGATAAACCACTGCATGCACTGTCTTATCACACGTGGTTCGAATGCAAACTTTTACTTCCTGCCGACGAGTTGTTTATGTATCTACCATATTGGCGCAATAACTGCATCAAGGCGGCTTTCACACCGAAGTAGCGCTGTTGCTTCCTAGCAGCAGGTCGCAAGTAGCAATTTGCCGTTCCCCCTGAGCTACGTAGGACAAGCTTTCACACCAATGTAGCCAGTACAAGAAGCATTGCAAAAATACCGTATCGTCATCAGCAGTGTTCAGGATGACATCCAGCGATGATATTCTTCTATAGCAGTGGGTACCAGGGGACGGTGGTGAAGAAAACAGCGCATATGGAGTCATCCATATTGGTGTAATGTAGACAGTCACAGCCCATACGTAGTTTCGCAACAAATACTATCGCATCCACAGAAGTTTCAGTTCTATAACAGAATGGAAATAGACACTTTCAAGAAACTGGTAGATGCCGTGAAAACAGAAATGCACTTTCAAGATACGAACTATCATAGAGTTATCGTGGAGGAGCAATTACTTGTATTTTTTAGATAAGATAAAATAAATACTAAATAATAATGAAATGTAAGTAGGTTTCGTACATAGTTTTAGTTACGCTAGGCAATTAACATTTGCTGCCTCCATACTAAAATGAAACGTTCAGGTATACATAGGTCCTAGCAATGAAGTTCCACAAGACATAAATGTACTAAACATTATGTAGTTCATCTTTTTAAGGAAATGTGAAACTATTTACTTCATTTGGCGATGCACATTACCATATTCTTCTGAGTAGCAGTCTAATTCGTCATAGTTGCTATTGTCGCCCTGTTGTGTAGGATGGACAGTATTATATGCAGTTGTAGTTCCCAAGTAAAGACAATCTCTTCCCGGCCCTGGAGAATATGTCGATGTGGGTGAGATTTGAGTCACTGTTGAGGTGAAGGGCAGTGAAGGTCTTGATATGGAGTGGGTCACTGGAGATTCAGTTGGGATACAGGATACTTAATAGTGGGTCTTTTCAGATTTCTTCCTGGTGTGGTTGAGCTCCGTGTTTGTCTTGTTTTGTAGCAGTGAAGAGTTTTCCTTCGTTGTGGTAAGTGGATTTATGACGGTTTCACTATTATCTTGTTCGCATATTTCATTTATATCTGTTACCTTCCGTTTGAAGTGTATTTTCATTGTTGGTGTAAAGTGAGCAATATCACTCAATTTGCTTTTGAAGGATTCCAAGTCGGGATTTATTTTATGCCACATTACTTTTAGTAGAAACATATTTCGTAACTGCATTTTCTAGGGCATCCAACTTGTTAGGCAGAAGAACTGCTCTTCTCCAAGATGAAGTAGATGCATCCGCAAAAAGTATCGCTGTTCCGTATAGTACAGGCAGGGAATAAGGTTTCAATTCTAGAAATAGTACCTGACCCTCCGCAAGTAGATGTGTGTTGAGCATGTCCCACAGAATCTTGTTCATCTTGTTCAAGTGCATCATCATCTGGCTCATTTGCCTACTCCAGTTCATTATCCACGATATTTGGAGGGAGGTTTCCAGATTGAGGTCCAGATTTTATGTACGATAAGAATGAATTGCATAACGTCCCATCAGTAATATGGTTTCTTGGCAGCACTCTCAGTGGTGTATTTTTCCTTTTAAATATATGGTAAATCCACCTCTAAGAATTTTCCATCGTGTCTTGCATTCCTGATCTAAAAGCTTATGATTCAATTTTATTCAAATATAGAAGTTTGTAATACCATAAATTTAGATAAATCATATAAAAAAATTTATGGCTTAACGAATGGTGACTATGATAGATGACATAATTTGTAGTAAATGATATGTGCTGTAACATTAGTGATGTTTGACACTATCTTCTTGAGCAATATTTTTAAACTTGAGCCCTGTATGTCAGCGTAAAACATGGGAATGTAATAGCGAGATGATGCAGTAGCATTTTTTTTTCAGCCGGTCAGTCATAGTGCATCTATTACGCTACCAGGACTGAGCGGCTTACTGAATAAACTGCCTGTATCATATAGTTACAATTGTATCAGTGGTCACAGTTGTTAAGTTGTTTAAGATTGTAACATCCTGTGCATGTATGCACTAATATATATGTTTATTATGTCCATAATTTTAGTAGCATATATATGTGCGTGTGTGTGTGGAGCGCAAAGAAAAATATTTTTATGCCTATTGATAAAATAGTTTTATTTTTTATTTTAAATGTTATGTATTTCTTATTAATAAAACTAAATTATAACTATAATTATTTATAATTTAAACAATTATCCTATATAATTATTATATTATATATTACTTATCGTTAATTTAATATTTTATTATTATAGATAGTATGCAATAGCTTTTAAATTAAATCTTTAATTGTACACAATTAATATAATTTCTGAATATTTTTTCTTAATATCAGTTTTGAAATTGAAAGCATCAGGACGAAGCACACCGTTTGTGCAGAATCTGTACGTTTCTCCACGCGCGTATCCAGACAGGTTCTGGCCTGTCGCAGACGTGTCGGTGCTGGCCGTCGTAATGTTTTGCCAGCTTGCGCAGGGAAGGGCAGCCTGTACGAAGAGGCCTTTTTGCATGATAAAGGATTGCAACAATGGTCACATACAGTTTATTCAAGGTGATACACTGAAGGAATATGATTAGCATTAGCAAGGGTTCGTATACTGGGAGCCATCAAGTGTTGTCGGCAATACCTCCTGCTACATCTACGGGTACTGTTTCCGCAGACGATAATGACAAGACAAGTAGAAATGAAATGCCGATCCTAGCGCAGTAGATTTTTCTGATAATTTTAGCCAAAAATAAAACAAAAAAAATTGCATCAACTTTTACTTGCCATTTACAATGAAAGCACAAGAAAAAATCAAAGACCCAAAATCTGAAATTCGATGAAAAAACGATCAAATTCAAGTAAATTGAAGATCAAATCAAGCAAATATTTAGTTTTCAAGATGCTTTTTCATGTTTCCAGAAACCAAAATGTTCAATAAAAAAGAGAAGTAATTATCGTCTAAAAGCAAGCAATTTATACCTAAATTCACACAAATATTTCAATATTTTACAAAAGGAATGTGCAGAAATATTGATACTATAAAAACAAGCAATTTGAACCAACAGTACAAGAAAAATTAGCATTAACAATTTATTGCTATTTGTAATGTAAGTGTGAGAAAAGAATTTAAAAATCAAAATCTAAAATTTAATGAAAAAGCTATCAAAATCAAGCCAAATATTAAAAAAGATTATTGATATATTAATAGTCTCCCAAGTTGTTCTGCCATGGTTCAAGAATGGTGGTGTAATGTTCTCCATCACAGTGTTGGTTTCACCAGGTAATCTTGTAGCTGTCTGGTCGTCTGAGTTGATATACAATTGTGCTATTACCTCAAACTTGACCTAGGTGTTCTTCTTTTGCTTGATTAATCAGTTCGCTGGTAGTGCAGGGTAGCTGCGTGTCTGGTCGAAAGTGGTACACTGGACAGGTAATAAAGCAGCATGGTACTGGAACCAAGCAGGGAAAACCATCTACTTCATTCATGCTGACCAAATGTTCAAATCCATTGTAGGCTTGTACTTACTCTGTCATACCAGGTATCCAGAAATGAACAAGACGGTAGCCTATGCTAGCATCACTGTATGAAGCAACATCTTCAGGTCGGAATTGCACAGACATGATGGGATAAAACTAATACTACGAGCCTTCTCCTCCAATTTTATATATCAGCTTCTCCCTCTCCACTGATTTTTCCCACTCCGCCACCATTCTAAATGGGCCAGTGTTCAATTAAGTTGCAGGCTTTTACTTGCTCGTGAAGCCTACTGACTCATTCTCTTTATTTACCTGACACCCAGCAGTTGCAGGAATGTTAACACAGCTATTCCCACGCACATGATCATCCATGTGAAAATGACTTGTAAGGACGCACAGACTCCAGTTACCAGACACCAAGGGGGAGCATAATTGTTATGTGCTTACTAAGGTTATCTGACACCATTCAGGTGCGAAAACGGCCAGGAATCTAGTACAGACTCCAGTTACCGTGCACGTAATGACTTGCTCTTGACATTTACAAGGTCAGCTACCATGCCTGTGTGTGAGGTCTCAGTGTCTGCATTCTATTGGCCAGCGGCAATCACGTGACAACTCGGTTATTGGCTGACCGGTGTCCAAACAATGTATTAGAGATGCAATATGATTGGTTCAAAGTTAATATGACGTCATAGAGCTTTTACGGGTGTATATTATAAGCAGTAAGGGGGGCAGCTGAGAGGCTTATTTTGACAACGACTGTTGTGAAAGGTGCATCGTCTTGGCTAGCTTCTACATCAGGCAATCCATGACTAGTTACGTTAAAGTAGAGTGGATATTGCCAACCAATGGTTTCTCGCCATCGACTTCTTCGAATGAGTGTTGTCTCCTGTTTTATTAGCACCATCGACTTCTTCAGGCATGTCACCGACAGAGTTATCGACTTCTTCGTATGATACACCTGCACCAGTGCTGTCACCGACTTCTTCAGCTGTGACACATACATCACTACCAGTATCTACTGCTATCAGTGCAGTACCATCAACTTCTTCAGATGGGCTGATTAAAATAACACCATTTGTCATGGTACCAGTAGTGCCATCGACTTATTCAGATTGGACACCGGCGGGAGTAGCTTCGCCATCGACTTCTTGTGATGGGACACCTGCGGGAGCAGTTTCGTCATCGACTTCTTAGAATAGGACACCTACAATAGTGCTGCCATCGACGACGTCATCAACGGTTCGTTGTTGCTACTGTGACAAGATATTCGTCTACAGCTACAGTGAAAGGATACATGAGCATTTTAATTGTTCCATGAATCCCTGTTGTAAGTCATATTTGTGTGACAGGCACGGTCTGCAGTTCAGCAGTAGCGACAGTTTACTTAGGCATGCACAGATCTGTAAAGGGAGAAGTGCATTTCTCATCAGTACTCCGGTCCCAAGTTTGCTGCAAGCAGGTCTTTTGCGACTTTAGTACATTCCCTCCAAATTATAGTTTCCTATATAACCTGCCCTGCACAATGTGTCGGTGTAATAAATGCTATGATATTTTCACACAAGAACAACACAAGTGTAATTACCTAGATGCATTAAAGACTCTAACTTACAACAAAGTGGCATATATATTGAAGAACATTGTAATTTTTTGCCAGTTATGTATTTTTTGAATTGTATTTGCAATAAAATTTTGTGTAAAAATTTTGCTGTGCTTTATTTGTACCTTTTCATAATATTTTTTAAAGAAATATAATTTATATTTTCAAAATTAAAAAAACATTCACGTAGTCGTATACGAGTAAGGCCAGTGTCTACTTGACTTCTAGTTTGAGGTGTGAGTAAATTTTTAGTCTGGTGTTGGTTAGGAGAACATATATTCTGAAAAAGAATGCTGTGATCTATATATTGTATATATATATATGTTATATAAATTGATTGTAATATGTGTAGCTGCTTCTCTGAAACACTTATTAATTCAGTTTATGCGAGTGCATGTCATAGGAGGGCTATAGCACTTGTTCTGAAATGGTCTACGATAGCTGCTAACTAATGCTAACTAAGCATCATTGCCCTGCCAGTGAATAAGATCTTATAAATGTGAAAATATATTTCATCCTAGTCTTATCTTTGCTCGGTTTGAACTCATATCATATAGCCGGCCACTCACAAGACTGATTATTTAACCCTTGACACTTGACTCTTTGACTCAAAATGACTCTAAATGCAGTGCATGCAGTGCGAAGTGTGGTGCCTGCAATGCTAAATACAGTGCCTCCAGTGCTGAGTGCGGTACATGCAATGCTAAATGTGGTGCCTCCAGTGCTGAGTGCGGTGCTTGCAATGCTAAGTGTGGTGCCTCCAATGCCAAGTATGGTGCCTCCAATGCTAAGTGTAGTGCTAAATACGATGCCTGCAATGCTAAATGCGGTGCTAATTGTGGTGTCTTTTATATGTTAGGTTAGGTTAACATGTCTTTCAAAAGTCCTGACATGGGGTAGAATGGGCATGACTAAGTTAAAAATATTCCATGTTCTACACAATATGAAAATACGTTTCTAAGTTCTTACGTACATGACTAAATGTGCTGGTGGGTAGGTTAAGTGTATGGCGAGAGAAATAAATACATTCAAGTTCCTGACATGGGGTTGATCGCATACAAGTACGACTTGGTTGTACAGTTAGTTTGCTTGTATGGTTTATTTGTATGACATGATCATATGTTCGGTTATTTTGGCAGTATGAAAAAAATTATAGCTTAGATGGTGTGAGGAGAGTGGTTAAATTGTGTGATTCGTTTTTTTTTTTTGTAAGGACGGAATGGTTTGATGGGATGTTTAGTTAGTTAAATGGGGGAGCTGAATTCTTAGCTGGTATGGTCTGTTAGTTTAAGCGGGATGGTTTGATGGTAATTAAGACGATATGGATGTCGTAGATGGTTAAATTAATAGTATTGATCTTATGATAGCACTGATGGAATATTTGATTCGTTCGACAACTGGTATGGCTTGTTTGTACGTGTAACTGGCAAAGTTAGATGGGCTGAAATGGTAGATTATAGTTGATTGTTATTATGGATCAGTAAGTCTGAGGTACGGTGGTGGATATGGAATTGTATTGTTAATAGCATGAATGCGGCAAGCTAATGGCATGACGAAAGGTACTATATATTTTTTGGAATTGAGTTCAATTCGGTATATTTTTAAGTAAGATTAGAAGGAGGGGAAGTGAAGAGGGGTCTGGCAATGACTAAGGTGTGATGGTTGATTGTCGAGAGAAATAAAAAATATGTATTCAGAGTTCTTACAAGATGATTGGAATAAATTTTCATAGGTTAGGTTGAGTGTTTACTGAACAGTTTATGGGATTATGCGTTGGAAACAATTTACAAGTACTACATTACATAGGAATAGGAATTATTTTTCTAAGTTCAACATAGAAGTGCCTACATACTTAAGTCTGGAATATTATTAAAAAATATCATATGCAGATAAAAATCGAAAAAGTGCGAATAATCAACGTTCAAAACATAAAACACTCGGAATATAATTACTACCACAGTTTTTATATATGCTTATAAAAAGTCCAATATAGCGCTTGTCATAGTCACGAAATCATATATTCTGATGACATATTCTTATCTGCCTGGCAAATACGAATCCATAGACTCCTCAATCGATAATCTAATAAAGTTTAGTAAAAAATCACCTAAAAATTATTAATAATAAAAGTATATAATTCAAATTTTTAAAATATATATGTAAGTTAAGTTAAACTGAAATAATAAAAAATTAAAATCAAAATGACATACAAAAATTAATAATTAGAAGGTTATATAAGTTATATATAAATAAAATATATGTAAGTTAAACTAAAATAATAAAAAATAAAAAATAAAAAAATATAAAAAATAAAATAAAATATTATTGAATGAAAATAGTTAAAACAAATTTAAGATACTTAAAAAAAATTAAGATTATAAAAAAAAGAAATAAAATATACTTTAAAACACACACACATAAATAAATAAATAAATATATATAACAAATTATTGACTTGTATATAAACTTAAAAAAATTATTCATATGTAAATGAAATACATTAAAAATTATATAATAAAAATAAAAATTTAATATATTATATGAGGGGCAAGATAATATTTTTCATCTACAAGCTATATACTACTTATAAAGTCTTATCCTAGCGCATGTCGCAATGGCCGTGTGGTCTACGGCATATGTCTGGAGACCCAAGGTCCGACCCCGTACTAGATCAGATAGTATTTTGAGTTCTAAAAAACGCAGCGACCCTAACTGCCAATTACAGAACCAATATGCCGGCCGATCGACAAATCGAGCGACACGAGCGCTCCTAGCAGTCGATGCCAGAACCAATACGGTGGCGCCCTTAGTCGCCAAAGCCAGAACTATTGGGGGGAAACAAATGATTAACGAAAAAACCAAGATGGCGGCCTCCATGTAAATGTAAACAAAAATGTGGCCTCCAGTAACAGACGATTTAAACAAGGAAAGAGAAAGGAAATAATAAGATAGAAAGCGAGAAAAAGGAAAGAAAATGGAGCTGAAAAGAAAGAAAGGAAAAAGAAAGAACGCAAAAGAGAAAAATGGAGCACTCGGAGAAAACTCTCGGAATGCAAGAGCATAATAAAATGACTTACTAGTAACCAAGATGACGGTCCAAAATGGCGACGTACTGGCTTCATAGATGGGGGCATATTTGCTAGCAACATGGCAGAATCGAATATGGCGGACGCGTGACCGGAATGTTAGAGCAGGTAGTCTGGGATCCAACATGGCGGCCACGTGATCTTCTCGAGACGTCATCCAAGGTCAGATCGATCATCCACAACCCTAACCCTGTGTACCCGGAGGAACTATATACTTCTACTGAAATGATTGACTATAAGACTGCCAGGAATAAAGTCAGCTTATTATTGTGATAACAGCACATTACAATTGCAAGATACACTGAATGACCGGGTAGCAATGGGATATTAATTGTTTAGAACCATATTATAATATTGGGTTTTGTCTTGTAACCGAGGTTGTTGTAGGTACATGTCGGTTACGGAAGTCGGCACAGCTGGTCTGTGGAAGTGTTCATAACGTTCGGCTGTTCCGAGCAGAAAGACAATACCCGCCACTCAGTATCCTATATAATAAGTAGATTATCTCTGTCTGTCATTAATACCTCTAAGTCCCTTGAAACTCAACAGAAGTTCTTCAAATTTTGCAGAGCGAATGCTCTGGGAAAAATTCTGGTCAAGTTAGAATTTCAGCAAGAACAGATTACGCTATCATTACCTTTTACCCTAATTTTTCCCCATGAAAATTCTTCTATTAATAGATAGAGAATATTTGCATACAGATATGAAGGTAATGCAATATCATTTTTGTTTACTTTAAATGTTTTGCTTCAATCTTGAGTTAATTAAGTGGGACCACAGTGGCTCAGTGGTTTCTACTTAATGTGAGAGGGCGTGTTCAGGCGTTGGTGTAAATTAAAAGCGCCTTCACGCCATTGTAACAGCTGTTTTACACGGTAGGTACCAGATTCCGTAAAAGCTCGTGCAAAATCTGCATTAGCAGACGTTACACTAGCTAATACGGCACCAGGTTTGGTAATTGGACATGACCTTTTTAATAGCAGGTACCATACTACCTTCGTACCTGGCCATTCACATGGCAGTTTCAGTGCGTAGGGCGCTCGCACCCCGGGGTCATTACTTGGAACGAGTTGATGAACAAATAAAAACTGAGACCCCCATCTGGATTATATGTCCATGTAGTTCTAACTATTAATAATGACGATGACAAATTTTAACTTGTGTTAAAACTCTACATAACATATAAAGCATTACATACACAATACAAATGTAATACGAAAGTTTTTATAGCTGTAAATAATTTTAACTTTTTTAAACCCAAAAAAACATTGCTGAATTGTTAGCACATTGAGAATACCGCATTACGCATATCGAAGTGTTACAATTGAATGTGAATCCGAAGTTTTGTTGGATTTACTTCCAACGATACTAGCATTTTAAATGCGGATAATTACTTTCTAAGCAAAAAAAAAAAAAAATACGAATTGTTTAAAATTAAAGAAAGGATAAGCCTGTTAAAAATAAACGAATGTAACTAAACCAGTAAAAACTGGATTGATGTATAAGCCAATAGTAATAAAGCAATATTAAGAGGTACTAGCTAGTTTTTAAGAGGCCCATATGAGTTACTGGCTAGCAACAGTTCTTCGAATGGAGTTCATAAATACTACTAACCGTACACTGCTTTTTCACTGAGTCTGTCAAATGCTAGTCTTCATACTGTTTTCATATAATAAGAACCTTCCATGCCGGCTCGCATAGAGGCTCGTATACCAGCTCATGCACCAGGTCTTGTAGGATACTGTGCAAGATCAAGTACGGTAGCAGATATCGTCTGATATTGGCTTTAGGTGGGATCCGTAAGCCGAGAAGGCTACCTCTAGTAATACTTCAGAAGGTACATGTTTTACTTCGTCATAAAATTGGGCTGAATATTGCCCATTCATAGGTACTTCATCTAAACATAATGTTTAACTCTGAATGTAAAATTATGCTGTAGGATTTTTAAATTGCGGACGTATAAATACTAATCTATTTATACATTTACATCGGCTAAGTGTAGATCGAAAGCAGTTAGAGCTCGCAAGTTAGGATATCTCCGAGTAACATCAGCGTGTCTCTTTTATGTTCTATATCCCAGCTTATTTCTGCTTTCCCTCTAATCTCGAACCGAATTCTGTTTAATGTATGTCAATAGTTTGATTTACAAACTGTCTCTAAAGGCTGTTTCATTATAATACAATAACAAATGTCTTGTGTTGATGAGGATAATTTTGTTATATAATAAGAGATTTTTTTCGGAGAATCTGTGTTGAATACACTTATGCAATACTCAGACATTACGCATATAATTTTTAAAACGCGTTAATGACTTGAAGGTTTTATTTCATTTATGTAGTTCATAGGAGTAATTTGAAAGCGATAATAAATGAAGTTCCCAAGGCATTATGTCGGATAGGATACTGATAGAATAGAGAGAGAGAGAGAGAGAGCGAGAGAGAGAGAGAGAGAGAGACAGATGTATCAAAGAGGGAGAAGATGGATCTAGGGACGGGACATCTTTCTAGTAGAAATTTTGTTCGGATATCTGTGGTTTGCTTAACTTTCTTATTCAATTTTCTGTTGGCTCTATGCACACTTAATTTGTGCACCTATCTAACTAATATAGCTTCGGTTTAGCTCTGAGCTTGGCTCCGCCCACACATTGATCGTTGGGGAGAGAACGAGTGACGGAGAAGGATTCTCCAAGCCACCTCAGATGCCCTGTGTTGTGCAGTTTTCGAGAAACCATACCAATATTTACTTCTCCTTCGCCCCATTTTAACGTCCTTTGAAGAAATTCAGCTGACACTGCGGGAGACTAAATGTACTACTTTAGAGCGCGACATGTTATTAATTGTAACGTGTTTCGTAGCGTAAAGAAACTATTCGTTACACGTAACATATATTATTTATAACATATATAGAATCTTGGTTTACTGTCGTGCTCGCAGGTCGCTATAAATATTATTGACGTTGAGTAGAAGTAAGGGTATAGAGGGTTGCCGTTAGGTCTCCTGCTTGCATAGTCACTTCTTAGAAAAGACACGAAATAACAGAAAGGCCTGAAAGTGAATGTTATCGTCCTTTAGTTCAATGAAATAAACATTCACACCTCTGTTCATGCCAGTGGATTAGATTTTTGTATTCAAATGATTTAATTTTCTTTTTTGGGTTTATGAATAAAACGTGTTTACTAAAATAGCGATTTATTCTAATTTTTTTCTTCCTACCGCTTGATAGTATGTTAAATTTGAATTCTCATGCTGTAGATAAAATAGACTATAAGTTTGCGAGGGGATAACGGACACCGCCATTTTGATGTGCTTGTGACGTCTCTTTCCGTTTATGTTGTTCCGTGTTGTTCATTTTTGTAGACATGCAGCTGCATTAGCTGGTTACGTCCATATTTGAAATTATTTTATTTTGTTGTTTTGGACGATCTTAATATTATTGCTTCATCACCAAACACCAGCAAGTGTTGAATGATTACACTATACAAAAATACAACGAAATGTATCTTACTATTGATAAGATACTTCCGAATATTCTAAGTAAAAAAAAAACAAAACGTGGCGAGTGTCCGAACGCAGTTAAACGAGTATAAAAAAAAGCTTTATGTTTTTGAGAATCGAGAGATATTTGTATGCAGGGAAATATTTAAATTAAATATTACGACATGATTACATAAAATTAAAACTAACTACTTAAGAGAATAAAATTTAAACCAAAAATTAAAAATTCATTGCGTAATGCTTTACTGAAATAGTGTTTTGAAACGACATTTCAAACATTGGTGAAGGCAGAGACAATAATTGAAGCAATATCAGGTTAAATCAATCACTAAAATTTGCAAGAAACAAACATTTCGAGAAACAATTTAATTCTTATTTCAAAGTTTCTCTCTAATCGACGGCACCCCAACGACAATACGTTCGCAATCGCATGTTGACGCTGAGACCAAAACATGTACGACTACGTGACACACACGTCCGCCAACAGAAAAAGGGATTGATTGTTCATAAATGAGTTCAAAAATTATCCTTTTAGAGAGCTCTGTAATTTAAGAAATATATAGTTTGCAGGAGAATAATACTTTGCATGGTAGTATTGTATACGGTTATTATTTCAAAATAGCATCAATAGAAGTGAAATTGATATTCCACGAAATATTACTATTATTTAGATGTGTCCGTATGCATATTATAAACAATACAAACAACGTTTATAACGAAAGTGTGTCACCCGCCAAAAATTTTACAATCTAAATCATACAATGTATAACTGAATTAAGTTTTTACATAAAATTGTCACAAGTAGCTTTTAAAAGCGCACAAAGAGAATTTTATGACAGCCGCGTTACGTATAATATGTTGCCTTTTAACATAAGTAATTTGACATGCTATGCAGAGAAAAGTTCGTCATAGATACATACCCACTCATATCTTGAAAAAAAGTAAACAGGAAGATTAATTGATTTCTTTTTAAGTGTTTACTTACGAATATATAAACGACAAGGTCAATATCGTATCACTGTTTTTAAAGGTAAATAAAGCACTTTTAAAAGCCTTGTTTGAGATCGATATTACCCTTCTTTGTTGTATCCTTCCCTCATAATATTATTTAAAGTTAGCATTTCCATGCGCCTAACGATTTTATTCATGTCTTAGTCAAGTCAAAACGTGAACTGTTGCGAAACGAAATGTGTTGTTAAAATGACGATTCGAACTCTAACGTTGCATGAAGCTGAAAACACGAAAATATTTCGCCATCAATTTGAAAAAAATTGTAGTTCGTCCATGGTTACTTCCAACTTTTCTGAAACCCTGCTAAGGTACTACTTCAAGGATATCCCTCCGCCTAATGCAAACAAAGTATGGAAAATTATATAGAAGCAACGCACCGCATTCGTGCCCGCTCAGTGTAATCATATTTTGCATTACTAGGCATTATCAACACATCTTTTTCTGTTTTTATTCCTATCTTTATATATAAAATCCTTTGTGCATGACTAAACACTTAAATCGATGGGAAACTACTTGTGCTTTACATATTTCCATTGGCTAATAAAAATGTATAACTGATAAAAAAAGTAGTAATTCATATGTTAAGGCGGCGAAATGGATGTGACTTTTCTGATCATTACATGAGAGGTAGACTCCGAAGATTGGACCAAATAGAAACCAAAATAACAGTTTATGGGGAAGTGAGAGGGGAATAGTTTTAAAAGGTCCCATCAAAGGCAAGTAGGATCAGGTGCGCCCTTGCAATTAAATTCAGTGTCATAACCCAGTTCATCTTATAGCTGTTAGATTGCTGTTGTTCGAATATGATTAGAAATGCAGTGGTTTTGTCTGAGAAACAACGAATTACATTATGACAATTTCGTAACCAGATATCCATACAACAGTAACTTGTGCTTAGCACACAGAGACACGAAAACTTGATCTGGTAGGCCACTTAAAATGCATATATTTACAAGAAGAATGTAAGAGTATTATAAAAATATTTAATGATTTTTTTAAAACTGATTTGTGAGGAGTGTGTCTTAAATGTAATCACGCAATGAAAATATGTTGATAATACATTTATCGATATGTATTTTGTTCCACAGGCACTGAGGAAACTCTGTTTTCAAATGTAACTACTGGCATCCGACAGAACTAAAGAACAAGCTATTGAGGTGTGTTGAGAACCCTCGAGACAGTAACATATTAAAACACTTTTAAAGTCTCATTACTTAACTCTAATCGACTATTAAGTTAATATTCAAGACCGCTGAAATGAGACTTGCCCAATGTGTTTTAATGCTGCTTATAACTGTATGCAGTCGAAAACTCCGAACATTCTCGGACTCCTGGGTCTAGCTTCACCCAGCCATCACATATGGAACCATTCTCTTATGCTTGCCCTCGCAGCCAGAGGTCACAAGATCACCTTGCCGACCATGGAAGCAGAGAAGAAACCAGTGCCCAACTACACTGAACACATCATAAAGAATTCTTTCGCCATGGACGAAGGACTAGCTGAGATGATAAACCTGAGTCCATTCAGTTACACAGATTCATTTATGGAGTTAAATTTTATGCTGTGCGACAATGTATTTTCTGCCGAAAGTACAAAGAATGTTCTGAATTCGTTAACAGCACCTCATTCGACCTAATCATCGCTGACATTACTGCTGTAGAATGCCTTTTGGGATTTATCCACATGTTCGGAATAACGGCCTACAGTCACCCTCTGTGGGCTAGCTACATGACTGGGAATCCTCACAACCCTGCTTACGTCCCAGAGATCAGTAGCTCGTTCAGCGACCACATGAGCTTCTGGCAGCGGTTGACAAACACGGCGTGCCACCTGTATTCTATGTTCAGGATTGATTGGTCGTATCTCCCTATGATAGACTCCATGGTCCGGGAATACTTCGGAGGAGATATGCCTTCCATCCGAGACATCAGGAACAACGTCAGCCTGGTGATGGTGTATACTCACGTCAGCTTCGACTACTCTTGACCACTCGTACTTGCCATTGCGGAAATGGTAGGAATGCACATTGGACCAAGTCAGCCCCTACCACAGGTACAGTAACTGAACATTTTTTGGGCAATATTTCCTCATTGCAGATTGTTCGATAACTCTGTTGACTAAGGTTAATTTTCTGAGGCAGGCCACAGCTATGTTTAATTGGGCTTTAGGCAGAATTTTAAAGTATGAAAAAGTATGGTTTATGCATTAAGTACAGTTACTCTTCTTCTTCTCTGAGGTCTAAACCAGACGTGTTTGATATGATTATGTGATAACATTGTTTTTGGTATACAGAATTTTGTTTTGGTGTACAGTATTCATAACATAAAACTTCAATGATAATAAATGCCACAAACATTTAAATAACATCCGTTAATTCAAAAACATTAATGCAGTCGGAAATATTATCTTCAGTTCATATCCAATAGCTCTTTACTCAGAATTATTCTCATGATGCATAGAGGTGTACAAAATCTTTTCCGTCAGTAACAGACCATGTAAAATTACCATATAAACATGGAGTTTTATACCAGTTTCTAGACCGCAATAGATAATAGTAGCACAAAGGGAGAATCATGTCCAGGAAATTTTTATAAATATTATCAGCAAATCCATGTAGAAAACTCATTTTTAAGTGGCTGATTAGAGCTATGTAGCGATTTTCCACATTTCAAGCAATGGAAAATGGAATAAAATTCCTTTATTGTTGTCCTCGTATGTATCCTTGTGGTCACAAAAATTTTAGTATTTATGTGATTGAAAAATTATTCCATTGCGATAGATGTCTTATATTTGAGTTTCGTAATACAGTAAGAACTAATAACTCTGCTCAGAATAAACGAGTGTGTTTTGTTGCTGTTTGTACGTGTCAGTTTTCCTTGTTTCATGGGTGTTACTGAGCTCCATTAATCATAAGGCTTAACTAGTTCTGGACATTTGTTACTCAACGTATGTCTCTTCCAGGTATTTTTTTTATTATAGAAATCTTTACAGAGTTTACTTTATTTATGAAGTTCTTTGTAGTGTATATCTACTTTACCGTTACATTCATCCACTATAAAACTCGGTCGTTCTTCAAATGGACTGAACTTTTATAATCAATAGATATATGTTTTTGTAAAAATTGCCAATTAGTTTGTTTACAACAGCACTTGAAGGTACTAATGGACGACGCTAAAGAGGGCTTCATTTAATTCTCTCTCGGCTCCAACATCCGTAGCGACAAGTTGCCGGCTGAAAGACGGCAAGTGTTCCTGGATGCATTCTCCAGGCTGCCTCACAAGGTGTTCTGGAAGTGGGAGTCCGACTCTCTACCTGGACAACCCAGCAACGTCATCGTGGGAAAATGGATGCCGCAGAGAAACATTCTGGGTATGTTCTTGTCGTTGTTTCCTAGAACGTTGCTGATCCCTATGCACCAACTAGGAGACTGTGAACCTATTTCCTTAGTTTGCGAAAAAGAATTTTTATCAGAAATCCAAGTTTTAGTTTAAAAAAAATAAAAGCATAATAATAGTAAATACTTCAGTTAGTGAAGAGTGTGTTTTTTATCGTTTGATAAGGACAGAAATTTGGCAGCAATTTAAATAAGGCAGAGGCCGTCCCATTCTCGATAGTATAAAATGTGTATACGATGGAAAGAGCATGGGAAGATAATGTTCAGGTATACACCTTTGAATCGGTAGTCGAGCTTGATCATCTTCACTGAGAAAGAGTTTGCTTGAATCAAACCAAATTTGTTTGATTCAACCAAAATATTTCAGTGTTGAAACCAAATCATTTTGTCCTTATTCTGTTTTCCAAAACAAAGTTTTAATTAGCATAACAACAGATTTGTTGGTTCTATGCAAATGAAACAGTTGTTGTCAATATACAAAATTTAGAAGCCCAACTGTAATTCGAACCTAAATTTTCGTGCCCAAGCGTTACTCCCTAACACCTCAGCTAAAGTGACTGCCGACGTAGTAGGGATGTTTATAAAAACCCAACAAACTTGACCTGTTGGCAAAGTGTCGGTAAATTGTTGGCCCGATGCCTGTACTGCCGGCAACTGTCGTTTCAATGCCAGAAGGTAGCCATCTGACAATAGCATGATGTCTTTTTTGAGACTGATTGCAAGCCGTTAGAAGAAGACAACGGCCCGCTGTATTTTTTAGGGTAACAGATGGATATCACCGAAAATATTTCGACATGATATCGCAGAGGAAACATGTCGCAAGCATCTTAACAATGTTTCTGGGTCGATTCCCATTCTGCAACTTGTCTTTTCGGTAAGCTGGCCATTATCTTATTTATTCCGGTCCGGCAAATTTTCGAGACAAGGTTTCTTTATCACGATAAAGATATAAATATTGTGTCTTTTGGCCGACAAACTTTTGGAAAGTGTTTTGAATAGGCAAGCTGTTAGCTAGCTCTTAATGTCATGATGTATTATTTGAGACTATGTGTTAACCATTAGCATGATTTTTCATGTTTATAAATGTGTCATGTGGTAGCCCATGGCATTTGTTTGCTTTCAAATTTTTTTCTTTTGTACAACTTACCGACAGATATATTAAAAACTAACAAAAACGAATTTGTTTGCAAGCCTTTGAAGAAATACTTTTTTAATTAATGAGAGTTTAAAAATTATTTGTTATATTGTATAGGAATTTATATTTTTCTTTATAATAATAATTGTATGTTATATTTTTAATTACTGATGTACATAACCAGTTAACCCCGTGGTGTATCTGTTAGCATGTTGAGCTGTCACCTCAAGAGTCTGAAATTCGAATCTCGCTCTCGGCAAACCAAATATTCTCCTCTCGTACTATGAGTTGAGAAGTAAATGAAATGAATATATCTAAAGAGGACATGACAATTACTAAGATTTTCAATCGAAAAATTAAGGTTTTTTTCATGGATATATTGCTTATTTCTGGACATCATGCCGCTTCAGGCCCGGCATCGTAACGATATCCAACCATCGCAGGCCCGGCATCATAACGACATCCAGCCGTCACAGGCCCGGCATTGTAACGACACCCAGCCATCGCAGGCCAGGCATTGTAGCGACATCCGGCCGTCGCAGACCCGGCATCGTAATGACATCCAGCCTTTGCAAGCCCGACACTGTCGGCAAACATTCAGCCGCCAATCCATAATTCCATCGGGCCGCTTCCTGCATAAGACAGCGGGCCGGTATCGGCTGGCTGGAGTTTGTCGGCTAACTTTTGCCGGCCCGATTCTGGCCCGTATTTTCTGTTTGCTGGATATATACATTTCGAGTACTGGACAACATGCTTATATAAATATTTCAAGTATTGTAGATTTACTTTTCAGTTCCCCCACAGAAGTTGTTTTATTAGTATGTTAATGTCATCATTAGTCATCAATAAATGCACTAACAAACACTGACGATATATCAATTGTCACAAAAATACAACTAAATGTTTCGATGGAAGTGTAATTTATTTTGGCTAAATACAAATGTGCTGTTAATTCAAGCGTGTATTTTGTTCAGACAAAAGAAATAATTTTGTAACTTTTAAGGTTTGGTTACGGAACAAAATATTTCGTTCGAACCTCTATGTATGTTCTCGGCCATACAAATCAATATTGAGTTGGCTTTTCTCTCAGTGTGTTGGTAATATTCTATCAATAACTCTAGTCATATTTTTCTTATTACTGTCACATATGTTGCGGGCATCCCCCAAAACTAAGTCCGTTACCACTCGAGAGCACTGGGCCGCGAATTTCAGTTAATGGGGATACCGTCATGCTTATATTCAATCGTGAAAGACAAGCGCGGAAGGCGAGTAGTTAGTGAATGTGTGAGTAGTTAGTGTAGTTTCCTTTTTCTCTTTACGACAGCATGGCGGTTTCAAAATTGCAAAGTTCCCGGTGGAACCTGAAGATCAAAAGAGCCGATTTAGCTTTTGTTTTGCGGGGGCTAACGTAATGATAGAGAGAAGCACTCTATGTGTGACCTTTTAATAGGTATCGGCCACCTAGAGTGGAGGTTTGGTGATGCCAGCGCCGGTTCAACCGGTAACTTTGTCACATATGTCCGACCTGGGTGGTAAACCAGTGCGATTAATAATTTACCAAATGTTAAAAATAATTTGTATTCTTATATACATTCTTTAATTTATAATTATTTATGTAGCTACAATAATGTAATGAACCAAGAAATTTCAAACAAGGATTGCGTGCTTATAATGGATTTGATCTAACATGTAATTATATGAAATAGTGAATGGATGTTTTTACACCTGTCATTCAGCGTTAGCGAATAATCGCGAAATGATTGTACGTTGTATGATATTATGTAGGAGACTTAAAGCTCAGAGGTCTCAGCCAGTCAAATTGTATAAAATTATTACCTGACGGAAACCAATTACGTGTGAAATAAATCACATATCTTAAGAGCCAAATGGATAACTGGAGGAAAGCCAGTTTATTTTCAAACGACTTAAACCGCCAATAATATATAAGGATATTGGTTTCACATGAAAGCATCCAAGAAAGTGCGATGAATTGGCATAATATGGCTTAACGTATTTGTGAAATGTCACTCAGGAATTACGAATTGAAGTTGTAGTGAAATTTTTGCCACCGAATAGGAGGGAGTATATTTTGTCCGGAAGTCGTGCTGCTCTATAGCATATACTGAGGTAGGCTAGAGATGACCAAATTATTTACCGACGCGTCCTCACCATTCTACGTGTCGTTTAAACATTCCAGTCTTCACTTGATGGATAAAAGCGCCAGCCAAGCAGGAAAACTGCAGAGGAGAACTAATATAATTTTCATTACTTTTCCCACTCCGAAGTTATTTCATAAAGTGCAAATGGTAACTATTGACATGAAACTCCTTTAAATATAATTATTAATTTCTCATTTAAAATGCAAAAATAAAACGAAATAAATTCTTGTTAACCGAACAAGGCATATCTATACAGCAAGAAATTTTGTACGGGATGCGGTCAGAAATAATTAAATTTCTTAAATCTTCTAATTTACAAAAGTTGGTTTACTCTTTCATGCATGTATAAAAATATATTTTAACAGTTGATATGGATAAGTTTCTTGTTCAGAAATGTCATAGAATCAGGATAACGCTCATTCAAATGTCGGACCCAGCAAGAATGTGTTTGTGACTGTTGTTGTTAGCAGCTAATGATCATGAGACTGCGGTTTGTCATCTCATCAACAAATGATATCACCCTCCTCGCGAGGGACCTAATCTTATTGGCTGCTATTTACTACTATGTACAGTTCGCCATTTAAAATCAACAACCCCTACCACATCTTACACAGAGCCAAACATGTCTCTTTTATTTCCATAAAACTCAGTTTTACAGTTAATGAGACTTGAAACGACCGTATCATACACTGTAAAGGAGCAATCACGGAATATTTCCTACCGCATGAAACATTTTAACATTAGGAATGTTGAGTAATTACATTGTCGCTGTCAGACGTGAAGTGGCGGTATTTCATATTTATCAAAAATTTTGTAGAAGCAATGGTTTACAACTGAGTGAAGAAAATAAATGTTGCCCCAAAGTAGTGGTGTAATGTTTCTACGAGATGAAATAGTGATCACTCACAATACCCACAGCGATCCCTTCCCATTATATTCCAACGAACCGGGAATCCTAACGGCGATTCTCGTATATTTATTGTAACCAGCACTGTCGTAATGTCAATAACTAAGAAATAACATGGTCATATTTTCAGTGATTTTTGTCACTTCTTATCATTTTTGTTTTCTGAAATGCATCGGGAGAGAATTTTATTGTATATTGTTAGTTAATTACTTTTTATGCAAATAGCCGATTAAAAAAAAGTTAAGTTGTTTGTGACTTAACTTCTGTTTTATTCCATATAAAAAATTAAAGAAACTGAACGTCAATAATTTATTGTAATAATCAAACACTTCCTACAGACACATCCTAATGTGATAACACTCTCCTGACATCTAGACTAACAGATTTCGATTCCCGGTAGTGTTGCTCCCGAAGTTTCGTATGTGGGAATCATGCCAGACGATGCCACTGGTAAGCGGGTTTTCTCCGAGTTCCCTCGCACTTTCATATCCCGCGCTATTCCATACTCGCCTCGCTTCACGCTCATCGGCTCTCAAGTCCTTGATGACAAAGAACCGCCCAAAGCTCTTCATTCCTTCATTCATTCATTCACAAAGCCCATAAGCATGTGTGACTTTAAATATCGCGAAATGTTCAATAAATGATACGTATGACAATTTTTTAGACTTGAAGCAGGTACTGAATACGGGTTGGAGATGATTCTAAGATATGGACTACAAGGGATAATAATTACCACGATGTGAGTTGCTACCAGAGTGAAAGCAAGTACGCAGTAGTGGCAAGTTTAGTGCTGTGAAAGTTTCTAGAGAGTAGCAGTAGTTTCATCACTGATGGTAGAAATAAGCACTACTATTTACTCTCCTAAGTCTCTTGTAAAAAATACTTATTAAAAATATCGCTTTTGTAAAATACTTTTCTGTTATTTGAAGATATTTTTTGAGTAATTCTAAGTAATCCCGAGAAATGAATTTTTTTATTATGAGGAGTGATGAGTAACTCAATTATTAGAAATTTCATAATGGTGGACCAAATCTGAGCAATTTTTTCCAATAGTGTAAGGATGTACAAAATGTAATGCACATTCTTACGCATTCTGGAAGTTGAACATTTCCGAATATTTTCGAACTACCCATATTTACCCATCATTTTACTGAATGCAATTATAAATCAGTTTTCTAAATATTCTAATATTACTGAATCAATAACAGTGCCAAACTCTCAAGTGATGCAAAAATCTGGACGTATAGTGATATCTAATTAATTCTGTTTGCAGCTCACCACAACATATTGATGTTTATCACCCACAATGGTCTACTCAGTACGCAAGAGGCTTGGTACAATGGCGTCCCTATCATTGGAGTACCATTCTTCGCCGACCAAAAAATAAACTCGGTTAAATCAAATGCTCAAGGTTTTGGGGAGTATATAGACTTCTCTACTGTGACAACTGAAGAGCTACTGAGAAATATACAGAAAGTTATGAACGACCACAGGTAACTAACATTCTCATAATTTAGACAATACCTTCCAATAATGTTTACTCTGGCTGTGTTTTAGTACCGAGCAGAAACAATTTGAAATTTGACTACGGAATCACATGTAACATGAACAGCATATTTATTTAGAATTAATGTTCTAGCAAATGGTGTTGTGATGACCATTGTACAATGGACTGGCCTTATAAAATTAACCAATTTTTACGACAGAAGGTATTGTATATTTCCATCATAGAGCATCGTATCTATAAATTGTTGCGACTCATAAAGTAAAACAAATTTGTATATCTTTGAAAAAACGTTAAAGGATTTATTTAAGATTTGTTGTGGGTAGAAATTATTTTTATAACAATATTATGGTATTAGCGCATGGTTCTTGCATTTTAAGGTTAATACATCATCTCATTATGGTATACACGTTTATGTATGGACATACGTTATTTTTGAGGTTCTTAAACTCAATAGCGTATTTTAATTGTTTTAAAAATCAACAAACCTACATGCATAGTTTAAAGGTGCTGGGCTCCGGACAAATAGCTTAAGTATCAAGGTTAGTTTCTTATAGCCTCGAACGTTTGAGGAAATAAGCTTTGAGTGATTTGTGGTTAATTATATAAATGACTGGAAAACAAAAAAAAACACATTAAATTAGATGCAAGATTATAAGTACTCGCAGAAGTATAATCTTAGAAAGGGTCTAAGTTTGATAAATATTTTAAAACTTTGGTACTTGCATGCAAATAACAAGTATTGTAGATCAAATTAAATATCAGATAATTATTTTATCTGCACAGAGAAAATGCCATACTTTACTTCTGACATTTTTTTCTAATCTGTGGTATGCATTGTCGAACCAGACCATTGGCTATGAATTCCTTATTCTATAGTTATAATACTGTAGCAAAAAGAATAATTAAAGTTACCTACACCATTTCACGCGGAAATAACTATTCTCAATACTAAAATATGTGTGTGTGTTTAATTACTGAAATACACATAACATTACCGCATTAGAACGTTGTCCTCTTAACTGTAATAACACTGTTCAAGTTACTTATATAATACTCAACGGTAATCCTCCGAGTTGAGGAAAGACCTGTTACTGACTCCTCTGTTCAAATACACGTTATTCATGAATATGTGGCATGACATAACGTTGACACTCTTTAGAATTGTTATTCTTTCCTTGCTTGATTTACATGAATAATGCGCTATGGCTGTCCAAAATGATGATGGTTCATCTGGAGACTCGTCTATTTAGTGTTGTGTTGTGAATTGAGTATGAAAAAATACAAGAATGTTTCTCTTGTTGGAACGATGATTTCCGTGCGTTAAGAAGCAAATATAATGGAGTACGGTTGCCCTTGTCAAGCTGGCTGTAATCTGGGGAAAAATGTACTAAACACAGGGTAACTGTAATCTGAGAAATGGGGTTTAATGTCCTTTAAGGTACAATGAGATTACTGGATCGCTGCCACAGTAATTATGTACAAGCTGCCGTATCTTGTAGTTTGACCAGTGTTGTCGACAAAGCCTCGCTTATATGGACTTTTATGTTTCATTTTCTGTGCTTAAAGCTACAAGGTGAATGCTCAAAGTATATCCAAGCTGATGAAGGACCAGCCGCAGACTCATCTATCTCGAGCCTTGATCTGGACGGAGTATGTGATTCGCCACAATGGGGCGCGTCACCTGCGCTCCATGGCTGCTGACATGCCATGGTATCAGTACCTGCTGCTGGACGTGTTCTTCTTCCTCGTGGTGGTTGTTCTCGTGGTGCTCCTGCTACTCTACAAGGCCTGCTGCGTCCTGCTGGCGATGGTAACGCGCAGCAGCAGTTCGAGGAAGCTCAAGAAGCAGTGACAGTTCAGAAACAAACATGATACTCAATAAAAGCATTATTTTGTTTATAAATATAAAGAAATACGAAGTATATTTTAAGTGCCTGAAACAACGCACAGTTATAAACTTTTAAAAATTTAAATATGGCTTGTTTATCAGATTGGTATTATTTTATACAATTTTGAAACATAACATATCAGTTGGACATCTTCTATTACATTTTGTTGTGATAACTCTCATAAGGACAATAAAGTGTGTAATTACACAAAAATAAATATATGCCTGGCAGCATGATATTCTCAAATTTTATGTAACATATGAGGGTCGAATTTGCAGACTTGGAATTGTCTTTTTGTTACCGGAAACCATATAAATAATTACAAATGTTGATATAATTTTTAGAGCATGTTTTTATCCCACAAAAGTGGAATAAATTTCTCTGTCACCCATCTTAACACCACAAATAAGAAGTACTGGTACAGGTCGTTCACGGTAAAGTGAGCACTTTTAAAGCCCTAGTTACTTTTTTTTTTCAACCAATTTATATCCATCCACCACTTGTTAATATAAACCCTGCCATCCGAGTAATAAACACAGTGTATACATTCACCATGCCAAAACCAGAAGTCAGAGGCCACAATGAAATATATTTATTGATTATTATGTCTGATGAAACAGTTTCAGAAAGTACTCACTTTACCGTGAACGGCCTCTATCGTCAATACTATGCAATTTGATGCATGTCTTTTTTAACAAGAGTGAATTATCATTGCATTTACGTAAGAACGATTTCCCTGCAAGACGTAATATATCTTATTTCTTGACGTCTCTTATTCATAAAATATCCTAGACAAGCCATTGTTTACTTCGTTTAGCCACACAACACAAACAATAACTTTTTTTTTTTTTTTTTTTTTAAATCAAGAGATATAGCAATCCGCAGCATATTTGAAAACCAAAACGACCAGTACCAAGGGTATGCGAGCACTTCCGATTTACTGAAATAGTAACTCGGTCAAGGCAATCAGTGAATCATTTTCAGATGCCTCAGTACATTATCGCTTTTGTTAGAAATGTCTTTTTTCTTGGTGCATGGCGGTGATGGTTTCTCCTTGCCACTCACACGAAGAAAAGCAGAATTACCTCAACAGTTCTTATGTGGGTGTTCTCTGTCACAGTTCTTTTATCACTTTTACTACTACTAAGTATGTCCTAAATATATAGTAAGTTCATAAAATGTATAGTGAGTGATGCCTTTGAAGTTGTATGGCACCGCTTTCTCTTTAAAAACCAATTCTAAATGTTCATAATTCTACGTAGTACAGGCATTAAACATTAACGAGGTTAACACCTAAGTATGGTTACACCTACAGTCATTTAAATAATTTATGGCAATTTGCTTCCGCACACAAGATACAACGTAAATTTGAAAACATTTGTGTACACGTGTTACAGAAGTGCGGAAGTTAAATATTCCCCTCCACTTTCACTTAGCAAAGGATTAGAATTATGAAGTCAATTCACGTGGTCTGGTTTTCAAACCAATAACAGTTCGCTTCGTTCGGGAAAAACTGCCCAGAGTTCGGTTTTTTTAATACAAATTAGATAAACACTAAAAGTTACGGCGATTTTTGTTGATATCCTAAATTTCCTGTTCCAGCAATTAATTTAATTCTACACACTTCAGTCGCTGGAATTTGCTCATTCTGTGCCCGTCTTGATGATAAAACATTTCACTCATCTGAACCTAATGCTAAATGTTTGTTACTATTTCATTATTCTTTCAATGACAGAAATGCTATAGCTGAGTCCCAAAAAATTAACACAAAATTACGATTTTTGGAAGTCTTTCCTATACAGTACAACACTTAGCTATGTTTTTGTTTCTAAGGAGTAGGTACAGATCATGCAATTAATGCTATAAAAATGGCACCTTGCAAGAATTCAAAATATTGTACATACTCCGGAAGAGATGACTGGTACATTGACTGCTGTTACAGTCAGAATACTTGTTACTCCTCTACTCGGCAACACAGATTGTAGTCAAACGATGGAAGGAAGTTGATCATTGATGGAGAATCCTGCAGTAAGGTTGGATGTACAAAGGGGCGTCGGAAGGTAGCAGAGTGATATTTGTGCCCCCTCGATTCTTATTAGTAGCGTCAAAGACTTCACCAGAATGCATTATACTAAAACAAGTCCGATTTGGCTTCATGATTTATGTATATTTAATAACAGTGGAAGCCAATGCTAATGGCAAATAGAAATTATTACACTGATGAAAAATCTTTGTATATTAAAATGTGTGAATTGAAAGTAAAGTTTATGTAATTGTAAATAATTGACACAATTTATTCCAGTACTGATTTTTGGGAAGGGATGCTTTGCATGACCAGGCGCGCCAAATTTCTTTGCAAGACCTCCTGACCTCCTGACCTCCTATACTTGTGAACTAAAAATGGCCCCGTTGCACTTGGATATGACTCGATATTAAATGACACAAGCGAAAATAATATACTCTTAAATCGCACCTAGCCTGTTACTCATTAGAAACAAGGAATTTTACAGACTAATTCTCTGTCTTCTAGTTAGCAGCCAGTTGCTTTGCTCGCTCGGCGATATCTACGATGGCTTAAGAAGTCAGCTGTCATTACGACTGGAAAGGAATCCGCATTTGGACAAATGAGTGATTTAATGCGTTGGTATCAGAAAACCGAAATATCTCGAGCGTCAAGTTAAATATAGTAGATGTCTATTGCGGATACAAGCGCAACGCACTAACTTAGATAAAATTCAAACAAATAAAAGCCAGAATATAGCTAATCTCTCTTTTCCTGTAAAATCTTTCAAACTGTAGCTCAAAATAGAGAAAATCTAAGGCCATATGAAACAAATTGCAACACGTCTCGGGCTCCTTCAGCAGGGTTTATTAAGCCTAATCTGCAACCTAAATCATCATATATACTACTAAATAAAATATAAATATGTCAGTGATTTTAGAATATTTCACTTTTTATTATTTCTCCATGCAGTATAATTGATAACTAAGCCATATCTAATAATCATTTTTTTTGTGTCTGTCTGTATGTCCGAACGGATTTAACTCAAAAATACTTCACGTATTGACATCAAATTTACACAGTATGTAGATAATAACCCCAGTACTAACTCAGTCTTTGCTTCACCGAGATATCTCAAACGGTTCCGGATGATCAAGGATGTAAATAGGTACTGGATTAAGCTTTTGTTAGAATTATTATTGTACAAAGAAAAGCATCGTTAAAAAAAAATTTCAGTCATTCCTCTTTTTTCTTTTTTTTTGTCTATGGGCTGTAAACCTTTCCTTTCAAAAAGCCACGGTGGGCCAGTGGCTAAGAGTTATTCCAAGTGAGGCAGCAGTAACTCAGTAGCTAGAGCACCCAATAAGGGGGCCGCCGAAGCTCAGTGGCTAGAGAACCGAATAAGTATCAAATAGCATAAAATAGTGGGGCCGCTGTAGCTCAGTGGCTAGAGCACTCAATAGTGGGGCCACAGCTGGTCAGAGGCTAGCGCACTCAATAAGGGGACGCAGTTGGTCAGTGGCTAGAGAACCTAATAGTGAGGCCACAGCTGGTTAGGGGCTAGATCACCCAATAGGAGGGCCGCAGTAGCTCAGTGGCTAGAGAACCCAATAGTGGGACCGCAGTACTTCAGGGGCTAGAGAACCCAATAGTGGGGCCACAGCTGGTCAGTGGCTAGAGCACATAATAAGGGGGAGGCAGCAGATCAGTGGCTAGAGAACCTAATAGTGGGGCCACAGCTGGTTAGGGGCTAGATCACCCAATAGGAGGGCCGCAGTAGCTCAGTGGCTAGAGAACCCAATAGTGGGACCGCAGTACTTCAGGGGCTAGAGAACCCAATATTGGGGTAGCAGCTGGGCAGGGACTAGAGCACCCAAGAGTGGGGCAGCAGTAGTTCAGTGGCTAGAGAACCCAATAGTGGTGCCGCAGCTGGTTAGGGTCTAGAGCACTCAATATTGGGGTCGCAGTAGCTCAGTACGTAGAGAACCGAACAAGGGGGCTGCAGTAGTTCAGTGGCTATCGAACGCAATGAAAAAGCTGCTAGATCAATTTAAAGTCCTAAATATCATGCTAAAATAAAACATACGCGAAGCCATGGAAGGGTATAATTTAATTACTCCATTAAAACTGAAAGAAGAAATATTAGTGTTTTAAACAATAAATCTTAATGAAACTATTGTAGGATTAATTTTAATACCTTTACAAAAATATCATGCGAACGAAGTCGCAAGCGTCTGCTAGTTTCTTAATAAAATTTCAAGCACCAATTTTTCTTCTTAATAATAATTTTTCTCTTTATTAATCAAAATGGAATCTTGCTTAAGAAGTTGAACAATTCCTTCGAATTCACTAAACTACAAGATCTCGAAAAATATAAATGGTTTACTGCCACAGATTTTGAAATTTATGAATCTTATTTTGGTAAAAAGATTAATGGTATTCTAGATGGCAAGTTTAAAAGTTCATTATCACAGCGATATGTGAAAATAATAGATAAAAATGCTTTGAAACTATTTATGAGAAAGAAGTATTTATAACATATAATAGCTTAAAATAAATGAAAAATGGTAAATTTATCCATAATCTAGAGTTGTCATAAGAATTTTCATCAAAATTCGTGTAACATTTTTTTGCCTTGTTGAATTGGCTTGTAGATTTAGATTAAATTTAGCTTATTTGACTGGAATAAGACCATGATCAGCAGGTTTTATTGAGAAAAAAAACTTGCTTAATTTAGATTGCAGATTCGGTTAAACTTGGCTTGATTTTAACTCTAATTTGATTGATTTTGAGGATTAAATTGAAGAGATAAATGATGTCTCCAGAAGATTTTGAAAAGATTACTTGCAAATGAGAAATTTACTTGATTTTTAGACCAATTATTGTGCTGCGCTTGTATCCGCAAGAGACTTCTACTAAATTTCATTTCCGCAAGGACAAAAGTTTCTTAGAATGCCCAAGAGTCGGCATCAGGCTTGAAGAACTTGAAATCAATTAACTCTATTAGAATGAATCCATATATATTAAGGCAGTAAATTTTCTTGACTTATGCAACGAAGAAAAATTTATAGAGAAGTGAAATTTTTTAGGAAAGTTTTCTCAAAACTGTTCCTATTTTCTTCAACAGCAACAAGCCATTATCGAAGTAACTGCATAATATCGCCTGAGTTCAGCAAGAGTTCTGTCTTTCAACGCATAAAGACTTCTTATATAAACTACTCTTTGAAATAAAAAAAATAGAATGTTAACAAACACTTTCAAAAATGTTATTTACACATAAACGCATGCATGAGTTATCATGTTAACAAGTACTTCTCTTTTTATAGAAAATATTTCTTCTGTAATCTTACACAGTAAAACAGCATGAGTTTGCAGGGGAATACTAATATTAAATCTATCGTTGACGTACAAGTTTCCCGACAGATGTACCTGAATTATGTGAAACGTGGAAATTGTTTTATTAAAAAATGTAACGGAAATATGTTTAACGTTAAAATTCCATCATACATTTTCGTGTTGGTTTACACTGAAATAAATTTACGACGTAAATAGAGAAGCTATTACATCCTAAATCTACGGAATACATATACTTAAAATGCAGGCCTTTGCCATTATTTAACTTTTTTTGGTGGAAAAAAATATTATTTTGACGCTAAAACTCTATGAAATGTAAAACACTTAACAAAAATTAATCGCAGTAGTCATACCAAACTATTTATTACAGTAACCCTTGGTTTATTCACTCAGTAAAGACAATTAGCTACTTATATGATTCTTTGCTTCTAATTTGTTGTTACCGTCACTTAAGTGGGTGTAAAACGTGTAGACTTGACTAACAGCTAATACATGGTTCTCCCTTGCTTCCTGTAGCGTAAAGCGTTAAATACTTTTTATGTTGTTAGCTACTGTGAAATATTTCGCATCATAAACCAGACATGGAATGCGTTTCATTGTACTGTATTATATAGTAGTAACCTTATATATAAAACTGTACATTCCGTCCATTATTAGAAAAAACAATCACTACCATATGTCATGACTCAATAATCTTGAAAATCCAGCTATGGTGTTTATCTTGTGGTGAAATTCAAGGTTCATTCAACACGTTTGATATATTCCACCACAGGGAAAAACCGCAATAAAAGAAAGAAATAATCGCGTAAGTCACAGCCAAAACTAAAACCGCCCACTAAAGTAAGCGAAGTGTGTCGGACGTCAAAAAGAAATAATTTTATATTTGTACAAAACATTGTTCAATACGTACGCTTCGTATGTGATGAAATTTTCCTCGAATAAAAAAATATGCAGCTTATATATTTAATAATTCTATATCAAATACAAAATTCCTATGTTTTATTGCATCAATTATGACAAATACTAACTAAATTGCACATATTGATAATTTACAAAATAAATTAATCCCGTGGGTTTCTGCTTAACGTATATGTAGCACCAAATAACAATTCATACATTTGGTGATTACGCACGTGCCGTGTGCAAGCCCATGTCATTAGTTTATTTTGTAATTTTTTCTTCTGTTGAACTTAGTTAGTATTTGTTATTAAAATGACTGCAACAAAATATAATACTTTTGTATTTCATAAATATTTAAAATTTTATATAAAACATTTTACTCTAGCAAAAGTCATCACATAGCAATGCGTATGAGTTGAAACATATTTGGTAGTGTGTTGAGGATTGGTCGAAGAACCCGGAAATATGAAATCAATGTTCGATATGCGGGCACTTGAAGTATGGCATTAGGTGACCTTGGTCTTTGACGATACACATATAGAAATTCTGGATGGTGTTAAGGGAGTACGAAAAAAAAAATCATGAAAATAAAATAAATACACTGATGTGCACGAAAGTCGATACAACCATAAGGTGATATTTATTCGCAATAAAATCAAAATCGCATACAGTAACAATTTTGCAATACAAATCTTTAAATTGAGGTCCCAGCAACGTCACCACAACACGCGATATAAAGGGCCCTTGTGCTCAGTTATACTCTGTACTTAAAAGGGCAATACAACATGCTGGAAAGGCAGAAGTATGCGTGTTAAGAGGCAGATCAGGATGCCACGGCATCGTGCGGTCGGACTGCACGAAGCAGTATGTGTCAGGTTGACGTTTAGTCATTCATGTAGGCTTTGCAGTCACCATTGTGACACGATGTGCGCAGACGTTAATACGTACAGATCGTGTGTCACGTAGAGTAGGTACTTGTCCAGCCAGACGCACTACAGATAAAGAAGATCGACGCATCCGTAATCGTGCAGTAACAGAACATGGAACTACATCCATAGAAATCCTGCAATTTGCCGGTCTCAACAAGAAACCAAGAAACATTCGTCGCCTTTTGAGCGAGGCTGACCTAGAGGCACGGCATCCACTTAGCAATCTGCCACGTCATCGTGCAGCACTCCATTAATTATGCCAGGAACGAAAATATTTGACAGAGAAATGGCGAAGCAAAGTGTTTTCCGATGAGTTCCATTACAATCTTAATGTAGAAGATGGTCGCAGCAGTGTTTGGCCCCACAGTGTGCAACGCCACGAACATGCATAGATTCGTGAACGTCATACGTCCCGGACACCAGGTCTTATGTTATGGCGTGCCAGAGGATATGACTCCCGGTTACATCTTATGTTTGTTGAAAACACCGAGATAGCACAGCGATAATATAAATGTATCCATATCGTGGCATTTGTATCCATCATGCACAAACTTAACGTGCAGCAAAAGAAGTCTTGCTCCCACTCAGTCCATAATACTCAACATGCTCTGCAAGATGTGGAAACCATTCCTCCAGGTCTCCAGATGTACCCCCTATTAAACACTTATGGGTAATGACTGTGCAACGTTTGCGCAACCGTCAACAGCGTACCCACACACTGTGCAGTTGCGCGAAGCATAATAATATGTGCCTCAGGACACAAACAACCACATGTACAGTATAATGGTATGCCTGGTCGCATCGCTGCCTGAATAGCCACGAAGTGTATTTTTACGCCAAATTTATTACTTATGGGTACTGACGGGGCAATATTTATACCACCTTTTACAAACTACCCACTCACTGCCTGATCTACGTGTGCAATTGCCCGATGCATATTGGCATGTGCTTCAGGACACTACCCACCACATATCCAATAGTATTCCTCGTCGCATTGCTGCCTGAATAGTGAGAGGTGACTCTACCATATATTGAACGCTTGTTTTGCGGATGAAAACAACATGCTCTCTATAGACGCAAGATTCATCGTTGCTCATTTGTACTATAACTATATGTCTGTGATGGTTGTAATGAAGGGAATAGGCGTGTAGCGACTCGGAAATCAAGCATTACATTTTAACAGTACGATGTAATTTTAGTTGACTACACATAATTTTTTAAATTATCTAATAATAAATTATCTTATAATTGTTTTTAAATATACCTTATACAAAGGAGATCCAGGATTAGGTTCTCACTCATCTCTTGTTGTGCAACATCTGTGGTTGACAAGTAATAAAGTACGATCGACATCGGATGAGTAAGTTTACCAAATAAGTAATAACTGTCAGCACTCTAGCTAAACCACATTTAAGGATTCACCCCACAGTCTCACTTCTCTACACTTAGGTAAATTTTATTCCATAGACTATATGAGATAGACCACTTATTCGTGTTCTGCGCATGTGTCCACCATTGATCTACTCCAATCAGACACATCTCTCAAAGTCACATGGTCAACAGTGATGAATGTGTTGGTTTATGTCTTTATTTTTAAAATACAAGCACTATTATATTAGAGAAATACTTTAAACAATTTGAATTTAATGTAACTCTATTTCAAATTTGTTTACAAATTGCATTTGTTTGCAAATCAATTTTCTAACCTAAAACCCAAACCATACTGTTTCCGCTAGACGTGTTGGCAAAACGTAGTTCAATGTTGGGACACAATGATTGGTTCTGCACAGCCAGAGAGATCGGTTTCCGTCATCTTTATTCTATGGTTTATTCTATTCGAGTTGGAAAAAAAAAATCAATGCTTTTGGTTTGACAGCTAAAAATTGTTCCCGCTAAACATAAGTTGCTTTGCTTTTGCATGTACTGTACTTTTCCGTTTGGTAAATAAGTAAATGGGATAGTTGCAATCGTCATAAATAAATATAACTCTGTAAAATCTTCCAATCAGTATTGTGTTAGAACCTACATAAAGATTTAATTATTTTCTTAGCAGTAAAGTGCAGATATAACTTAAACGTTCACACTTCGTATAATATTTTGTCGTAGAAGTGAGTGTAGCAAAACGATAAACTACATAATTAATTCATTTAATAATGTAATCAGAATCGATAAACCAATTTTAAAAATGTCTTAAAATTCTTATTTTTAATTCTTACCTGTGTAATTTTGTTAAAGGAAAGGAGAATTGAGCAGATTTATTTTAACGATAGCTATATTAATTTTGCATTAAATTCCTAATATTTTCCCATTAAAATAAGCTTGAATATGAACACTCAATGCCAAACGTATTTGTAATTTTATTAATTACTCTTGTAAACGGCATTGGAGATATTAAATAAAAGTCAGGAAATATTCCTAACGCTTAAAAGTTTGGCTGTGGCAAGTATACATCAGAATTCGAAGGAAATAAAATCTTTTGCACACAAAAATAAATAGAATTACTCAACTTACTACCACCGCTATGGTGTAGTGGTTAGACTACTCGCCTCCCACCAAGGCGAACCTGCGTCGATTCCCGTCGGATTTTCGCATGTGGGAATCAGGCCGGTCGATGCCTCTGGTCGGCGAGTTTTATCAGGGATCTCTCCCCCCCTCCCTCCTTTTCAAGACAACGTGCTCCGTACTAACTACGCCTCAATTTCATCGGCTCCCATTTATCTCTATGTTAAGAGCCGCCCAATTTTCTTCACTCACACTTCTCTACATTTACCACCAACTTAAAAGCGACCTATTTGAAACTCCCATCAGAAATCTCGTTTTATTCCCAACTTAAGTAGAATACCTGATCCTCGACTGTCCTGCGACGTCGATTCTGTATGTGTCCCTGCTCTGTGGCAGAGGTCGAGGGAAGCATCGGCCGGAGCAGGCGAATTCCTCGCCGTAATGACGGAAATCACCACTAGCGCCACCGGCAATTAGCAAACGGACGTAACGAGCGCTCTACGCAGCTCTCGGCGCAACTCTTTCCGGATCTCGTTAGCGGAGCGCGTCGATCGAGTTTCTAGTTACCTGCGCCGGTAAGCGTAACGTAACGCCCAGTTGCTCTTCGGCCAGACCAGGCGCAACAGCTGAAGTGGGGCTGCCACCAGGTTGAACTGTCCAACTTTAACAACGCTTGCTACGGCATGGTCCAGAGGAGCTCGCAGTGTCTTGCAACATTTCTGTACCCCTTGTAAAGTTCTTCTTCAAAGATACTCCTCCACCTCATAAAAACAATGCTTAACCGAGCTTAGAACTAGAAATTAAACCAAAGAGACAATGCACAGCATTCGCGCATACTCTGTGTAATAATATATTGTATAAGAACTAATTATTACAAACATTATAAAAACCACTATTTTCTTCCTGTTTTATTCATATGCATTATAAAATAAATATAATACTTAATACGTAAATTATAAGTCAATTTTCAATAAACTACAAATAATGTACTATTCTATTACAGAAGTATAAAACACTTGGGATACAAGACATATACAGAAAACAAACTAGCACGTCATACGTGGTTTGATTTTTCGATGGTTTGATTTGAAAAGTAGCGAAGAAACCCAAATAGACTATAGTAGGCATTTGTAGACACAGTGACTCATCGAGAAAAAATAGATTGGGTATTCATGAAAGGACTGACAGGTAATAATATATACATATTTTGGTGACGTTGTCCAGATATTACTTATCCGTTAATAAACGAATCACAATCATCTGATATTAGGGGAGAATATTTCTGGTTGGCACAGTCAAACAAAAATAGGTCTTCCCTAGGAGATGGCGATGAATGGGAAAATAATCTTCAGGCATAGAATTGTGATGCATAATTTTAACGAACCACACTGTCCGCGAGTAGCGTTATTAATAAACAAAATGTTGTATCTCTGGTATGCGAATATTCATTACAGTTGTTAGGCTTCAGATACTTTTGGATGTCATTGGAGAATGTCGCATGTTCAGTTTTTTTGTGTCTAAGGTCCCACTCTCGTTTAAATCAACCCGAATTGGGTCTGCAATAACCGTGGGTCGACAAGACGTTATGACTCTGCTTCTAGAAGGCCCGGGCAACATGTTTGTACACATACTCACGACATCGTGCCTGATATTAATTTTAGTAGAAGACAGAATCATTACAGAAACTAGTTACACGTCAGTAAAGAGCGAGGAAGGAATATAACTTGGCCTGCAAATACGTAAACGTCCGAGTATTCACCTGGCGTGATTACAGAAAACGAAACCAATAAATAGAGATCGGGTCCTACAGAACTCGAGTCCAATGTCGTATCATTTTGCAATGCCACCCAGTGACGTCTTTCTGAGCATCATAACGGCCAAAATATATCGCCATATATACCTTCGTGTGCTAAACCTTGCCTAATAAAGCTTCAAATTTCATAACTTTTTACTACGTGGTGTGGAAACGTTTGGGCAGCTCTTAATAGCTAGGTCTAGAAAGCCGATGAGGGTGAAGCGAGGTGAGGGTGCAGAAGCGTCTTGAATGCAAGGACGTTGTAAAGGGGAGATCCTGAGCAAACTCGCCAACCAGTGGCATCGGCGGGCACGATCTCCCCGTGCGAAATTTTGTGACCGATATCGACGGAAATATAACACGGCTCGTTTGTTCACTAAGAACAACATCGTGGGAACAGTGGGGCGATTTTTGTTGCTGTGATGAAGGGGTTCAGGTTCGGTAATATCTTAGAATAAGCCGATACACAGAATGTAAGCTTGTGATGATTCTTGTTTTTATGTATCCGTCGTCTGATTAGCTACTTGATTCTCTGATAGCTTATCTCCTAATGACTGGCTAAGCCCTTCTGTTGAAAGTTTCATATTGCTTCTGTCAGTTCCTGGCATTTATTCAGCAGGCAGTGACTGGCAATTGACGTACCGTCTGGTTACTGACAACTGAAAACATTTGACTGCAAAGGGGAGTCAATAAACGTTTTGTAGCGGCTACAAAGGCGCCGCTTACACGACCGCTTAAGGTACAGCAGGGTATGGATATTGGCTGTTTGTAAAACATGCACCACTGACCTACTGCACGGCTGATATAAAAAGGCTGCGGCAAGCCATCGCCCCCCTCCCCCAGTAGGACGTTGACTTTTGAAGCACAACTATAGGCTATTCACAGTAAAGTGAGCATTTCTTAAGGCCATTATAAATTTTACCTTTCATTCAATTTCCATCTTCCTGCTGATTTTTAATATAAACGTTGCAATGTGACCAATAAACACAGTATATATATCACCACCCTCAAAATTTAATGCCTGAGGCTGCAATAGGATACAATTATTAGTGGTTATTACCTGTTGGAACGGCCTTAAAAAGTGCTCACTTCACCGTGAACAGCGTAAGTAAATATACAAAGTAAATATACGTAAGTTGCTGGAATCGGTAACGTGAAGGAAGACAGCATGACACCAGGGCCTAGAGGAGCTCTAGGCGTATCCAATGAGAAATTGTATGGTGAGCATAACTTCGTGTTGGCGGTTAGAAGCAATACTTAATTGGAAACCCCGTTCCCTTTTAAGCGTTAAATACGTACTGGCAAGGTTAGGTGATATAGAGTACATGTAACGTGTTATAAAACTGAGTATTAATGAGTAAGGATATATTTGAGTAACTGTTCTAGATATTGTTGTATTCAATTATTACGTGTAATTAATGTTCAATAAAGTTGTTGTGTTGAGAATCCTGGACTTATTAGTGAACTGCTAAGTTAAGATCAACCTCCTTATGTGCGTATCCCCTTCACTGGTTTTGGTATCCAGTAATAAAGGAGAGTTCTTAGCATAGCGATTAAGGCAGGAGATGCGGACCACGCTACAGTTTGTACAAATCCAACAGTTGAGTTCTGAGAGCATGGATATCCTCTGGAGATATGCTGCTTTGGGGGTATTATGTCCTCAGACCAGGAGATAGCTTGGAATATTCTCCGTTTATAACAACGTGCTTCGTAAAATAAATATGTGTTATTTTCGTAGGTAGAGACACAGTAATCTGAGGAGTTGAGTGGGGATTTACGTGCTTTTAATAGCCGAAGTTTTCAATACCCGCGGGGGTTAATTTAGCTGTAGATGAAGGAACAGCGGATTGCGTGGGCGTGGAAAACGAGAAAACTCATTTGCAACGACAAAGTCTAACATACGTTTCTCACATAAGAGAATCATCTCGGCAGGGAATGGAAACCAGGTTCGCTTTAACGGGATGTCAGTGCACTAGCCTTATTACATCTGCGGCCTTCCATGTCACAAAATTCACCGAGGTCATTATACAATTAAGGTGGTGGACTTCCATCCAACGTGGGTTTTGTTGCAGATATGCGTAATCAAACTCCATGACCAGACTTTAGAAATCAAAGCTTGACGTGACTACTTAACATAAATATTTAAATGTTTTGCAGTAAGGTTATAACCGCATTTTCCCAAGTGGTTGAAAAATTATAAAAAAAAGATGGAACCTGTGACAACTGTTAGAGATATGAAACGAGTAATTGGCAGAATAAAAAAAAATGGTCTTGTAATAACTGGCAGGATATTCTCCGTGCATTGACAAGCTTAATATTCTATTTAGAAATTAAGTTACTGAGTAATAAACCTAAATCAATAAGTAGGAGAGGGGAGCGGTTCTTCACCATTTCTTTAATCAAAACTTTGGAAAACCATCCCATGTATGAAGTACTTCGTTATTTCCCTAATATATAATTATAATAAGTGTTTTATATCTGGGACAACATAAAGGATACTGTTTTTGGTTAAATTTAACTTTTACTCTTAATTTATCTATAAATTGTAGTGTTTCATTTATTATTAATATGAATGAAAGCAGACAGAAAATGAGTGTGTTGGTAATACCTACTAAGAAATAATTCTTATTACACTGAATTCGCACGAATGCCGTGGGTTGTCCCTTCAGCGTAATTTTCATGAATTTGTAAAGTTTTGATTGCATGAGGCGGAGGAATATCATTGAAGTAGAAATTTATCAAGGCTTCAGAAAGGTTGGAAATTACCAAAAAAAATTAAAAAAATAAATATATGTTTATTTATATTTATATAAATTTGACGTTGCTCAAAAAGTATATTTAATACTGTGAACTTTACAAGGGAGAAAGCGGCATCCAGTACGGGAATCCCCCCATGTGATTTAAATTGCGTTGCAGGATGTTTGAAATAGATGTTTCTCCACGTAAGTATTGGACATGAGTGTAATGTGATGTTTTACTAAAACAGCACACACTTGAGACGAGACCTAGCGAGTGCTTTAAAGACGTCACACACATTAGAAACACTATTTGACAGCACTGCGACATAGCATAAAACTGCATTTTCACAGCGCTCTATCTAAAATAAATGCATCAGTTACTTACAAAAGTACCCTGGGGCCCTGCATTGAACATTGGCACATACGTTTCCCCATTAAACTAATAGAGTCACTGCTTAATTTCCCATATGAGCACGAAGCACGACGAGATTACTTGCATTCTATTTCAGTGCCTTCGTTTAGTGGCGACGGCACACTTTTTGCGCGTATAACTGTGGGCCTTATTGCTCCTGCCCTTCCCGACTTCAAACGCAGAGCAGATCTAGGCAGGTTTCAACGAACAGGAACAAGAACGCCAGCGGGACCATCACACAATTTCGATTGTTTGTGCCTGCTTAATTCATGCCTGCGACTTTCCTACTGTATTTCCAAGCAGTGAATCAGAGTTCGCGAATTGGAAGTAATGAAGTGAGCTCTGCCTCCTCGGTGAACCAGAATTCTCGTGTTCATATTCCCCTCTCATCTTCGGATTCTTCTCCCTTGAGAGACAGAGAGTGAGAGAGGAGAGATATATCAGGTCGGGCCTAACTCCGTTCCATTACTGGCGAGAGAGTGCGCACATCTGTTATTATGATGAGCAAATTTGCGCTTCGTGAAATCCCGGGAGATTTTTAAACTCTCCTAAAACACAGAAAGAAAGAAAGCAAGCTGGCGCTCGCTTTAACATCGCACCTCCTCATTATCAAAAATATAGTATTTTCTCTTTCAGAATACGCCTGGTTAAAGATGAGCATAATAACGAATTCAGCTGAGGAAATGTTTATCAACACATATAGTTAAATCGTTAATGAAATAATTGACTTTTGCGTTTCAATTATATGAAAACGTAATATATACAGATTTACCCAAATGAGCCCTATAAGTTATTTAAGAAGAGTAAAAAATGCTGTTATCTAAAAATATTCGTACCTAAAAATTAAGGTTACTAAACCAATCTAGTTTTCTAAAAATTGATAAAAATAACTGACATAATTTTGAGCTTGGTTTAAAAAAAAGTAAGCTCTCCTCCTTTCATTTCTTTGACTTCTCGGGAATTCATATCTATAAAGTATACGACATTTGGCACGGGTCTACTATTTTGCTTTAGGATATATAAGAAACTGACATTATGTTCATCATCTGTTCTATAACGGCCGAAAGATGCTCAAAGATTTTAATATTTCAATTAGTTTATATGCGTTAGCAGCGAATGCTACGATAGTTACTTATTTGCAATAAATAACCGAGACTTACATGTTACAGACTACACGATATTGTTGAAAAAGCAAGAATCAGAAATAATATTTATTTCTTGCAAACGTTTACCGAGCCAGTAAGTACTGGCATTTTAAGCTCTGTAAAATACTCAAGTTTGGGAACGGGGCAACAGCGTTGATTCTAAGCTATTCGTTTGAAGTTTCTGAGATCGATAAGATAATCACGACAATTAATCATCGCGTACACTATTATGACTATGTATTTCACTAAAATTATTGGCTAGGGTACGGGATGTACCGAGAGTTTATTCCGTATCCGATCATATTTAAACATCTTGCACAATAAAATTATACAGGAAATTCGACCACAATATATTAGATATGCCTAGTAGAATTTGGCCAAACGACTCACTTTAAAAAATAAAGGTAAAATTACCTGATAAGTGTAAGGTAATATTCGCAAACTTGTGAGGGAAACATAGTTTTCCTTACGTGTAAGGTAAAATTACCGCACTGTGGAGTAAAATTCACGTACATAGTAGTGAAAAATCCCATAGATAGATGGGAAAATTACCATACGACGTGGGAATCTCTTAGTCGATTTATAATAATTTGATAATTGTATAATATATATATATTCTACCTTAAAATTAATTTTTGTAGTCTAGTCGTACAAGATGTCCAACATGGCTCTTTATATGTAAGGTACCATTACCGCACTATGGAGTAAAATTCACTTATATAACGGTGGAAAATCTCATAAATGGATGGGAAAATTACCTTACGACGCGTGCATCACTTCAGCATTTTCTGGACAGCTATGTAGGAGGTCGGGTGGCAGAAACAACACTAATATTAATGTATAGCGTCATGTTGTCGTCGTGGCGTAGTGGATAGCTCGTCGGCCTGTTGTGATAGAGGTACATGGTTCACGCCCACCTTTGGGGAAGTATCGAGGATTTTAGAGTGAAAATATAGGTTACTGTTCCACAGAGACTGTAGGTATTAAAAATTAAATACTGCTGATACACTGTTTATTTTAAATGCAATTTTATTATCCAATATAGATAATACTACCTTACTTGTATGGGATTTTCCCACACTTTTATCAGGTACTTTTCCTCTACGATTAGGGAATAGTGCCTTAATTGTAATGTACATTCACTCCACATTTGACAGGTAATTTTACCTTACATGTAGAGGAAATTAGCTTCTCTTACATGTAAGAGAATTTTACCTCAATTTTTTTTACAATGCTGTCTCGCAGAACGTGACGGAGTCATGCACAACATCGACAGAAGTGAAACATACGTCTTCTTGAGTTGGCAGCTGATAAACGAATAACATTTGGTTCTATTGTTAAAAGGACTTCAAAATGTTGGCAGCAGATCGTCAACACGGCGGAAATAATCCGATCTCTGTGAATGGCACTAAGACGTTCTGATCGTCCCGCTTCACCCAAAATGCTTTCCCAAGTGTATTTTCCGCTATTAAAAGGCCTTGTTTCACATGCAGGCACATCTGATTTCTTTCCAGACGAAAATATTTCAGGAATCCTGGCAGACGAATAATGTTAGTAAAAAAAAATTATTGAATCATTCTTTTCTCTAAAAAAAATATAATTTCGAAAAACGTCAGCGGCACTAGAAATTATAATTTTGCAATATTAGAAATAACTGTGCGCTATGTGAATTAACTGGAGACCAGGATCGGGTAATCGTAATTAGAAATTAGTTATAAATAATCCCGGAAACTTCGCAAATTCATTGGAGGACAAGTTAGACTTCAAACATATACACATCTGAGATTCGTTTTAATTGGACGATAGTGTTTTATCAAACTCTTGACGCATTTGAACCAATAAGTTACACGCAAGGAAAAGAGGGCCGAATTCCATGCCATCTTGTATGTAGTAAACGTGGAGAATCAACCAATGAACAACTTACTGATTCTCAAGTACACAAATTGCTGTGAAATCTAGCTTGTTGCCCAATTAGTCCGCGAAATCTCCTGGTATCTAGTTGCAAATTGATTATTTAGCTCTGATACTGAGCGAGGACTGCGCCAGTCCACAAGACACTTCCGAGGCGGTGACTTTTGTTGGTTTTTCAGCGCGTCTAACTTCCACGTAACAGCTGGGCCCCAGCGTCTACGGGCGGATAAATAAAGCGATCCTAGTAAGAGGCAACGAGTGTACGGGCGATGATAACACTCATAACTGCCCAACTTCTGGGTTGCTTGTGAAGTAATTTCAGCCATCGTGTAGCGCATTATATCCTGCTTGATAAGAAGGCCGTAAACGCTCCAAGGAGGCAAAGACTGGTCACGTATAAAGAGGAAAATAATATGTTTGGAAGCCTGAGAGGTTGTGTGGTTCAGGATTAACTTGCAGTACCCAGAACTCTTATATTATAGGTGGATAACCTAGGTACACAGACCTAATGAACCGTTAGAAGGCTATTCTCTAGGCGAAAGTTGGTATTATTAAATCGTATTAACACGGACAGGAAAATTTTGCCGTTTCAAACACAAAGGGGTTGAACTCAACAAGCACAGAATAATTTAGTGCATAGAAGCAACATTAAGTGTGGTTCATCTGAACTAAGCAGGCTCCGTTCCTTTGGCTCCGTAAGGCTCTGATAGAAAGGAGTTTTGGGCATGATTGACTACTATATACCATAGATAGTTTTATTAGCTGGCCTATTTGTTGTAAAGAAGTCCCTAGGCACTGACTGGTAAGCTACGTTACAACTTAATAATGCCCAGTAAGATAATTTGTTATTGTGTGCTGTTGGAGTTCGCGAAGCTATTCACTTCGTTGGTTAGATTCTGTATTCTTAGTTATTCTGTGACACATTTCACTAACGATACTGTTTCAGTAAGTAGCAAATTCGCCATGGACCAAGTAATACGAAACAGGATTCCATTCTGGTTTCCTAGAATATAAGTTTTGTCATGTAGAGTTCCGCACACGTCTAAAATGATCGTCGAATGGTAAAGTAACTCACAAACATGATTGACGTATTCTTCTTAACTGAAACTGCGAATTTGTCCTATCTCCACTTATCATGATCTAAACACTAGCAGACTCCTGATATTTGTAATACAATTTCATTTATTCAACCACTGCAATTTACCTCGTTTGACATTTCTGAATGAAGTTAATCAGTAAACAAGCACTCAAATTTCACTGTGAAAATATTTTGTAATTTCACTAGAGAAATTCTTGGTTAACCTCATGCCAAACGCATCTTCTCTATAACTATTTTAGATTACTTTCCCCTTGTACTAGTAAATTCATATATGTACAGGTATTATCGTCGTTTCTTCATTACTCGTCATTCACATCCGCCCAAGCACCCTTGACTTCGCCTCAAACCGTCTTAACCTTTAATGTAGGCACAGATTCTGTAATATACCTAGCGCTCATGAAAAAATGCAACAAAATCCTACTACAAGATATATATATATATATATATATATATATATATATATATATATATATATATATACTAGCCAGCATCTGGCAGCAACGACCATCCTGCATGGACTACACAACAGGTGTTGCGCCACTGTCTTCCTCTCATTTATCTGTTTGACTTAGCCTCGTACGCAACGGAATTTCGTCTTCTATTGCGGCATGTTTATCCGCGACTCACGCTGTTTGAGGAAGCCAACTCTGATCCCTGGCTCACTCGCGCCAGCCGAACAGACGTGCCAACCTTTAAAGCAGATGTCACCGTTTCAAGGAGGAGTTTCAGGCCCTCGCTTCCTCACCTGGTCGATATGGTAGTTCGAATAAGGCGTGTTCAACTTTCAATGCTACTAACTTCCGTTTGTCCGCCCGGCTACACTCCAGCAGACATTTACGAACACGCACTATAGCGAAAATGAAGGTTGAATACGGTGTTGAAACTTCTGTCCTTCAACACCGGTGCCCGGACTGTAAAGAATACCCAGAGATAACACTGGACTGCTCTTTTGGTGCAGGGGACCGCGGTAGCTGAACGGTTAGCCTGCTCACCTCTCACCAAGGCGAACCCGGTTCAGACACCTGCCGGTTCACTCCTTGATTTTCACGAGTGGGAATCCTACCTGACGATGCCACTGGTTGGCGGGTTTTCTTGGGGATCTTCAGTTCCCCCGCCCTTTCATTACGGTGTGGCTACATTCTCAACTCTTTTCACCCTCATCGGCTCTCAACACCTCGTTATTAAGAGCCGCCCAATTTTCTCAACTCAACTCCTTCGATGCAAGCATTCTCATTTGCTGATTAGCTGCGCTTGGCTCTGGGCACTGGCCTAGTTTCTGATTGGCTGTTGCATGCTGTGAAAAGTTCCCTATCTGCTGGGTTGTCGCCTGGCGAGTACGTTAAAGTCGCGGATTGGCGAACGCAGCCTTCTAACACCTTCATGTTTCGACATTTTTCTGGCGTGTGCGGCTGGATTTCGCTGTATTAAAGTCTGTTTCACCTCTGAATTCTTACATATTCTGTGTTGAAACGCAGTTCTCGTGCTGGGTGGATGAGCGCCTTAACACTCTGAGAATACGCCCGATTGTAGCTCAAGCAACAACAATATGGAATTATTTTCTGTCCTTGTAAACAAAACTCGCATGCATGTCACTTAATTGTATCGTTAGATTTCAACAGTATCTTACTCAACAGCACATCACATAAAAGTTATTACTGGATTAATATTATCTTTTGTTATAAACACTCAAATGTACATCATGCAATGTACAACACGTTGTTGCAAAGAAACGCCAATTTGTTGGAAACACGGTTAACTCTCTACCACAGTACTAGAACATATAGGTAAAATAGCTGCCTATACCTAGGAGTAGTGAAATTTCGCGAAAAGATTTCAAGACAAGTTATATTTCAAAACACAATAGAGTCAGTTACCTATCTTGATTGGCTGAATTACTTTTCGATACGTGTTATAGGCTGTTCATGGTAAAGTGAGCACTTTTGAGCCCTTAGTTACTTTTTCCTTTCAGCCTTTTTTTTTCCCTTCAACAATATTTTTAAAATCAATATTGCAATGTAAGTAATAAAAACAGTGCGCAGAGTCAACAGCGCTTGGAAGTTAACGTCTAAGGCTGAAATAAAACATATTTATTGATTAATATTCCAAATGAGAGGGCTTTCAAAAGTGCTCACTTTACCGTGAATGGCCTATAACTGTCTGCACACTATTCATGTAGGAGCCGTGCCGATGTTGCCGAACTCTGAGTGGTCCGGTCAAAAATGAAAACGCCTTCTCAAATAGACAGCAACCAATAGTAATAGACAAATTGACGTTGGATGCTTATAGCATTGAAGTCCACCGTGTACTCATAATTTCCCGCAAAAAGTCACTAGCTCTACGTATATCGCGAAATTCGGCACCACGTGGCAACAAAATGGCGTAACTGACCGGCATTACGCCTGAACGCCATTCGCCAGTCAGCGCCTGGTAACATACTGACTAGCCAACAGCCTAGCCAATAGGAAACCTTTCGCAACATGCAGCAGCCAATCAGACACAAGGGCCGTTCTCATGACCTTTAGCAGCCAATGGGAGAACGGGCACGCTCACATCAAAGGGACAGCCTCGCCATTTCGTATCTGTGTAGTTATCTACTCAGTGTCTGCAGTGTAAGTAGCGAGGCGGATAGTGACGAACGTTTTGTTCAGCAATAAGTGTATCAGGTGTCGTGCGGAGGGCTAATGTGCCTGCACATTGAACAGGTGTCAATACGCACGAAAATGAAAGTTGAATGCTGCCTAAATATCATGGCCTCGACTAAACTAAACAGATTAGTTTCAAGTTTCCAATTTTCCTTGAAGACCTTGGCGACGTATTATTACGTATTATACTATTATTATCATCATATCATTACGCTATTTTGGCACTAAATTTTATCTGATTAGTTAAATTTGGAATAAGGGACGAAGTAAATAACAAGTTTATAGAAATTCGCATTTATAGAATTTTGATAACTTGGACAATTAATATGAACTGTAGCCTAACGTAAATTTTTTTCTCCATTTTTGATATTTGAAACAAAGTGATATAATATTTTTTGTTAAAGTTCCTTTCACTCGTTTTTTGATAATTTTTCCCCGCCATTTTCATACGTTTTTAAACTATTACATTTTTTTACAACTAAAAAAAAATGAAATACGCTACACTAGTAGGAAAAAATGTAGACTATTGAACTCACTGTATTTACTCTATGTACAGCAGAAAATAGCGTCAGTTAAAAGAAATTCCTCACGTAATGGGAGATACTACTCATTACTAAGACTATATTCTGCCGACTGGAAAACATCTGCTGCCAATATTGGTCCTGACATGTGATAAAGCGTTTGACTAATAATCACACAGTTCCAATATTTTATGTCGAAACGCCTAAAGTTATAAAGAATTTACTGGACTCATAACAGTAACAATGGTACCGAATAACGAAAATTAGTTTTATGGATTAGAGCATTTTAGAAGCTTAATTTTATGTTAGTAATTTATTGAGATACAATTATATTTTAGTAAAGTAAATTACATTAATAACTGGCGCCAGAGCAACATTTCTGTTCCCACACCTTCACACCGTTACGTAATAGACGCACACTAGTCATTAAGTTCATCGTGAGGTTACCGCAATCGGCCTAAAAAGAAACACAGCAGAGCGTTCATTAGAGCTTAATTATCCGCGAATATGCTAGAATTAATAACTGCATTTACTTGCATGTCACTCGTTCATGTGCATTGCATTTCAATACAATAGTTCATTTATGTGAAGTTAGATTTCCATAATGAAGTTACGTTCATTAATTAAAAGGCACTAAAAATAACCATTCTTTTTAGTTTGACAAAGTGTTATATGTTGCTAGCTCGACCTTCTGTATTCAAGTGAGCCATCATTTACATGTGACGAAAAGCTAATTCACTGTAAATAACATCTTTCTGCATGCTTGAGAGTTTCTTCGAATTGATGGAAACCACTACAAAAATGCTTTGAGCCTAAAATTTTAAATTAAATAATACAATTACGGAAATAAATATGTCAAATGAAACAGCTGTTCTTATGTAAATGTAATTTTTAAGGAAAGCATTTTGTTTATAGCCACATAATTCACTCAAAAAATATTTTTATAGATTCATTAGAAAAAAAACGTTGTCACGTTTACAAAATTTTCATAATTTGTCTTTTTAAACACACTATTTGCCAATTTTGTATAGAAGGAGATTCTATAGATAGATAATAAGAGTATACTATATAAAAAAATTGTTTAAGCATGAGTATTGCCAAAACTACTGCCAATTATTCCCGAAGAACATAAAGAGTTGTTACTGCTTGCTTAAGGAAGTAAAGTAATGTGCATCGAACGAAAAGTAATTTATCCTTTATATTGCCTCGTGTTTTATAATACAGTGATAACGACAAGTAAAATTAATGATTGTGTTTCGCCAATAACATGTTAAGGTACGAACACTCCGGCACAGACCGTTTAAAGCAGTACAATACACAGTAGCATCCACATTGAGAGTAAGTTTGACTATAAACAATAATACACTTGGTTGTGTAGGGCCAAATGTGTATTAATTTGCCTCAACATAATATTTTGTAGAGTATAACAAACTTGAAAAAAAAAATGAATTTTGTACGTCTAATAAAATGTATGCTTGAATAAACGAAATGTATGTGTTGGGTTAAATAATTGGACCGCTATAAGAATATTTTTAGTTGAATCAAATGCATATATTTATTTGGTCACTCATTTAATTACCTTCGTTTAGAAAATACAGCACGAGAGTTTATTTGCAATTTTTACGACAATCATGATAGTTTCAGTGAGGTCCATTCTGTGATGCCCTGTAATGGTATTAATATCCTCGTAGAACATGTTCTACAGGAAACTAAATATTAAAGCTGTAAATCTTGAAATATTTATTTGCGCACGTTCTCCGGTATTCTATATAATCGAATATAAAACATCGCATTCTAATAGAAGTCAGTTTGTAGCACATCTACGATTACTTCACACTTTTCTGAAGCGCTGCTTAAGTTCTACTTCCAGAATATTCCTTCACTTCCTACAAACTAAGCTTAAATAAGTATAGAAAATGACGCCATACAAAACACCGAGTTCATGCAATCATGTTTTCTTGCTTTTTTTTATAAATATTATAATAAATTAAATATTATAGTATATAAATAATACATTGGTAAAAACTTCAATTTAATGTATAATAAGAAAAGTTTGTGTTAACAGAGATATAAAACACTTGTGATACATGGCATATTTAGAAAATAACTAACCACGTCAAAAACTTGGTGACTATTCAAAGGTTCGATTCAAAAAATGTGAAGAAACCGCAAATAGACTATAGCAGAAGTTGATCGGAAGTAGCGCTCGGCCTCAAACGAACTATACTCGAGTCACGGTTGGATTTCAAGTTTGGTTTTATATTAACCGATTTTTTTTCATGTACCTAAAGCCAAACTAATCGTTAAATGCACCAACCTAATTTTATCTTGGGGCAACCAAATAAGAACAACAAAATAATTGGTTTTCAAAACATAATATATCACTGCCACTACAGAAACAATGGAATTGGTTGAGCCATACAAACTTTTTTCATTTAGAAAAACACTTTTCTCAGTGCATTTAGTTCTATTATTACGCCACCTAATGGCAGGGATACTGCATAAATTCCCTAACAGACGAGTTTCCTAGAGAAAAGACTGCATGCCTGCTCTGTGACTTGTGTTTAATGCTATGTCGTGTCGCCTTTAGCGCTTTGGACGTGGTTGAAAGTGTCTAGGTAGAGGGCCGGTACATTAAACCCCATCTAATCTCAAACATTTTTCTCTGGAGTGAGTTTTTCTAAAGAAGTACCTTCTCAGTCAATTTTACCTCTGGGTTTTATCTTCCCAAGCAAATCAAACCGGTTAATTGTTAGAGGGGCTGAAACATCTCACTCAAAAGACGTGAACTCAACAATGTTAAAATATAGGTATGCCTTCGAGACTTTCGCGAAAAGTCACCATCTCCAGAAATAAAGTAATCTAAAGCGAGCAGTGTTTATTCTGTTTATGGTAACTAACATTTTAAACGAAATCAAAATGAACTATTCAAGGGAATTACAATTTATGTGCTCTGGAAATTAATAACTCTTTTCCAAGAAAATCAGTATTTTCGAATGAAATAAATGGTAATTAAGGTTTCTTGTTTTGAGGAAGAGAACATCTTCGCCGAATAGTTAACTAAACAGAAAAACTTCTCAGTGGTAGTTCGTGTATTGTTGGTTTGCTCGTATACTGATTACCTGCATGCTGAATATACAAGCCTGCCTCGTGTCTACGTCCTCCCGTATACTGACATATTCTGGTACAACTAGTGTCTCACAATGTACCCCCAGACGTTGAATATACAAGCCTGCCTCGTGTTTACGTCCTTCTGTATACTGACATATTCCGGTATTGCTAATGTCTCACAAGGTACCTCCCAGACGTTGAATATACAAGCCTGCCTCGTGTTTACGTCCTCCTGTATACTGACATATTCTGGTACTGCTAATGTTGCACAAGGTACCTTCCAGACGTTGAATATACAAGCATGCTTCGTGTTTACGTCCTCCTGTATACTGACATATTCTGGTGCAGCTAGTGTCTCACAATGTACCCCCAGACGTTGAATATATAAGCCTGCCTCGTGTTTACGTTCTCCTGTACACTGACATATTCTGGTACTGCTAGTGTCTCACAGCCTACCCCCCCCCCCCAGACGTTGATTTACGAATATTGCTAGCGATACTGTCAAGGCATCATGTCAGTTTCTTGACGAGTTCGGTACTTTCATTTCTGTACGCACGCATGCTCTCAGCTATTGTTGTTTTAACGTTGAAACCGGCCAAGCTCATTGGTCCCTTAAGTTACAGTGTTCAGTGAACAGAACGTTGCATAGAACTTTGATTTTGGGTTTCAACTGTACTCAACAGCAAACTTGAGTTCAATTAGGGACGTCACTCATGTGTGACTGACGCCATTTATCGTTCTGGTCATTACCAAAGGTCGTAAAAACCTGCTTCCTTTAATATTAACCACATCAGCTGGGTATTTTGCTATATCCGTCTGAACATATCAGAACCCAGTACAATAAATTATTCTAATCAAATCAATCAAGTTATATTCCCGATTTAGATATATAATTATTCTGTGCTAGCTGCTATAGGCGTTCGCGTATTTATTTGAGAACGAGCTAGGTTGCAAACACGATTCTATTTAATATACTTTCTCAAACGAAACACGGTTTATAAGACACGCTCTGGAAGAGTCTGACAGCAGAATTGCATGTAAACAAGTGCCACATACCATGCTATATTACCTGTTGGTTAAATTGGCTTCGTAATTGCGAAGTGGGCATCAAATAAATAGCTGATACATCATTATTTAGGGAAGTGTAGGGTCTCGCAGAAACATAACTGTATGCACCAACATTCTTAAATAAATATTTATGACAAATTAAAAATACGTTTCGTCATCCCCATTGAGAGCTCGTCCCAGTGGGAAATATCGTATACAATGTTTACAGCTTTTTGGCTTTACCCGAAAGCTAATGATTGTCTCAGAATACCGGTTGTTTTTTCTCTAATGTAATTACAAGTGTTTTTTTTACTACACTGACCTGCCAGTTCCGAATAAAATGTGCTGAAAATTCATCGGGTACTTAAGCCAACATTGCGTCCGTTTAACCTCTTGGTAGACTTCATGAATATCAATTATCAGTGACCACATTGTCCTTTAGTCCTTGCGGTTGTCCGATTGATAATGTATAGAAGGCTTCGTAAACAGACTTTATATCTTATTAGTTAATGAATGCTATGGCAATTTTACTAATTTTTAGGTCACCGTCTACAATTTTCATCTGTTAGACGCCAATCGTCAAAAGTCGTTAAGTCAATATTCTACCGCGTACGGCTGGAGTTCGCGATACGTACAGCAGATCAATTTATATATTCTTAGCTGTTATGGATCCATGGTGTGTCGAGTAAACAATGGCCCATTGAAAAACGCATCTGCGATGTACATACATAGGATTGAAACATCGTCTTGCATAAAATGAATGCGTTACTCTCTTGTGTCTCCATTTGAAACCACGGCAGCAGTCAGTGAACAAAAACAACGAAAAATATCGTAAATCGTTTCCCTCATCATATTTATAGGATGTTGCTAACAAGATTTAAATGTTCTCGTTATAAATCACTTCACCAATCAACTGCGTAGATTCAGCCGTCAAATAAACTGCAGGGGATTTCGGGGGGTGAGGCATAATAAGACACTCTCTAGAAGGTCTGAACCACGAATTCTCCGACAATATTCAACGAGGGGCTGAAAACACAGCTGCCGAAACACGGTTTTTGTCCCCCTCCCTTTTCCGTCTATCTTCTCCTCCCCCGGGTAATTTTCTTCTCTTCTTTACGACGGTGTTCGTACTGGTCCGCCACCACTACTCTTTACCGCCGTTGGTAGGGCTCCCAGCAGGATCATGGACCGCCTGAAATATGGACGGGGGGCATTCGGTTTATACGAGGCCGCGTTTCCTGGTGGCTATTGCTGGGGAGAGAGAAAAGTTGAGGTCCTGCAGGAATGGCGCCTGGACACCCTCACGCACCGTCAGATGTGGCCATTGCGACTACAAAAGGCTACAGAGTAGAGAAGTACACAGAATGGTGTGGCGGTTTCTTTGATGTTCAGCACATAGTACTATACAACATAAGTAGAGACCTGAAGAGTGAATAGTTAGTGAAGAGATTTGGACGGGTCTTGGGAGCGAGGTCTTGAGTGCCGATGAGGGTGTTTGAGGTGAGTATGGAGTAGTGACGAAATGAAGGGGCGGGAGAAACGTGAGATCCCCGAGAAAACCCACCGACCAATAGCATCGTCCGGCACGTGTCCCACATGTGAAAATCCGTGAGTGACCCGGACTGGGATTGAACCAGGCTCGCTTTGTGAGAGGCGAGCGGGCTAACTGCTCAGCCACTTCAGCCCCTAGACACCAGAAAATTTCGCGAAATGAGTGCCCTGTAAGTTAGAATTCTCACTCTTATGTTCAAACAATACGATATAAACGTCTAATGGTTCCTTGCTGTCAGAGCAAATAGCGTCTATTGGGCACGCATTTTGTTTTAAATTTATTACTAACCCAGAGATCTCAAGGAGATGCCAAATAACGCATTTTTACAAAAGTTACACATACGGACACGTGTATGATTTATAGCTTGTCCCGAAATAAATTCACGAATATTTCAGGTCTCTAAATACAGTTTGTCCACTGTAAACTGAGCATTTTTAAAAGCCCTACTTAAGGTCCGTTTGTATAAACGGCGTGAGTTATTGCACCTGTACAATTAAAATTGCCATTTGCCAGATCACTCTGATCATACGTGATCCAAGCGAAACTGTAAAATTATAAGAAACGAAAATATTTTACAAATTTGCTCATTTTGCACAGTTATGCGTAGAAATAACAGAAAAGAAGAGAAATGATTTAATATTTCCAAAATGTTAACATAATACTTTTAATTCATCGTTAAGGCACGGAACTAAATTCCCACTGCCGTTACCAACTTTACTGTACCCATGTCACTCAGCGTGCCCGTTAAAACACACGCAGGCAGGAACAGTAACATTTTTCACAGGTTGTTTTCAAAAGTGTTCAAATACTCGTGGACAAGGCATACAGAGGTTAAACAGACGTTGATACTTCAAACTCTAGCCACACACGCCAGAAGAAAGGCGTCACTTGCCATTTAAATGCTGGACCGCAGTTCGCTAATAAACGCCTGGTATCCTTCTCGGAAACCTTTCATAGTACGCAGTAGCCAATCAGACACAAACCCAGTCTCCAGAACATCATGTAGTCTATCAGAATAATCGGTACGCGCAACGTCAATGGACAGCTGAGCCATCTCCTTTTATGTGTGTAATTATCTGCTGTGTGATATGGGAGTGCTAGTGATGGTGATTTATCGCTAAAATGTCGAACAGAATCTTATGTTACAACATGCTATGCACATGCCAGAAACATTTTTTCCCTCACTGGCTGCAGCACATGGGAGATACTATACCCAGTGAGACTTGTGTTAATCTCACACTGAACGTACAGGATTCGCCTTCGAAACGCGGCGAATGTGTTATCCAATTATAAAAGTATAAGAAATCATAGAGGCTTGGAGTATACCTTAAAGCGAAATGTTTCTGCGAAAAATCATCATCTCTAGGTAGTGCACATTTTCTAATGGCCGCCTGCTGGAGTCCATAGGATTAGGTCTGGTTTCTGATTGGCCACTCTTGTGCTGTAACAGTTTCCCAGGTGGCGAATAAGTTACAATAGCACGCCGTTTAGCTGGTGAGTGCGGGACACCTGTGATGGGACACCTAAAGATACAGAAGCGAACTCCAATCGTCAAAATGACATATCGTGCTAGGAAGATGTCGGGCGGTATTTGCCAGCCAGCACTAGAAAGCCTGGCCCTGTTCCACGACAGCCTAGTCTATATGGGCTATTTCGTAGCATGCAGTACCAGTAGATACAAGTTGGATTGCGAGATTCACGTAGTTATTTTTATTAGACAATGGAAATGAGTAAAGCACATGTAGTTTTCCATCGATTCCAAGTAGAGACATTTTTACTGATTCGAATAGTTGCATTTGACTGTGGATCAGAGGTTTTCCTTCGATTCGAAATTAAATTGTAAACGTAATTTCTATGTCGGGCATTAAAAAACTTAACAATACAATTTGACATGCATGATTGTAAATTATGTCAAGCGAAGTAACAGAGCTTTCCTAGAATAAAGATCAAAGATACTATTTCAATTATAAATGTTTTAAAAGTACTGCAGAATACAATCCTTGGACACTACTATACCACCTATTGCCTCAATGTGTACCAACACAATTGTGCAATATTTACTCAGCAAAATATATAAATAAAATAGAAAATAAGAATTCCTATACAAATTGTCGTGTTAAAAATATATATGCCATCTCGCCAAACTTCGTAATAACCACTATTTTTTCAATCTTGGTCCCCAAATAATAATGTTGTTCCTAGTTGATTCACTAACCTTGACAAGTTACAAAAGTTGTCATACCAATGGTCATAAATGGGCAACATTCTTCACATGTACAAAATTTTCACTTCCCTTATAAATATTCTAACATTACTTACACATATTTACACCACGTCAAACAAATACCACGCGTATATGCGACCACAGTAATAACATTCGTTCGCCGATACAAACCTAAGCAGTTTGCCTGCATGAACCAAGGGAAAACAGGGCAGCGAGGTAGCAGGGATGAATGAAAAGTAAATAGGCGCGGTGCTACGAATATGTGATGTTTTGAATATATGTATGTTGACGCCGTCGGGTGAGACACGAGACGAACGATGACACAGCTACTTACTGGTAATTTGGGCGCCAGCGGTGCTTCCCAATCACCGCACTATTGAGACTCAGGGTTCTCAGGGATGTTGAGGGTTCTGTGTGTCCGTCTCACCCGTGCGTGCTTACAAACACGTTGGCAGTACTAAACTCCTACTAAATATCACATTGAAAATAAACACTTAATTAAATATATGTGGCTAGGACACTGTCACTACTGAATAAAAGAGGTAAGTTCACTATAGACTTGTTTTTATTGTTACTATGCATACACATCAACGTGCCATGAATTTAATGATACACTCGGTCGTGTCTAACTAACTCCGCTTGGGTGCTCCCCAGCCCGCAATTAATATAGCACACGCATAAATTGATGATCTCACCGCGGTGTATGAAAACACAATCCTCACAAGGGAAGAGAGTCAAAAGCTGCTAGGGTGGACTGACGATTTTTCCCTGATGACAGGACACGGCGAATTACAAAATAAAACCCTGGTGATACATTAGCACGCGTGATTACTCGGCATCACTAACGCAAATACGTAGGGGCTCGCCCTCCAGCACGTGGGTAGTCTGGTTGACGACCTATACACAGAGCCGGCTAGGACGGGAATAATTGCACCGTACACTAATTACAAAATTACATAAACCCTCAAAGATACACGAAACAAGATGGGACACGATATGAGTACTCACAATAAACACACACACATGTGTGAAAACAAGTTTAGATGGCGCGGATGCCGCTGGATGAAGTTCGTAGCGGACCACGTGGTGCTGTTAAATTGCAATATTTCTGCGTGGAACGGCAAATTAAATTCAGACAAAATATTATTCTTGCTGAGAAAATTATTCGCTTTACGACTGAAGTGGTTACAGGCTTGTTACATGCCTGATGGCGGTAAACTCAAACATTAACATGATCGCGTGGTCAAGTACAAAAACATTCATTTACGTGAAATTACACGGGACCCTGAAGAAAACTTAACATAGAACCCGTAATAAAATATTGCACATACGATGTTACATAAATAAGCTCTTAAAACGCAACGATGGCGTATACAAATACTTGGCGTCCGTCAGCAACGTGGTAATACGTGATGTTGCCGTAAAATATTCAAACATGAAAAATATCCTCAAATACATACATAATAACAAAGCCCTTAAAATTGCACTTAGCAATAATGCAGAAATTACAATGAAACTCCACTAACATAGGCGGATGGTGCCTGATTCAAGTTGCGCGGTCGCGTGACCTCTCCGACATCTTTCTACTCCTTCTCCTCGATTAAGTTAAAAATGCCGCAAGGGCGCAATAAATTAATAAAGCGGAAGCATAATACTTTGGAAAATGCCTGGCAAAAACGTACGCAAGCAAAGGTTGACCGGTAAACTAAACTGAGTATGGAAACCTAAATCAGTGAACAAAAGTTGTAGTGCGTACGAGACAGTGCCTTACCTCGCCAGCTCTCCTCGACACTGTTCAGAGACAGACTTCGCACGGACCTACCATGGCCGCCTACGGGATTCACATAAGCGGAAGTGCTATGCACGCCGAGTAAAATATTTTATTATATAAAATAAAATGGCACAAATAAAATTAATTATTGTTTTACATTTTTATAATTCTCTTATGGATTTTCATATTATCTTAATGTCTCTTTATGTCGGCATTCATGCCGGAATGTCAGTGTTCTTAATCTCAGTGCCGCGGGGACCTTGAATTTTTTAACCAAACAATTTAAAGTTAGCAACAAACACTTTAAAACATTTAAAGACATATTAAACCCTGCAAATACAATATAACACATTTTACACTAAAAATAACATTTATATGAAAGTTCAGATTTATTGGCCTATTTGCGCACATGCAGGACATGTGACGCGTGCATTGTGAGCGCCGTCATGGGCTCTAGCGCCACTGGCTGTTAGCCGGCGTCAATGTATGTAAGTAGTAGGAAGATGGCGGATCACGGCCAAGGGGATCGGGGAACGGAGCCGGAGCCGGGAGAACCGTCATCTTGTTTTGCCAGCGTCCGCCATCTTGGATGTCATTGACCCTGACCATAACGTTTGATCCGTGACCTTGACCTTGACCTCGGTGACCTCTAACACCAAAAACTTAAAATTCCCAAAAAATTCGAAAAAAATATATAAAAAATTAATTACGAAAAATTTAATTTATAAAATTAATTGAACAATTAAAAAATCGTAAAAAAATTATAAAAATTATTAAAAAATGTATTAAAAATCTTTTTAAAATTAAAAATCGTAAAAAAATTGTTAAAAAAGGTTTTAAAATAGTTCCAAAACTTGTTTTTAAGAAATATTTTCCACTAACGGCCATTTTCCCTAAAAATTTCCTGTTTCCCCTTAACAATTTCCTAAAAATATGTTATTGAAAATCGAAAATTTGTTCATCAAAATTTTATTAAGAAAACTTATGTACGTTACTGGAATCTGTCTACCTCACTTTAGCACGACCTATTAGTCTCATTCGTTCCTTCAAATACTCACTTGAGTTCGACCTGCCATCTTAGTTATTTTTTTCGTTTGTCATTGGTTTTAGAGTTGGTCTCTTACCTTCGATCGAATTCGTTCGACTAACCCTCCCTCGCCTTTGATACTGGCTAATTAGTCGCATTCACTCCATCCCCACCAATGATACTCATTGATTAATTGTTAGGTTCATCTCCACCCCCACCACTCCTAATTACTCATACCTTCGTTACGTCACTTGGAATATATTTTAGTGCCAAATTACCCCCTCCACACCCGCCAATGATTCCCATTGGCTAATTACTCACCTCTGTTCGACCCTCTCCATCCTCCCACCCATTAGTCACGTCCGTTCCACTCGCACCAATAATTCTCTTTGGCTAGTTATTGTTTAGTCGGTGGGCCTCCATCCCCTCCAATTACTCACTTTTCGTTAGATCCAGTGAGTTTCATTGGGCTAATCACTATTTAGTCCACAGTCCTCCACCACGTTCGCTCGACTGTCGGCAGGGCGACACTCATATTTATATACGTTGAAAAAAAAAATTATTTCACACAATCAACAGTTTTTCGTACATGCATTACTTACGAAAGTGAAACGGTTTCTTTTTTTTTAAATATGGCGGCACGTTATCAAATTTTATTCCTGAATAATGTACTTTTTCTGTACGATAAACGAGATATAAATAGAACTCGCAATCACGTCTGAAAAATATATTTGTCGGTAAAATCTAAATTCGCACCAACTTGCCCTGGGTATAAGCAAAACCGAGCACTTTGTAGACTCGCGAACGTTATTGTAAACTCCGTGCAGATGACTAAGCACTAAGGCCCTGAGGAATCCGTGGCACGCATTAACAAATATTACATGTGTAAAATGACCACAAAGAAAAAAAAACATTGCGTGTGATGCAGTTGCAGAGAAACATCTTTGTATTTGACTGCTACGTAGAAGAGAACCGTATTGTAATGTGTGTATCTCGAGTCACGCCCACCTAGTGACAATAAAAAAAATATGTTTGGTACCAGCTTGACCATATTGTAAAAAATGCCGATGAAGTTAGTGTAGGTACGATTCAAAGGAAAAGTGAGACAGATGCGAGTACTCACTAACACATACACTCTACGTTTACAAACGTAAGTACTTTAAAACTAAGAAAGAGCGAGCTGCTACAAGCTGCTGCAATCGGCTCTGCTCGTGTGCGCCACAAGAAGCCGGCAGGCGTGTGTCGACCGAAATTGTTTTGCCAAATGGACACATCTGCATCTGGATGGAATTGTAGCATCCTGTTGTCAGCCGGGAGCTGGCTTGCAAGCTTACTCCCGAGAGACAACTGCACGTCGCCAGGAACTGTGTTTTCACGGCAACCATCAACGCGTGAAAAATATGTCACACTTAATCTATGAAGCACCTCGGACGCTCACTAGCCAAAAAATATAACTCTGGTGGGAACATACAGGATGAACAGAGTACAATACATATTGCTGAGATCTGAGCGAGCCCTTACTTGATGCTCGCGTGAACCTAGCATCACACGCAGCGAATAATCAGGAAGCCAGGGACTGCGACAAACTGTAGACAGTAAACGGTATTGTTAACACCAAACATGAGGCGGATATAGGGTAGCGCGAGGTTTGTCGCGAGGCCAGACGCCTGCCAAACAGGTGCGGGAGACGCCGTTGGACGTCAGTCAGTGGCCACCTTCTCAGCAAGGACCACGAGAGCGGTGTGCCGGGGACCGCCGCTGCCGATAGATCGAGGATTAAGGTGAACTGGTTCCAAGCGTTTATGACTGAAAGATTTTAGTTTGGCAATTGACACAAGTGGATTTAACGTAATTGATTAGAGGTAAAGCATAATTACTCTCCCGTTTGTCACAACGTAATTGTTGTAAAGTGTTGTACTATTGTGATTTATGGAGTTTATATAAATACGCTTAAGGAGAAGCCCGTCTTTGTGTACAGCACCTTACTGAGCTACGCAGTACCTCTATTTGAGTGCGTGGTCTCTTCACTTAGGTGGGAAGCCACAGCAAGTGATGGAGGCGCCTAAAGTCTTCCCCCTCTGCACCAAGCGAAATTGTGTAAAAAATAAAAAAAAATCCACCTTAAGTAAATATCACAAGTGAATCAGTATAATAAAGTGGGACACCGAGAGACAGAATGCCATCTGCCCCGTTTATAAAAGACAACCCCTCCCAACCATGCAAAGTTATTTTACAAAATAAATGAGGTGCTTATATATAAACTTCTTTATATACTGACGAAAATAAATATCACGTCAAAGGCAATAAGGTGTGTTACAAATAACATTTGAGAAAAGCCAATGTGGGCAAAGAGCATATTAGTAAATGTAATTGTGCCAAATATTAAGTATTAAGATGTAGATCATAGCAGTGTGCGCGTACATATGTGGAAACAGATCATAATATTAAAGAGCGACAGCTTTTATGCACGCCATAGAGTAGTCTCATGTGCGGCCACGTGAACCCATAGTTACGCAGGCATTTTGCTATGCAGCAGAGTCAGTACCGCGCAGGCACCTTGTTAGCTGCCATACTGCCCCCCCCCCCCCCCCGTTCTATAACCATAGTCGCCACTCATTTCCTTTCAAACTCATGTCACGGACATATCGGGCAAATTCCGACGAGTGTTCCGCACCTGAGCGCAGAAACATTTGCACGCATGTCAGAGGAACTGAACCGATATTGCGAGCCTGGACTTCACGCCACTGTCACCATGGATATTTCGAGGCATTATAAGGGCGGGACGGAAGCAGAGGACTTCCGCTGTAAGGCACGTGAAAATGTCCTACACAGCCCTAGACAGGGTGCCGCAGGAACAATGCACTTGGGTCCCGTAGTGATAATTGTGGGCCCCGATCAGTCCTCACATGACATTAATTTCCACTCGGCTGAGGGAAGAGGCAAAGGCCTTAAAATATAGAATGTTTTAATGTAGGCGTTATGTTATGCTAACATGAATTATTAGTATCGTAAGGGGTTAGTGGGTGCCTACAATGTATAACAAATAAAAAGGATTCAGTAATATGCTTAGGATAGTATAACATTGTTTTTAATTAAATATTAATATTAGACTGATGACTTAATCAAGCTAATTGCAGGGCGCTAATAGAAGATATTAGCTTAATAAAATATTTTTATCAAATGAATGAACTTAGAAATGTAACAGAGAATACAAATACCACATAGACAATTACAAAAATGTTTGCATAACATATTTGATTTTAATATATATAATAGGAAGAAGTATGTCTGAGTTTATAAAATTATCATATAAATAAAATTCGAACAGTGTATGTATCTTAAAATGAGAGAATAAAGTAGTTCATTATGAACTCTAATGATGTTGATTAATTTAGTTTTATTTTCCAAACAAGTAAATAAAAATTATGAGGTAGCATATTGATAACATGACTTAAATACAGGAAGCTATTTGTGTGCGTTAATAAATGTTCCCAATGTAAAATATAGACTTTTACCCAAGATGTATCCAAGTTGTAGGATAAGATACCAGAGTCTTAATATATTTTAAATTTAATAAATTAAATAAGTAAGAGTATGCAGCTCAAATTTTGTAACTATATAAGTCTGCACTGATACGTGCCACTAGTGATGAAAATAATTTATAAAAAAAGGGAAAGAGAATAAGTTGTGCAATAATAAAGACTTATACTGCAGTGAATACGGTCCGCAAAAACGCACGATCACGTGCTTTGGCGATCTATCGAGCCTCAAGGACGCGGCGGCTCGCTGCAGCTTCATTTCGGTGCCACGCGACGCATTCTACAGTCCACCTCATACCCCCCCTCAAATACTGCCACCAAATATAGTAGAAGGACAATATGGGAAACTGAGGCGTTTTAACATTGTCAACATGCAAGACACGCTACAACAGCGCTCCTAGCGGCTTGTGCTGACGAATACCCGTGAAATTCAAATTTACATGGCTCGCCATGTGCAATTTAAGTGCAGTTGGCGTCTCGTAATATTAAAATGTATTGTTTTGCCGAATGTAATACAATAGTTGCTTATTCATATTACTATGCCGTATTTAAAAATGCACTTAAAGCATAAATACTGTCTCTTGAAACAAGGACAATCAGTTGTAATAGAATCATGTTTCTGGGCACAGACTTAGATGTTGCAAGTTACAAAGGACAAATGTTAATCAGTTATAAGTAAGAGAATGCAATGCTAAACGGTATATAATTTGTCAGATACATAACGGACTGCATTTATTTAATAATTTTTAAGAATGGAGCTATCACCAAGCTTATTTTTCTGCAAAAAAATTCGGGAATGAACATAACCAAAAATTGTTTTCAGACAGAAAAATTTCCACAACTTTTCTGCGTTTTATTAACGAAATATTAATTAAAAATAGCTCTACGACAGTTAGTGATTTAGCACTGTGTCTTTTATTAGCTCTGTTAACAGCAATACCTTTAATATATTTAATATTAACCTAGCAACAAAATAAGTTGCCTAAATATTAAATTACTGCTTTTCGAAGTTTTTATCATTAAATTAGCAACTAAATAAACAGTCAACAAATTTATATGCCTAGCATATATGGTTTTTATTCTGCTTTATTCTTTTGTAAAAGGTATATTTTGGTTGAAAATACATTTTCAAGAGAGAAACATTTTGGGGAAATAAATTTTTACGTGATAAAAATATATACTCATTTATTGTTTGTTTTAATTTCCTGAATTTGCCACCAAGATAAATAAACACATATCCAGCGCGTTGCATTTTATTTCAAAGTGTGTACTCGTGTCTACAGAATCTCGCCAGAAGGTGGTGGCCCATCCGTCAGTCAGTTGAAAGTTAAAGTTTGACGGAATTAAAAAACGTTGTCCTGCGATTGGTCGAAGATCACGTGACCGTCTGACGGGTGCGACGGATGGTTGCGAGTCCACCTTTACACATATAAATCAGTTTTGTCACGCAGTTATGCCACAACTACACTGCCTCAAGTGAAACACAGACAGCTATAGTTAACCCACTGGTAGCGATGCTTTAACCATAACTAACAAACATTTGAAACCTCAGTCACTTCTGCATAATCTGATTGAACCAGTTATGAAATTTTGGGGGCTGTAGTCAAAAATTATACACAAAGAACTATTCTGTAGCTTGGTAATATCTAGTGTCTGTTCATCAACAAAACAATGTATCTCTGTAGTACAGAGCAAACTCGCGATTGGGGGGGGGGGGGGAATTTTAATCTAAATTAGTGTACTGTCAAATTTGTAACCGTACTAAAGACACAGTTAAGTACATAAGGGGCAAGAGTATCGCTTCCTCCTCCCGCTCATTTCCAGATACAGGTTTTATAGACACAAATTTATCATTTCATCATTTAGCAGGTTTTTATATGTTATGGTAAAACTGCTCACCTCACTCCTTTTAAAATGTTTTATTTGTACCTATTTATGTAAAAAGAAACACACACACCCAAACATACCACACATAGTGAGACTGTGTTCAAAGTTACCATTTAGTATAATAGTATTTTAACATGTTAGTGTTCAGTTCGGATGCTATTAAGTCACTTGTTCAGAGGTTGCGATTTGGTAATTTAGGATTTTAGTAAGTATCGCTCCATAGTAAAATATCAAATGCGTCATTATTTTTCTTGACTAAATCAGGTCTATGGAGAGTACCCCAGTTAAATTTCGTAGAACTATTAAGTTTGATCATTTCTTTGACCAACACACCATGTGTGGTAGTACATACATGCATTGGAACACAACTTCCTACTTAAAACATCAATTTTCTTGGCTAGTGTAGATAATCCATGGAGGAAGCAGCAAAATTGACTGCAAAATGCTTACAGCTTTCAAAAACACATTGGTACGCCACTTAAGTGACATTTGAGAGAATATAGATGAGATAAATCATCCCAAAAACGATAGTGGTGACGACTATGAAGATAAGGGAAATTGTGGGGTAAAATAGGTGAGAAATATGTAAATAATGAAATGTTTATTTATGAAAATACATTAAATTGCAAAAAAAAAAAAAAAAAAAAAACTGAACTATACATTAACTAAATATTACCAATACAAGCTACAAATACGATAGTGGGGAGGGCTATGAAAATCAGGGAAATTGTGGGGTAAAAAAATACAAAATATGTACATTTTCATTATAAACTTTTACCCCTCAATTTCCCTCAAGTTCATAGACCTCCCCACTATCGTATTTCTAAATTGTATTGGTAACATTGTCAATTTAGGTACGGTGGCTATGTTCTGTTCAATCCTTTTGCAATTAAACATGTTATCATGAGACAATATTACAGTAATGTTACAAATAGTACAGAAATATGTTACATTGCAAAACACACATACATTATTTCTTAGTGCCAATAGGCACTGAGAAATTGTGCAAATAGGCACAATTATAATCATTAATGGGGAAACTCCCAGTTTCGCAGATGCGTTACGCTTCGCTTTACCACCTAAAATAAATTGCCGGCGCCTTGAATCATTGTTTTCGGTATTTATTACCCTGCTGACGCTGGGACTCTGGCTCGGTGCATAATGTTTGGCTAGTATGTAAATATTGTACGAGTAATCACAGACACAAATATGAAAACACTATTTTGACACAATTAATCAATTTTATCTCTAGCTCAACTTACCGAACTATACAAACACTTAAGAGGCCCCAACCAGTTTAATACACGAACACTGATTATGTAAACATTGTATGAGCAATCACCGATACATACCTATGTAAACAACTTTTCTGAAGCAATCAATCAATTATATCCCTAGCTCAATTTGCTGAACTAAACACACACTTTAACAAGAGACTTCAGTCAGTTTAATAGACGAATGTGGAATTGTTAAACATGTTTTACTTTTATTCTTCGAAGATGTCGCTCCAATAAAAACAAACCTGCGCCTTTCAGGTTAAGGATTATCAAACTTCGTAAGGCCCTTCAGTGTACAAGATTAGAAATGGCAGCTACGACACTCAAGTGATTTCTTTCTTGGTCTTGTGGAAGCAAATTTGGGTTGCAAAAATCCTCTTTTCTGAAAAGGTTGGACACACACTATTCTCGTGTAGGTATAAACCACCAGTCCCTTTTTTCTTCATTACATCTAGGTCTACTCTTACATTTCTGCACCCATTGCTTGCACGTAGGAAACGAGAAAACAGTATTTAAGTAAATTAAGGTCTGTATGAATGGAATTTGCAAAAAAACACGAATGTAAAATGTTATCCAATACAGCTCGTGTACTTACCAACTTGCATCCTTTGAAAATCTAAAAAAGGACTTGCTGTAGTTCGCAACGTTGTAATTATTGCAACCAAAAAACGACACAAATCTTTTCTGCCATTAAAATAACCAATCAAGCGAAACAATTTGAATTAAAACGCATCCAAAATACTCAAAACTACCCATTGAATGCACTGCTTATCATCGTACGAACAGCACAAACCACTAGGAGCGCTGGCATCCGTGTCTCGCATTTTTTCGGCTACTTTCCCACATTGTCCTTCTACCATATTTGCTACCACTTGTTCAAAGGCCGCATCGCGCAGAGACGCCCGCTGCGACACACGATTGTGCAAAGCTCTCACAACACCGCCCTGTCAGCTGCCTTGTTTTGCTAACACGTGCTACATGCACAATTACCTTGTACAGCCAACAGCTGTTACTACTAACTGCAAAAGAGAGTACCCTTAAACCAACAAATCAATTAAGCTGAAGTTAGTGGTAATGTAAATTAGTACCATGGAAGGAGTATTGATAAAAAAAAATGTAGTTATTACTTATAATATTTTTTTATAAAGATTGTTTCTCAGACCCTTAGAAATAAGTAAACTTCATATTATATTTTCATATTATATTATATTGATGCACAATTAGGTAGCTGAAGAATTCATGTATAATAGTTAAATAACAAGTGTAATAAAATTTACCCAGACGCATCACAGCCTCCATTTTATAAAAAGTAATTACCTTACTCAAAAAGGGCACATGTGTTAATTTAAACAGTTATGCCTCAGTACACTATACCGAAAGAGTTTCAGGGCATATGCATAACAGCTCCAAGGCCACCACGGCATAGGACACCTCCGAAGGACGCAACACGGCGATAGATCTACAACGCTAATCCACTGCAGCTGGCGTGCAGATCAGAGAGCTGTCAATTTCACGCCGGGGTTACACGCGACGTGCAAAGCTTGCATGGCAGTGTGCACTATAGAGACCCAGCGGGGCATCTCACAAAATAAAACTGTCACCACAAGGTCACGCTGCGCTATTTTTCACTACATCTCACTAACACGCAGCCCGGCCGGGACGTATACACAAACACACACAACACTCAGACACTGTTTACACATGCACGATTGAGATATAAGCAGGACACAGATATGCATTGTTTACTGCTGTGTATACCATCATATTCAGTGCTAAATTGATATATTTTCTATAAATAATTTATTGTTATAATTATTTTAAAGAAGGCTCAAGTTGTGTCAGTATCATAAGATGAGCAAAAATATTAAATTACGTGCATCCAATGTTCACATCATGACATCAAATGTGCAAAAGTTTATTTCAAGTAACACATTGAATTAATTTTATTTTGAATATTTCATTTAAAAATATATATTATTACTGATAATATAATGCTGTCAAAGTAGGTTGAGAAAACTTTTCTACTAATTATTTAAAACGTTAAAATAACATCACTAATAGTTTATTGTATTCAGTAAGAATTTCACTGGCTAGGGATGAGATATTTTAACTGTTGTTGTGAGAATATATTATATTTAAGTAGGGTCAACATTCCAGTGACACCCATCCTATGTAACGAAACTTAGCGGGGTTAACAATTAATGAGAACATTTTTTTATACAAGTAAATAACTTTAAGTCATAGAATATACTACGTTTCATTATGCACATCCTTTCCATAACCTTACAATACCATTAGAGAGCTTGTTTGTAAGGTTATATATAATGTCACTTGTTTATATCATCACAAATACAGTGCATATTATGTATAATTATGTTCCTTTTCAGATGAAAATTAATTGACATTGTCAAACAAGAATTTTTCTCAATACATTAAATATGTCATGTTTTAACAGTAAAACCTATTGTTCCGGGGGAGATTTTCCATTTTCAAAATTCTAAAGGTTAAACAAATATTTATGTAGATTTTGTTGCATTCTAACATAGTCACCCTTTCTTAATGGGTTGATCAATTTTAATATTTTCTTAATCACAACGTCACTTAAGTAGGTAGGGCATGAAGCAGGCTGCATGCATTCGCGACCGTATTTCGATTGTGTTGCCATGTCAACCTAGAGGAAGCTTGTACACCCCTCACTCTTAGCCAAGTTCATAGCCATGGGCACAGCCGAGCCATTTAATGCAAGCGCAAGCTGCAATAGTAAACACAACCGGCAGGCCTCAGGTAGAAATTCTAACGCCATTACACGCAAGAAAGAAGGCAGGGCAGTTCCTTACCCCAATTCCCTTGCTTCGTCACTACTTCCTACATTCGCAACCTGTCAATATTGAAGAGGGCTTTAACCTTACCATTTTCCCACTGTCGGAAAGCAGTCGGACGCCATGAGGTTGACGGCACCTACTACTCTACCACTTAACCAAACGTCAGGTCCAGAGCTGGGAACCAGCTCATTTTGAAGCAGGAGGGTGATGCTGTGATCTGAGCGAGCCCTTACTTAACGTTCGCGTGAACCTAGCATCACATGCAGCGGGGAATCAGGAAGCCAGGGACTACGACAAACTTCATACAGTAAACGGTATGGTAAACACTAAACATCAGGCAGATGTAGGGCAGCGCGAGGTTTGTCGCGAGGCCAGACGCCTGCCAGACAGGCGCGGGAGACGCCGTCGGGCGTCAATCTGTGGCCACCCTCTCAGCAAGGATCACGAGGGCGGTGTACCGGGGACCGCCTCTGCCGATACATCAAGGAGACGCAGCCTTCGATAACGAGGATTAAGGTGAACTGGTTCCAAGCGTTTACGACTGAGAGACTTTAGTTTGGCAAATAACACAAGTGGCTTTAACGTAATTGATTAGAGGTAAAGCATAATTACTCTCCCATTTGTCACAACGTAATTATTGTAAAGTGTTGTACTATTGTGATTTATGGAGTTTATATAAATACGCTTAAGGAGAGGCCCGTCTTTGTATTCAGCACCTTACTGAGCTACGCAGTACCCCTATTTGAGTGTGTGGCCTCTTCATTTAGAAGGGACGCCACAGCACTATGAAAAAACCATACAGGTTACTGTACCTTATGGGGAAAAAATTACTCTGGTGGGGGGCATACTGAGTTATAAAACAGTACAGTACATAGTAAACTGGTGATTAAAAACTATTCACATCACAGTAACAATGAGAGAACATATGGTACAGTACTGGTGGAGAAACACAGTACAACACGTACGACACTGTAACACCCATGGAAATAAGGTTTTTATGCATACAATTAACTTATATTATTTTTCCAGTTCTTATTGCTACACATATTGTCATGCAAGTGTTAATGTAATATTTTTCACATGTCACTTTTAAGATTTCAACTGGCTATATAAATATAATATTTTTTATTAATAGTGTTTTCTTAACATGTAAGATTTTTAAAACTAAGATGTATGGTGGCAATAATATTTATGTGTAATTTTGATAGGCTAGTTCTTTTTCCAGTGTGTATTTATTTTTCTATAATTAATTTATATTTTTGGTGTGATCCCAATTTTGTAATTCTTTCTATTTTTTTATTGTATTATATCTCAGTTCCAAGATCACATATTCTTTGGTTTTTCTTCATTTAGATCGTTAGAAGTGGTTCATGTGGGTGGTTTGAATAACTTTGATCCACATTGGCCTGCAGGTTAAAATCCTGATTGGTGATTGGCTGGAAATGGTGAAATTGTGAAGATGTACTACTGTCATGCACATCTTCCTTTCTTCTTCGGGCAATTTCAGAGGGATCTCTCCGGCAACTAGCTGGAGAGTAATTCCCCCTGAATACCTAAAGGCAAGAAAGGAAGCCACAATTACAGCATGGCAGACCAGATGGGACATGAGCGAAAAGGGAAGACTCACTCGCGGAATCTTTCCAATTGTCTGGGGGAGACTGCGGCTGGAGAAACGGTTCGAAGTGGGCCACTACTCGGCACAGTTTTTAACCGGGCATTGAAACTTCAGTGCGAAGCTGTTCTCCCTGGGCTTGGTGAAGGATCCCATGTGTGTGGTGTGTGGGTTAGAAGACACCCCCGCCCATGTGCTGGAGTGCCTCAAGAGTGAAGACCACAAAATCGAATATGAAGGGAACCATGGACCTCTCCATCTCGGGGACACGGTCCGGGACAGGGATGTGGCCAAAGAGGTACTTAAGTACCTAACAAAAGTAGACAAGAGAAGGGAAGAGTTCGGCGTCTGGTTGTCGAGTCGCCAGTTGACCGAGGACCTGGAGAGTTCGGAGAAGGGAACTGGGAACGATAATGCGAACCACAATGAGTGACTACAATTTCCCAGTCATCATCTTGGATGATGGTGGGGTGGCCCTCAAACCCCTTCCATACAAGGAAATTCTGCGAAGGTCGACGGGAAGGGACTCTGTAAACCCCTCTCCAGGAAAGAAGCAACAATGAAAAAGAGAAACGAGTTGCCAAAGTCTAGGTCAATAATGCGAATTATTGACCTGGAACCGTATCGAACAAGCGGCCACGGCAATGTGGAAGAGCTCATCGGTGGATGGCCCTGTACGTGGAACCCTGTGGTATTCGTCCGGGAGGGCTATGCTCATGTTAAGAATATCATGAGCAACCTCAAAAGGGATTACAGATGAAGAACAGTCTGCACCATGAACCAAGTCAGAAAGGTATGATCAACAGGAGTACCGATGGAGGAGGTACAGAACAATCAGCCACGGGAAACAGAGGTTGAGAGGGAAGTCTTCCTCCATAAACAGCTACTCCAGAGGAAATCAGAGGCTACTCCGGAGGAAATGAAAATTATAGATATAGCCTGGCTGGATGAAAATAACATGGTGGATGCCTCTGTGCAGGCCTGGCCTGTACGTGCAGACCCAGATGACCCACAGTGGTTGTACAAAGAGATAATTCCGGGAGCGATGCTCACGAGGCTGAAGGATCCGGTCATGCTGACGTTGGCTCTAGCCCTGGTCGTCAGGAACATGGAGGGGGAGGACAGGATCCTGTTCCCTAAGAAGGAGACTGTGGACAGGCTCGTCGTCGCCCAGACGGGCCTGCCCACCAAACCAGAGGAAGTGCTGACTCTGCTAAAAGAGTGTTATTGGCGAAGAGGAGAAAGATTCCTTGAATCTGAGATTCCTAACGAGTGACAGCTCGATACTTAACTTGATTGCATCCTCCGAAGCCCAGGAACCTAAATGCTCGCCCCACTGAACAGTGCAACCTCTATTTAAACCAAGTCCATTTCCTTTCTCCCCGACCCTCATGTCAGCATCTTAGCAACAGCCCACGATGGGAGTAGATTATTGGCAATATTGCAATGATGAAATTCATGAACACAAAAATTCAATAACGTAAACCTGATTAATTCTATACAATAGACTTGATTTTTCGTCAACGTAGCGGGGTATTTATCGGGAACGACCACGCCAACAATGGCGTGCTTTAGTCGGACACATGTCGTCATTCTTGAGAGGCGAAGGCCAACGAACATCCCGTCACAGGGTTGTCAGATTGGGCAATTTTTCACCGTTTGGGCTACTTAAAGGCAAAATTTGCGACCAAAAGTTACGAAAATGCGACTATCGTAATTTGGGCTTTTTCATTTGGTAATGAATTTGCGATATTTGGGCTACTTGGAATTATTTGCTTTTTTATTGTGAACAAGACAATTAATTCTCATAAGTAAGATCAGTCTTTATATGGCAACCACTGTGGATACAATTGAAGAGGGTTTCTTATTCAGACTCTTGTTACTCTCCGCGGACAATGAATAGGGGAACTGAATACGCGATTGTTTATGCGTTTGACATATTATTTAAATTTGGTGTAGGCCTATATCGTTTGAAAGTTTAAAACAACTCTTGCTACATACATATGAAATATTACACGAGAAATTTACAATATATTTAAAAATGAATTTAATATAAAGTGTAATCAAATCAGCCGACATTTGGGTGACAAAAGATTGTTCATTTAGGCGACTCCAACAAAAACAATCTGGCAACCCTGCCAGTATTGAAAAGGCTATTCAACCGGGTGGAAGCCATTTTCTATACTGCTTGATAAAGGTGAAACTCTTCATAATTATTTCACGCTAGTATTCATGTAATATTATTACCATGTCGGACAAATGGGCGTGGTTTTTTTTTCCGTTACTATGTGGTGACACAACTGGCGACTTAGTACATTCAATTTTCTTTTAATCCCATATAAGAAATATTATAAAAATAACAGGCAGGTAGAAATACATTGGCGGTGTTAATTTTTTTTTGACGGGGACAGCACGACGTGACATGCTGGGCGGCTGCATTTGACGAGGCCTACGTATCTCGCTATACATGACGTGTATCACAAATGTATTACACTCGTGTTAACATAAAAATACGTTATTTTTAGCTAAATAGAACTCTTATTTTAATGTATCAACTATGATATGCAATTCATAGTTAATATAAATAAAACCAAGGAGTAAATTGCTCTTTAAATTCGAGTCAGTGGGAAACCACAGATTCACAGTGAAATTCAACTACTCGAATCAGTGGAAATGGCTCCACTTAGAATTAGTGGAAAACCACTGATGTTTCAATGAAAAAAATTTCACTGATTGAATTGGTGACGTGAAATCATTTAGTTGATTGAATAAGTGATGCCCGACCACAGTGGCGAATTAAATATTACTTTCATTGAATGTAACCACATAATTACGTGAAATAAACACATTTACGATAGTTTAATATTTATATTGAACAATTTATCGTAATTTAAGAAATTAATATAATTTTCGAATGTAACGGAATTGAAACCGCTTACCTTTGGACTCTAACGCATCACCTTACAATCTGCGCTACTACGCCAACTTGAGTAAGAAAAGGAAATTATATTCCTTGTAATGTAGCCGCGAAATCGTGAAGATTTAAATTGTATACACTTACTATTCGTTTTTGGTTTAATTAATGCCGTTAGGATTGTTAAAACGAAGAGTATATATGAGAGCTCACTCTTGATGGCATATATAGTAGTTTGAACCTTCAAACAGAGCGCTGTGACAATTACTTGTAAACGAATTGAAAGGCATAAAAACGTAATGAAAGGCTGTGTGTTCCTATTACCTCCGGTTCGAAAGATGAAACACATTTTAGAAATTGTTTTGTATTGGTTTTATTAGTCTATTCGTTGTTATTTCACTTGATACGCTTTGCTTAGCAGCCGTTTTCACACGCTGGTTATCTGATCCACCTATCAAAAATGAAACACTGAGTAAACTAGGAAAAAAATGACTGATCTACCAGTGGAAAATGTCACTGAATATATAAGTGAAGGAAATATGGCCTTTTTTTACTGAATCATCAGTTAAATTCTCTGAAGTGACTGCTGAATCAGTCAGATAATATCACTTACTGGAACAGTGAAATTCTTACTGATTCAAATTTAGAGTGTGGTGCGTCGGTAACGCCTTGTGATAAATAATCCGTACGCAAAATTGTACTACACTGAGTGCGCAAGTATGTGGTGTGCTTTCTTTTTAGTGTAATTTTCTAGACTATCTCAAGCTCTGCTTACTTGAAATGGAGAGATATCCCGGAAGTAAAACTTCTGCTAGGCTTCAGAAAAGTGTGAAGTAACGGTGAATGGGCTATTGCTCTTAATGAGAATTCAACATGCACCCTATAAACTACCCCAGTAGCAAAAAATAGTTGGCCCACAAGTGCAGATCCGATCGTGAACAAGCAATCCACATACGGCATCCACATGCATTCAAGAAGCGGAATGCACCCGCAGATGCATGTGGCACACATTATGAATGATGACTGTGGTATGATGTGTTTACGCGTGGGCCACATACGGATATTTAACTGTCAGCAGATGTCTGGCAAAACCAGAGTTCCCCGTATGTTAACCACAAGCGGACCACTTCTGGATGTACTGTCGGGTGATGTCTGGCAAACCAAGAGTTGCCCATATGTCAACCACCAGCGGCCCACTTCTTGATGAACTGTCTCCTGAGGTCTGTAAAAACAAGTGTTGCTCATAAGTCAACCACAAACGGGCAACTTCCGGATTTCTGCTTCTGGCATTCTGTAAGTAAACCAGATGTCGTTAGTCAACTGTTGGTAAGCCACTTGTGGCCCAGCTATTAGCCACTTGTGGCCCACATAGACGCAGCTTGTCATACGTACTTCACATAAATAATGCATTATTAGCTTTGCTTTATAGACAATGTTAGTATCACGAGTCAATACCGGGATATATGTGTTTTGTTTAAAAGACTAGTATTTTAGTTTCGGACTACTTTCAGGTAAAATTTAAAATGCAAAATAATGAGTTATTTTGGGGGTTATGCTTTGCAGGTTTCTGGTCTAAAAAAAAAGGGAGTAAGTATGTTGCTATCCCACAAGATGACCAACTATCAAACATGAATTGTTCTACTATGTGAGAGTTTTATGTACAAACATGATCTTATATTATGTACTCTTTGGCAATCATCACCCACATATTCTCTACATACTCTAATATGCCTGTGGGTGTTTCACTGATGTTTGCTTGTGGGCCACATAGAAATTCTGTCAGCCATTTTGTAATAAGTGGCCCGTAATTGGCCACATAATGATGCCCAACTATCATAATCGAACATGTCTACCACATGAGAGTTTTATAAGGAAAATTTATCTTATTTTCATACTCTTTGGCATACATCAGCCACATGTTTTCCACGTGTTCTAAGATGCCAGTGGGTGATTCACTAATGTTTTATTGTAGGCCATACATTAAATTCCGTCAATCATTTTGTTTTTAATGGCCCACATTAAAAATATTTCCCAAGAAAATACACTCATTATTGTTCACGTGGTTTTATTGTGCACCACAAAAGAAAACACTTACAGTCATGTGGTCGAACATATACCACCTGTGCCAACAGTTGGCCAACTGTTATCTGCTTGTTGTTTGCCATTTGGGTAATAAATTAAAATTTTTATCAGATCGACCCCATATTTTTGATACACAGGCATTCTGCTAATAGATGAACAATCTCAGGAATACACAACCCAACCATGTAGCAAGCCACTCCAGAGTTTAGAATAGCACGTATGACAATAGTGATAGGTCACTCTCTAGCTGTAGGATTGCTGAGTGTGTCTGATGGCCGGGTGTCTTCATATAACACATGTAACTTACGTAAACGTTATGACGTCTAGCGTGTTGGTAAATAATACACTGAAAACTTATTTGTTTTAACCAGCTGAGTATTTGTTTGTATATATCCAAACTTAGCAGTTCCTCTAACAAAATGTTTAGTGAGTAAACCAAATCTGAAACGCAATAATTCAGATTTTGTTCACTTAGGCCTATAGGCTGTTCACGGCATAGTCAGCACATTTGATGCCATAGCTACATTTCCTTTCAGCCTTTTAAAAATCTTTTTATAGCCTTTTAAGATAAATATTGCCAAGTAAGTAATAAACATAGTGTGTTAACTATTATCAAAAATGATAGGAGAGTCAAAAGTGCTCACTTTTCAGTGAATAGATTATAAAAAATATATATTTAAACTGAAAAAAACTGTCTAGTTAGGCAAACAAAATCTGTTTGGCAACCAAATGTTTGTTTGAATCATCTGTATAAATTGATTTGGCATATACAAGTAAATGTTTTTCTCAGTTTATCTCTACTTGTTATCACTAAGGAGTGGGGTGCGGTAATACAAGTTCGGGCTCGCATTCGGGAGTACCTGGGGCGGATCCCAGTCCATATATTCTCATTTCGGTTTTCCACGTTTTTCCGAAATCACTCCAGGCGAATGCTGGAATTACGGCAGGCCATAGCTGATCCCTTACCCTCTCCTACTTGCCCCTAGTATCTGATGACCTCGTTGTTGACAAAACTTTGAGCTAGAGTCGCAGCTTGGACCGTAGTACCTCGCGGCGTGGAGTAGTCGGCACTCAAAATATTTACATACTTCGCTTCTCTCCGCTAACAAGTGTTTCGCATTTAAGTGTACATCCCGAGTTAAAACAAACGCATCGAGGTCACATCTGGTGACGTAGTGAATTTTCCGGACTTTAGAATTGTAACAGCGGGATATCATAAAACTCATTGTAACCCATGGTTTAAAATACAAACACCGCTTTATACATTTTTCGATCAGGCGCGTTCTACAATGTCACGCACGCAGATATGGATCACGAAAGTGGACGCGTAACCAACTCCGTTTCAATCCAGAATGAGACGCATGCGGTCGCGGATAACGTACGGATACACGTAAGCAAGCTGGCCATTCCCCAACGTATCCGTGTCAGTGAATCCGTGTAGCCAATAGGAACTGAGTATTTGATTTGTTGATATTCGTAATCGTGGCCATTGTGGTATACACGGCAACAAGTGCTTATATTTGTCGTGGCGATTATCATTTTTGTTTTAGTAAATAAGCGAACATTGTTCGACAGAAACATTTACGCATTTTTAAACACTGCAGTAATATACAAAATAACATGTGTATATTACGAAACCTGTATTACTAGTTGCAACGTCTGAAGATTTTTGTTTTCGTAAGTTTCAGGACTTTGCGTTTCTTCGTATTGTAGAATGGTTGAACTTCATCCCGAGTCGTCGGCTTGTTTCGATTTCGTTTCTCGAATCCGTTTTCATACTTATCCGTGCATTGTAGAACGGGCCTTAAGGATACTGCGAAGGAAAGCCGGAAAAATTTATATTCACCAAAATGTTTACAATTATTTTTGGTTTACGCTTTGAATACTTTAAACGGTTACTTCCTCTTATTCTAAAGCCATGCTAAAGTTCTATTTGCAAGATACTCCTCCATTTAATGCACAAAAACTTTAGTAGTGTATAGAAAGTTACACAAAAGTGACAGCACACCTACAACGAGGACACATAGTGTAGTAATTTTTACCAAAAGAACTATTTATCTATACAATACCAACACACAGTTGTTCTCACTGTTTTATTCATACTGCCGAAATATTAATATTTATAGATATGATGTACATAAAATTTACATATAACAGGAAATACGATAGTTTTATGTCAACACAAGTAGGCTACAAAACACTTGTGATACATAACATATTTAGGAAACAACCAAACACGTCATGCATGGACAGATTTATACCCATTAATTTTTAAGATACTGTTTTTGTGAGATTTTCCCTTACGGGCGACCCCAAACAGAGCGCAGAGTTCACACGTGTAGCAGTCTTCTAGAAACTGCTTACGAATACAATTTAAGAGAATTTACATGCCCGAATTGCATCTATTATTTATAAATTAGTAATGTGTATTTTTTAAAGGTGAAAAAGGACGCTGATGCGAGTACTTCACAATATATTTTAGGTACAGAACCTTAGAGTCACCACAGAAATCACTATAGAGGCGAACTGAGGAGAGAATGACCGCACGCCAGTTCAAGTCCCTTGCGCGTAAAGGCGACCAGACATTTGATTCGCGCACCTGGGTTGTCCTTACCGATCTCTCTCTTCTAGGCCTCCGCAAAAAAACCAAATACTGACACCCGGAAGGACACTGGAAACAAAAATGCATAGTAGAATGATAATACTACTAATTCATCTGAAGACAAGAAAGGACTTCAATCACAAGTATATTTTTCGCACTAGTGTAATGAATTAATTCGCAGTTTTTAGGCACCGCCTTAAACGATTTGAAGTTCATATCAAGTCCGCTTAAAAATAAGGATATAACACTCTAATTATGTGCTATTAAAAATGTGGCAATACTGACAATTTTCTGAGAGAGCAGCCCTAGAACAAGTGTCCTAGTATCGAATGTACATACACTCGAAATCGGAATCTGTTATTTTTTACTGATTGTCAGTTGAAACTGCTCCATCCGGAATCTGTAGAAAGAATATCACTAATTCATCAGTTAAAAGAAATTTAGTACTTCAAGCAGTATAATACTAGTACTTTATAGTTGGTTAATAAATAAGCACGGAGAAGTCCTATTTGCTATAAGTTAGGTAGTATTTTTTTTGTCGCATAACACGAATATTGTTTACACAACGTTTTTGGACATGGTTGGGCTCGAACCTCTGCCCATAAAGCAAAGCATGCTGAAGCTTTCATAATCAGCCATATCTACTGCCCTACTTTACAATTGCCAGATGTGTGCTCGTATTATGGATACTGAACCACAAAATGTAATGTCAAATATTTCTCTAAGTTTCGTGATGTGAAAGTAATTCTTCTCGTCGAAATATATAGATTTTCTGCGCTAGTAGACTCCATGTCTTGCAAAGATAGAAAGTCAGTCTATCTTTAGTTTAGATCGGATTATGTGCTTTAAAAGATAAATGTAGTGATTTCAATGTACGAGGTTATCGATGTCCACTAGTATCCGTTATTTTACAATGCAACGAGACACTACAGTTTTAAACTGTTATTTTTAGTGACAGATAGAGCAGATAATTTCACCGACTCGATAGTGCGGTGATTCAATAAAAAAGGTGAATTTACACCAACGAAAGTGTTGTGGTCTGCAAAGTTTACGGATCATAATGAGGAAACGACAAATCTTTATCAAATATTGCATTGTTTCCAACGTCACACTGTCTAATTAGCACAGTTATTACTAGTCAATTTATATCTTCAAAATAACAGTTTCATTCTGTAAAATCTCGTTGCATTGTAAAATGGCAGATACATAGAAGACACCGACAACACCATTTAAGTCACTATATTTCTCTTTTAAAGCCCACAATCTGAACTAAAAGTAACTTGAATGACTTTCGAGCCTTACAAAGACATTTTCCTACGTACGCATATTATATGTATAGTTCAACATCATGAAGTACTTTCACGTTACGAAGTTTACAGCCGTTGGCCATAGTAAGTTTATGCTACTACGCAAATACGAGACCGCTTACTTCAGTGGTAAAGTAGCAGAGTTGGTAGAACATCAGCCAGAAGAAACAAGGCAATGTGTTGCGTTTTGGGATGGCAGTTCGATAACAACCATTTCCAAAATTTCCTTCTAGTACATGTAATAATTTTGTTTTGCGAAAAAGTAATTGTACTTAATTTATTTCAAACCATAATTCACTTTATTTTAAAACCTGGTGCTGATTTATTAATCGACTATAAATAAATGATTTTCTACTGTTTGTATTAGTTGATTTCATTTAACTGAAGAGATTAGTAGTTTTCCTATTCTACTGATTCCGGATGGAGCAGTTTCATCTGACAATGAGTAAAAAACAACTGATTCCGATATAGAGTGTAGGATTGTGGAGTCTAGCCCACGAGTCAATGAAAGCGACAAATTTTCCTGCCAATATATATTCATTAATTTCTTAGGTACTGCAATTATATATTTACATTTAAGGCATTACGTGTGATCACATTCTCCACAAATTAAAAAATGAACATCGGGATTTATATAACTATACGTCAGAATCACATTTATACTGTTTTCTGAAGTAATGCACGATAAATTAAACCTATTCGCAGAAATAAAGTACCTAAAATGAAAAAAATTTAAAATAAAATTTTGGGAACTTTTTTTAAAGAGAGCAATGTAAAGAAATTATTTCTTAAATTTTTAAAAGATGGTTATAATCAGTGTGGTTATTTTGCATGTTTGATTTTCTGCTGTTCGTGAGATATCGCAAAATAATTTTTCCTAGGAGTACCACAACATAATTAACCATAATATAATAAGCTTTCATGAAGTATAGCTTCTTTGCCAAACGAGCCTCCGATTATGAATTACGGCCTAAAAGTTTCCTTGCGCCGTGGAGAATTGGAACAAGGGAGCTTTTAAGTACATACAAACAGAAATTCCAACAAAGCGATTTATTGTTTTCGCAAAATACTTGTCCACAATTTAAGCAGTTCCATCAAAATTCCACACAACCAAAGTCGAATTCATAGACACATAAGTACATAATTATATGAGTGAAGCTAATATCAGATACTACAATCAATAATATTTCACCTGCAAACTAAGGCTGCTTAACAAGGTTCAGGTTTATCAATCCTGTATTACAAAAAGGTAGGGCCTAAGCAAAAATTCACTTCAGCTCAACTTTTAAAGCTTGTAAGCAACAACAAATTGCTATTCTCAGTTAAGTTTATAACATACAAAGGTGATTTAAAGCATTCACATCTTACAAGAGGTATCTTGAGACCATTCTCAATAATCCTCAGCATAGCTATAGAAGGCCCACAAATACAAATTAAAACCACCATAATAAAATATCAGTGCCCAATAAAATAATATGCTCTCATTCAATAAATATTAAATACACAAGCCAATAACCTGTAAAAAGGCTCTGTCACCACATTGAATAATGTTCTTAAGAATAGCAATGATAACAGGTTTTACCAAAGTTTCATTTAACTCCCATAAAAAACACATGCACACTTCCGCACTACAAGTGCTCAATAAATTCCACTTGAAAACTATATTTGAGAAAGTATTTCAAAATCGCAGTCAGTTTACATATTTACTAACCTATTAAAACCTAGGTCAAGTTGCCTACATAATAATTCTCATCGAGGGGATAGCCAAAATACCCCATTTTACATAGCACTATGCATTACAAAACACAAGCATTCTAAAATAATTACCACTCAACAGGCGCATAACCTAGTAACGAAATTAGCGGAGCATTACAACATGAGCTCAGGGTATACACAGCTTGCTAGCAATACAGATGTGATCCCTGAATACTATGTCACAAGGCACCCGCCGATCAGTTATCTATACAGGTAGAAATGATCACCGGACGGGTAAAACCCTGGAAAAAATTAAATATCTCGCTCATAAGCGCCCTTCAAAATTACGAGAAAGCTAGGAATCTGGTGTATGAAATGTCAAAACATTAACTGCGATTAACAGGAAAGCACGATCGCGCCATATCGCGATTCCAAACTTAGCCACACTGCAAAAGAAACTCCAGCGGAATTCCAAAACAAGTAACCTGGCAAATGTTCAAACTCTGCAGGCGACTCAAACAGCCCTATAATAGCCGCGATTCTTAAAGCCTGAACCTTCACACCAGCAATTAGGCTTCGCTGGAGTTTCAATAACATTAGGACTGCTGAAATGCATAGCTCAAACATAACTGCATTAACGCTCAAAAACCACCAGAGTCCCAGCACTTAATAACCAATATTTTAAGGAGGCAAGTAGCAAAATCAAAACATGAAGAAACCAATTTTGTGAACGTTATTTTCAGACATTGCCACTAATTAGCCCGTCAAAAGGGGTGCCCGACATTTACCACCAAATTCACGAGAATTTACAGAAATTATTCTCCCACAAGAAAATTCTAACTCACCAAATCAATATTTATGCTTTTACAAAAAAGAATGCCTGCCAACAACATTTCTCTCATGCGCAATGGATCGCTATTCAAAGAGATGGATGACTTTCGGCGATCAAACCGACGAAGACGCTGTCAACTACAAGGCCGTCGAATGACATCAGGCCGGATTGGCGACGACACCCACATACCCGATGATAAACACAAAACACCCACTAAAGCGAAGTTTCCTTATAGGCCGGCAGGAAGCGATGTGCCTTCAACACTGGCTGGATGAGAAGTGCCGAGGAAGGGAGGGCTCAAGTCTGGCTCATTAGGGCTAAGGAGGGGAGGAAGGGAAGAGAACAAGGATTAAAGGAGGGGAGCGAGACGGCCGAGGAGCAGGAGCATAGCCAGAGAAAAGAGATCAGTAAATGTTCGGCGACCAGGTGACTGTAGCAACGGTCTCTCTCACTACAGTTCGGTATTTAATTTATTTAGAACATACAGATTTTTTTCGTATTCTTTTAGAATAGCTGCAATACTCACACCTAAACTCACCCAAATAACACTGTAAGGGTTTAGACTTTCTGATGTTTATGGCTGTATTTAATGCTCGTTTTAGTAGATCATGAGAACATAGTTTTTAATTACACGTAATGTTATTAGACATTAATTTTAGATCTTACAGTATTGAATATTACAGGGCTTTACCCTTCGACACTTGGAAACATTAAATAACACTTGTATTATAACGCTGTGTTTAAGTAAATATTTGGGGATAAAGAGATTGGGTGATAAATGGCAATGAACAATTTCAATGGATATTACAGGTACAGATACAGTAGCCCAAACAAATTGCTTCAACTCTTACTTAAAATAATCTTTTTAATGTCGTTGACTGCTCGGATACAATCACAAATAATAAGTTTAAGTAAATTTATTGTTTCACAGTAAGAATTTCATGGGAATAGTGTTATTTACGCATATTTGATGGGACTATAATACAGCTTTTATATACACTTAATGTTTTTGAAGGGTATTTATTTCACAACTGAAGCATCAAGCTAATATAGTGAAGAAGTCGAACTGTTTATTGGTGTTATGAATCTTGTTATTTACATATTTCCTTCCAATGGTTTGTTATCCAGACATATCTTATTTTCTTTATACGGTATGTGAAGCGAAGATTGGACAATGAGGTGGGAAGAGAATGACAATGGACGATGAAAGTGTGTGGTCTTTAAACAATGACCACTCTACTGGCGTTATTGTTCCGGAGAGGCAACCATTAAATTTAGTGGAACTGTCAACCTTCAACGGTGTGTACTGGGTCGAAAAAAATGTACAAATTGTTATATATCAAGCAGGTAATCCATCTGTGTTTAATATGTGGTGCGATATGTGTGTCAGAGTAATTTCTGTAATATTCATTTTCGATGGTTATAACAAAAACTAACAGTCTTGCTTACTCCAGTATCCAGTATATAGGCCATCACTCAAATTGCGACGTATTAACAATTATATTATTCCACGACTATACCATTATCTAAGTGATGAAACGCTTGCGATGTTATTACACATTCCGATTGTTATTGAACTTAATTAGTCCAAATATGGAGCTCCATGTCAGCAGGCCTCGGTGGATGCAGAAACCAGACCATCCTCAATAACTAGTCCCGCACAACTCGCGATCCCCAGACACTTATGCCCCACTGGTCATTTATAGTGAAAATTAGTTTCTATCACATCATGTCCAGGGTTTATACGTCAGAGATAGGGACCCTCATAAGACCATTATAAAAAAAGGTCCACGCCCCGACAGACTAAACCAGCTCTAATTCTGATTGAAGAAATGACATTTTTTCGTGCCCCGTTTGTATAATCACGACAGCCAGTGATTAAGCCCAGCCTGGGAGGCAGATACACTCTGTAGTTTAGAATGACATAGGGTTCACCCGGTAATTTCCCACATTTTCTGACCCCAATCATGTCGATCACCCAGTGGTACCTCAAGGCGGGTATAAATTTCCTTGACCTAGCAGAGGCTGATGGCTCGCACATGACTTACCATTATCCAACTGTGTTTCAATTGTTACCTATATACTAGAGATAGCGATTATAGATCAGCGAAATCTCCGGCTCATGGACCCGCCACCGGCCAGAGTGGACCATCACATGGAAGAGACGGAGAGACCATTCCTTTCAGTTTACGAAGTGAAAGTTACAGTGTCATGCTGCAAGAAAATGTTGTGCCAACTGTAATTTAACTCTGCCCAGATGATGGCTTTTTCCAGCAGTATGTTGCACCACTGCATTACCATTGATACGCATGGTCTCTCCTGGATGAAACGATTGCTGGATCGATGAGTAGGCTGATGAGGAAGTGTTGAGTTTCCATCCAGATCTCATGATTGAACACCGTTAGATTGTTATATATACTAAACTCGGAAGAAATTTTTTTTGTGTAAGCCACAAAGCCACAGAAACTGGATGTCTCGAAAGATACGTTTGTGAAAACCTGATAATACTCACTTTGATGGTCACGGGACTTTGAACATTTATTATTGTTACTAACATTCACACACCCCCAACATTGTCCTTAACGCATTAAGTACAATTCCCTTTAGATTGTCTTTAATAGTTTCAATGTTATTCCCTTTTAAAGTGTGTAAACGTTAAATTAGGATATCCCGTATTATTTGTATTTTATGGTTGACCATGCAAAATCCAATTACGAAAAATATATTTTATAGTGTGGTTTCGTATCTGCAAGGGAAAAATATAATTTAATGTTTGTAAATAACAGATAAAATTTAAAAAAAAAAATTCACAGTCTGCAAAGTAACAAATTGAAGAATTGGGACAGTTACAACAAATACACCAAAACAAAAACCAAGAAATTGCTTTTGCACATTGCAAATAAATTTATATTTCTAACAAATCGGTTTAATTCCGTAGGTAAAATATTCATCGCTTTTTATAGAAAAAGAATTATTAATTGTCAATTCATAAACATCCTTTTAACTGTCACAGAGTAGATTAAATCAACCTATTACTGGGTTTTTTGTTGAGTCTGGAATACCGTTATGGCGTAGATTCAAGGAGCACATACAACATATGATATAATGTGATGACGTACATCCCCAGCTTACACAATGTACGATATGTCATTTATGTTACTATGCAGGAGATTATTAAAGTTGACAGTTCTCTACAATACTCTACACTCATTTTTTTTGTAACTGCAAAATATTTCTATAGTTTATAAATGGGTAGCGGAAAGGTTAAATTTTATTTATATGTCTTTAAAAATAATTTGCGCTTCAACTGGGAGTGAGTCACTGATAAAAATAAAAAGCAGATCTAGAAATCTTGAATAATCGCATGACAAGTGGCGTATTGCATGACGACACTGTAAAGGCTTTGAAAAAAGATAATTCCAACAAAATGTTAGGCAGGCTACAAACACCTAGTTGTAAATCTAGGCTACAGTGTTCAATGACAACATCTTAAGCGATTTCTATACGGCAGGCAATTTTATAAGAAGACTTAAATTACAACATTTTCCTTTGGGAGCTGTAAGAGACGCAACCACTGTTGGAAGTGTATCTGATGTATAATAAACCTACCAATAACACACAATTGGCTATAGTGTTCCGATCAGCTAGAGGGGAATGTAGGCTTTTTGTATATGGGGTAAGGAGAGTTCATAATTTTTTCAGACAAAAATAATGCTTATTTTATTCATAAAGTGCAATAAGTGTCATGGTAATATTCGAAATGTTTGTCTTGATAAACAATACTTAAGTGCCAAGTATTAAGTGTGTTAAGCATAATAAAATCTATCTTATATTTGTGTCACATTCTGTTCATGTGTTAGATATATATTATATGTGACTATTTTTTTCTGTGATTAATATTGCTATATCGCTTAGTTATTGAGAACTGACATTTCACAACAAAAATTTTACGGTTTTTGTAATGTACAACTAACATTAACCAACGAAATTCCATAAAATCTAACAAGAGCAACTGAAATGCCTTTTCTTAATTCATTTTTAAGGCGTGCTCTGCAAAATGTTTTTTTTTAATTCACGGGTATTTACAAAAAAAAAACATTATGTAAGAATATTTTTATATTTACAATTATTTTGAAGTTGCAAAAACATTACCTAGTTAGATGTTATAGACATCTCTATATACCCACGGCATTTTCTTTCAATATTTTCTACATTAGTAAGACATAATTCTATGTACATTTATTAAACAGTAATATTGTGGATTTGACACTATACTAAAGCTAAGGGTTCAATAACAAACATTTTTGTCGACAGTGCTTTCAGTGGAGCTCTGAACAATTAAAAGAGGCATAATACGAAACTATGAAGGATCTATGATTACGGTATAAAAATAGAGATACTGCCATGAATGAAGAGCATATACTATACAGGATTGAGGCAGCCTTCGACAGATTACTGCGAACCAGATAACCGCAGGGATCTTGCGATGTAGAGAGTCACAAGTGGCCCTTAGGCGATCCCGTAACTGATTTCGAATAAATGAATACATACGCAGCTTCTTTGCTAAATTTTTAAAAAATTGTTTTAAAATTCACGTATGCCATATACATTCAACCTGTGACGGTGTTTGCTAACACACACAGGACGATATCTTTGTCTCAGTGCTTCTTTAATTTAGGTGATAAAATAGAAAACAGGTGAGAGCCCCCAAATGTTGTAAAAAAAGAGATTTGGGTTGGTTCCAGTGAAAAGGTTCAAAGTTTTCGTCGCCCTTTGCTTTTCATCAACATTAAATCATTTACAAAGCTTTCCCACCCGATATCACAATAAATTGATAGTAGGCCTATCAAAAATATAATTCTGTATAAAATAATTTATCCCCAAAACTACATTGTATATAAATATACGACATTTTTCCCTTATATACATGTTACATCATCTGTACATATTTACGCCCGCACACATCGTGTCACAACAGTGACTGCATACAAAGCCTAGATGAATGACTAAACGTCAACCTGAACATCCGGCTTCGTGCAGTCCGACCGCACGATGCCGTGGCATCCTGATCTGCCTCTTAACACGCATACTTCTCCCTTTCCAGCATGTTGTATTGCCCTTTTAAGTGCAGAGTATAACTGAGCACAAGGGCCCTTTATATCGCGTGTTGCTGTGACGTTCCTCGGATCTCAATTTAAATAGTTGCATAGAGGAATTGGTATTGTATGTGACTTTGATATTATTGCGAATAAATTGCACCTTATGGTTGTTCGATTATCATGTATGGCAGTGTATTTATTTATTTTCCAGCAATTTGGTCTTATTTTCGTCATCCCTGACCCCCTCCCGAATTCCTAGGCAAAAATCGTCAAAGATCAATGTCATCTAATGGCATACTTCAAGGGAACGCATATCGAACATTGAGTGCCGTTATCCGGGGTCATCGACCAGTCCTCAACGACGCTTCTTAAGGGCGCCGGGCCCCAAAAAATTAGCGATTTTATACTTGTATCAACATTGACCAACTCGTACGCAATGTATACGGTGATATTTTCCTTGAATAAAATGTTTCACACTTTTTTAAAAATAATTTGATGTCAAATACAAAATCCTTCTGTTTTGGTGCAGCCGTTATATAAAATAATAACTGAGTTGTACAAATTAAAATCTTGCAAAATAGACGAATGACGTAGGTGAGCGCGTTACACATACGTTATCACCAAATCACAAGCCATGTATATACAAAATGATAAATATATTTTTTGTATATTTATATAATGTTTATAAAATGTATGAAATGTTATTTAGTGATACATATACGTTAAACAGTGGCATTATGTTTATTTGTAATTATTTCATTATTTCATATGTGCAGCTTAGTTAGTATTTGCTATTTAGGCTGCAAGAAAACAGAAGAATTTTGGATCTGATATAAAATTATTAAAATGTATAAAGAGTAATATTTTTTTTTATTCTAGGAAGATTTCATTACATACCATGCGTACGAGTTGAACAATGTTTTAAACAAATATAAAATTATTAATTTGTTGGGGCCCGACACCTTTCACTAACTTTTGTAGGCGATATTATATTTGGCTGTGACATAAAAAATTGTTTCTTTTTTTACTGCGGTTTTGCCTTGTGGTGGAATATAAAAAAGTATTGAATGAAACTTCAATTTTACCACAAATTCCGCACCATAGCTGGTTTTTCAAGATTATTGAGTCATAAGATATTGCAGTGATTGTGGACGGAATTACAGATTTAAAAAAAAGGCAACTACTATATAATACAACAGAATGAAATGCAATCCATATATTTGGTTTCTGAAGCGAAATATTTACGAGTAGCTAACAACATAAAAAGAATTAAACGTTTTGAGTTACAAGAAGCCACGATAATCATGTATTAGGTGTTAGTCAAGTCTACGCTTTACACCCTCTGAAATGAAGGAAACAAAAGTTTGAAGAAAATAATTATATAAATAGCTACTTGTCTTTGCAATGTGAACATACAGAGGATTACTGTAAGAAATTATGTGGTATGATTGCTGCCATTGTTTCTCAAAAGTGTAAAAAATTACATACATCGTCAAATTAATAACTTTTTTCACTAAAAAATTAAAATATTTGCGATAGCCTGTATTTTAAATATATGTATTCCGAAGATTTCAGATGTGTTTAGTTCCCTTTTTACGACGTAAATTTCTTTCAGTGTGAACCAACACGAAATTTTACTATGGAAAATTAAAGTTTAACCTGTATCCCTTAAAATTATAAATAAAACAACAAAAAAAATCCACGTTTCACATAATTCGGGCACATCCGTCGGAAAACTTGTACGCCGACGGCGGATTGAATCTTAGTATTGCTCAGCAAACTCAGGTTGTTTTACTGTGTAAGATTACACACGAAATATTTACTATAAAAACCGCAGTTCTTTTTAACATGATAAGTCGATCGTGCCTTTAGGTATAAATTACATTTTTGAAAGTGTTCGTAATCACTAAATTTACTCTTATTCCGAACAGTATCTACTATATAAGGAGACGATCTCTGTCTGTCCGTCTGTCTGTATGTCCCTCTTTAATACCTCTATGTTTCTTGAAACTCAACAAATGTTTTAAAATTTTGCAGAGTGAATCCTCAGGGTCAAATACAGAAGTTCGAATTTCAGCAAGATCAGATTACGCAATCATTAACTTTTACCCTAAAAATTTATTTTTTAAATACTTTTTTCTTATGAAAAGTTTTGTATTAATACATAGAGATTACTGCTAGAGATATAAAGGTAATGGAATATTATTTTTGTTTACTTTAAATGTCTCTCTTCAATGTAGAGTTAACAGGGGCCTTAGTCGTTCAGTAGATAGAGAGATTCCAAGTGGGGCCGCTGTGGCTCAGTGGATAGAGCGATTTCAAGTGAGGCCTTAGTGGCTCAGTGGTTAGAACTATATCAAGTGGGGCCGCAGTGGCCAAGTGGATATAAGGTTCCTGGGGGTATAATGACCCGCCTGGCAATATGGCCCACTTGTTATTGCGACCGTAGTTTGTGTAGCAGGCGCGAGATGGCAGTCAAATGTTGTTCGGGAGTTACGCAAAGGAGCTTCGAGGTGGTAGATGGCATCAGCTAAGTTGCACCTTGTCGTGTTGAGCCGCTATTATTCGACAGTTCTCCGTCGCATAAATAAAGCTTCTTATATTTCGCTCGGTAAGTTACATTATAATAATGCATCTAACCAACATATTAGTTTGAATTATTTTCTGTAATGGTTTGCTATTTAATGCAGAATCGAATGCATGTATAATTTTTGTGTATATGTTACATATAAATTACTGTGAAGGATGTTTGTCGAAATCACCAGTGTGGTTAATATGGCCCACGTGAGCCATATAACCTATGCATGGGCCATATTACTACTTAAACATGGGCCATATTACCTAAACTGTGTAGAAAGTTTTTACGTTTACAAAAGGAATCCTTGGAAACTCAGTTGTTAAACGAATCTTTTGTAAAACTAAGTTACTAACATTTTCTTTGTAAAATACGATATAATACTATCTAAAATTTTGTAGTTTTACAAAGGATTCTTTTGGTAAATGGGTTTTCAAGGATTTCCTTGTTAAATTTACAAAAAATTTTGCGGTGTACACATGAGTCATATTATATAATCATGGGCTGACTTAATTACACATACCGGAATAACCGCTACTATATTGCTATTTTCTCTTTTCAGGATTCATCATGGCCAAAATAAAAGATGGAACGAAGAAGCGAGAATTATGGACCCAAGACACCATATCCAAGGCCATCCTTGCGGTGAAAGAAAAAGGACTTCCCGTTTGTGATTCATGTCGCAGGTCTGGTGTACCCAGGCGAAGCCTTCGCCGGTATGTTTGTGATGAAAGTAACGTGAAAGCAAAGTTGGGTTGTAAGCCAACCCTTTCAGCAGAACAAAAACAAGAACTATGCTCGCGTATATTTCGTTTATGCAATGTCGGGTACCCATTAACTTCTAAGGTGCTCCAGCGTAATGTTTTCCGATACTGCAGTGATAATAGCATTCCCAACAAGTTCGTTAAAGGGAAAGCTGGTCGCTGGTGGTTGGAGGGTTTTTTTTTTTAAAGGATCCTTGATGTTGCAAAAAGGAAGGCGCAGAGACTGAACCCTGAACTGGCTTCTGCAACTGAATAGGTTCATTGTAACTGATCGCTTTGTTAAACTGAGAAAAGAAAAAATCACTTCTTGACAATAATTAAATGAATTTTCCTGAGAAGATTTACAATGTGGATGAAAAAGGGCGCAGATGCAACTTCATAAGGAACCTACAGTGTTTGTTAAAAGGGGGGCCAAGCGTGTCCGTGTTGTCGCTAAAGAGTATGGTGTGAGCATTTCAGTTGTAACATGTGGTAATGTCACAGGGTCTGTCATTCCCCCAATGCTCCTATTCAGAGGAGTCAGAAGAAACCCCGCTTGGGGAAGAAATATGCCCACTGCAGCAGATATTAGGATGACTCCTAAAGGAAGCATGACGGCTGACACATTTGTCGAGTTTTTGAAACATTTCAACCGATTCAAGCCTGGTGGAAAATGTCTGTTAATATTTTATGGTGTCAAATCTCACTTGGACGATAAAATTTGTGAGGTTGCTGAGGAGACGATATTATTTTGTATTTTGTATTGTTTGCCTTTGAACACAACGCACGAATTACAACCATTAGATAAAGGCTGCTTCCGAAGCTTCGAAATTTACTGGGAACAGTATGCACTACTGTATTTCGATGTTCATAAAGATGAAAACAATATTTCAAAGCTGAATTTCGGGGATGTTTTCACACTCACTTGGGAAAAGTCCATGTCTCAGGGAAACATGAAAAGTGGTTTCAAGGCCACAGGCAAATATCCCTTCAACCCTCTGATAATCCCTGACGAGGCCTTTGCTTCAAGCGCAGCAACTGAGCTGCCTCCACCCGAACCAGCCACCGATGAACAAGACATAGCTGAACAAATACCACCCGAGTCACCCTTCGCTAATTCAACACGAGGCACCTCAGGCTCGCCTCATCTACTGCTCTGCCGACATACACCAGTGACAGTGAAATCCACATTCTGTTAATGTCCTCGCACTCCAGCGACATCATCAACTGAGTCTGATGTTATATCTCCTTCAGCAGATGCTTCAGATTCTTCCGACAATGGAGAACATGAAACATCACAAACTCCAGATTCATCAGCAAAATCATCTACTCATGGCTCCTTTACTAAACTGTTTCTAACGCCATTCAGAAAGAAGAAAACAACCTGTAACAAGAAACCTGCTACCAACTCATGTGGGCTGCTGTTGAGCACACGACTCTTCCAGGATACCGAAACCAGCAAGCAGGGGAAAGAGACCAAGAAGAATAACAATAGGTGCAAAACACAAGCCACTAAGGAAAACTCCAATGACTTAAATCGCGGCAGGGTGGGAAACAAAGTAGAAACTGACACCAACACCTACCGAGAGCTAGTATTGTACTGTGTGCGGCAAGGACGAGGTGAAAGACATGAGATGTTGTGCAGTCTGTGGTGAATACATCCATGAAGAGTGTGTAGGCTTGTGTAAGTAGGACAAAGAACTGTTTGTGTGCCCTACATGTCACTTGTGATTTAATTTTCATAAAGATAGTTTGGATTATTGTGGTCAAATGATGACTTAGTTTTAAATTTGTGTTTCTTTTGCAGTTTGAAATCATACACTATTTTTTTTCATTGAGTAGCCTTTTTAACAATACATAGTTGTGCTTTATACTTATTTACTTTAATACCTGAGTAATTTCCCCTGCACTATGCTTCATATTAGTTTCAATGTGAAAACTTTCACTTTCCACAAAATCACAAATATTATATTCATGTATTGGGAATATGGCCCAGAGGTAAACTTTTGGAAAATTCTTTTTTATAAATGCTTAATGCAGAGAAGATCATTATTAATATTTATTTTCTGATAGTCAAGAAAACAATTATTGCCCAAGTGTTTGTTACTTCCTCTAATAAATAGCGGCTGTCAACATTTCCACACCTTAAGTGGGCCATAATATATACCATATATATGGTATAAGAGGGTATTATATATGTATCAAATAGGTCCTTAGTAGCTCAGTAGATAGAGAGATTCCAAGTGGGGCTTTGTGACTCAGTAAGTAGATCGTTTCCTAGAGGGGCCTTATTGGATCAGTGGATAGATATATAAAGTAAACCCGGAAGGTATGATGCACCTTTTAATTTATGGCTTACAAAAATACAAAATTAATTCTACCCTAAAACAAACACCGGGAGAAAACAGTCAAGGGTTTCGTGAATTTACAAAATAATTATTTATACAAAATTATGTTGCCAACTTAATCCAATTTTAAAGATACAAATACCCAGCTTTTGGCCATATCTCCCATAGGGATGGGTAATATGGCCATGATGGGGTGGGAGATATGGCATATGGCTTAACAATGTTAAACTCCTCAGCTGCAAAAGGAAAGGATTTTCCGAAACGAAATAAATTTAGTCTGTAACTGGTATGAACTTTAACTTTAAATTTACTATTTTGTTTATTTGTACAGCAAAATAACACTGTTCTTAAAAAAATAACTAATATTTAAAAGAAATATATAAGCTTCTTCCTTCACCCCTCTCCCCACCTCTCCAAATAAACACACTTTAAACACTGAAGTTTAAAAATAAAAGTTGAGAACCTGCGAAAACGTGCGAATGTTCACCGCCGTATCTACTACACATACAAACGACTTACCTACTTGTCTTTTTCATGAGAACAATTCTTTTTTGAGGACATTTGTTTCTCTGTAATTGTATTTATCATAAAGTCACTTTCGCAAGAGTACATACAGTAAAGAGAGCCAATTGGCTTTTCATTTATTAGGTGCAACATTCATTTAACTTATATGACATAAATACTGTGTGGGCATATACTTTTTTTAAAATAACATTTACGCACATGGGTACTTGATATTGTTTACATTTTAGTCTTTTGTGTGTTTTTACATCGTACAATAAATACAGGCCCCCTTTTTAAGTCAGTCTACTTTAAGTAGGCCTAATGCCATTTTTTTTAGTCGCGTTTAAGAAATCCACAAATTCGACTTAACGCAATATGCATTTTACTTAACTAATATCAATACATGAACTTCTACGCCAGAGTGTTACTGTATATTGATGTACGAAAGGATACTTTTTTTTTAAATTAACTATGCTTCGTATCTCTCTTTCACTAAATGTGTCGTATCTCCCAAAACCATGGGAGATAGGACACAACACATAACTGTGGTTTAAAATGGTGGAACATGCACG